>CAJQUN010000139.1:0-1200000 GCA_907163345.1 Haberlea rhodopensis | reverse complement strand
TCAATATTTCACAATTTTCACAATTTTTATTTATTTGGCATCTATTCTTCTTCTTCTTCTTTTTTACTATATAATAAATACATAATTTAATTATTTTAGGTATTTATATTTATGAGAGAAAAATAATAATAATAAATTATAAATTCGGGGAATTTTTTTTAATAAATATTATTAATTAGATTTATTTTTAGTTAAATATCTTATATACTTCCAATTTAATATATATATTAATAATTTCTAAATTTTAATTATTAAAGATTTTTTTAATTATTTTTATTTAGCTTTAAATAATAACACAAATGGCAAAATAAAGAAGGTTTTATCCTCCCACCAAATAATCAACACTTGAAAACATTACTTTATGCTATGATTACTTGAGCCTTTTTAATAGGGATGGCAACGGGGCGGGTTTGGCCAATCCCAGGATCCGCCCCGCCACACATAAAACTCGGCCCCGCCCCGCCCCGCTTAGACCCGCGAACCCGGCGGGTTAGACCCGCCCCGCCCCGCCCCGATTCCATTTTTTATTTTTTTTATTTTTAAACAATATTTAGCTAGAAATCAATTTTGAAACACAAAAGTTTAGTTTTGTGATTAAATTTTATGTTCTCTCTAATAAATATTTATAATAATCATTGTAAAACTATCTTTAAGCTATTAAATATTTATTAATTTGCTCTCATTTCCTTCAAATATCCAACTTCTTTCACATGAACACATGAATTTTGATATAAAATTAAATAATGTAACTTTATTGTCCAATCAAAGAAATATAATGTATATTCAATAAATTAAAAATGTATAGCAGGGTGGGTCTGGGACGGGTTCGCCCAATCACAGGACCCGCCCCGCCCCGCTTCCAAACTCGGTTGAAGCGGGTCCAGACCCGCCCCGGTGGGTCGGGTTCAATGCGGGTCCAGGTCTGGACCCGTCCCATTGCCATCCCTACTTTTTAAGTAAAAAATAGATAGATTTGAGTAATAAGCTCATCCCATTTAGGCTCATCTAGCATGGCTCAACCCTGCTATATTTGGTGGGTTGGACTAGGCTAATTCGACTAACCCAACATATTTTGACAGCTCTATAGAGAAATTGAATCTCAAAATAATGTAATATTTGATTTTATTTTTGGATTTTTTTGACAGCTCTATAGAGAAATTGAATCTCAAAGTAATGTAATATTTGATTTTATTTTTGGACTTTTGTAAAAATATTCTGAAGAAATCGGCGGGTTGGGTTAGACCAACTTGACGGGTCCTATCCATTTTGACAGATCAAATAAGTACAACAATAACAATAACAACTTAGCATTTAATCTCAATGAATTGGAGTAGGCTACATGAACAATGGAGAGAATCAAGTCGGGTCGGACACGTGTGTCAGTCTTCTCCAAACGCTTCTATCGATCAACATATCTTCAGTTATACCCTTGCACTCAAAGTCTTTGCGTATAACTTCGAGTCATGTCTTCTTCGGGCGTCCTCTCGCTCTCATGAACTGGGCGAATCCATGGACTCCACTCGACGCACTGGTGCACTGCTGGGCCTACGTCGAACATGACCAAGCCAACGTAAGTTGCTTTCTTGCATCTTCTCTTCTATCTAAGCGACACCTACTTCAGCTCGAATATCTTCGTTTCTTATTTATCTCTTCCGATCTTAACCAATAGTGATCGAAAACTCACTTGTCACCCCAGTGCACGTTTTCACATTGGATGCTACTTCATCATACATGTCCTTGATTATATTGACATACTTGCTGTGAACTTTTTTCTTCATAAGCCCACCATAATATCTCCCTTGGTACTTTATCGTAGGCTTTCTCCAAGTCTATAAAGATCAGATATTTGCTCCTCTCACGATACCGCTCGACAAGTTGGCGAAGTAAATGGATAGCTTCAGTAGTTGACCATCCTGGCATGAACCCAAATTGTTACTCCTCCAAATCTTGTTAAATAGATCTGTTAGGCATTTTATCCCCGTCGGTCCTAAACATCTACATACTTCAATAGGGATTCCATCAGGACAAACTGCTCTTCCTGCTTTCATTTTGTTCAAAGCTTCTTAACCTCGGATTCTCTAATTCTGCGAATAAACTCACGGTTTATATCATGTTGATGGATGTTAAGATCACCTAAATCTTGGCTAAAGCCACCGTTGAACAAGTTGTTAAAATAATTCTTCCATCTTGTTTTGATGTTTCATTTCTAACCAAGACTTTATGGTTCTCATCTTTTATGCATTTCACTAGACATGAGTCTCTTGTCTTCCTCTCCCTCGTTCGGGCAATCCCGTAGATATCTTTTTCTGCCTCCTTGGTATCAAATTTATCGTACACTTCTTTGTAGACTTTAGCTCTAGCATCTCAAACCGTTGTCTTCGCTTCTTTTTTGGCAAGCTTATACATTTCGAAGGTTGCCCCATTTTCTTCTTCTTCAGCTCTCTGTAAGCATCCCTCTTGATTCGGATAGCCTTATTTACGTCTTCATTCCACCATGACGCGTTTTTACCTGGTGGAGCATATCATCTTGACTCACCAAAGAGCTCTTTAGATACCATCTTAATGCCACGAGCCATTTTGTTCCAGGTGGTATCAGGATCATCTCTTGGAGTCCAATTAACTTCATCGACTACCTTCTCTACAAAAGCTCCAAAGTTACCATCTTTTAACCTCCACCACTTAATTCTAGGTTCTAACTTATGATTAATTCTAGTAGCCCTAATATTAATCCTAACATCTAGAACTAAAAGTCGGTGTTGGGGTAACTACACTCTCTCATAGAATTACCTTACAGTCCAAGCATTTAACTATATCTATCGTTATAGCCAAAAAGAAATCTATTTCAGTTGCACTAGAACCACTTCTAAAAGTAAGTAGGTGAGAGGACATCTTCTTGAACCAGGTATTCGCTAGGACTAAGTCATATGACATGGCAAAATCCAAAAGTGAATTACATGTGGCGTTCATGTCCCCAATGACATAGCCTCCATTAACACTCTCATAACCATCCTGATCAGAACCTACGTGCCCATTGAAATCTCAGCCGATGAAGGTTTTCTCATTAATGGGTATTCCTTGCACCACGTCGTCTAGATCTTCCCAAAATTTCCGTTTAATAGCCTCTTCTAGACCAATTTGGGGTGCATATGCACTAATGATTTAAAAAATATCATTGCCTAAAACTAGATTAACTGATATTATCATATTTCCATTCCTCATAACTTCAACTTTATAATCGAGTTGTTTATTTCCTACGATTACACCTACCCCATTACGATTCTTATCATTACATATGTATCAAAGTTTATAGCCCCAATGAGCCATAGTTCTGGCTTTCTCACCTACTCATTTGGTCTCCTGCATAAACGTAATACTATTTTTTCTTCTACTCATAGTCTCTACTAATCTATCGGTAAAGGAACCTACATTCCAATAGGCTAAACGAATCCTATGGTCTTGGTTTCGAGCTAACTTCTTTACCCCCACTCGCTCGAGGTGAGGGAACCCTTGCTCTTTTGACACCACACCTAAGAGTCGATGTGGCGCATCGACTCTGGGTGACGACCTAACAGCCCTTGCCCTCTTATCACTACACCCAGGGCCCGGTGTAGCGCGTCGCTGTGTAGGGAACGCCCTAACGCAATTCATTTTATAGTTCATGTCATTGATATATGACTAATTTATTCGGCTGACTGTCACATGCCTACCACAAAAAATAATGTATATCTGATCTTATTAATGGCCTTTTGTAAAAATATTCTGAAGAATGATTTAGGGAACTCATACGTATTTCTATTGTTGTTCGGTAAAAATAAATTTATTACTTTTCATGCCAAAAGAACCATTAGATAAAAAGACCGTGAAAATATTACACGATAGTCAATAATTTGACGTTTATCATCAGTTGTAATTTTTGGTAATCAACTAACTCTAACGGAATCTCGGTGCGTTGTCCGTGATTGTAATCGTGCGAATTTTAGGACTATTTATTTAATGAGTGTAGTAAGTACACAACAATAGCACATTATTTGAATTAGCTAATAATTGTAAGGGCAATTTAGAATAAAAAGCGCGCATCCATGAGTGACAACTTCAATGGACAACGACTCTTTCACATCTCCAAAGTCCTTGCCACTCCATTCTTCTCTGCATTTACACAAAGCATTCTCAAAACTTTTACCAGGCAACGCCTTACCCAAATCCGAAAGCTTCATCGATATCACGACATTCGAGGGGTTCAAGTTGAAAAATGCGACGTAGATTTCTCCTAAATAAATAAAACCAATCATTGCATGGTATAAAGATGTCGTTTTAATGAAAAAAACACTCAAGTTTCAAGACACTATATACCGTTTCTTCCGGACGCGGTCCAAGCACGAATCCCTTTTGTATCAGAATTAACTGTATCAAAGTTTACTTAGCCATTGGATATGACAGTTTAACAACTTATCGCCCGAGCACAAGACAGGTAATAGTTTGAGATGTTACCTTTAATTGCATTCATAGATGCACACAAACCAGAGTAGCTATTCGTCAGGGTGCCATTGGCATTCAACTGCCACATCTGTTCGGAATTTGGATCAAACAATTTACTTGTCATATTCGAGCTCAAGATTCACATGCAATTTTCTACTGATATGATAGCTAAAAAGAAGAGAGGCGAAGATACCTGGTTGGTATCCCATCTGCAAGTCGAAAACGAGCCCCGTTTGAATTCTTTGGAAGTGAGCTTTTGATTTGGAGAAGCACCGAGGCAGGAGTCTAACCTCTCTGTCTCCAATAAATGGACTTTACCATCATAATGGTTTTTGTAAGTCATGTCTACGTCTCTGCATAAGTATCATCATCATTTGTGAAGTGACAATATACATGTCAAGAATCATTAATATTTACGAGGGCAAGATTTATTACGACAATAAAAGAGGCTGTTTCTTGTACAGACAAAAGGGCTCGTTCTCTTGTTCGCTCGAGTTTCCTTTCCAGCAGACTTGTTCAATATCCAAACCAGTAGCTCTGGTAGACCAACCTCTTGCATTAGAATCATGGCAGCTAGTGAGGCCAAGTGTAAGCGCCTCTGATAAACCGTGATCCTTTGCTTCAAGACCATTTTGACTCGTTATATAAGGAAACTGCGATTTTTTGGATGGGAATTAGACTGAAGTTTTGTCCACGCGTCGCGAGGATTAAAATTCTAAAATTAAGAACATGCCTCTTTATTGTTAGAGCTGAACGAGTTTATCTCTAGGAGAGTAGGATTGGCGATTATTTTGAACGTCGTGTCATCAAGTTGTCTCATATCACCTCCAAACATGAGAGGAGATTTGGCCATAGACCATAATGTCATCTGTTCAAGGATTCTGAACATGACGATTCGCTCTAATATTTTTAAGAAATTTAGTTCAACAGTGCACAAATACCTGAGTTCTTTGTTCGTGTATACTAAGATTACACTTTCTATGAGGGCCTTCATTAGAACCTGAACAAGTAAAGCGGGCAATAGGAAATGAATATATAGACAGCAACAGAAAATATATCAGAAGTTCTCTGCTTTTCATTTTTTTCACCAGTCATTTTAGTCCTTTTTACCTTGATCTGTAAGCCATCCCAATGGTAGCATATCTAAGTCCGGCCATGACTTTCCACGCAGCCCTTGTGCTCCAATCATATTAGCCACAGAAAAGTCCCTATGCCAACCGTGAGACAGGAGAAGACGAGTGGAAAAAATATTCAAATACGGGTAAGAATGAACAAGATGGAGAAAATAAAGGATAATGATGCTATTGCCGGAGTAACGCGGACGATGTCTAATATACCGAGATATATCAAAATGGGAAGCAACATCTCCCCACGAATCCCAATCGTCCCCTGTAACCCTGTACATGTTGACAAGACCATTTATGCTCTTTGCCATAGCTGGTGTCACACTTGATCCAGGAGATAAAGAATAGAGGACTGTGTGGTTAAGTTCAGACAACACCTGCAAGATTTTGAGGTTTTTTGGAGCTGGCTTATAGAAATAATCAATATGGCCTTAAGATCATTAACAGAGAAAAGGAATATGTAGTAGTAAGTCTGTATGACCTTTGAAACATAACTTATTTCATCTAGATCCAAGTCTTCACCAAATACACAATCATGCTTCACTGTTAACAAACAAAAGCTTAGATATCAAATTGGGTCGAGCAGACCAAGAAATCATCTCTTTTTGTAATGGTAAATCTTAATTTACCAAAATCAACGCCCCAATCGGAATATTGCTGATACAGCGATCTCAGGAATGCTCTTCCAGCTCCCGACTTGGAATTGACACTCATGAAACCATGTTGCATCCATGCACAAGCCCTCTCCTTGATTCCTACATCTTTCGCCAGATATTTCCGACCATACTCTTCATAAGCTTTGCCCTGTGCGTTCACCAGGTGGCAACCAAAGAGCACAAGGCCAAAAATCTTGAGTTCATGGCACAAATGAAAGTCATTCAACAAAGATGCATCAATTGAATGCAGCATCTTTTGAACGAAAAGTTAAAATCAAGATAATGTAGAGTACACTTAGGCGTATTACCGTAGCAATATCAAGGATTGGCGTGTTTGCATTATATGCTTGAGTACTCATACCTCTCATAACATGTATCCCGAATTTCAAACCCATACCATGAACTATCTTAGCCACTTCGGAGAACCCTTTCCCACCTCTGGATGAAGGCCATCGATCCGGATCAGGAACCATCCTTCCCCATTCATCAATTACATCAAATCCAAGAGAATCAACATATGCACCTTTCACTTGCCTCCTATACCAAAGATAATCCACCACTACATACTGCATGAAGTTGCACAGTGGGTATAAATGTAGAAGTTAGAAAACAAATTAGCCGCTATACACATTGATCCACATTTCTCTCGACATAGTACAAAAGAAAAATTGAAAATGACTCATCGAGTCCAATTACTGCCAAGAAGAGTTTAAGCACCTCATATCCATGAGGACGGAGACGTTGAGAAACAAGTTGAGCATTTTGAAGGAACTCTTGTTCAGAAATTGTCCAGCAAAATGAATCATATGAGTTCCACCCTCGAGGTGGCGACCAAGTTTGCTCCTTTACACCCCGAAATCGAGCACCGAAAATCACCCTAGTACAATGCACGAAAACTTAAATGTCTGCTTTCTTCAAAAGATTGAATTTCTATCACAATCGCAGCAGCAGAGCACCCAATTATATCAGCATCATTTAATAACGTGCTCAAAAGGACTTTCAGAAATAGAAAAGAAAAAATCCCCTAAATTACAAAGACTGGTTTTTTTTTTACTGCTAAGATACTCAATCCAACCAAATTTTATACCATTTCCAGACCCGATATAAGAGCCAGTGACAAAAATATACATAAACAAAATTCCACACCCCTAAAATGAATTTAGAAATTGGTCTCCAGCAAAAACAAACACATTGATACAACGACAAAGATGGCCAGATATATTCCATGAAATGACTGCTATCATCTATTACTTGCTTGATAGACAAAACCCACAAAACAGAATTTTTTTTAAAAAAAAACAATTAAAACAAGTTAACAAAATATTAAAAGTACCTTTGAAGTAAAAAACTGAAGAGTAAAGTGAGAAGGAACGAGCCAACACAAGAAGACCTCATGATCATAATTTATGCATTCAGAATTCAAGAAACAAAGCCAGTCAACTCCTTTTGATGATAATTTAAATGATCAAAAAACAGGCTGCAAGTTTGATAAAAGGAATGGTGACGACTGACGATGATGTTGGGAGGTGAGCAGGTGTGCTGTTGAAGTGTGTGCAGAATAATTAATTGCGGCCGATTGGTGGGATGCAAAAAGATAACGAATTTATTTATTTATTTTAGTAGAAAAAAGATCATGAATTTGATGCGAACAATCGTGTTTTTACAATTTTTATGTTGAATTATCATTTTAAATATCCTTATTTATCTTTAAAAAGTAAATCTTTTAGCTATGAGAATGATGTTCTGAGTCTACTGACTACTAATTATTTCCACAACACGGAGATAGTTTTTTCCCAAAATCTCTCTTACTTATAATATCATAATTTTTTAGAGAAAATTACGGTGATTAGCATAATTTGGTCAAAGTTTTATTTCACAACAATTGTTTGGAAAATTTACAATTTATATCATCAATTTTTATGGAATGAATCTTCGATAATTTTTATGGAATAAATCTTCGATAAAAAACAAGTGAATCAAGATGGTGCAAATTGTTACGATTCATAAAAATTGAGAATATGAATAATGATTTTTCAAATAATAATTGTAAAGTGAAATTTGAACCAAATTATAGAATAATTAATGCAATTTTCTCTATTTTTTATGAAAAAACTACAAGCGCAAAATAATTACTCCTAAGTCATTATATAGTATATAGGTGAGCGGGACATGTACATGATTAATATCCCCAAAAAAGATTATTTATCAAAATATTATTTTTTTAATCAAAAATTCCGATATCGTAACATCAAAACCATTTACAAAATTACGGTAACTCGTTTTCTTGACAAACGAGTTCTAGAAAAAAAACTTGTTTTCGAAAATCATTTGTACAAGAAACAAGTTCTAAAAAAATAAATTTTTTTTCAGCAAAAAGTTGAACTCGTTTCTCAAGCCAACCCATGAGGCCATGACACAATTTTTGCTTATATAATAAACTTTGCTCCACAATTCCTCACATCAGCTACAGATTTTGGTTATGAGAATTTGAAGGTGTACTATAAATTAGCTTGTTTTGCTTGATTATAATTAGTACTCTTAGGTTACCATTCCTTTTGATTTTAATTTTTATCAAATCCTTAGTTTTAAATATATTTTTTTTTATCATAAACTCGTTTCTACAAGAAACAATTCTTGAAATTTTTTTTTTAGAACTCATTTCTTGTACAAACGAGTTTCAAAAAGAAACTTTTTTTGTTAGAACTCGTTTATTGAAAAAACGAATTACCGTAATTTTGTAAATGATTTTGATGTTACGGTAATTTCGAATTTTGTTGATTAAAAAAGCAATATCCTAATAAATAATCCCGATAATAAGTAGTTGATTTATTTAATGCTCATGTTAAGCTCCTCACAGTAATATCCCGAAGCTTCGACTGATTTTGGTGGCTAATCAGTTTGGGGTCCTGAGGCCCCAACCACTCGAGCTGGTATTAAAATGTACATAAAATATGTTGGGTCAAGCTGAATGGCCAAGCTAATTGTATAATTCGATATATCCTGCATATTTTATATATTCTTACTACGGGTGTATAAAATTAGGTTAAAACGAATTAACCGACGAATCGAATTAATCCGAAAATTCGGTTCGATTTCAATTTTCATTTTAAAAATATCGGTTAACCGAACTAATCAAATTTTTTTAATTTAAATATTTTTAAAAATATATATAAATTTTTTAAAAATCAATTTATCTCATTCTTTTATTTATTTAAAGCAAATTATCTTATTTTTTTATTTTTAATTTTTTTAAAAAAGTATCGTTTAATTCGTTTATCGACCGAAATAAACGCTTTTTATCAATTCGATTGTTCGATTTTAATAGTAAAAATCAGTGGGTTCAATTGTCGTAAAACAAATTCGGTCGGTTCGATTTTTATAGTTTCTGTTTGATCGGTTCGATTTTGACCAAATGCTCACCCATATTCCTGTCGACCCAGCAAACAAGAGTTCAACTAAGCGAGATAAGTATCTCGAAGATCTGGAATCATATAGATATACCACAGAGCCTGAGTAATGGTGAAGAAAGACCTCAATTATCATAGCATATCATCTCATATAACATGAACATGCTCAGTCATCGACTCCTAAAACAAAGACCCCTCCAAAGTTATGCAGATATTAGATTAGATATGGTACATATAAAACTTATCGTATATATTGCTTTTACCATAACATAGCAATGGAAAATTTAGAAGTGAACTTGTATATTATTGGATAGCCTCTCGTAATACTAATCCATAGCAACTAGAAATGAATTAACTTGATCATTCTTTATGCTAATCAATGTTATCTAAACAACACCACCTTTGGTGCTAACTATAGACGAAACCAGATGAACACGAATTTAAACGCCAGCCCGAGAAATCGAAGTAGGCATCGAGGGAGGGAAGGCCGATCCAATAAAACTTACATTATTAGAAAAAACAGAAGTTGAACAGCCCCCATCCTCTTACAAACAAATGCCACTGTACATCGTTTTCTGGAAACAGATATGGGATTCTGACCTAACATCACACAATGCAGAAGTAGGAATTTGAAATCTGCTTTAGGATGCAAGTGCGAAGCTGAGATTCTGACTATCTTCATCTTTATTCTCGATGGATCTCTGTCTAAATACTCGAAAAGCAGGGCCACCTTCACTATCTGGGAAAACATGAAAACCGTATTCAAGATCTTAGCCACGGAAATATTCATACTATAAACTAAGCATATCATATAGTGGACCAAGGATTTGGGGAGAGTAGGGGCGGAGACATGATAAAGGAAAGGGCGGTTTAACATGTTTTCTGGGTCGAAACATAAAACTTTCTTTTTTCTTTTGGTTTGAACTGCCCTCTGTGCTCAGTCGGTTGGCAGTATAGGAAGAGTAGCCACTCAGTTAACTGTTATCCATAGGTTTTTTCAAGGCTTAATATCCGAAATTGAGTTATAGAGGGTTGAGTACCGTAATTTGAGCTTCAATGCTAAAATCTTTTTCGGTAATTGCATAAATGCTTAACTGACCCTTAGTTTTCTTTCAACGACATATTACAACTCAATCCATATATACACAACATCAGCAATTTTAGCACCAAAACTCACCGAGGGAACAAGTATAATGAAAATGGATGTAGAATCACGGATGCCATAATTCATGTCCATTTTACACAAAGAAGGCCAAAGGTAGAATACTAAATTACAAGCTTCTGCTATTTTAGCAACCATAGCATCTGAAAACGAGAGGAGACATATTGTACCTTTTATCAACCTGTAATTCGTCTGAAACCTCACCTTCAGCTGCATAGCTATTGACATCTGAAATCGGATCTTCCTCTACCATATTGAAGGAAGCCCCACGACTTAAGATATTGCTTTCAACATCACTCATAACATCATCTTCAACAAAGCAACAAAGAGGTTTTGCGGAGTTTACTGCAACTTGAGACGCCACATCAATGGAGGTCAAGATGGTAAAGTTTTCTTTACTATCTGAGCAGAAACCTCTTGTTCTTGAAGTATCATCAGTAAAAAATGCCTCGTCTGTTTGAGGGGAATCAACATTACAAACCAAATGTGTATTTTTGTCCATGGACCCAACAGTTTCCTCTACAGAATCACTCTTACTCGGGTAAGTATCTCTGGATTCAAGTTCATAAGCTACTAGATGAGCAGATACAGAGGATGTGTCAGATGAGTTAGATGATGAGGGTGATGAGAAGGTAAAGGAACTTGAAGAATCCGAGGCTGTGGGTGAGAGTGAAGGCGAAGTTGAACTGGAATCTGGTTTATTAACTAGACAAGATGTAAAAGAATCGAGTAAATTGAATGACGGTGACCGAAACAGCGAAGTATCATAAAGAGGATCTGGAAATTCTGCCTTCACAATCCACCCTAGACTGCTGGTTACGTATGAACCGAATGAATCTGGTGAATCACACTGACTACTTGAGGGGGTTGAAAGATCAGCATTACAGACGAAGTCTTCTTTACCTGTGTCAACTGAATCTTCAAGAACCTCTTTACAAGTATCCATCACATGCAGTTGATTCAATATAGAAGACATATATTCTTTCAAAACCTCAGAGGAAAATTTTGTTCTCAATTTGTTCCAACCATCTTTTCTGGAAGGAAGACATATCTCATTTCCTGCTTCGGAAAAAGGTGGAACAACCCCACCAGAAAGTGCTCTGTGAAAAACTTCGAAATCCAAATCATACTCGTCGAGCTTCCTTTCCTCCTGGAATTTTACATGACAACCATCTGCTAAACTTTTTCCATGGCAGATAGCATCCCAAAATTCAAATGGCTCCTCACCTTCTTTAACAACTATAACTGGACACTTGGCACTTTCATAACGAACAAATTGAGAGGCAGCTGCCATGGCATTATTCGATATCATTGGGGGACAATGTTTCCCGATCCATACATGTAAAACGGAAAAAATGTGAATAATGAAACCTCCACGAGAGTCGAGCCTGTCAGGACCAGACTCACATAACAATTTAGGAACAAGATGAAGAGGATCATAAGGTGAGTGAGGCGCCATTCTATACATCCTAAGCACTGAGGCCGGGCTTGCAGGAAGGGCATGTACTCGTTTCTCGATCTGTAAAAGCTGACAAGCAAATCCCACATTTGGGTTAGTCACTCCTCTCGCTGTTTTAACAAGCTGAAATGCATCCTCGAAGCTGTGCCCCTTCTTCCAAATAAGATACGCAATTACTAAAGATGCTGATCGAGACACACCCTGGAAACAATGAACAAGGACACGCCCACCTTGTTCTCGAACATCTTCAAAATAATCAAACACATCGTAGAGAATACTGGTAATATCCTCAGACGGGCAGTCCTGTAGCCACAGTGTCATGTAGACAAGCTCATTCTTAAAGTATTCTGGACAAACAAATCCAACACAATTCAACACATGAGTGATTCCATTCTGGCGGAGAATTGTACGATTCTTTGCAACAGCGTTGCTTCCTAAATATACATGATCCAAAATCCTTGAGCATTCCTTATCAAAAAAGGCAAGCTTGTCTTTCCTAAATTCGAATTCTCTTGGAGGTTGATCTGTAGCAGAATTTTCCCGTGGTGTTATTGATCCAAGCCTTGCACCAGGAGTTGGAGGATCTAACCATATACCGAGATCATCCAACCCAGCTCTTGGCCACTCATCACTGCTTGGTCTAGTAATAGAAAGAGGTTGGAGTGGTGGCAAGCAAGCTCGTGCCTTACTGTTCCATTGTGGCTTAGAATTAGACTTTTTCCGTGAACATTCAATCAATGAAACCGAACGTGAGTATGCCTTTCCACTTCTGTTAGGCCCCTGATCCCCTTCTTCCCCCAACATTTCGAAACTTTACACTTTCACTCCGTAAAACCGATCAAACCCATTTGAGGACTGTCCTGGGAAACCACGTAGTAAACATCAAATCAAACCTTGATTATGAAAGAGGGTTAACATAGAGTTAAAAAGGACGGCATTTTCTACAAATTTACCCAGATTCACCTACTTTGAGTCTTGAAAAAACAAAGGACGAAATTTTCTACATATTTACCCAGATTCAAAGATTCATCGGCGACTATTCTACAAAAAAGCTCACCAAAAAATGAATTCTCCGACACTCTACAAATTTATTCAACAATTAGACTTGTTTGCCAATCTTTGTCAACCAAAGCCTTTGACCGAACATTATTTCTTCATGTTGACTTGAATAATAGGAAAAAAAACAAAACACAAATGTGGCCGAGTAAAACCCAGTAAGCATGGCCATATATAGAACAGAATTTCAACATAAATTAGGGAAAAAAAAATCGACAAAGTGCACGAAAATTCGTTTCAACATGAAACCCATGATGTAAAATAGCAAGCAACCACAAATCAGCCCCAAGATTTGATTTTCAACTACAAACTAAAGGGGAAAATGAACACTTACAGTTACAGAAACTACTTTTCTCGCTGTTGGGCATTCGCAGCAGGCATTTACCTGGTGTAACAAAGTGCCAACATGAAAAATAATACGAAAATTGACATAAAAAGAGGGAAAACTATAGCTTTTTTCTGCAAACGGTGACCATTTCAAGGAAAAAAGGGGATATAATCCTTTTTATTTTATTTTTTTGGAGAGAAAACTGAAAGGAGGATGAGAGGGAGGAGAGAGCCGCAGGTGAGCCAAACAAAAGTGAAGTTGACAGGTTGGCATTTTATGGTCTTCAACAGAACCGGTCAAACTTGACACGTCAGCAAAGTTTGACCCATTAAGATTTTTTAAATTTTTTTTAACTATTTTAAAAAATTAGACTATTATTTAATCTTCTTATTCCCCATGCAAGCCTGGCGTGTATGTGCACAAATACAAAAATATTTTATATTAGGATTAGGTCGGTTTAATTTTGTAATATTATAGTAGTTATTTAATTTTACTATTAGTTTGATTTATTGATTTTATCTCAAAATTTTCAAAAAATTAAATTGTTTAGTCTTATTTTATGATATAATTTAAAAGCGATATTATCTTCACTGTGTGATATTTAATTAGGAACTGGCAGAATTCTTTTAAATTATATATTTAATTTAGGAGCATAATGGCATAAGAGTATTTATACAGCCGACCACATTTAGTGGCATAAATAAGTATATTGAAAATCGTAATCTTAATTAATTAGTTTAAAGACTAGTCATATTGATCATTTCGGAAATCATATTTGCATGTTGAAGGATTCATGGAAAATGATTTAAAGCAAGAATTTTGAAGGTTAGACTTAGACAAATTAAACATTGTTGTGGAAAATTTATTTTCATTTACTATATAATTTTAAATTCTTGAAATTGTTGATGACAATGGCACATGGCAATTGTCATGGTTGTCTTTACGATCGATGAAAGGGTCACAATTCGACGTATTTTTTATCATGTGTGTGTTTTTTAATATAGGCTCTTATTGTATATTTTCTGTAAGGACCCCCGTGCCCTTAACCCGTAATTAGTGCATTAAGCCATACCATGAGTGCATAAAATCATACCATCAGGGGAAAAACCCTATGCAAGTGCAACACCGTATGCTACCCAGAAAATTTCTTGCATTCAATTCCCAATATTCAAATTCCCCCTACCATTATTATTCACATAACATGCACCCACATAATACACTAATATGCTCTTAGTTCATTTAGCAATTTCCATAATTAATTGCATGCAACCATAATGAACAGAAAGAGGCCATAGCCCATTTATACATCCCATATACACGTAAGGTGTACTCAATGAATAAACGTGTATTTGATGCATAAAACACTATACCGGATACCGCTACTGGTACTTCTATCCTGGAAGCACCTTCCAAGCACAACTCGATCTCAACACTGGATCTGAGCGTCCATCCAGCCAGCTCTGGTACCTCGATCCTGGAAGTACCTCTAACCAAAAGCCCGAGCTCGACTCCAAAGCCGCTACACCTGTGTTACCTGCCCCAACAGAGACAGCCCCCACACGGGGTGAGCATACCAATACCACCAATCACAAAATAATAATATTGCAATTCATAATTTACAGAATGTAAATGCCATAATTTAAATGATACTCCCTGGATGGCAATACCCTCATCCGGGATCCCCCTGTATTGTCCCTGTTCTCAAAATAACCAAACTCATCAAATTCCCAAAGCCAGTTAATCGTCACATAGATTAACTAATACCGTTCTATTATACCAGTTCCATGATCAAAGGGATAAGAACATAATGTAAAAGACTATAGATATCGCATATATCTAACCAACAATTCCATGTTCTTATTTCATTGCTCGCTCCACAATAGCGGCATACTAAACCTCGCGCACGCTCAACAATAGCGGCGTCATAACCGATGGTCGCCCAATGGCGACCGCATCCCGAATCATTGCTCGCTCGAAGGCGGCACTGTATGATTCCCAATATATATATATATATATATCCATTGAAGGCAAAGACCGTTTACCATGCATATCATTATCCATTTGAAGTAAATATAGTGCACCATGCATCTCAATATTTATCCAATGTAATTACCACATGCCAGACCACATGCCAGATATTGTAATGTCCATATAATACAATTACCATACACCATGTATTCCAATGCCCATTTAATACCATTATCACAAACCATGCATATTACAGTTGCAATACTATAATAGGCTATGCTCGTACGTCCCACGTACCTTAATTTCCGAAGTCCGAGCCAAACCTTGCTCGAGTTCCATGCTCCGAGGAACGATGTGCTAACACGATAAATAATTCACAATTAATTACGAACATGCAACCCATGCTCAAGCACACCCATAACCCTCAACATATTGTCAATCCACAACAATTTACCATTTAAAAGACCCGGGGCAGGGCATATACAGGGAGGGAAATCGAATGAGACAATATCGAAAATTGCTCAAGGACCACCCCTAAATTTGAACCCCAACAACACAAATCAAACCCAAATAATCACCATAATTCATTTAAAACATGAATTAAGCTATCCAAGCAAGAATCAACACTCCTTGCCAAAAACCCCCAATTTTCGAATTCAATACCCTTAAATTCGAACCCAAACAAGCCCTTAAATTCGAACCCTTACAATTCTTCGAATTCGAACACAATCAAGCATCATAATGCATCTACAACATGAATTAATCAATTACCAACAACAATAATCGCCCCACAAGCGAAACCCCCAAATTTCGAACCCTAACCCACGAAATCGAGCTGAAAATTCGAACCAAACTTAACCAATAATTTCGAACCAAAAAGGCTGAAATAATCGACTCAAAACCAGCTTAAAAACGCCCCAAAAACATCAGAAAAATCGCACCAAAAACATACCAAAATCGCGCCCCAAAATCGGATGAAATCCAGTTTTTGAACCCTACGCTTTTCTGGCAAATCCGAGCTCGATTCTCGACCAAACTTCCAATTGTTGGTATGGATAGAACCGCCTGGAAGAGACGAACACGGCGGCGGGTCGGACGCGCCGAACGGCGGCCGGACGGCGGCGGGCGGTGGCCTTTTGTGCGCGGGGGGTAAAGGGGATCGGGAAAGGGGGCTGCGGGCGCGAGGAGAGAGAGAGGGGAGGAAAAATGACTCCGATAATTAAAATCCCGGGTTCAATTGGTATTTATAGCAAAAATACCCCGAAATACTAATAGCCCCACAAATACATCATGATTCATTAAAAATCATCTGTTTTCAAAAACTCTCTCTCTAACTCAAAAACCCCCTACCGGTGCCCACACACAGCACCCGAAATTCTGAGTCACACTAAAAACCCAACTCGCAGGTTTTCACCGGAATGAGAATACGATCTCAACCTCGGGATCCAACGATCCCAACTAATCAATTAGACGAGCCCAGAAGGCCCGATTTACCAACCTCGGGAGATGCCGAACCGCAATTAATTCCTAATTGCCACAATTAAAAATCCATCAAGGATTAATACAACACCTGGATTACCACCATAATTCCCGGACATCACAATTATCCCCTACTAATAAAATTTCGTCCCCGAAATTGCACCGGTGTACTCCACGTAACACCAGGACTACACCAACAAAACAAAGCCAAGACCCCGATTCTAAACCACCTTAGAATCGAATTAACAACTGCGAGACTACCAGTCTCGCACCAAGCCCTAAAATAGAGCAACACCAAAACCAATACAAACCCGAAAGATAACAACATACCTCGACGTGAATCGTCCCACAAGTCAGTTCACCAAAACTGCAAACCAACCAAATCTCCATTGGTTCTGACAAAGATATCATCCCGTGATATTCACCACCTTCCCACGATGCATGACACATATCGTCATGGTGGGGACCACTAGTATACAACAGTATACTCACAGAAAAACCAGTTTTCGCTTCCCAGCCCATCTCCTCCAAAGGAGTAGTTGCACCACTTGCAACCCGGACCGGGTTACCCACGGTCACTGATCCACACAAAAATACATCACCGAGGATGTTTACACCGGTGTGTTCCAAGAAATCATATCTTGGTCCCGACACACCATCAAGACTCCACCAAGTCTCAAGTTCCATAGGGGACATGGAAGGCAACCAATTGCATTCCTACACAAGTGTCAACCATGACACTAAACAAATCCGAATCTCGGCCATCCCTCATTTATCCTTGGATCTAACAATCCTAAAATAGGAAGGCTATCGAATTATCCAACAAGAACCACCATGATTCCAAATCACATCGATCCCTCCTCGGGGAATCAAACAACCCTCACGATCATTCATTAGAATGCATCGTGCCATCGAGATTACCGATCTCGAGGTTCCACAATCTCACACCGGAGATCCACTAAACCAATTATACACACTCGGCGTTCCACAATGAACGAAATAAGGTTGGCATTCGTATACACACACGGCATACATGCCCATACACCACACAACATGCATACGCAATGCAATAGACTCGGGTGTCTCCAATCACACCCAAATCCCAAAACCAACTGTCAAACCCCGATTATTCTCGCCCCACGGAGAATGATGGTTGACAAACCAAAACCAAAGGGTGTGATTTCAACATCACCACCACACGAACCAAAATAACGAATCTCCCCAAAAGATTCAACCGGTAGGAATCACAATACCGTCTTCCTCTCAAGGAAGAAGTCATGAATCCATGATCCTCCAATCCTCGAATTACCGTTCGGAAAACCTGGTATATTAATACCAAAACATATCCCGGAACCCAGAAATATACAATTGGTTAGAGTAGTGCATCAATACTACCATTACCCGATCCAAAAATCCGTATACGCCATGTATACACCTTCCAACGATGCTCTGTACTAATACCATAGTACTCCAAAATCGAGCATCTCCCCGAAGACGTCTCCTCAAACGTCTCACCGAGGTAAGAAATCCATTACTCGGTCCAACATCAGTAATGCTTACCATGGCTGACTTACAATCAAACCACGACCGATGCAAGCTGTCTCCAAGACAGTACAATCCAAATCTCTCCAAGAGATAAAAAAAATCAATATAGTAGTGTCACCCCACTAACTATATCTCACAAACCATTGTGACTCCCATTGCATGCCATATGCAAGGATGCTCAACTAGAGCTAACCACGACTTGTTGACACTCACGTTGGTAATACCAACAAACTTGAGCTGTCCCAGCACAAGTCCCTCAAAACAATGACGTATAACGTCCCCGTGAGGTATTCCCTACCTCAAACACCATGCCACATAGAGACTACAAGAGTCTACCATAACCCTCATCGTATCACCATACGATTCACCAAACTCGAATCCAACGAGCATTATAATAGCTACCACAAGCACACTAAAGCACTGCAACAATACCTGGCTAGTGATTCGCTGGTCCCATAGGCTTATACCAACCTATTAACGCGACACACATTCCATCCCGGTATACCATACCGCCCAAACCATTAGAGTTGTGGGTCATTGCCCAACATATCTCTAAGACACCAAAGCACACTGGACAACCCGGCGTCCACGCTCAATTATCATGCAATCCTAATCCATTAGGACTTCTTCCACGCCCTTAGGGTGGGTGTAACCATGTTTACTCCTCATCACAATAACAAGCGAGTAGTTTCCTCAATGACTACTCTTACCACCATTCACTTGGCCTTAGCCATCCCAGCGAGCATACCCAAGGGTATCATTGCTCGTCAATAATATACCTCCATAATACGATGCGTACTCTCACCGGTACAATGCATCAATGATCCATCGAGCAAACCTGCTCGGCAAAAGGTCTCGTCAACTAAATACCCAGACCCTACCATGTGCCCACCATCGGCACTCAAACCATACAACCATATACATAAACATGAATGTATAAATCACCAAAATGACGCCAAGCGTCCACATAGTTATCCCAAATAACATCGTCGAACATATGACGGTACCTGTCGATACACGACATCCATAATCTCATCGTCAAACACATGACGGTAAATAATAATACACCATAATCACCATACTGATAACAAAAGTAATATGCCATACCTCATCGCTATCGAGATAGCGGAATACCTGTATCCATCGTCCACCAGCGGTACATAAGCAGCACCCATCGCTCGTAGGCGGCATAATCCAGTGCTACACACATAGCGGTATAACCCATCGCTATCGAATCAGCGGCATGATCCCTCGCCATGGAGTCAGCGGCATAAAATGTCGCTATAGATATCCGGCGGTATAAACCATCGCCAATAGAATACCCGGCGTAACCGTCGCCAATAAAATACCCGGCGTAACCATCGCCAACAAAATACCCGGCGTAACCATCGCCAATAAAATACCCGGCGTAACCATCGCCAATAAAATACCCGGCGTAACCATCGCCAATAAAATACCCGGCGGAACCATCGCCAATAAAATACCCGGCGGAACCATCGCCAATAAAATACCCGGATAATCGCGGACTCAAGAGGTACTCACACTCATGTAGTACTTTGTTCCCGATCACATCGCTACGTCATGACAACGGCATCATCGCTTCGACGTGACAGCGGCATGTATCATCGCTTTGACACGACAGCGGCATCATCGTTTCGACATGACGGTGGTACCATCGCTTCGACGTGACAGCGGCATTTACCATCGCTTCGACACGACAGCGGCATTTACCATCATTCCGGCATGACAGCGGAAATACCCTTCGCTTCGACGTATTAGCGGCATAATATCCCTCGCAATAATAATATGACAGCGGCATTTTCCTTCGCTTCGACATATTTGCGGCAAATATTCTTCATCGCTATAATACGACAGCGGCAAGTATTCATATCGCTACGCCATGCATGCAACCGTAATGCATAACCCGTATTTCAATAATTGTTTCGGCACGACAGCGGCATCATCGCTTCGACGTGACAGCGGCATTTACCATCGCTTCGACACGACAGCGGCATCATCGCTTCGACGTGCATGCAACCGTAATGCATAATCCGTATTCCCATAAACATCGCCATGAGTGTATTTTAATGCACCTCGCTCCAACATGTAGCGGCAAAGCATTAAAATCATCACTCCGATGTATACCTATGCAACCGTAATGCATAGTCCATGTCTCATAAGACCCTGCAACCACCATGGTTAGCAACACATATGCCAATGATGAACACATATCATAAACGCACATAAGCAATCATGCATAAGTATGTGCTTCTCATTCCCAATAACATGTTCCTAGGCCCTCAACAGCCCCAAAGAGCTAACCACTGCTCTGATACCACTAATGTAAGGACCCCCGTGCCCTTAACCCGTAATTAGTGCATTAAGCCATACCATGAGTGCATAAAATCATACCATCAGGGGAAAAACCCTATGCAAGTGCAACACCGTATGCTACCCAGAAAATTTCTTGCATTCAATTCCCAATATTCAAATTCCCCCTACCATTATTATTCACATAACATGCACCCACATAATACACTAATATGCTCTTAGTTCATTTAGCAATTTCCATAATTAATTGCATGCAACCATAATGAACAGAAAGAGGCCATAGCCCATTTATACATCCCATATACACGTAAGGTGTACTCAATGAATAAACGTGTATTTGATGCATAAAACACTATACCGGATACCGCTACTGGTACTTCTATCCTGGAAGCACCTTCCAAGCACAACTCGATCTCAACACTGGATCTGAGCGTCCATCCAGCCAGCTCTGGTACCTCGATCCTGGAAGTACCTCTAACCAAAAGCCCGAGCTCGACTCCAAAGCCGCTACACCTGTGTTACCTGCCCCAACAGAGACAGCCCCCACACGGGGTGAGCATACCAATACCACCAATCACAAAATAATAATATTGCAATTCATAATTTACAGAATGTAAATGCCATAATTTAAATGATACTCCCTGGATGGCAATACCCTCATCCGGGATCCCCCTGTATTGTCCCTGTTCTCAAAATAACCAAACTCATCAAATTCCCAAAGCCAGTTAATCGTCACATAGATTAACTAATACCGTTCTATTATACCAGTTCCATGATCAAATGGATAAGAACATAATGTAAAAGACTATAGATATCGCATATATCTAACCAACAATTCCATGTTCTTATTTCATTGCTCGCTCCACAATAGCGGCATACTAAACCTCGCGCACGCTCAACAATAGCGGCGTCATAACCGATGGTCGCCCAATGGCGACCGCATCCCGAATCATTGCTCGCTCGAAGGCGGCACTGTATGATTCCCAATATATATATATATATATATCCATTGAAGGCAAAGACCGTTTACCATGCATATCATTATCCATTTGAAGTAAATATAGTGCACCATGCATCTCAATATTTATCCAATGTAATTACCACATGCCAGACCACATGCCAGATATTGTAATGTCCATATAATACAATTACCATACACCATGTATTCCAATGCCCATTTAATACCATTATCACAAACCATGCATATTACAGTTGCAATACTATAATAGGCTATGCTCGTACGTCCCACGTACCTTAATTTCCGAAGTTCGAGCCAAACCTTGCTCGAGTTCCATGCTCCGAGGAACGATGTGCTAACACGATAAATAATTCACAATTAATTACGAACATGCAACCCATGCTCAAGCACACCCATAACCCTCAACATATTGTCAATCCACAACAATTTACCATTTAAAAGACCCGGGGCAGGGCATATACAGGGAGGGAAATCGAATGAGACAATATCGAAAATTGCTCAAGGACCACCCCTAAATTTGAACCCCAACAACACAAATCAAACCCAAATAATCACCATAATTCATTTAAAACATGAATTAAGCTATCCAAGCAAGAATCAACACTCCTTGCCAAAAACCCCCAATTTTCGAATTCAATACCCTTAAATTCGAACCCAAACAAGCCCTTAAATTCGAACCCTTACAATTCTTCGAATTCGAACACAATCAAGCATCATAATGCATCTACAACATGAATTAATCAATTACCAACAACAATAATCGCCCCACAAGCGAAACCCCCAAATTTCGAACCCTAACCCACGAAATCGAGCTGAAAATTCGAACCAAACTTAACCAATAATTTCGAACCAAAAAGGCTGAAATAATCGACTCAAAACCAGCTTAAAAACGCCCCAAAAACATCAGAAAAATCGCACCAAAAACATACCAAAATCGCGCCCCAAAATCGGATGAAATCCAGTTTTTGAACCCTACGCTTTTCTGGCAAATCCGAGCTCGATTCTCGACCAAACTTCCAATTGTTGGTATGGATAGAACCGCCTGGAAGAGACGAACACGGCGGCGGGTCGGACGCGCCGAACGGCGGCCGGACGGCGGCGGGCGGTGGCCTTTTGTGCGCGGGGGTAAAGGGGATCGGGAAAGGGGGCTGCGGGCGCGAGGAGAGAGAGAGGGGAGGAAAAATGACTCCGATAATTAAAATCCCGGGTTCAATTGGTATTTATAGCAAAAATACCCCGAAATACTAATAGCCCCACAAATACATCATGATTCATTAAAAATCATCTGTTTTCAAAAACTCTCTCTCTAACTCAAAAACCCCCTACCGGTGCCCACACACAGCACCCGAAATTCTGAGTCACACTAAAAACCCAACTCGCAGGTTTTCACCGGAATGAGAATACGATCTCAACCTCGGGATCCAACGATCCCAACTAATCAATTAGACGAGCCCAGAAGGCCCGATTTACCAACCTCGGGAGATGCCGAACCGCAATTAATTCCTAATTGCCACAATTAAAAATCCATCAAGGATTAATACAACACCTGGATTACCACCATAATTCCCGGACATCACATTTTCATTAGGAGATGGCCTATAATTATAATGGTGGTAGTTTAAACAATTATGAATTCTCTTTGTACCCGTTTCAACCACGGGACAAGCCGCACATCCGTCCACCCATAGTTGTTGCGAGGTCCCTCGTCCCAAAAAAACCAGGCCACTACTCACTAGCATGTCTGGTTGCAGCATACTGCACTCTTTTCTGGATAATAGTCATAGTACGAGACATAGTAATCCTCATAATTTACCTCCTTTTCCGACACCGGAATCCAAAATTCGACATATCCACAGCAACCTTCAACGCAGCGTATCTGGACACGGGTTACCTCCTCAACGATGACATCACATTGCTAGCAAACTTCTCCAATCCGAACACCAAAGTGAACGTAGATTTCAGTTATGCTATCTTGGATCTTTACTACGAAAAGAACGTGGAACTGTTCTCTTTGATGAGAAGTGATTCCAAGTTCGCCATTGTGCATTTGATGGTTAGCCAAGTTAGGCTCTCAATGGGGCATAGAATGGAGCTGAGTAGACAAACTGATAGTGGAAAAGTGAATTTTGAAGTTGAGGGTCTGTTTACAGCAAGATCAAAATTTGGGCTGGTCGTATTGGTTGTATGCCCATTGCCAAATTACAGTAACCGGACAACCAACCGGAATCTTGGTCAATAAAAAATGCGTAACAAAGAGATGAAAGGGAAAGAAAGAAGCAAGGGCTGGTCATCTTTATTCTACTGATTAGTGTAAGCCTTAATTTTGTGTTTGATCTTGGTATTTCCCACTGTTTCATAAAAAATCTACGGTTTTAATTTTTAGTACGGACTGAAATGAATTCAGAAATGTAATCAAAAGAACGGATTCGATGTAATCTAGAAAAGCTTTAGTGACTTCTATGATGCACGTACATTCTTAAAAATCTCTAGATGTAGCGTCGGACACACCGACATTTCAAACACGCTACGTGGCGTGTCCTTAATTTATTAAAAAATATTAAATTGGACACCCATGTCGAACATTCCTCTCAAAATCGGACACTTATATCGGACAAGGCCGATGGACGTGTCCCACACAAAAAGAACACTTTTGGGGGTTAATTGTACAATTTAAAAAGTTCTTGGTTAAAATGAAATTTGGACGTGTTATTTAAACTTTATGTTAATTGAAATATTATACATTTATGTTAGTATGAGTGATATTATGATGATTTCGGTGATATGCATTTATTTTTATGCTTTTTAAATTTTCTAAAGATATTTTGGGTATTATCTTTTATTTGGACGTGTTCGTGAATTTTTATGTTAATTGAAGTAATTTATATTTGATGTTAGTATGAGTGATACTGTGATTCCAGTGGTATGCAAATATTTATTTATATGTTTCTTGAATTTGGTAAGAATATTTTTGTGTTTTTACATGATTTTAGAATTTAGAAATTGTGAGTTCTAATATTTTGTAAGATAGTACATGTATAATACATATAAAAATATACATGCATGTCACAGCCGTGTCGTATCCTAAAAAAATTGAAAATCTGTGTCGTCGTGTCAGTTTTCGTGCTTCATAAGTAGACTTCATTACTGCAATGAAGGCATGTCAACACTCAAAAGTGCTCTCAAATGGTACAACAAATGTTACTGTAGGAACTCAAGGAAAGGAAGTGCTCGGACGATGGCGTTGGCAGCTACGGTCTACCAGATATGGCGTGCAAGGAACCCTACTAAGTTTGAAGGCCGAATGGACGATTTAGACAGCACCTTTTTCAAGTTCAAAATGCATGTGTTTCAATGTATGTATTTGATGTACCCTAATCTATTGAATTAGGAAGTGTTAGTTATTATGCTTTCTTTTTGAGATTGTAAATTATCTATGATGTACGGATACTCCTAAAATTTTCACCGTCATGTATTTAATACTTTTCGGATATCGATATTCACGGATACTTGCCCGATACGTAACAAATACGCCACGTGGCGTATCTGAATTAAAAATTATTTTTTTATTTTAGATACTTGTCTAGATACTTCAAGATGCTTCTGATTCCGACGTATCAGATAAGCCATGTGGAGTATCCGAATTTAAAAATTATTTTTTAATCTCAGATAGTTATATGAATACGGCCAAGATACATATTATATACTCCAAGAGGATTGCCGATGAAGATTCTATACGAGATAGATGGGTGATAGATCAATTACAATGGTGGATAATTCATGGCTAAAAAACTCCTAATCTTCAATCAGTTTGCATGAAGGTACTTGGCCAAGTTTCTTCTTCCTGTTGTGAGAGAAATTTGAGTACTTATGCATTTATTCATTCAACAAAGAGGAACCAAATAACACCACAACGTGCTGAAAAATTTAAATTTCATTCATAGTATGTCTTCTTTCAAGGAAATCTCCACAATATATGAAAGATGACTCCAAAATGTTGGATGTGGCTGGAGATGCTTTTGAGTTGTTAGATGATGTTAGCATTCTTGGTATTGCGAATATATCACTTGATGAATCAGAATTTGAGTCTATTATATTGCAGATGATGCTAATGAAGAATCAATATATCGATATATGATAGTCAATTAAATGATTAGGCAATATTTTTATGTAACTTTCTTGATTTAAGTAGTAATTGGTGTATAAAAATCTATTATTTCTCGTGGATTTGATGAAATTTGAACTTAGTTATTTGAACTTAGTTATTTGAATTTTATGTGTTTAATTTTAAATATATATATATATATATATATATATATATATATTTAAAAATAAAAAAAAATTACCATACCCAGAAGTATCGTATCCTAGAAATTTGGAAAATCCCGTGCAACCGTAACCGTATCCGCGTATCCACATATCGGCGTAGGGCTGTTTAACGGGCCGGGTCAATCCGAACCCCAGCCCAAAACCGGATCGGTTAGCCTGGTTCGGAACAAGAATCGGACTAATCGATTCCGAACCGGTAAGATATCGGGCCGGATATGTTCTGTCGTTCCGGATCCGGTATCTTACCGATTCCGGACCAAACGGATCCGGAACCGGGTACTTTATCTTTATAAAAATTAAAGTTTTTATTTAGATAACTATATCCTCGATTTTTTGAAAAAAAATAATTTTTTTAAAAAATCAGTTCCAGGTTGAAATTGATCCAATCCTGAACCGGTTGGACCAAAATCGAATCCGATCCGGTTCCTTAAATGATCGGACCTGTTCCGAGATTATCGGATCCAGAACCGGCCAATTCCGGACCGATCCGTTAAGCAGCCCTATATCGACGTATCCGTGCATCATAGTAAATTATTGACACATTTTGATTGCGTAATGCTTTTATTTACCCATAAAAAAAACAGAGCGTAATTTATTTAGCTTTGTGAGGTAATCTCGAATCAAACCGTACTATTGCAGTTACTCGAAAATCTAATGTATTGCTTATCGCGGAATGAAAATGATTTCCAAGTATAAATCTTCAAGCAAGATGCATTACAATTTCAACTGAGGGTAGTCTATAAAAACACAGTTCACTGGAATGTTTTTTTGTGTGCATCACAAAATAAGGACTCATGAAATTGGAAGTAGGAAGAAGCGAGACTCGGTTTAATCAGAATGACTTATTCTTCCATTGCTTCTCCCGCTTCAATAACCTCCGCCATATCCTTCAATGGCGTAATCTTTGTTTGCAACACTTCTGCAAGCACGAAAAATATCAGAAAACCATAGCAATGAACCTACAAAAATGCATAACTTCGCAAGCAGCATATACACAAAAAACAAGTTCGGTATCATCAAGCAAAATGTTCCTAAGAATGAATACATATGAAGATACTAACCAGTCTTTTTCGTGAAAGAATAACCCTTCTCACTGACATAAGTGCGCGGGTTAGGCAACATATAGTTTCTCAAATATTCTTTCTTCCCCTACAAAAGAAAGTACAGACAGGACTGGTTGGAGATACTTGCAGCAACATATACAAAGTCATCTTCACCAAAAATTAGACGCAAGTCTCAAGAATCAAAATATGAAACCTTTGTTATTACGCAGATATCTACGTTACTTCCACTTCCCAAGTCATTGAATATGCCAGAGCAAATAGCTTCAGCTACTATCTTTACACCTTCATCTTTCTGCAAAATTGCTTGTACACTCGAGGTGAAGAAATTGCAATAACTAAAGGTTCGGGTGGTAAGAAGAAAATTAAAGATCTTACAGTCAGCCCTTCACGGTACTTAGTTTCGAAAACACTCATAGCAGCAAGGGAGCCAGAGCCCATGGTAGCAAAGGGCAGAGTGTCTGTAGATCCATGAGGATAAATCTGGAAAGTTATCGAGTCAACCAGCATGTTAGGTATACGACAATATGATGTAAAATATCAAAATTCCCAAGGTAAAAGAAAATAACTCACAGTATGCAAGTGGGGTCCAGTCACATCAACTCCACCAAGCACCAAGGCTGCTTGCACGTATCCTTGGTAGCTGATTATTTAAAAATTGAGTATGTTAGGTTGTAGTCATGCAATAAATAATAATGTTAGAAAAAGATGTATCGGAGTAAAAAGCCACCTGAAAAGATGAGATTTCAAAAGCGTAAGGGCAGTAACAACCCTGGACTCACGACCAGTATGATAGCGATGCAGCTTAAGCTGGGAGCTAACCATGTCTGGGATTGCACACATCAAGAAAGAAAGAAATAATTAAATGAAGCACTTGAAAGCTATTTGAGTGAAAAGATTAAACCACAATGAGTAAAACATGAAATGCAATTATGTCAACAATACCGGTAACAGCTTCTGTGTCAGCTGCAGTCCCAGCTCCACAGCAGTAAATATTGGGAGCCATGTAATGAATCTTCTCGCAATTCTTATCAGCAACAATGGGGCCTTCAGTTGCTCGTGTGTCTGCCCCAAGAATGACACCATCCTGAATCACATATATATTAGTCAAGCATGAGGAGATAAAGTATTTAACCACCCATTTCACTGATTTCCATTTTCTGAACCTAGGATCATCCTCTAAGTCGATTGGAGATCAATATTAATCAGATGATACATGGTAGTTTATAAAAAGTTCACAATGAGATAAAAACCTTTGTAAAACACTTATAAGATATTCAACTGTATCGATAAAAATAACTAAATTTACTACAGTCCTGGCTACTCAACACACATTTCTAGTTCAATATCAATAGTAAAATCTCACCATGTACTACAGCAAGGAATAGATAATTATACAAATAAATGTATCATCTTCTTGCAAGGAACTCGAAAATGCTACTTAAATAATACCAACTGGAAGAAAAGACAGCATTATATTTTTCAATCTGAACTAAATTTTATGACCTAAAATAGTTCCATGTCTCCCGGTACCCAATCGACCACAAAAAGTTCCATATATTCATTTAAAAAAAACACAGATATAAAAAACCCAGGGAGCTAAAGAGGAGTGAAACCCAAATCTAACAAAAGACTCACGAAAAAACCTCCGAATAGAAGTATCAGAATGTTATCTACAGAAAGGGAAAAAATAAGTAAATTACATCTACGACATTATTTGCCGGAGTTGAAAGAAACCCAAAACGTGTAAATCTATGTACCTGAAATATTAATCCAACGATGGTTGTTCCCGTCTTAAGAAACGACGGTTGCTTCAAACCCTTTTGCACAAGCATCTGGTTCCTTCTGCAGTTTTCGAAGCTAAACCCTCCAGCTAATTGCATATCTGACGTCATTTTTACAACAATTTCTTCCCAAATAATCTATTAAAAAAATAAACAAAAGTAAGAACAGTAATATCATTGAAATCAATCATTATGTTACATTAATAGAAAACATACAAAATTTGAATTCGAAGTCTAGGGTTTATGATCGAGCAAGAACCAGGAAACTCACAAAAAAAGGAGATCCAAGCGCAAGTTGAAGAAAGCGGGGAAGGAGGGCTTTTTACAGATACAGGAGTGTCTTGGGAGAAAAGAAACGAAGGAAGACGAAATTGAGAAATGGAAGAGGGTTATTTTACGTGATAATTGCAATTTACCCCCTCAAAATCACAATTATGCGACATTTGCTACAATATAGGTAGACATGACCACGGTTCGTGAACCGCCGGTTGACGGTTCGGAACCGCCGGTTCGACGGTTCAAAAGAGCTCGACCCTTAACCTTAACCTTCGTACACGGTTCCGGTTACGGTTCGTGAACCGCCGGTTACGGTTACGGTTAACCACCGGTTACGGTTACGGTTCGACCCTTATATTTTTAAATTAAAAAAAATTAAAATTTTATTTAAAATAATTTAAAAATCACTATAAAAAAAAAACAAAGGAAATGTAAGGAGAGGGAGGGCTTGAATTTTTTAAACTAACCTAAGACGTTATTTCATATACACCTTTGGTCTAATTGCAAATAAAATTGATATTGAAACATTTATAATTATTATACTAATTACATATGAAATTGATATGAAACATATACAACTTTGATACAATTACAAAATAAAATCGACGAATATAACATTGAATTATTTGTTATATATAAGAAAACAACACAAAAGTTCTTATTATGTTAAAAAGAGTCAGTAATGAGATTTTTGATTATCAATTAGAAGTGATTAATTTATATAATATAAAGTTAGTGAATTATCAATTCAATATGTTGTTCCCAAATCATTATAAGCAAATTAGTAAAAGATTTTATTAATTAATCAAATATTACATTATCGAGTTTCTATGGTAAGTCATATCGTGGGAAATTAAGATATACTTATTTGATATTGTATATAATGTAAATCAAATAAAGTGCTTGTAGAATAATTAGAATGTATATATTATATTTGTTTATAATAATTTACTTCATTATTATAATATTTTATTTTGCAACAACTATTTCTTTAGTTCTTATGAAATTATCCAACATTTTTTGTTATATTTACTTTGCTATAGTTTATTTCTATTTTATTAATTCATCAAATATTACATATCGAGTTTCTGTTGTAAGTCATATTGTGATAAATTAAGATATACTTATTTAATTATTATATATATAATGTAAATCAAATAATGAATATAAAGTACTTGTAGAATAATTATAAAAGGTATAATATATTTGTTTTGAAATATTTTATTTTTCAACCACTATTTATAGTTCTTATTAATTTATCCAACATTTTTTGTTATATTTACTTTGTTATAGATATGTTTTTATTATACAATATTTATTTAAGAGCATAACATATTTTTTTTAGATAATTTTGATTTTACAATATAAAATAGTTATTATTGTATTACACACATAATATACATTGTCTTTTAGTATATATAATTATATTGTCTAAAATAAAACAATAAGGATAATAGCTTAGTGGTAAGATGCTTTATAAACATAACAGAGGTCAAGGGTTCGAATCCTCAACAACACAATTTAATTTTAAATAATAAATAAAAAAAAAAAATAAAGGGTTGAACCGGCCGGTTCCAACCGCCGGTTCACGGTTAATGGAAGCCATGAACCGTAACCGGCCCGTACAGTGACGGGCCGGTTACGGTTCGGAACCGTGAACCGGGTCAACGGTTAACCGGCCCGTTGACCCGGTTACGGGTCCGGGCCGGGCCACGGTTTTTAAAAAACCGTGGCCATGTCTAAATATAGGTAATAATAATGGAAGATCTGTATACCTCTTATTTGATCGGCTATAAACATTTGAATATGTCAAATGATTCTTGCAATGGTTGAGAATTAAAAAGAGAATAATTTATATTCTGATTAGTTTAGACAAATATACGAGGAAATAGAATTATAAGATAGTTAATAATTATGTATGCTTCGCAATGAAATGATGTTGCAGAGATAGACGAAATCAAAAACTTCTAGAAATGGCCAGAAAAAATGATGGCGCACGAATCTTCCAATATCCTTATGGGGAGAAGAGGTTTTTGATAGCTGCCTACATAAACTATGTGCTTTCTAAACAATCATTTTGATTCCCTTTTGAGAAATGGCATCGCATAAAATTTGGAGGCACCGTGACTTTGGGAATCGATGTGATTTGTTTACAATATTTTTTTTCAAGCATTAAAAGCTCCATCCAAGAGCTTCAAAAATTATTTTTTGAAAAATATTCTAATATACTGTAAACATTCCAATAGATGAATTACTGAAATCTAGTTCGAGATGTGCATTTTGTGATTGAAGTCAAAAAGAGAGCATCAAACTATACGAGTTACATGAACCATGTGGTTTGCACTGCAGTCTCTAGTCTCAAACCAAGATGAGGTTATAAGGCCTTATCTGACAAGTAATAGAGGAAACGAAAGCGATCTTAAATTCAGTGGGAGTGGTTCACTAAAGGAAGTCTCTCAAAATTTTTGAATATAAAAAAGGAAGCACAAAATTATTCTATAATGATATATATCATTGAATGCGATTTTTTCATGCGTGCTTTTATAGATTTTGATGAGCCAGCCAAATATTAAGAGGCTGTGACTTCACAAAAGGCAAAACAAGTGGGTGTCGCTATACGAGCAGAGAGTTGTGTCATAAAACAGAAAATGAAAGAAACGTATGAATGAAGTTCCATATGCAAACGCTGTAGAGGGTTTGATGTACACGATAGTGTGTAATCAACCATACATGTGCTTTACAATTGGATGGTGAGTAAAATCAGAGTTATTTTGAGGTTGCCTATTAGATGGCAGTCAAAAAGATCTTTCTTTATGTTACCATAGAGATTTTTTAGAATTGATGGATATAGTGATGCTGATAGGTCACTTGATAGAGATGAGCACAAATCCATTATGGGATATGCATTTATAATGAGAGGCACAAGTATCACTTGGAGTGATAAGAAGCAGCCTTGTATCTCTCTATCCACCTTAGAAGCAGAGTAATAGTCTGCACACCAGCAGTATAAGATACAATTTGGTTAAGAAGATCTCTACAAAGATTTCGAGTTTCTGCGCATGTAGATGATATTGTTGTATCTTTTCGAGATTATGTTGCACAAGCCAATGTGGTTCTAAGGCATATTCCTACTAGCGATATGAGCGCTGACTTATGGACCAAGCCCTTGCGCGGAGATTTGTTCATGCGACATGTTAATCTTATGGGGCTTTGTAAGATTTGTTTTGCCTGTTAGAACAATTGTTATGAACAATTGGTTTGTTGAGGTCTTGTGTTCATATATGAATGTCACCAGACTTTGATTGGCCTACTCACACGGGCAATCACCCTGGCGCTTTGATAGCGAGCATGATGAGACTTGAAGATCATGTATGTGATGATCCATTTGCGCTTGGAAGAGCGAGGAAGGTTGATGATTTTAGTATTTGGCATGTCTACTAGCCTTTTTTTGATTCAACAAGGCTGAGTTATGGCGCTGAAGAGTGAGTAAGCTTTCCAGTAAAATTGCTAGATGCATCTTGAAAATTTGTCTATGGGTAAATTTCTCACCAATAAACTTCATCTAAATCAACATTTATACACTTCACGAATTAAATACAATTATTCCAAATCTAAAGAAATATTGATGTAAAATTTTTATTATGATGATCAGACCTTAATGTGTTTATGTTCTTCACCTCGTTTGTGTGAGCACTTCACATGGTAAAGACATGATTGCTTTGAAGATTTTAGGGCATCTTTAAATTCCAAAGAATTAAGAAAAATGTATCTGCAAATTGGGATGAAAAATCTTAAAAATTAAAAATAGAGACAAGTCTAAGAAATGAAGAGATAATTGTTGTCAACAGCTGGGAATTGGACATCTGAGTCCCAAGGCTCAATGGGAAATCTAGTGAAAAAACATCAATTTGTATAGCAAATACGTAACTTTATTTTCTTAGATAGTTGTAGCGTAAAGCCCCGTACTAAGCAACATATGGATATGATGGATTGCACCACATGAGTGCCAGTGCATCAGGTTTGTTAGATCATAGACGGTGAGAACCACTTCCTCTACAAGTACAAAGAAGATATGTCGTGTAATTCCCAACACACTCCGCCCTTACTAGAATCTGAACGGTAAAGGCAAGTATTCGCCATGACTAATCTACTAACTACCAGGTTCCGGTTCCAACCGGTTCCGGTTTGATTCGGAGGTTTATCGGATTTTCGCTTTTTTTTTTTTTTAATTAGGCGTAACTACGCCCCATTCAGGCGTAGCTACGCCTAAGCTACGGCTTTTTTTTTAAGAGGCGTAACTACGCCTCCAAAGTGGCGTAGTTACGCCTCATTTTAAAAAAAAAAAAAAATCTAAATAAAGTGGTAATTTTTAAAGGGATTAGAAATTTAACAATTTTTATGGGTTATTTAAACATGTCTATGTGTTTAAATACTTCTAGCATACAAATAATTGTAAAGACATGACAATTGAAAATCTAAATAAAAAAATATTACAATTTAGTACTTAGCAGTCTTCATAATTGATAAGTATTGTTTTGGCTATCTCTTCTTCTTGCTCGTCATAATGATTTACGAATTCGTCAACCGTCTCATCTCTTCTATTTTTGCATTCTGCTTCAAACCAATCTTTAAGTAACGTGAGCATGCATAACGAATCAGCTGATAGACTACTTCTGTAGTCTCCAATAATACGGCCGCATGTTGAGAATGCCGATTCAGAAGCGACGCTTGAAGCTTGTACATCATACACGTCTCTAGCCATTTTGGCTAAGATAGGGAATTGTGCTGCATTGGACTTCCACCATTGTAAGACGTCGAAGTTGTCTTCGGTTAGAAATTGATAATTCAGATAAATTTGCAACTCAGTCGACGTGCTAGTATAAGGTCCTTTTCCCTTAAGTTTTTTCCTGCCCAGCAATCTAAGCAAATTGATGCCCCCACCTTTAGATTGAGCTTGGGGTTGTTCTTCAACAGGCCTTTGTTGCGATGATTCACTTGCCTGTTGATTATAATACAATTGAAACATATTTTGGAGAGATTGCATTGTAGACGTCTTTTGATCGTCAACAACCTTCCCCAAAAATTTAGCATAATATTCAAAAAATATCTCAAATGAAGATAAACATTGACTAGGATCTAGCAATGTTGCGATGCAGTGCACGGGTGGGATTTGTTCCCAATACTTTATAAATTTAGTTTCCATTGCATTAACAAAAGCATGCAAGTCATAGTCATCTCTAAATTCTATAAATTTATCAAACATGTTAAATACTAAAGGAAGAAAATAAACGGAAGTTGGATAAGTAACACCAGAGAAACGTTCCGTCGCTTCTTTGAAAGTACCTAACAATGATACACAATTTTCAACAAATTCCCAATCCTCATCAGTCAAATAAATACTTTCATCGCTATCAGGCATTTGATATGAATTATAAAATGGAGTTAAAATATCTTTGTAAGGTAACATAGAATTCAACAAATTGTACAACGAATTCCACCTAGTTTCTATTGGTGATGGAAAAAGAAGATGCTTTAAACCATTAGATAAACATAATTGTTTCCAATCACGCTTAACACGGCTCGTGCGTAACCATTTAGCGCAGTATTTCATTTTCTCAATACATGCTGAGTGATTGTCCTCATAACCAACTTTAACAGCCAAATTAATCACATGACATGCACATCTAACATGAAAAAAAATACCATCAAGCATTGGTTTAAGATAGGTCTTTAAATCACGCATCGCAGCATTGTTATTCGCAGCATTATCTAATGTGATTGAAAATACCTTATCCTGAATTCCATAATGTCTACAAGTGTTGAATACATATTTAGCAATTACATAACCAGTATGTGCACAATCTAACTCATCTAAAGACAAAATCCTTTTTTCCATACACCAATTATCATCAATCCAATGACAAGTGACAACAAGATATGAATCAGAATTTACATTTGTCCAAATATCAGTTGTTAAACTAACCCTACAAGGCAAACTAGAAAGATGTTGAAACAATGTATTTCTATATTCAACAAATACGTCCATACAATTTCTTTTTAGTGTGTGCCTGGATATATGTTTAAACATGGGTTGTATAGACGAAGCAAATTCAATAAAACCAGCACGTTCAGCTTGTATAAAAGGTAGTTCACATCTGATCACATATCTAACAAGTGACCTACGATTAATTTCAGCAGTTAAAATAAAATTCGTGCCAGTAAGAACATTAATTTGTGCTTGTGTTGCTTCTCGACTTAATGGTTGTAATGTTGTCTCATCAAAATTATGTTTTTTTACTAAGTGTTTTTTAAATGTTCCGGTGCCTCCACTGGAACCACCGGCTTTATATGAATACTGGATCTTACATAATTTACATATTGCAACAGATTCATTAGTACCTTCTTTTTGACCGAGTTCAAAGTGATCCCATATCTTACTTCTTTTGGCACGAGTAGGTAGTCTACTTGCTGCTGTAGTGGCTCCGGATGACTCCACATGTTGTCTTTCTTGGGCTTGGGCAGCAACAGGTTCGGCAGGTTGTTGGGGTTGTTGTGGTTCGACATTCATAGAAGAACCACCAACATCGAGGTCAGCAAAAAAATCATAACTTTCATTTAACTCAGGAATTGGCACAGGCAAATTCATTGCAGAAGATGAACTCAGTGATAGACGACCCGGAACGAGACCCCGACTACGACCCCGGCTACGATCAGCACCACTGCTAGATGAAGATGCCATTATGATATAAGACTATAAGTAAATTGTAAATAGCACAATTGAGAGAAAAATATGAGAGTGAAGTAATTTCGTTACAAGAATTGTTATGAAACAATACACAACACAACATCCCCTATTTATAGTTTTTTTTTTTTATTAAAAAATTTTTTTTAAAAAAAAAATAAAAGTTAACGTTGGCAACGGCTAAGAGCCGTTGCCAACGTTAACATTGTTAACGTTGAAGGCAACGTTAACAAATGTTAACGTTGCCTTCAACAATTTTTATTTATTTATTTATTTTTTTTTTTATATAATCTACCGGTTCCGGTTTTGGAACCGACGGTCCTACCGGTTTGGTTCTTCGGAACCGCCCCGGACCGGTTTCTAACCGGTTCCGGGGCGATCCGGAACCGTTAAGTCCGGTTCCGGTTTCGGACCGGACTTAACGGTCCGAATCCGGGCCGGGTCCGGTTTGACCCGGCCCGGTAAGCAGCCCTACTAATAACACACACAAGTTGGTTAAAATAAAATATTCTGGCTTGAACTAAACTGACCAATCGAATTTGCAAAAAGCAAAGCCTCACTGTCGGGCAAACGATTGAGACCAATCGTTGTTGGTTCTACATGAAACTTCGGATTGAATTATTTTAAACAATCTTGATGTAAAATAAAATAAATCGAAATACAAAAACAGTAAACTTACATCAATTGCCTTGACCGACTACCTTCGGGTCAAGAAAAATCTTTAACCCGCCATTAGGGCTTAGAACTTTCTTAGTTGTAGGTTGACTCGTCTCATATGGTCACCACACCATTCTTACCCTAGTGACTGTGATATCGATAGTCTATTCTTGAAATCAAATAATATGTGGTTTCTAGGAATCCAAGGGTAGGATATATGCTACATTGAATATACCCATGTATTATATATATATATATATATATATATATCTTTTTTTTAGTCTATAAAACTTTATTGCTAATATAAAAAAATATAGAAGTGGTACGATTTTATAATATTATGGTCACAGTTGACATTTCTACGAAATATTCATAAGAATTTTATTGGTAATTTGCTAGAAACTCTGGTGAAGAACATTCCTCTAGCTGTTCTCTACAATTTGGCAAAAGAAATATATAAACAATGACTCCTTTCTCAGTCTGTTTCTTTACGGCAACTTGAAGACATTCAGGAAGTTTGCTGCCAAAAGATTCAAGAAGGCAAAGCGAAAAATACTTAAATATTAAATGATATGCTTGCATTTATAAAATAATATATATATATATATATATGATATTGATCATCTAAAATTATTTATTTTAGTAAACAAATTAAAGAAATTCTTGAAATTTGAACCCTGAAGCAATAAGCAATAACGACCCACTCAGTATATAGATAAATAGCAAAAAAAATTAAAATTTTATTTATATATTCTAAAAATATATAATTTTTTTTGAAACTAATGTTAAATGAAATTTAAAATCATAACCAAAGATTCAAATGGTGACCACAATTCAGCTACTAATGAAAACCAACTTTAGAAAAAATATCCCATTTGTACTTCAACTTGGAATGCAAGGGCATCTCCAACCCCTCCAACCAGGCGCTATTATTTGCGTTAAAATAGAGCAATGTTACAATGTTGCACCAAATTTGGTGCTAGCTACGCTATCCATTTTTTATTTTTATTTAGTTTGTGTAGCAAGTAGCAACACCGTTTACTTTTTTTTCTCTTTTCAAAATTAATTATTTAATTTACTTTTTTATATTCCTATGTAAAATTTGGAAAATATATTTTAATTATTTAATATAAAGTAATAATAATAATAATAAAATTATTATTTTAGTATATTAACTATTGATTTATATTGTCAATATTTATAGTATATATATAAGAAAATTAAATTTTGTTGTTGAAAATATAAACTTAATAATATGATTAATAATAGGTAATTGATAGAATAAAATAATTATTATAAATGAAAGTAAAAAGAATATTATATGGAATATTTATTTTGGAGTAGATGAGTTGGAGAAAAATAATGAATATTATGTTTGGTGCAAAAATTATACTATTTTGGTGCAAAACTTATGCTAAAATAAATTATGAGTTGGAGATGACCTAAGTTGATCTAAAAGAACATGCAACTGGTTGTTTCCATGCAATGAGGTTCGGTCTTTTACAGCTTTTCTCCACCAAATTAGGCACTTGCCAACTTTTGTGGCATGGCACATAATTAGCAGCGATCAAGAACTAGCTAGGCTCTCTCTCTCTCTCATAATTAGCAGCGATCAAGAACTAGCTAGGCTCTCTCTCTCTCTCATAATTAGCAGCGATCAAGAACTAGCTAGTCTCTCTCTCTCTCTCTCTCTCTATATATATATATATATATATATATATATATATATATATATATATATATATATATATATATATATAAACGGGAAATGGTTATTTGCATCATCTATATTTACTTCTCTATGATTTTTAGTCTGTTATTTTGTCAAACTTAAGTTTTAGTGATTTCTTTAGCAATTTTGGCACTTTGTTTTGAGGATTTAGTCCATTTTTCATTGGAATGCTTACGTGATATTGGACACATCGACTCTATATTAGCGTCATGCGAGAAAGGACTAATTTTTTTTTTTTAAATGATTAAAATTGATGTTTGACAACATATATAATCAAAATCACCAAAATACAAACATAGAAGATGAAAATGGGCAAGATTTATGCTACTAGACCAAATGATCTTAGGCATCAAGGTGTATATTTGATATAAAGACTTCACTAAATGCATAAACAATTACATACACCTTTAGTCTTTTTAGGTTAAGTAAACGATTATAATATAGTGATGATATGGTAAATTATAAAAATGGCCTCATAAATAGTGTCAATTGTAAAGAACTGACATGTGTCGTGTATATGAAGGCAAGTGTCTGTGATCCATTTTTTGAAAAAGAATAGAAAAATGATATTGAGACCGTTTTTTGTTATAAAAAAACAATTTTTGTGTGATTATACTTATTAAAATAATTTCCTGACATCACTATTATTAAAAAAAATTTATACGATACTATGTTTTTTTGTCCTAAAAATTTGGCATGCAGTGATATTGTGATAGATTATCAAAGTTGATGTAGTATGATATGTAAATGTGTATATTGCATTTTAAGCTTTGAGCAGTGATGAAAAATGAACAAAATCATAAATTATTTCATTATTTAATGATTATTGGAGTGTAATAATTGTCCATGCTTAGAAAGAGATTGAAGCGTGGTGTTTGTACTGTTGTACATTTTAAAAGATTTGAATTGCTCTGTTACCACTAGTTATAGCTTTTGGTAAAGTAGCAAGTGTTGATCCTACAATTGGTATCAGAGTCAATGTTACGTGTTTGATTATCATGAGTTGTAAGGTAATGCAATTATTGGGAGGGAGATTGTTAGAGTGCAATAATTGTCTCTGTTTGGAGATCGATCGAAAGCATGATGCTTGTGCTGATGTACGATTTAAATGATTTGAATCACACAGTTATCACAAGTTATAGTTTTTGATAAAACAACAAACATTTGATCTGCATAATCATATGCTATCATTATTATTTTAATATTTAATGATCTCTTCTATTTTCCTAGGCATGTGATTCTATTTCATTTTAAATTCTTTCGTTTTTTTAATAAATATTCTTTTCCTCGCTTTTAAATTCTCCTTTTTTGTCCTCTTTATTAATAAATATTTCTTTTTTTTTTCTTTCTTTCCAAAAGTTGTAAATTTGATTCTATACTTCGAACACAATAAATCTTGGATTGTACCATTGTTTACCTGATACATTCTGAATCCTTTTAATATTTTTCCACCAGAGTGGTTACATGGTACTGGATACATCGATGACATATGACTAAAATTATGAAAGAAACAAAGATAATATAGTACGACAATAATTTGACAATATAGAGCTTTAAATTAATTATAGCAAAATTTATAATTTTTGTTACCTTTTAGGCTGGAAGCTTTTGTTCATGTGATTAGTTAGCCCATGCAATGTAAAATATATATATATTTTTTTAAAAAAGATTAATTTATAGAAGTCTAATTTTTTTTTAAAACGAAAAGGTTGTATAATAGAATTAATTGTTAGAATAAACCAATCTTACCTTTCAATCGACTTATTATAAAAAGAGACAGCAAATTTTAAATACAAGTAATCGATCGTGATTGACTAATACTTCTTGACTATCAGTTAATACTCCAAATATTATATCAATGATTCAAATTTATTAATGGAGTGAACCCCGGATAAAATAAGTTGGGTATGATAACACTTGAAATATTTTCCCGTGTGATTAGCCAAGGCCCAAAAGTATTCTTCATTAACAAAGCTCTTATTTGTCATCGTACTCTTTTTTAATTGATTTCTCTTTAATAACTTTTTTAGTTCAGTGTTAATTGCACATTCTCACATGATCACGACTCGTGTTTTTGGCATTTAATTATGTCGCATAGGTAATTAACAGCCGAAAGACAACGAAATTAGCCTTAATTGGATTGTCCTATTGGTCAATTAATTGTAAGCCCGTAAAATATTAACATTTATACTCTTTGAGGGTACCGTTCACAATCCACTTCATAGCTAATTTTTTTCCACGACACAATTAGGAGCGGAGCTAATATTATAATTATGGGATGAAAAAAAAAAGTAAAATATAATTTTTTTGAAAAAAAGTTATAAAAAAATATTGGGGCTCGCACCTGGACACAACAACATAATTATATTTGATATATATTTTGAAAAAACATATTATATGGAAAAATGGTTATAACAACAGTGTAACCCAAATCATTTACATTATATATTGACAACATTATACTTTATTGATTGTTCTGTTTTAGTGTTAAATTGTTAATTGTTCTGAATAAAAATTTAAAAGTTATTTTATTTGATTTGCTAATAAAAATTATAGAACTAGGTACTCTGTTTTTTTAGGGACTAAAACAATTTTTTTGCGTTAAACGTGACTTGAATTTGAATCTACCCAAATAAACATGAGCTATTATCTATCACACGTAAGTCGATGAGATCACAACTAGTTCTCATTGGATACCTAAAAAAAATGAAAAAGAATGTATGGCGTTTAATCAAAATCACTTGGGCAGTTTTTATTTTTACGCTAAAATTTCCACCATTTTTATAATTTCCACAATTAAATTTATACATTCAAATAAATTCGCTAAGTGAAAGCTATAGTTTTAACAAATTAAGTCTTAAAATTGATGAGCTTTTTATTTTAACACTAAAATTTCCACATTTTTATAATTTCCACAATTATTTTATACGTTCAACTTTAAATTTGCTAAGTGAAAGCTATAATTTTAACAAAATTAAGTCTTAAAATTTAAAAGACTATTCAATAAAATTCACATAATTGAGTGATTATCAAAATTCATATCCCATTTGAATATTATTTACATTTGATTTGACACTTCAACTTGCCAAACTTTGATCTCTCCGTCAAAGCTTCCACTGAACACCTTCACCGTCCCTTCACCGCCGTCCCCCGACGGTGGAGACACCATCACCGCCGACAGAGACCTCACTGGCGTCTGGTGTCCTTCCAACACTGTCAAACAGCAGTACTTCCCGTCGTAACCCCGCCGCCAAATCCTCACCGTCCGATCGGCCGAACCACTCAACAGCAAATCCCGAACACTCGTCAAACACAGAATCGCCTTTCTATGACCCCGCAACGCACCAGTCACCGCCATATGATTCGCGCTATCCTCTCTTTCCCAAACTAAAATGGACCTATCGCACGACCCGGAGAAAAGAACCGACCCGTCGAGGCTCAATACCAATGCATTTACAGCAGATTTATGCTTCTCCAAAGTAGCTGTCAGGCCATGTTTTTTCTCTCCAATTCCCTTTCCCCATACTTTGATCCGCTTATCTGCTGAACCCGTGTAGATTAAACCTTCACTTGATACGGCAACGGCGTTAATGGCGTCGTCGTGGGCATTGTTGATTGATTCCAGGCATCGGAAGTTATCTGGTTGCCAAATTTTCAAGCTTTTATCCCAAGAAATGGAGAAAACGTAGTTTCCATTTTCTGTTAGTCCTGAAACGGTGTCATGGTGTTCGATCCAGAGGCATTTCTTGTGTCGTCGCACTTTTAGATAATTCTGCGGCAGAATGAAGTTCAACAAGCGATCTTCCAGCGTCGGCAGGGTTGCAATAAGCTTGTGTTGTTTGTTGATATTCAACTTCCAGACGCGGATTTTGCAGTCCTGATGGGAAGTGAAGACTTTCCCACGTGAAAACGCGATGGATTTGACGGAACCAGATGACTTGTTTTCGCTGTTGAAAGTGTTGACAAGGTTGTTGTTTATGATTTCGAAGACATTAATCTCGTTCCCTGAGGCGGTGTACAGGAGATTCTTGTGAAGGGTTAGGAAATTGATGTGAGCGCGGCTGGGTTTGAGAGAGAATAGGAAGAGGACGGCGGCAGCGGGAGTTGAGTTTTCCGGGGACAGACAGAGTTTTTGGAGAGATGGAACGGACGGGAGTGTTAGTAGGGAGATGTTGCTTTGAAGGCTGGTTGCTGATGAAAAAGAGGAGTGTGTTATAATATCAGAACAACTACTGGTGGCTGTGTCGGAGATTGGAGTTTTCCGAGGAGCGCGGGCTGTTGCGGTGGCGGTGGAGGTGGAGGAGGAGCATGTTGATAGCCATGGTCGGAGTTTCATCCCGCCGTCCGGGGAGAGGGAGAGGGGGGACTTAAAAAAAGTGGACACAGGGAAAAGATGTAGAAAGATTGGGTTATTTATATAGAAGAGGACTGTTTGTGGAATTTTTTTGGGCCTCTGTTTATGTAAGTTTGAGATTGAGGGGAAGGAATTTTTTTTATTTTTTAATGTTAACTTTTATTAATTCATTTATTACGTAAATATTAAACAATGTAGTAATACAATTACTTATTCACAAGTTATACCAATTATTTTGGGAAAAATTTGTTTTATCATATACGATTGATTGAGATTAAATAATTAGCATTGTTGTATAGAGAACAATTATCTATCATCTACTTAGAGCTTGATCATCTTTATCAAATAGAAAGAAATAAATTTTATAAAACAACTAAATATTTACTCCCAATGAATTGTGGTATGCTACATGAATAATAGAGATAATCAAATCGGATCGAACACGTGCGTCAGTATTCTTCAAGCATTTTTAGCGGTCAGAATATCCTCTTTAATCCCCTTGAACTCCAAGATTTTGCGTATTACTGTCATATCGTATTTAGTCGTCCTATCATTTTCGTGAAATGACTGAAATAAATAGACTACACTCGACGCACATGTGCATTGCTGAACATACGTCACACATGACCAAACCAACGTAAGCGACTATCCTGCATCTTCTCTTCTTACAAATTACACATATTTCAGCCCGAATATCTTCGTTCCTTGTTTTATCTCTTCTTGTCTTAACACTATCCAACGAAGCATATGCATCTCTGTCACACTCATCTTTTGAATGTGATTCTTCTTTGATAGCCAACATTCAGTCTTATACAATATTGCAAGTCTAATGACGGTTCTATAAAACTTCTCATTCAATGCGGGATATTACTATCACATAGAACGTCGATGGCGTTTTACCATTTCAACCAGCCCATCTGAATCTTATAGTTAACGTCTGTCAATCACTTCATCCTTTTATACAAATTTTCTTTAAAAATTCAAGGTTTATTTCTTTAAAAGTCACCTACCTCGTTCGTTCCCATCTAATCGTAATTTCTCAATCCATCATGACCCAATAATTATTATTTTTCTTTTTCTGCCCGACTATTTTTTCCTAATGATGTGTGAAAATGTAAAAAAAATTGAATAATTTATACTTACAAAACGTAGAATCAATTCAGACAAATAAGGAATCAAGATACAAAAGGACATTTGTATTAAAAGTGAAGATAAATAGAATTTCGAAGGAACTTAGACTAGGAGGATAATAATGTAATTTCGCGCTTACCAGTATTTAAACAGATGTAACTATGTAGGTTAAAAAAAAAAATCTGTTCGCATTGGACCAATCGCCAGAGTCGAGACAAAATGCTCAGTTTGTATTTTTTTCCTCTCAGTTGGTCTCTACTAAGCTACTAGGTCTCACTAGTTCTTTACACTAGCGCGTAGTGATTCGGCATAATAATGGTTTTTTTCATTTTAAAATTTTTCTATCAAAATTTATTTTATACTTGCAGCATCAAGCCATGGGCGTAACCGCGTAACCGCATAACAATAGATTTTTTTATCTCTAAGGCTAAAATTTGTTATGAAATATATAAAATAGTAAACAAATGCAATATGTTATATTAACTTGAGGAATAAAATAAAACTATATTAAAATACTATTGAAATCGCAGCCTATGATTCTTTAAAATTTTAAACTTGTCAATAATGAATTGTATCAATAGTAAGATCAATCTCCTCTCAAACGACTGCAATTATATAATGGACCTAGTGGTGCATCACATCGTTAGCATCGTCATGTGATGCACGAAAACTCCGAAAATTTTCATGATCACTTATCCGATACTTTTTGGATACCGATACTTACGGATATTGGCCCGATACGTATCCGATACGCCACATGGCGTATCTGAATTAAAAATTAATTTTTTTATTTTGGATACTTGTCTAGACACTTCAAGATACTTCTGATTCCTACGTAGCAGATAGGCCATGTGGTGTATCCGAATTTAAAAATTATTATTTTTAATTTTAGATATATATGAATACGGCCAAGATATATATTGGATACGCCATGAGGATCTTGTTGATGAAAAAAATTCTATACGGGATAGAGAGGTGACAGATCCACTACAATGGTGGATAATTCATGGCTTATGATTAATATATCGAGATATGACAGTCAATTAAATGATTAGACAATATTTTATGTAACTTTCTTGATTTAATAGTAATCGGTGTTTAAAACTCTACTAAAATGAGGGGGGCTATACAGAAAACACGAAGTCCAACTAACAGAAAATGAAGCGTAAATAACAGCATACATTGGGAGTACATGTTTTAAATTTTTTTTGGTTAGAAGTTCAAATTATGTTAAGATTATGTTAAAATTTTATAAAATATTAAGCTATAATAGCATGTTCCATCGGTCAGGTTTTGGGATGCAATATACAATAAAACCTCGATAAATGCATATCATTGAGACCGAAAAAGAATATTCATTTAGCGAGATTATTCATTTATCGATAAATGAAATTCATTTATTGGTAAATCAATATTTATTATTTTTATAGATAACTTTTTATTGTAAAATGCATATATTGTATGTGACAAGAAAAATTAAAAGACATCAATTAAAGTATATTGAATATAAAGAAGTTCAATTTTTTTTGGTGAAACTTAATGCGCTGAAAACTAAGTTCATGTACATACATTCTTTTAACTTATGTGTAGAATGTGAAAATGTTAGTCTTTAGCTATAAAAGGTAGAAGATATATTACAAGTACAGTGCACATTCTTTTCTCCTCCAATGACTTCTCATCATTTGAAAGGAGTAAAGAAATCAACTTTAACCGACAAAATGAGGAGTGCAATTGTGAGCATAAGAAGGATCATCAAACTATTAGTCAAAAAGATACGCAAGCATGGGTGCACCAAAAGTTTGATTTGTCTATCAGTCAGTCGACAATATCAAACACTCTCAAAAGACATTTGTCTAATGGGATGAGAAATAGTGATCTTAAAATGCACAAATCGGAAAAGTACCCTGAGTTAGAGAAAGCTTTGTATGAGTGGTTTCTTCAAAGGCAAGAGAAAGTGAATATGTCCGGAGAAATTATCCAGGAAAAAGCAAAAGAGTTTTTGCAAAAAAGGTATGGGGAAATTAATCCACAATTCAGCTTTTCTAGTGGATGGTTAGAATGTTTCAAGGCAAGATATGAAATCAAGTCTTGCCGACGATTCGGTGAAAGTAGTTCAGCTATTGTGGAGAACATTAAAAATGTTTTACGTGGAATACGGTCAAAACTAGACCAATTCCAGTTGAAGGATAATTACAATATGGATGAAACTGGATTATTTTATTGATTGGAAGCTGACCATTCACTTGCTACCAAACAACTAGAAGGACGGAAAAAGGACAAAGAACGAATTACTGTTGTTGTTTGTTGAAATGGTGATGGATCTGACAAAATACCTCTTTGGGTTATTGGTAAGTATTATGGAATCAAGTCTTGCCGACGATTCGGTGAAAGTAGTTCAGCTATCGTGGAGAACATTAAAAATGCCTTACCTGGAATACTGTAAAAACTAGACCAATTTCAGTTGAAGGATAGTTACAATATGGATGAAACTGGATTATTTTATCGATTGGAAGCTGACCATTCACTTGCTACCAAACAACTAGAAGGACGGAAAAAGGACAAAGAGCGAATTACTGTTGTTGTTTGTTGAAATGGTGATGGATCTGACAAAGTACCTCTTTGGGTTATTGATAAGTATGCAAATCCTAGATGCTTTAAAAATGTGAATATGAACAATATTAGTTGTGGGTATCGATCCAACAAGAAGGCTTGGATGACTGGCTTACTTTTTCAAGAATATGTTGGTTGGCTTGATAAAAGAATGAATGGCAGAAATGTCCTATTGATATTAGACAATTCCCAGCTCATCCAAAGGTAGTGGAATACTTAAGAAATGTAGAGTTATTTTTCTTGCCTCTAACACAAACTCTAAGATTCAACCATGCGATGCTGGGATTATTCGAGCATTGAAACCTCAATATCGTCGTTCTCTTTATTCTAGCATCTTGCAGGCCCTTGAGATTGAAGCACCAAATCCTGAAAAAAATAATATTTTGAATGCTATTGATTTTGCTAGCATGGCTTGGAAATTTTATGTGAAGGGAACAACAATTACAAATTGTTTTCGGCATTGCAAGATTCGGTCAGAAGAAGATAATGTTCCTGAACCAGAAGTTTGTCAATTAGATGAAGACATCCAATGATTAAGTGATTTCATTTCTAATTTACGCTACAAAAATGTGATGGATGTCGAACATCTTTTGAACTGTCCTAGCGAGAATGATGCAGTTATGGAATCGCCTATAGACGGATAAATTATCCAGTCAGTAATGATTAATGAACAATGATGATGAAAATGATCCAGAGCCAAATGATAGTCGTGTTGTTGCAAATCTATCGTCAAAAGAGGTCTTTCAAGCAATGGTCACCTTAAACAACTACTTACTACAACATGAGCAAAATATACCAGAAGCTGTGTTTCTACTACAAAAAGTTAAGAATAATGTTCATTTTGGTTCAGGAGGAAAGACAAAACAATCAACTATAGATGCATTTTTTCAGAAGAAATGACTTATTGTATGAATATTGTTGATTGAATGAAATATATATATATATTTCAATAATTATTATTTTATATTTTCATTGGGGCCTTAAGGATTTAAATATTTTTATTACTGAATGCATTTAGTAAGATTATTACTTTAGTCCATTGGTCAAAGTAGGGACCGAAAGAAATTATTATATAAACGAGGTTATTACTTTATCGAACATTCATTTATCGAAGTTTAACTGTAATTTTGATATTTATTAGAATACATTTTTAAATGTATTATAATCATTTTATAAATTAAGTTTAAAATTTATAGCATTAAATGCATAATGGACAACCATTAAATGATATGCCTTAAACCCGAGCTACGATTTTAAACAAATGTGATTTAATACAAGCTTTCATTATTCAACGACGAATGCGTCATCCCAATTATCTCATTTTCAAACATCAATTAGAGTGTTATTACATATGCAGGTTTAAGTAGATGTAGTAATCATTTGACTTAGTCAAGAAATAAAAATATTTAACAGAAAACAGATCCTGAAATGTTGTCGTACATGGTTCCTGGCTAACCAATGCAATGTGTGATCTCAAGTCTCTCAAGTTGTAGTTCTTCACATCTTGATGATCTAATAACGGTAGATTTACCCGATCCAATTTCTCCCACAAGTGCCATAGTCTTTCCTGCTTCAATGTTCTGACCAAGGACCTTGGAAGATCATTAGATCAAGCCTGCTGGGATAGGGGAAATAAATGTTGTTCACCACTATGCTGCCTGTTATGAATTGAATACCAATTCCCGATCAAGAATTCAATGTGCAAGCCAATTGAACCAACAAGTGCACAGCATGTACTTGAACTCCAGAAACATCAATGAACTCAAACAAATTGACGGCATGACTTGTGATGAACATAAACATTAACACACAAATCCCGAAGAGCATTCATATTGACAGTAGCAGGTTGTAAGGCATACATTTAATTGACACACAAGAGATTAATCACATCAAGCAATATAAATGAAATCATAAAGAAAACACAAAGAAACGACAAAGACTTAACGTGGTTCGGCCAAGAACGCCTACATCGATGGGATGCCCATCTCATTGATCACCTTTGAGTGTACAAGACATTACAGTACATGAATCCACACTCTTCACTCCATGGAATTCACTCTTAATCCACACTCTTCACTCTATGGAATTCACTCTTACTCTTTTGCCTCACAAAACCTCTCGGGCTCTCACAGGTTCTTTCTTGTCTATCTTTCTTGTGCATCACATTATGCCTCTCCTTTTTGTGCCTCGCCTCACCTTCCTCTCAAGCCCTTCAAGTCCTTTATATAGAGGTTTATTGGTTACCTACACAACTGGTTGTCCTTAGCCTTTTAGCCAGTCATCAGGTTGCATTTATAATTTCTACAAACTGATGTAACCACCTCTTGGAATCTTCTGTTGGTATTGCTCCAAGTATGTGAATAATTGGATTGAATTGTTGATACATGTTTAATAATCTCCACCTTATCGACTAATTCAATCCTCCATACCAACAATACATGTATTCTATACAATTGCAAGTTCTGCTCCATTTAATTTCAACCGAACACTAAATCAAGCTCCGGAACAACCGGCGGCACGAGGCGTATCCGAGATTGTAGCCCACTGCTCATTCTCCAAGAATCCGCAGCTCCACCTGGCTTTAATCTCACAATCGAAGCCCCCACCTTGATCCAAGTATCCTCTTCTCCACTCCAATAGTTTGTAGAGCACGATTTCTTCTTGGAATTCTTTTCCCATCATCCAATGATGCCAAGAATTCCCCAATAAATACCTAGCCCCTTCCTCAATCTATTGAGTTCTTTCAAGATAGGATATTGATCCCTTTGTTGAGTCATCACTTCATGCATTGAATAACTTTCGGGGATCAGAGTAGTTTAAGAATCTGCACTTTATCACTCACGTCTTCATGCGTTCAATTCTTCTTGATTTCTGCCTTTCTTTCTTGATTTCATCAGAACTGCATTTCCTCCCCTTTGCTCACCGATGAAGCTCACACACGATACCTTCATTTCATTCGCATGCTCCACCTAGAACCTACAAAATGGTTCTTGCCATTTATGAAGAGAAGAGATCACGATGCAATCTTGAAGACTCCAGGATGAAAGTGTCTTTCTTCTCTGATTTTTTTCTTCGATAACCGATACTGCACTTTTACTCCTCTTTCATAAAATCGCACATCTCTCTTTCAAGAAGAATCCTTACTGTGCGCCTCTCCATGAGGCATTGATTTCAAACCGAATCTGAAGAAAATGGACGCATCTCTCAACCAGAAATCTGCTCATCGATCTGGTTAATCCCTTCAAGAACCGTTCGTCTCAAAATGAAAAGCGAAAAAACCCCTTGGAAAACTCCCTCATGCACTCTCTTTTCTAGAATCTGCTCTTCAACCTTTGGTCACCTTCTTGATTCTTGCACTCCTGCATCTTTCATTCTTGAATTCCCCTCGAACCGCTGCTCCCTAGACCGCAAGAAAACAGCACATTCAATCTGAATTTTCAAGAAATCTGCAGCCTTCAAGAACTCCAAGCCGCACCATTCTGTTTCTTGATCGCATTTCTTGTCGTGGTTGTTCCATAGACGGCGCCAATTATTATGAATTGTTCAATCCAATTCCCGATCAAGAATGACATCTTGCACGACCAATTGGATAATACGATCACCAAATGCACTTGAACCAACAGAACTTAACTTGAACAAATTTGAGAATGTGTTCCACAGAACTCTATGACTTATGGCATGCATTTCCATGAAAGATAAAAGCAACAGATTATAGGCACAAACTAAGCAACACAATCAAGATAATCACACATCAAGAATCAATTAATGAAATGCGTAAAGAAAACAAGAACAAACACGAGATGATTTTTACGTAGTTCGGCCAAGATCTACGTCCACGAGAGGCCCATCTCATGGATCACCTTTGAGTGTACAAGACATTACAGTACATGAATCCACACTCTTCACTCTATGGAATTCACTCTTACTTTTTGCCTCACAAAAACTCTTGGGCTCTCACAGATTTTTTTCTTGCATATCTTTCTTGTGCATCACATTGTGCCTCTCCTTTTTGTGCCTCGCATCACCTTCCTGTCAAGCCCTTCAAGTCCTTTATATAGAGGTTTATTGGTTACCTACATAGCAGGTTGTCCTTAGCCCTTTAGCCAGTCATCAGATTGCATTTATAATTGCCACAAACTGATGTAATTGCCTCTTGGAATCTTTTGTTGGTGTTGCTCCAAGCGTGTGAATAATTGGGTTGAATTTTTGATACATGTTTAATACTGCCTTCTAGTCCTTTCTTGATCTTTATACCGTAATATTTCTCTGGCTTGATCTCACTTCTCATGTCCAATATTGCCATACAGATATGACAATACTTCTTCCTTTAACAATATCAGATGACATGCTTCCTGCATCTGCAATGTTCTTACCGGTGCTCATTAAGATGAAAAAATCCTTGTTCATTAGCCTCCCTCCATCCCAAAATGTTAAAGCCATTGCAGCTGTCGTCAGAATTGGGAAATGAACAATCATATTCCCGAAAACAAAGATTGTTTTATGCTCTCTTTTCGTGGCCATGTAAGCGTTTCCGCGAAAAGGGCGATGATTTTCTTTTCAGAGGAAAAAGCAGTAATAGTTTTGTGGTTAACCTCTGCTTCACATGGTAGTTGGCTGCCTTCATTTTCTGCCTTTCTGACATTCTTTTCATCAGCGTACTTTTCGATTAAAAGCTTGCTAGGATCAATGGCTGTATAGCAATCACCATTATCGACACTCTCCATGCAAGGATTAGCCCAAGTGTGAAAGCCACAAAAGCACTTTTAAATACCTGAACTTGTAAAGACCTTCTATCCCCACAAGCTATCGAAACACATTGGCTTCTGTGGCCAAACGAGCACAGATTGCAGCACTTGTGTTTTGGTCATGTTCAAACTAGGAGACCTCAAAAGTGAATGTTTTTTTTCCTCGTATCCTCTTCATTAGCCAATCTCCCATAACTGCGAAATTGTAGTGTTGGATTATATCGGCGAAGAAGCTGACAACACCAATGGATATGCAGTAAGATTATTTTATTTTTGGTCTGTCATTTGAAAAGAATAGAGCGACTACTGATCCCAAGAAACAGGCATTAACAGGCTGGACTGCTCCAAAGCTGGCTGCTCCTAAACATGCAAGAAATTCTCTTTTCCATTAAGGTACACTCATTTAAGTAAGCTCAAATGGGAAACATCTTGAGAATACGAAGAATCCTTTCTTTCATCATCACTATCATAATATCAAAGCATGTGTACCGAGGGACCACACTGATGGTTAAAGCAGGGCTAAACGGAGAACCGAGGCTTGTTTGCCAGCTTGATCTTACACTGCGATAAGATTTTGGAGTATGATCATGCGTCATTCCTTTATTTTTTTCTCATTTTTCTCGTATGTTATAGTAAGGGCTAGATGCCTCGTTCTGCATCGTTGACTGCATTTTTATAATCTTAGAGTAAACCACTAAACTCCATTATCTCCAATTTGCATCAGTTCATCATATGAACCTGATTCAACGATCCTTCCTGATCGATCGATCGTGATCATATCAGAATCATGGATTGTGGTGCGACGATGATCAATGACAATAGTTGTTCTTCATCTTGAAGCCTGAGTAATGGCATCTTGCATTATTCTTTCAGATTGTGCATCTATAGCACTCGTAGCTTTATCTACCAAGAGAATTCTTGGATTTTTAAGCAACACCCTTGCTATAACAATCCTTTGTTTCTGTCCCCAAGATAATGAAACTTCATATTGCCCCACCTGATGACATAAAATCAAAACTTTATGTTGATTCTAAGTATAGACAATTCCTCAATCTTGTTCATTCACAACAATGCGTCGGGAAAAAAAATACATGCTTTTGGGGGGAGATACTATTTCAATCGAGTCACATGTATCTAACATATTCATACCTAACGATTTTCCACAAAGTGGTGACGAAATTCAAATTCAATCATGTGCTTCTCACCGGTTGTGACATTTACTTGTTTTTACAACGGAAGCTGATGCATAATCTTAATCTTTTACGTGAGTTTCATATCCAAGTGGTAACTTGACAATGAAAAAATCATGTGCATTTGCAGACATAGTGGGAGTGATTTCATTGATATATGAATATTTGATACATGTTACAGGATAAGGAATGAATCCTATCTATGAAAAATTTAATTAAAGAGATTACAATAGATACAACAGAATATTATTCATAATCAAATCTAACTTGGGAAGATATGGTCAACACACCTCAGCAAGCGATGCGTGGGGTTCGACCGAACGAAGAGCTTGGAGCGGAAGAAACTAAACACGGGCTTGGACAAGCTCTTGGTGAAAATATCTGCAACTTGAAGATGTGATGGAGTGAACTGTGTCGCAAGTTTGCCAGCAAAGACGAGTTCACGTACAAAATGATAATCAATATCAATATGTTTGGTACGTTTATGAGCAACATGATTTTTGCTAAGGAAAATAGCATTGTTGTTGTCAGAAAGCATAATAGGCCGTTGATTTGGTAACGCGTGAAGATCACGAAGCAAGTAAGTGAGCCAAACTACCTCAGCAGCGGTGTTAGCGAGCGCGCGATATTCTGATTCACAACTAGAACGTGAGACGATCGGTTGCTTTTTAGCACTCCAACATACGAGATTAGGTCCCAAAAAAATAGAGTAACCGGAGGTGGATCGACGCGTGTCAGAATAGCTAGCCCAATCTGCATCAGAGTAAGCAAGAAGACTGGAAGAAGTGGAGCGCATGAAGCTCAAACCAAATGATAAAGTGCATTTAACATAGCGAAGAATACGCTTGATAGCCTGAAAATGATTGTCAGTAGGAGAATGAAGAAATTGATAAACAGAGTTAACAACATAAGCAAGATCTGGACGTGTGATAGGAAGATATTGAATGGCGACAACCATCGAACGATAAAGTGTGGGATCAGTAAATGGCAACCCTTCACTGCTCAATCATTGCGCAACGATCATAGGAGTAGAAACAGGCTTGCTATCTTGCAACTGAGCTCGAATAAGAATATCGTGGGCATATTTAGATTGGCTTAAGAACAGCCCATCGGAGGTTTAAGTGACTTCGAGACCAAGGAAATAATTCAACTTGCCGAGATCCTTGATTGCAAATTCCAAATGAAGGAGGGAAATGAAGTTTCGCAAAAGCTGTGGATCATTGCCAGTGAGAATAATATCATCCACCTAAACTAAAATATATAATAAGGACGATCCAATACCAAAAACAAACAAGGACGTATCGGTGCGGCTACAAGTAAAACCAAGACGAAGGAGAAAGTCACTAAAGCACTGAAACCACGCACAAGACGCTTGCTTGAGACCATACAGAGCTTTCTGTAAGCGACAGACAAACGTGATTTGGAAAACGAGGATCAACATAGCCATGTGGTTGTTCCATAAAAATTGTTTCAGACAAAACCCGTTGAGAAAAGCATTTTTGACATCAAGCTGATGGAGAGGCCAATTGCGTAGGACAACGAGAGATATCACTACACGAACTGTGGAAGCCTTGACAACTGAACTAAACGTAGTGGTGTCAAACACGCCTTTAGACGATCAACAGAACCATTAGATAGAATTTTGGTGCGAAACATCCATTTGGATCCCACGATATTAGTAGAGGAAGGACGAGGCACAAGATCCCAAGTATGATTTGTCTTGAGTGTTGTAATTTCCTCATCCATGGCAGCCACCCATTCCTGAGATTTAGAAGCAGAATTTAAATCTTTGGGCTCCGTGGTAGTAAGTAAAGCATAAAGAAGGTAAGTAAAGCATAAAGAAGGTTATGTGGTTGCAAATCAGCCATATAAGTAGGATAGCGAGGCTTAAAAATACCAGCCTTGGCACGAGTGACCATAGGATGTGACGAAGATGGAGCCACGGGAGCTGTTGGTGAGGAGATCTATGGCAGAGCAGGAGGTGGCTCAAACAGGCCAGTGACAGATGCAAGAGGTGCATCAGAGCACACACGACACGGTAGTGGTGAAGCCGATGATAGGGAAGGAGTCGGAGTAGCACTGGAAATATCCAAAGGAGCATGATTTGGCTCAACGAAAGAGCTAAAATCCAAGGATGAAACTGGATGTGATGCAGCGGTCCCTGAGAAAGGGAATAACCCTTCATCAAATTGGGCATGTCGCGTAATAAAGATGCGAGAGGAACGAGATCTAAATAATGAAATTCCTTGTGATGAGAGCTAAAACAAATAAAGATGCAAGGCCTGCTACGAGGAGAAAATTTATTAGACGCATAATCACGGAGACAAGGAAATACCCGACATCCAAAGGGGTGAAAATTGGCATAATTGGGAGCGATGCCAAATAAAACCTGAAATGTAGACATTCTGTTGAGTACCGGAGATGGTAAGCGATTAATAGTGTACACATCAGCACTAAAAGCGTCAACCCATAGAGTAGTAGGAGCATTAGAATGAAATAACACGGGAGACCAGTTTCAGTGATATGGAGATGCTTGCGTTCTGCTCTGCTATTTTGAGCAGGCGTATATGGACAAGAGAGCTGGTGATGAATGCCATGAGAGTGCAAAAGCGCTTTAAAGCGGTTACTGGTAAATTCAGTACCACCATCACTTTGAAATTTTTTTAGAGAAGTGGAGAACTGCTTCTCAACAAATTGGTGAAATGTGATTAAAAAAATCATAAATGTCTGATTTATGCCATATGGGATATAACCAAGAGAAACGAGAATAATCATCCACAAAAACAACATAATAGATAAAACCAGAAGTAGAAGCAATAGGTGCAGGACCCCAAATATCACAATGTATTAAATCCAAAACATTCGAAGAACGTCGTTCATTAATATTAAAAGGTAAACGATGACACTTTGCTAACTGACATGTATAGCATAAAGAGGGATTGGAGAGGACTGACGTGACAGACAAGTGTCCCTGCTTATTCAATAAAGAAATAATACCATGACCAACATGACCTAGATGGGCATGCCATAAAGTAAACGAGCCAGTGAGACAACTGTGGTGAATGGCAGAGACAAGGGCAGAATGACCACGCTCCAAAATATAAAGACCTCGATCACGACATCCTTTTGCCAGCAACTTTCCTGTCACTTTGTTCTGAATATGAAAAGTCATCAGTAAATATAACATTAACAGGGTGATCATGGGTTAGTTTGCTGAGAGACAATAAATTCTTGGTGAGATGCGGTACAACCAAGACATCCGATAAATTAGGGTGATACAGAATCGGAACCAATATGAGATATAGTGAGTGAAGCACCATTACCGACAATAACTCGATTCTAACCTTTATAGGGCTTAGTAAACTCCAAGTTTGAAGGCGAAGGAGTCATATGAGTAGAGGCACCGGTGTCGATGTACCAATTTGAAACATCGGAGGAGTTTAGAGAGCAAGATGCATTAGGCGTGGAAGCACTTTCAGCAGATTGTTGAAATATTTCAAAACTCTCTGCCTTTGGAACAATATCGGTGAACGAAGGCAGGGGAGTGAGGGCCATTTGTGCCGCTGAGAAGTTGGAAAAGGGTGAACCAAGACCACGTAAAAACCAGTGGACTTTATCCTTGTCGTCAATTGGACGACCAATAGCAGCAAGTTGATCACAAAGGGATTTAAATTGCCGAGCATAATCAGCAACGGAGCGAGACCCTTTCTTCATAAATTGAAGATCATCTTTGAGACGTATCTCACGTGATTGGATCGATGGCTAAATGATGTCTCAAGCGCGAGCCAAACCGCTTGAGAAGTGGCACAACCAATTACTTCAGCCATGACTTCTTCGGAAAGAGAAGATAGAATCAGACTAAGAAGCCTTTGATCCTGTAGATGCCAAGCAGCAACCGCCAGATTGGGGACGGAGACTCCACTGGAATCAACTACAATGGTCGATGGAGGCAGGACCGATCTGTCAATAAAGCCGAGGAGATTTTGGCAGGAAAGGAAGGGGACGATCTGATGATGCCAAAGGAGATAATTGGTGGAGGAAAGTTTGATGGTTATCATCTGAATCATAGTGGAGAAAGGGAGAAGAGATTCAGAGTTTGAGCTAGCCATGGATCGAGAGGCTGATACCATGTGAAGGATTTGTGAATCCACCTTAACCTTGATGAGAGTGATTTCATTGATATATAAAGATTTGATACAGGTTACAAGATATGGAATGAATCCTATCTAGAAGGAAATTAAATCAAAGAGATTATAATAGATACAACAGAATATTATTCATAATCAAATCTAATCTTGAAATGATATGGGAGTATCTTCAACAATAACAAGTTCCATGGAAGCATCGTCTTTTCCAAACAAAACATTTTCTTTTATCAATGTTCCGAAGAGAATCGGCTCCTGAATTACCAATCCCATCTGGGATCTCAACCATTTAAGCTTCAGTCCATCAAATAGTATGTCTAATTCTACCATTTGGATGTGCATTGTATGCAACAGGCTCGATTGATAAAGTGTTGATAGGGAAATCAAACCCGTGACCAAATATCTATATGCTTACCTACCCCACCAACTTGATCACCCCATGAAAGACCTATCTTATTTATTTCAGTCCACATACATGGGGTCTATTGCACGTATCTCTTCAATGGATCTCTCATTTTATATTTTGTGACGAGTCTTTGGCTTAATTGACAAACATCTCTCATGTGAGGCTCGAAACCTCCCACCCTTACCCGTGTATAGAAAAAGAATCCATTTTATATCTTGAGGATTCAATTATTGTTACGTGGCCATATTATATCGGGTAAATTTTATTTTATAAAAGCTTATGAAAAGATTTATCTACCAAAATTAATTTTGACGAAAAAAAACATTAATTATCTGTGTTTTTTTTTTTTCATTTTTTTCATACACTGCAGATATATACATTTTACAGAGAGTTACCTCAAATTCGATTCAGTCTTCCACCTGAGAGAGAAGAATCGAGTGTTGAATTCGCCAGATTTCGAAGATGGTAAAGTTGGCGACATTCTTTGGTATGTCACTCGCAGCATTCGTTTTTTGGCAGACCATGGATAAAGTTCATGTCTATATTGCCCTTCGCCAGGACGAAAAGGTCTGTATACGCACGCACTGAATCTTTATGCCATTAATTTTGTGCTTTATTGTAGCTGGAATTTTGATAGATTACTGGTTTTTTATGCTGTAACGTGTTGTTTGATGCAATAAGGATCATTTTTCTGCTCTAGGTTTTGGGTTTTGGGGGGTTTTTTTTCTTGAATATGATTTTATATCTGTTTGTCCAGTTTCCAGTTTCCTTCTGTTTTAATAATGCATTTCCTAGTCCTATTTGGCCTATTAGAAACGGGACTAAGAGATTTTGTTTTCTTTGTTGTTTTGCTGTTCCCATGGCGAAGAAAAAGCTCATATCATAAATTGAATTCTTTAAGAATTCATAATAAGATATTATTTTTCTGTAATGTTTTAGTAGAATTGGGAAGAAAAAAATTCTACATTCTAGCTGAAACTGAACCTTTTTTTTTTTTTTTGTATTTACAAATTTTAAACTCCAGTAATGAAACTTGTTGTCAAGACACTGTTAATTATGAAGTTATTCAGTGTTCCAAGTTCCTTTCTTCCTTATTTGTGGCTGTAACTTTAGAAGGAGAAAATGGAGAAAGAAGCTGAAATAAGGATAATGAGAGAAGAGCTATATCAACAACAAAAGGAAAAGGACTCTCTTGCCTAAACTGACGAGAGGTTAATCTGCAACTGAAGGCACAATGGCCATTTCATTCTTTGTTTGGATTGTAAAACCATCTTTCTTTGCGCAATTCTCATAAGTATGACAATTTTACGATACATCTTTCGTCATCATGTACTTTGGTTTTAAATCTTTTGAACGTTTTTTTAGAGTTACTGCACTTGATGTCACTGTGCTTCTATTTGCCATACTTGGAAGTGGCTTTAAAACAATGAATAAGTAAATTTATTGGTGTTAATAAATTGATACTGTTTTATTGAAAGAGTCGATCCTCTTCTTGTAATATGTGAATCTGTGTGATTCCAGTCCCCTGGCATTTCACTGCACGGCTACTGGACTATTTGATTGCATGGTCAAAGTACCTCTTCTGCTGCATTCAATTTTTTTCCGATACCTGACTCATTAAGCATGTCTGATGGTCATTGTTAGCACATGTTTTTGAAGATTAGGGGATACATATGCATGTCAAAGGCAGAATAGCTTTCATACTAAAAACAGGAAAGAGAACATCCATAAAGAAGCTTATGGGAGTGTGACATATCCTCTACTCGAGGAGCTGGCACGTACTATAGAACACTTCCGTAATACGATCCCGAGATTAATGAGGCAGCCGAGTTAATCGATTACCGGGAGAGGTCCTTGCTTGCACGCAAATTCACCTTGCTTGTACTGTCATCTTTGGGTTTAATCTCGTCTACGGTTTTCATCTTCCATATGAAGGATGAGGACAAAGAAAAAGAGTAAAAGAATGATTTTTGGTTTTTCTTGTCAAGCCTGGTACACAATGAATGTTCTTATGTCAGAACCTATGATGCACGGTCATTCCTAAAAATCACTCGGTGCAGTGTCGGACACTTCTTGGACACCGACACTCATCGAACACGTGTCGACACGCCATATAATTTGTTTAAAAAAAATAAAATCGGACACGATCGGGCTTCCGTGTTGGAAACGGTCGATGGTCATGTCCGACACTGAAATGGTACTTTTGGGGGTTAATTGTAAAATTTAAAAGCTTTTGACTAAAATGAAATTTGGACGTGTTAGTTAAACTTTATGTTAAGTGAAGTAATATACATTTGTTGTTAATATGTGTGATACTATGATGATTTAAGAGACATGCATTTATTTATATGCTTTTTTGAATTTGGTAAGACTATTTTTTGTTATATTTTATTTTGATGCGTTTGTTAAACTTTATGTTAATTAAAGTAATATGTATTTGGTGTTAATATAAGTGATATTAAGATGATTCCAGTTACATGCATTTACTTATATGCTTACTGAATTTTGTAAGAATATTTTTGTTGCTTCTATGGTTTTATAATTTAAAAAATGTGAATTTTGATATTTTGTAATATAGTACATGTATAATATATATAAAAATATAAAAACATAGAGATGTGCCAGCTGTGTCGTGTCCTAAATTTTTTGAAAATCCATTCGCCATATCCGTGCCGTGTCGTGTTCGCAATGTCAGTGTTTGTGCATCATAGGTCAGAACTTTTGCTTATGCCTTTATCGAACGCAAGCAAATTTTGTTATGCCTTTATGAGCAGTCTCACACACTAATGCCTATATGATTGTTTATCTCGCTTTTTAACTTTATACTTTTTGCAAGTTTTCTTCTGTTACTAGGTATTTTTTTGTCTTATTCGATAATAAATGCTATTTTTTAACAAAGTATGTTATTCAAGTTTTCTCCATCTTGAACTTCACCAGGTGCAGTTTTTTCTGTTGTTTATTATTTGCCTTTTTAGTTGATAAAAGAAGTTTTTTCTAATCATAATATCTTCTTGTAACTTTAATATAATGTTATATTGAATGGAGTATGCTGGAGACTTATTCCTTTCTCCTGTAGCAAATTTGTTAGGATGGAAGGAAATATGTATGCTCTGTACAAGTTTACCTGACGCAACTTATACATGATACAGTAGATAACATTAGAGATTATGGTCAAAGTCGAGAATTCGGCACCAAATGGAAGTTAACAATATATATCGAAGCACTTTAGACACTAAATTTTTTACAAATAGTTAGTATTTATTAGAAAACAAAAGTTGGATAAGTGTTTTTTTTTTCTATTGCTCCTTTACATTTATTATTTGAATCTTACCAACTCGACGTTTTGTAACAGGGATGAATTTGGTTGGTTTTAGAACCACTAATAAATTCACATGTTGAACGTAGCATTTAATGAAATTTTTTGATAATGCAATAACTCGATTCACATTATCTCTTAATTTTTTTTGTCTAAAAAGTTATCTGCGAAGAACTTTTTTTATTATTTATTTTAACAAGAAGAATAGCGGATTTTACCATGCCACCTAATTTTCACTAAAGCATTAGAAATGTCAAAATAAAGAAATACTAACATTTTCATGATAATTCCCACTTAAATCAACATACATATGTTCCATGTTTGGTCGTTTACAACTCTAACTTTCTGTATGAGTGGTTGAGCTATAATTAGTTCCAAGAAAAAGTATTTAAATATGGTTATTATTATTAAAGTTTTAAAAAAGTAATAATAATTAAATACAATATAAAAATATAAGAAAATACACTTTTTATGTCAATCAGAACCAGAAAGGTATGATATAACAATTGTATGTTCTTGCACTAACAGGAAAAGTTCTCGCTGATAATTTAACATCATCAATTCTGGCTCATAAATTAGAACCAAACTTTTCATTTTACGGATTCATTGATTTCACAAGGGAAGAATATTGTACAAGGTACATGTCCTCAGTTCTAACCCATCGGCTGTGCCATAGATGAAAATACAGGACATACAAACAATTCCAACGACAGGCGCTGGTGCTCTTAAATGAGCATTCCAAAATTTCTGATCTTGATATATCTTTTCTTTTCCTTCCTTTTTACCATTTTGAAGGGGGTTGCTCTTTCTTCGAAGCCATGAAACAATGCTAATGACCGAGAGAACCAATAGCTTCACTCTTCTGTTACACAAACAGGGAGATCACATGGCTGCCGGAATATATCAGGGATGCCATCCCAATTATGGGCTTCCCTCGCCTCCCAGTATCCACCAGTATAGCGATAACAACCATCTTCATCCCTTGCAAACCATTTTGGCTGCCAACCTCTGTCTTGCATCTTCCTCGCCTACACGAAAAGATCATGATAATTTAATTTTAATATAAGATAAGATGAATGGGTTGGATATCCAAAATGTCACAAAGTCAATGGAATGTATATTGACATAAAACTAAAGATAGAGGCCGAGTTTAGGAGGGTCTATCTTGGTATCTAAGTATGCACCTGTCTCTGCAATTGTTCGAGTCTAAGCTTCTCTGCATTTGCAAGCTCATATTCCCCGTTCTCTAAATGTCTTTGGTCTGGTCTCAACCTTGAGTCTGTTGGTGGCAGCAGCTCCCGTAAACCATGAGTCAATTCATTCAAAGATATTGCAAATTGTGTGAGATTATATCTTGTCTTGGTAATAGACTTATCCCTTTCCCATACCAACACTGTTTCAGTCGTAGGATCGTAACCCTTTGGCTTGGTAGTTGGGTCTCCCATCACATAGTACATTGCCTCATCCCACTTACCCAGCAACACGGCTACCTTCTCTCCTGTCCTATTGTCTTGCACAAAACCATGAACCTGCTTAACATATAAGTGTACAAATCACTATATCATTAACCAGAAAAAGACAGATACGAAAACACGTGGAGTGAGAAATTATCCAAACACAAGTTCTCAATAATTTAGGATAAAAATGCAATTTAAGTAACATCTATAAAGGAAGACACAGCTTTTCTGCTCCGGATTTCATGCGCTTGGTCAGTACAGGTTAGGATAGAAAAAAATAAAAGGGGAAAAGTGTCAATCTCTTAAATACTGGTATCAATGGTTTCCATTGATCGGTATGATTATGAGAGTGTTCATGGAGGGTATGGTATTGAAGAGAGGAACGCAACAGGTAATTATTCACTTTTGGATTTTGTCATGTCATAGGACTTAGTCATAGCGAATACCTGGTTCAAAAAGAGGTCTTCTCATCTAGTTACTTTTAGAAGTGGGTCTGGTACAACCCAAACAGATTTCTTTTGGCTAGAAGGATAGATAGAGTTAAATGCTTGGACTGTAAGGTAATTCCAGGAGAGAGTGTAGTTACTCAATACCGACTTTTAGTTCTAGATGTTAGGATTAAGAATAGAGCTACTAGAATTAAGCATAAGTTAGAACCTAGAATTAAGAAGTGGTGGTTAAAAGAAGATAACTTTGGAGCTTTTGTCTAGAAGGTAGTCGAGGAAGTTAATTGAACGCCAAGAGATGATCCCGATACTACCTGGAACAAAATGGCTCGTGGCATTAAGATAGTAGTTAAAGAGCTCCTTGGTGAGTCAAGATGATATGCTCCACCAGGTAAGGACGCATCATGTTGGAATGAAGACGTAAAGAAGACTATCCGAATCAAGAGGGATGCTTACAGAGAGCTGAAGAAGAACAACAATGTGGCAACCTTCGAAAGGTATAAACTTGCTAAAAAAGACGTGAAGACAGCGGTTCGAGATGCTAGAGCTAAAGGCTACGAAGAAGTGTATGATAAATTGGATACCAAGGAGGTAGAAAAAGATATCTACAAGATTGCCCGAGCGAGGGAGAGGAAGACAAGAGACTTATGTGCAGTTAAATGCATAAAAGATGAGAACCATAAAGCCTTGGTTAGAGGTGAAGACATCAAAACAAGATGGAAGAATTATTTTAAAAGCTTGTTCAGCGGTGGCTTTAGCCAAGATTTAGGTGATCTTAACATCCATCAACATGATGTAAACCGTGAGTTTACTCGCAGAATTAGAGAATCTGAGGGTAAAGAAGCTTTGAACAAAATGAAAGCACGAAAAGCAGTTGGTCATGATGGAATCCCTATTGAAGTATGTAGATGTTTAGGACCGAATGAGATAAAGTGGCTAACAGATCTATTTAACAAGATTTGGAGTAATCAAATTCCAAATGAATGGAGAAAGAGTACTCTCATTCCTATCTATAAGAACTAGGGTGACATTCAGAGTTGCACCAACTATCGTGGTATAAAACTCATGTGTCACACAATGAAGCTTTGGGAGAGGATAATTGAATGTCGTTTAAGAATGGAGGTTAAGAATATCAGATAACCAATTGGGTTCATGCCATGACGGTCAACTACTGAAGTTATCCATTTACTTCGTCAACTTGTCGAGCGCTATCGTGCGAGGAGTAAAGACCTGCATATGATCTTTATAGAGTTGGAGAAGGCCTACGATAAAGTACCAAGGGAGATAATATGGTGGGCTTTGATTAAGAAAAAAGTTCACATCAAGTATGTCAATATAATCAAGAACATGTACGACGAAGTAGCATCCAATGTGAGAACGTGCAGTGGGGTGACAAGTGAGTTCTCGATCAATATTGGATTGCATCAAGGGTCAAAGGGTTTTAGATTAAGTAGGTCTAAAACGGAATATATGGAGTGCAGATTTCGTGGTCGTTCCTTTTGGGATTCCGGTGTTGTAGCACTCGGTGGTCAAGAGGTATCAATGAGCAGCAAGTTTCGACACCTAGTTTCAGTTATCCAAAAGGATGGAGAGATTGACAGTGGCGTTAACCACGGGATTCAGGCTGACTGGTTGAAATGAAGAAACGCCACCGGAATGCTGGACACCCAAGAGGATCACGTCCAAAAGATGAGTGTGACAGAGATGCGTATGTTTCGTTGGATGCGCGATAAAACCAGAAGAGATAAAATAAGAAACGTAGATATTCGAGCTGAAGTAGGTATAGCTTGTATAGAAGAGAATATGCAAGAAACCGCTTACGTTGGTTTGGTCATGTTCGACGTAGAGTGCACATGTGCGCCGAGTGGAGTGCATGGATTGGCAAGAACATTAACATTGTTTCTTTATGCTTGAGGTTAGAAATATGTACCTGATGTGGATTTCTGTCTATGATAGACAGCTCCTTGAATTTAAGCTTGCATGAATAATTTCCACTGCCGTTGATGCGCATGGTGCCATAGTGATCACAATAGATTTTACCAATTATGATGTTGTAAATAGAAGTAGTGACCTTGCTCCACTGAAATGTCTCACCATCTTCAAACTGGAGCGTCAATGTCCCCACAGGATCAAGCTGGATAGAACGACCCCAGAACTTTCCTTTAAGATTAGAGTCTCCCCAAAACTTCCAACCTCTGCCTTCACAATGACAAGCGACGACCATTGGATGATGACTAACCTGAAACACAGCAGGCAATGTAATTGACAACACTTTTTATGGCTAAATCGTTGTAATCTATTATATAAATGCAACAATAGAGAGCAACCGCCATCCCTCCATTTATCATTTAAAGTTGATTATGACAGCCAAAATAGGTACAAACCCAAAAATGATATTGTTGAAATAACAGAACAATCACTGATGAGAGAGTTTTTGTTGGATGCAGGAAACCTTTTCAGAGAAGAATTTTAAACCCTTATCCGGATAGTCAGCCTCATAGGTTTCGCCGAGGAGAGGATTGAAAGGTTTGCATTGCCTGCCTTCTGTTGATGCATAACCAGACACTGCGAAAGCTGCTACATTTAATATTCTCATCAAATCATTTCCCTGCAGAAGGAAGAATTTTCAATCATACATAACAATCAAAAGTTGACAAACCAATAACAGTATGAAAAAAGTATTGGGTTTAAAAAAAAACAGTCAGACGATATCTTAAAATATCTTACTTTGTTTTTCTTCCACTATTAATGATATAGTTAGTGTTACTCTGTTCACTCTTTGTTCAGGCAACTCACTTAGTTGACAATAGGCAGGATTTCATGTTGATGACATGGTAACATTTTATGGTAGTACACAAGAGTGACAGTTTTTTTGCACCGACTCTTTCAGAATAATAGACCAAATTCAACAAAACAAGCTACATGTAGCCAGCAGCAGTAAAAGATCATAAAAAGAAATTCCTTTGCCACAAAATGTATACGCAGATTGGACCAGACCTGTTTTCCCCATTCCACTGCCCGGTCAACAAGATATGAATGCTCCAGATCTTCGAAGCATTTTTGCAACGAGGATAAAGGCTCATTGAAGTAAACAGGAAGGCAAACACCTGACAAATCTTTGCCGATGTTATCCTTAATTATTGACCATAACCCAACTGGCTTCTCTTTCTCCTTTGGTTCCGGTAAATTATCCCTTCTCCTTATGTATGGAAATTCAATTTCCTTTGTTCCCATTCCAACTTCTCTCAAACGACCAGAAAAGTGAAAATCCGTTTCACGAGCATAAACTGAATTCTCTCTACTTCGATATGAAGCACTTCTTAAAGACTCTGCAGACAGAAAGTCATTAGTGTCAAAAAAGATTCCTTCATCTTCATCTGTTTCGACATCTACACCATATCTACTTTCAATATCTGCATCTGAATCACTTGCGCTGCCCTCCGACAAAACCGAGTAGAAATCTGCAACACTTACGGGTAACAATAATCAGCCAACATTGTTTTCCACAAAAAAACAAATTTGGCGTGACAAATCATATCGCAGCCATTCCAACTCAACCAAAAAATCTTGTTAGAATGAAAACTCAACTGACCACTGAACCTTCTATTCCCTTCTACACTGCAAGAATCTCGTCCCTTCGTCTCATCAACAACAGTTGTCTCCAATTCAATTTTCTCTGTCTGCAGAAACCAAGATCCTTAAATGGTCTAAGAATGGCACATATCATTTTCAAGAGACATGCATCAATTTGTAATAATCGAAAAATAAATAGGCATTTAAGCTCTACACAAAATCAATTTGTACTGAAATTCCAAATCCTTAATATGTGCATTAGAGTAAATATCAAGTAAATTATAATAGTTAGCATATGCAATGACCATACAAGATGAAAATAGGAAACATCACTTCTGAGAAAAATGAATCCAGAATCTCAGGATAAAGTATACACCTCCAGCCGCCTCAAGGTATCCAGCAGCAATATATGTTTGAGTTGAAGGGTCCTTAGCTGATTCTGAATATCAGAAAGCTCACCCAGCATTATAGACTCGCAATCTTTCACTACTGTCTCACTAATGCCATCCTGCACTAACCGTGCTCGAAGCTTATCTGTTGAAACAATGAATTCTTCAGAACTTGCTAGGTCGTTACTTGTCAATAGCCTAGGGAATTTATCTTTAGCAACCAGAAGGGCTTCAATCCATGAAGCTCTGTCTTCTTTTGATTCACAGCGCAAATGAAGAGTTCTTGTTCCCGAGAATATGGAAAGCCTTTTGTCATCTGACTTGCTGGCCCGAACCGAAGAAACCTGCTCAACATGTTGGTTGGCTTTAGTTTATAAAAACATCAAGCTAAAATAGGAACTTATAAAGTTAACAGCAGATCCAAATTAAGTTATATTAACTTCAGACGCATTTTTTTATCTTCAATTTTTATGTTTACTCTCATATACCGGTTACTAAGAGGTAAGACCACATAGTCCAAAATAGTAAGAACCAATATAAAAACTTCTGTTGGACGCACAATCAAACAGAGACTAGATCTTATCTCTGAGTTTTAGCATTTATCCACAGATTGCGACTGCAATGGATAACTTTTGTTGGGGAGAACCAAAAAATCTCCTGTAAGACTATAGCCCACAAATTGGCACTACAAATTTTTATATGCAGGATTATAAAACAAGTCTTCACTTTACCACCAGCATCAACTAATTCATTGCCTTCTGTACACCATTTCATCATTAAAGATACAACTGGGCATGAATCACAAATCAAAACCACGTGCATTAATCAACAATAAAAAACTAACAAACAAATACAAAAACTACAATAAATCCAAACAAAAGAAATCAACAGACCTTCAAGTGTACTTCCCCAAATGGCTTCCACTGCTTCCCTGACCCAAGCCCATTTCCCAAATGACCATTACTACTCTCACTTCCAAGATTACATTTCCTAATGTACCTCAAACTCTCCGCACCAATCACTTTTACACCATTCTCTCTTCCATTACCCACCACAATTTTATCCGGGCCATGAACTTTGTAGTACGACAGAACTCCATCTTCCAACACAAACCACCTTGCCCTCCACCCTTTACCGTAATTCACCCATTTATACAAAATCCCAACACAGCACTTCGTTTCAACATTTTCATCGCATCTTTCCTTCGTGAGATCCCCTCCACCGCCAACGCCAATCGCCCCTAGAACATCATTTCCGATCGAAAAACTCCGCCTCGAGTTGTGCCTCACTGGATTGACACTCGCATTGTTGTTACTATCATAAACAACGATGTCATCGGAGACCAGCTCCTGACTTAGGGTTTGAGGCCTAACTCCAGCTCGATCCTTCTCCACTGATACGGGAGCAATGCAGCAAAGCGGATTCATGCTCAATAGCAACCAAAAGTGAAAAAATTCAGCTCATAACTGACATGCGATATACGCACAGATCTCGTAAATTACAGCGTTTCAGTTCCATATAATGTGTGCTCCGAACAAGAATTTCTCACCCGATCGGAGATCGATCGCGCGATGGTTCCGAAGCTTCGCAGCAAATATTGCGTAAGATCTTGATTGAAACAATTGCAGGCGCAGTAAAAAATGAGAATGCTGTACTACAGTACATGTGTGTGCACGTATAAACTATATATACAGAACGGTGTATGTATAGGTGAATTATGAGCTATTCGCAGATCGATTCCATGGAAAGCTCAGTGACAGTAGAGTGTAGACTGTGTTGGAGGGGCGTAAGTTAAGACGGGGTGTGGTGGGGGCTTTGTTTGTTGCTGGACATCATCCACCATCCATGTAGAATCTTTCATGTAGAATCTTTTTTTTTTTTAAAAAAAAAAAGATTCTACATGGATGGTGATGATATTCTTAAGGGGACTGCCCTTAAGGACATCATCAAACAAACCGTGGTGTGGTGGGGTGAGTTGTAATTATGAATTGGTCAGGGAAAATCGTTTTCGTGGAAGTTGACTTCTTTAAGAGAGTATAGGGGTCGTTTGGGAATAAGTAGGTATGATTTTGGAGAAATGGGCTCAATTATTATGAATGGAGTAGTATTATTGGCTTGACATTTATGTTAAAAAATGTTTGTTTGAGCCGAAAGACCGTTGATCCAGCTGATACCGTTGATGTTATTCAGGCAAATCAATGGATAATGCATATGATATTATTTTTGGGTAAAATCAAAAATCCCGTTAACAAATTATAGTATATGGACGAGATATAGTCGATATAAATGATGCTATTTTTTGTATTATAGAAAATATTTTTGTATATCAATTGCAAAATATGATTCATAATATTCTAGAATATAATGGATAATTTAATTATTTAAATATTATGTTATTGTTTTAAATTTGAAAATATAAAGAGTTCAGGCCCGATCTCCCAAGTCAAGGCAGAATATACTATGGCAATGCGGGCCAAGACCTATCCACAGGCTGAGAAAATAATTGTCTTGATCCGGTTTGATCCAACTTATGGATCAACTCAGGTTGATATGCTAATTTATGTATTTTTTATTTAAAAAATGTTATGTTTTAATATTGAGTTGATATATTGATTTAAACCAAATGTATAAAAGTATTTCACGCAGAACTTATGCATATAATAGCTTGGTAGAAGTATTTCAGGTCCACTTCCAAGAAATTCTAATTAATTTTTTTGTTTGAGCATTGGAGTTGGAGTTGAGCGTTTGTACAACTTTGGTCTTGAACTCAAGATCACACGCAACTTGGTGGGGTTTTGTGCCAAATGCCCTGGGCGAAATTCTAATTATTTGAATCAAGATAAATATAGAAATGTCCTTGAAAATTAAGAAAGATCAGTCGAATCTCAGAAAATATACAAAAATAATATCATACCAACATAAACTTTATAAATCTTCGGAAAAAGAAAAATGAACCTTTTTCAGCATCAATAAATATGTTGAGTTTGGAAAGAAATGGTAAAGCATATGCATTGCATTTTTCATTTAAACACACGCATTTTACCATACACATCAATAATTTTTCTCATGATTCCTGACTTAAGCATTGAAGAGGTTTCACTGAGAATACTCTAGACGCTTTAATTCACGTCATCACGCTCCTGACGATTCATTACTATGTCCTAAAATTAAATATATATGAATCTAAATTGAACTATTACTTAAAATTATCGCTCAGAAATCATTGAAACACGGTAAGTGTAGCTCCTCGATCAACAATGATGTAGCAACTATGTGGTAAGTATGATGTAACTTGCTTAATTACCTATGCAGGAGCTTGCTCGTCACCTATGTAGCAGCCAATGGTGGAGACACCCTTGAATAAGAGTGAGCTTCAACCCTATGCAATATTTAGAGGAAATTTTTTTTAATGTTAATTTCAAAAATTTATTTTTTAGCCCAGCATTCTACCCCTACCTAACTCGCCTAACCCCAGGTAATATTTATTATTGGCTTCGCCCTGGTAGCAGCTCACTTAATCACCTATTTTATAGCTTCATCACCACATTTTCAGCAACTTGCATAACCACATATGCAGTAGTTTCATCGTCAATGACATAACGGTTTACTTGAAGCTCCCTATAAATAGTCACTTATCCCTTTAGGAAAATCACGTTATTTTTCTGAGACTACACCAGAAACCAAAAGATCGTTAGCATAAATACCCTGTAAGCCACACGTTGGCCCGATGGGCTTTATGGACCCTAGCCCGATTAGCTAACTCATTACCACTATAAATATAACATTCACTCTATGGTTATTCTACATTTAGTACACTCTCATAAGCCGACATCACATTAGCACTAGTGTCGGGCTTGTAGATCTGGTCAGGTTGATTGGACTAGAGAATCACCGCCATCAATTGATTTCGCGGCAATCTCTTCTCATGCATTTATTTATGATATTTGCATGTTTATATATGAATCAGGCGCCATCGATCCGTCCCCGGGTTAGATCTGTTTATGTTTTATTCCGCTGCGTTTGGATCTGACCCGGGGTACGGAAACCCAACAAAGACTTCGTTTAAACAAAGATCAAAGCATCCTGAAGGTAAACATGACGAATATCCCGTGACAGTGTTTCTAAAGTGTGATGATGTTTGTATATGTTTGCCAGTCAATGGGGCTCTTACGTGAACTACATATTATGCTTCCAATACTTCTTTCTATGTCATGATATGATCTGCATAACAATTCATTGGAAAACTAGTCTTTGAAGATATTCCCTACAAGGGCTGCCCAACCCTGCCTTGTCTTGATTCTAAAATGGTTGTGTTTGTGAGCTACCTTCTACATTACTGTTTGCACAGCTGAGATAATCTATCGATATACAGGGTTAGAATATTAGTTTTTATTTCGATCAATGCTCAGAATGGACAGGACCAACATCCATCCGGGAGAGGAAAGTCTTTAGAAACGGCAAGGAAAAAGGTCCCTTAATTCTATCGATTAGGCCTATAAGTCATTTTCCTCCTTTAGTAGCTTACTGCCCATGATAGGAACTTTCTTCTGTTTAAGAGGATTCCTATACACTGGAACTTCACATTCCCACTTTTATGTTCACTTTAGGTACTGGCAGGGACAATTATCTGCTATTAAATTATCTTTTTCGATCCTGCTCGAGGGTTTGAAGTGCATGGATTGAATAAATTAAAAAAATTTTTTTGTCCAAATTACTCTTTTGTTTATGATTCTTTTCTCTAGCCAGCAACTTGTACATTTGATCCAACATAACAATTATGTTTATAAGTTTTCATTATCTACTCTATAATTATACAGAACAATACTAAATTATTGTGAATCCAATGCGTTTCTTCCTTAAATTAATCACACTATTTGATCACATAGCACACAGAAATGGTGATGTTGTAACGGCAAGAGAGCAGCATCAAACAAACCAAAACCAAAACCAAAAACAAAGAATACTTAATACGTCAATAAATGGTGTCTAGCTTCACTAACTTTCGTTTTGTTGACAATTGAATGGAAAGACGCGAAAGATTATAATTTATATATTATGGACTCTTGAAGAATTTTGTGAAATTATAAACTATATAAAGTTTATTTTTGAGTATCATCACATTCATCAAAAAATAAAATATATAAAACAAAATAAAAAGGACTTATCTTGACTTGTTTACCATTTTTAGGTAAAGAAAATTTGTGGACTTCAATTCCTTGTTAAATATATTTGTGGTTTTGAGAGAGAATATATCAATGGTGTCAAAAGCTTCAAGAAATACATTGCATGGCCACCCCAGATTCAACCACCACCCATTCTCCTATATTAACCTTCTGCAACCCAATTGGAAAACCAACCAAGAAATAAATATTCATTCAAAAAATGGCACGACAAGTACTCTTCGTTATTGCTCTGACTTTTTTTGTTGCCGTGGGGATGGCCTCGGCCTCCTCCCATGCTGCCGCGCCGGCTCCCGATACCGGGGATGTTCCCGACCCATTTGACGAGACGGTGATCGGTAACAGTGGTGGCAGCATCGATGCAGCACCCGCTGGTGGTCCTGTTCCAGCCGGTTCCTTCCCCGATATCCCAACTGCCACTGCCCCTGCCCCCTCGCCTGATAGCGGGGCAGTTGCGCTTGAAGCCGCCACTGTTGTTGGAGTTGGTGTTGCGGCTGCAGTTGCTGGCTCATTCTTCTTCTGAATATTCCATAGGGAGGAGATGATGGGTTATCAATTATATTCGTGGTCTTGTTGTGTTCAATGAATTGAGAATTAATTACTAATTGAAGTATTTTTGAATAAATTGTTGTATATATGAAATATGGGCTGAAAATTTGGATACACGTAGGGCTTTAGCGATTTAGCGAGGCCGAATTAGCTTATGGGCCAAATTGCAAGTCATGGCCCATAATTTTATAAAACTACGGGCCTTATATTGTCATGCTAATGCAATCATAAAAAAATAGAATAAATTATAGTTGTATCCCCGAAAAGATTTATTATAACTTTTAACCTCTAGTTTAAACGTTAATAAATGGACCCTTATACATTTTTTGCATTACAATATTATCCTCTCTAATTTGTAATAGATATAGAAAAAACTACAACTACGTCCCCTATTATTTGACACATGAAGTTTCGGAAGGGAGACAAAAAATATTAAAATAAAAAATGGAGAGTAAAAAAAATTTGTTGATTAAATTTTAAATCTAATATTTATATACCATTCCAAATGGATTTATTAATGATATTCTGATTGAAAGAATTTATCTGAGAAGACTGTCGCATGTGCAAGATCCGATTTGATTCTTGTAGTCTACTTCAATTAATTGAGATTAAATTCTTTGTTGTTGTTATATATACCTCTAATAACCATCACCAATATATTTTATATATAATTTGTTTATAAGAATATTCACTCATAGTACAAGAAAACTATATTTGATAATATTTTAAATAATTGCTTCTAATTGATGTAGAATAATTGTATTAAATAAAATAGAGAATATTTGTGAATCGTGGGAAAAATATTATTTGAAGCTTCCCCACAATTTCTGGCCCAAAACAAATATCGAGATATTTTTTTCAAGAAAAAAACAAAACATGATGATGAGAATTGTTTGTGATAAGAAAAAAAGTAGTGGGGGATAATCTAATATGAGGTATATATCTCACGAATGACGGCCTTTGGATAAGAGTAATTTCCAGCTGTGACACTCCCATTGGTCCCCAAACTTCCTCAGTTGGCTTCTTCCTCCCACCAAATTCTCAAGGAAATGCTGAATCTTTCGCATTTCATTATACCAATCTTTGGCCAAAAGAGCAAAAGAATCACCCAACAATGGCAGCAGCTACAGTGGCTACTACAATGGCGATGCTCAACGCCAAATGCTACAACACAACGGTTTTTAACCCTTTCTGCAAGCCCACAAAACCAATCGTCTCTATTCTAAATCTTGAGAAAAAACTCCCAAAGCTACCGGAAAACACTTCTTCCCTCACCGGAACAGCCCTCGCAGGAGTCATATTCTCCACCCTCTCCGCCGCAGAGCCAGCTCTCGCAGCCCAGCAGCTGGCGGAGATCGCCGATGGAGACAACCGTGGGTTGGCTCTCTTGATCCCGATAATTCCTGCCATACTTTGGGTTCTTTACAACATCTTGCAGCCGGCGCTTAACCAGCTTAACAAAATGAACAGCTCCAAAGGGGTGATCATTGGGCTCGGGCTTGGAGGGCTAGCCGCCTCAGGCTTCCTTCACCCGGCGGAGGCCTCCGCCGCCGGTGAGATGGCCGTGGTTGGTGAAGCCGTGGCTGATAGCAGGGGCCAGCTTTTGTTGTTTGTTATAACACCTGCGATTCTTTGGGTGCTTTACAATATCTTGCAACCTGCTTTGAACCAGATCAACAAGATGAGATCCTAAAGAGCGTGTACACATATTTTGTATGAGTATGGCTTTGCATGTGATTGTACTCTTGTGTTTAATCAAAGCTTTTCTTGAACAGAATTCCTTGTTGATTTATTGGGTAAATGTTGATTTCTGCAATTCTAGACAGATGCAATGGAAATTTTCGAGTTCATTTTAGGAGGCTATGAATTTGGCCTCGTTTACACTAGCAGAGAGTGAGTCAAAGATTTACCGTGTTTCTATTGATATAATATGACAGTGTCGAATTTTCTGAGATCGCATCACTCTTCATCTCCTTGGATATTTCCAATTTGATTGGAAAATGAAAAATATAAATTAGTTCGATTTTGACAGCATAATACCGTGCCAACTACTAGAAAGGTCCTTGGTGACCATCACGGGACCCGAGAGAGAAGAGGAAAGGTGTAAGGTGGAGGCCAACCCCATGTTTATAGCCATACTAGATCGGTTTGAATGGCCCGAGAGTTTTCGGAATGCCTCGGGCACTCGATACAGTTTGGTGTCGCTCGACAATGCCACAGGCATTGCCAGAGTACAGGCTAACTGTGAACGCCGAGCACAAATGCTATGGCATTGCCTAATTTGAAACTAGTAGAAACCAAAACACTATGCAATGAGTTTGGTTACGGTTCCGGTTCCGTCTTTCATTGGAACCGAAACCATCGGTTTCAATACCGTGGCTGGACCTAGCGCTGGGCCATTGTTTCCCACGGCGATCATTTAAGACCATGACATGCTACTTAAAACTCTTTACTTGAATGATTTTTTCTTATTAATTGTGAACTCGGAAGTTTGGGATGTCCCCGCAACGAGCGCAACCCTCGTGTTTAGTTGCCATCGTTGAGTTTGGAACCCTGAATAGACTGCCGGTGATAAGCCGGAGGAAGGTGAAGATGACGTCAAGTCATCATGCCCCTTATGCCCTGGGCGACACACGTGCTACAATGGCCTGGACAAAGGGTCGCGATCCCGCAGATTGAGCCTGAATTCTGACTTCCATCCTTGCAGTGCCCTAACTGAAGGGAACTTGAAGAGTCGGCTGAGTACAGCAATTATCTTAAAGTCAACCCGAATGAATGGCCTCATGTTGACATGTACATGCCAATCTGTGATCATGTGCTGATGTGGATATTTGAGGTCTCAGATGCTTATTTCTTAAGGATGTGAATGGTGGAGAGCCATAATCTATCATGACAATTCACATTCATCTCTAAAAGGCTACATTGCATGCCAATTTTATAAAGTTGAGAACCATTCTCTAGACAAGACATGTACAAAAAGAGTTGCTTGCTGACCAGTATGTATAGCCAAGTGCTATACACAACCAAAGCCTCTGGCGAAAGTGAGGAATGGATTTGGAAACTGTTCCTAATAAAACGATCTTGAATTCAGATTGCAAAAATGGGTATTTTGATGAATCATGTGAGTACCAAGTAACACAACAGAACTACAATCAAACATGAATTTCCACCGCAATCTCATATTAGTAACTGCTCCAGACAACAAAAACATAACTGGATAAAACATGACAAAAAATTCAACAGAGGAAATAGCATGAAAGCTCCAAGAATCATACTCATGCACGTTTTATTTTTACAGAAGAAGCTCCGCCAAGGTATGTAATCTTTATACAGGCGTTCCGCATGTTGGTTTTGCAGTCAAAGAGTCTACAATCACCAAAAAACACCACGAATGTGATTCATGAATTGTGAAAATAAGGATCAATGGCAACTTACTGGCCAAACAGCAAGCACATTGTCAAGATCATTTCACACAAATCATATTCAAAATATACGTGCAACTTTGAGAATACTAATGTTTTATCGATACATAGGATTGAAGGTTTATCTATGAGCACCACATAGGCAAAGCGGTGGTTATAACAATATACTAGAGTGGACTTTCTTTACTAGACGCTATTCACATTAAAGGTCGGCTTCCTATACATCATTCTTCACATTCACGTCATATTAAGTGTTCATAATACATTACGAACAAAACCTCAGGTAAATCTTTAGGAAGGTTCTTGATATAAAGATAGAAATTATGCAAGTCTTCCGTAAAAATAGTGGCAGGGTCTGCAACTTCATCCTTGCTAGTTAGATACCATAAATCTAGTAGCTCGAGTCCTTCTAGATTGTCGCGACAAAAGGGGCAGGATTCTGATCTTGTGATCCTGAAAAGTATGAAGGAGTTAGGAAGAGAAAAGAGACGCCATCTTTCAACATCACGGAATATGTGCATATATCGTGTTAGTTACCATTTATAGTAGCAGTTTGTGCACATTGAATGGTAGCAATCAGGCAAGGCGATTTCGGCCTGAGACACTAAGCATATTCCACATTCTCCATCTTTCTGAGAATCTGACTTCACAGATCCACCTTCCTTTTCCTGTCTCTTCTTACTGGTGCTTTCCGCAGCAAGATTATCAGCATTAGTACCATCCAGTTCCGCCATGTCGTCATATAGGTGCTCAAGTGACGGTAATATGATAGCTGTAGTTTGTTTTTCAAGAAACTTGTAAATTATTTGCATACCTAAAATAAGCATTTTTCTGAAGTAAGTGAACTGATAAACTGGCAACCGTAAAAGTCCTTAATAGACGCTTTCCTTGCATGTGTTGACATTTTTGGTCTTCCAACTTCATACACCTGCGAACGCAAGATGCGTGCAAATCAAACAGAAATGGAAAATGAGCGACTCAAGACAAAATTGCTCACGTTTTTATATGCGTAAACCAGCCAGTGACGTATAATGTTGGAAAAACAGAAAGACACTGCATCATACCTTACAAATAAGGATGTGACAAAGATTCAGATATCTTGGCGAGATACACGAGCAAGAACAGTCCATCCATTGAAGCAAAAACCAAAGGAGAGGCACCATGTCGTTGTAGACCAATTTCATCTCAAGACGTGTATCACTCTTAGCTTTCGGAATTGCTGCGGCCCTGTGAATATCCATGGCATTATTTCTATACTTTGACATCATACTACTGGAACAAAAAAAATAGCAAAGTCATGAAAAAACACGGAATGAGCAATAACAAATTTTCGCAGCTAGTGTCAAAGCCAGTAATCATCATGATTCGCCCAAGTGTGGTGCCGACAAAACTAGATTCGCAATTGATGGATTTAAATTCAGCAGACAAAGCAACCACATTAATTGCCATAGTTCGACTCCCATCCAGTACAGAAATACGAAGTTCACACGAAAGGAAGAATCCATACAAAAATCACCCGGCAATACGAAGACAACCATAGACATTAGTTAGGTCCCCGCCAACACACTATTTTGGATCAATGTTACAGTATATAAGACTTTCTTTCTCAAGCATTTCTCAGAACTCCATGCATGTGCCTCACATTCAATATTATTGGAATGCCCTTGGCAATTTTACCCCTTGATATCCAGGCTATTTCATTTTCTGCAGCCAATACCAACTAAGCAAAGAAGGGCATTTATTGAAAAGGTAAAGAAGAAAATGTAATTCTTCGACATACTGCTGCTATTAATTGGAGTGACAACCCTAATCTTACAAACAACTGCACGAGATTAGCATTTATAGTAGATCGCAATATGTTTGTGGGAACTGAAGGAAGCTACAGCTGCTCGAATTGATTCATACAATTGGACAAAACTTTATTACATCCAATATCAATTACCACTATAGGTAACAGCCATTATCTTCTTACACCCTCTTTCTTTACAGATTTAGCAATACACGCCTTTAAGAATATGTCCTGATCAGATTATCACAGCTTGAAATAAGAGAGAAGAAAGCTTTCATCAACTATCTTGCATTCAACCAAGTAACTTACCCAAGAATAAAATTGCAAACTTTCACATTTCAACTGGCTACGCCCATATGAAATTATTAATCAAGAAACTGAAACCATCCCATTAAGAAACAACCAAACCAGCTCAGTCAAAAGATATATAAAACTAAATATAAGTAACATTAAATTCCAATTGGTCTCATACAACTTAAGATGTTAGAAAAACAACTATTTCTAAAAGTTTAACCAAAGAATTACAGCAGACGAAAACAGAACAAAAATCCCCAAATTCAGTTACTATGCCGTCGATCCCCCGGCTCAATCCCACACTTTATTCAGAAATATAACAAAGATAAGGAAACATGTATTCAGTACACACGTGCATGCCAAGAAATTAAGGGTCAGCATCAAAACCAAAATAGACAAAATCACAGAATAAGTAGCAAAAATGTAAACTTACATAGCATTTGCATGCTGAACATCAGCCTCAAGAGCGTTCAAAGATTCCTTGAACGTCCTCCTAGGTTGTTGGCAGCATGTGTTCTCCATCTTCTTCTTCTCTCGTCTTCTTCTACTCTCACTCACTCTCTATTCTTTTGCAAGATTCTAGCTCAGTTTTTACTCAGAAAATGCCTCCTCCTTGTGCAACATAAACAACTAAAAGACCCGAAAAGCACCCTTTTAAAGGCAACCCTCCAAGCTGCGAGAAGCACAAGAAATAGTATTTTTTTGAGAAACGAAATGCCATTAATTCTTGACAACCAAATGCTGAGAAAGGAAAGAGAAACCGATCAAAAATAATTTCTTTTTGTTTTTCAAGCCTCTAACTTTATTTGCGCAATATTTCAACCAAAAATGTGGCTTTTTCTTCAACAAAACTTGGGTTTTGGTTTGGTGAGAGAGAAATTTATTATGGTTGACGAAGAGGTTGAGGACCTTCGGATTGAAGTTGGAGCAGTTTATTTTTTGGTTACAGATGACAATGCATGATCCGATGTTTTCGTCATACTCTGTGCCCTTCTACTTGCTTTCTTACCAAAGCCTCAGTACCTCTGCGATCAGGCGGTGCTATTTCTTGAGAGGTAGCTGAGTTCTTTGAATAAATCAGGCTATTTATGAGTTGGGACTGTTTAAATAATATTGTTAATTGAGCTCCGATATTATATTTGAGATTCGAGTAGTTTGGTTGAGGACCTTCGGATTTAAGATTAATTTTTACGGACTTAGTCCACTCTTAGGATTATTAGACTCGACATAATAGTGTAATGATTTCTCTACGTATTTATATGCAAGTTTCACTAATTAGTGAGCAATGCATATTAATCCATGTGAGGATCTGCTCAATAACCAATTAATTATTTGAAGTTACAATGTTTGGAATGGTGTATCCAACAAATTTTATGTACACACGTGGACGAAGGTGGATCATCATTTATCATATAAGTCATAACAAGTCTAGCACATAGACACCCACATGATGAAACCCATCATATTATATAACGCTTAGTACGAAATTTTACGTTGCCACTGTATTAGAAAATAAAGTTCTGCATATGCTATAGCTATAGTTTTTTGCATAATGGTAATCACTTAATCCTAACGATTAGCATGAGAGCTAGGTCATGAGTTTGAGCCGTCAATAAAGCAATTTCTTAGGGGGATTGTTGGGAATGATGTACCAATCATTCCCACAAATATCGATTCAAATATAATTTAATTTCACGTGGTCTAGAAAATATTTCCCACCAAAACCATCCTAGACATACATTTATATCTCTTATTTCATCCACAGACATTTTCTCCTTAAATTTTTATCCAATACATAAAAATGATAATAAACAAGGATAGTGATCATATTTCTGCATGTTAGCATTTTGAGATGCATTTACACAATAAAATGGAACCTGACCACTCATCTGCTAATATATAAGCAACAGAGATTATGAAACATGTCTGAACAACTAAAAAGTAATGCCAACTGCTAAATCTTCCTATCAAACAGATTCCGAGACCCAAGCAATAATTCAAATAAACGACGGTGGACAAATGGGAGCAAAAGGAAGTACATCTTCTCATAAGTCTTAAGTTGCCCCGGTTCAAGGAACAAGAATGGCTTGATTACTCGCAGCCCTTCTCGCAGCAAGCTCTTCCAAGCGTATCCATGTGGATTCACGTTTCTCTTTTTTCTTGTTTTCCTTTGCTTCATCGTCCTGAAACTTGATCTGGCATGCCTTAAATAGATCTGGGTCATGATCGTACAAGTTTTTTCGAACATTTAGTGTCAAACTGTGCACAACCTGATTCCAATGGTGTCTGGCATTTCTTTCTAGAGCAGGAAAGATGATAGGCAGAATGACCTTGCGGTTTTGTTTGATGAGGTTGTCAATGTGATCGTTGTTCCACAAAAATAAAGCTCTCTCCGCCACCTGAATGTGACGAAAACTTGTAAATTCATTGGTAACCAACAAGGTCCCATTCGCCATAATTCGAATGAAATAGCCTCAGAGAGAGCTCCAACAAATTAAGTAGTACCATTAGCTGAGACTTCATGCAAGCTTTTCAAAGTGCAGAAATTGGTATGATCAGTATAAAGATAATCCATGACTGTGCTATCACTAACATAACATGCTAGCATGCCTAGCAACTTTCTTTCGAGAAGGGTCAACCATCGTCTCAAGCAAAAACAGCACCTGACATTTACTAATTGCTGCCCATTTTCATGGCCATGCCAGTCAAACTGGAGCTACAGCTTGCCTTACGAGACAAGAGAGGAGAATTTAAACTGCTGTCTTGGAGATATTAAAATGGTTTTTTTACCTTGTGCATAAACTAATTGGGTCACAATGATAACATCAATTTTCACCAAAAATTGATATCATTCAATAGACCCTAACAAAACAAACTCAGTTTATCACAAAGTCAGTCGACTGATCCAGAAGACATCCAAGAGAATAAAAAGAGAGTGGAGTAGACATGTATGCTAGAAGAGAAACGTATCCTTAACTTGCATAATATACACCAATCAAAATGTGTTTCACTTGTTTATGTTAATTCTGTAACAGACAATAAAGATAACATACGAGTTTCCACCAAGGGCGGAGCGAGACAATTTTATTAGGGGGCGAAAATAAAATTTCAAAATAATGGATTATTAAAAAATCGAAAAATACAAGCATAGTGTTTAATATATTTTACTCACAAAATAATAGTAATAACAATATTTACTATGACATATATTCTAAAAAAATTTGATTCTAAAACATAACCTTAATTTAAGGCAATAAACTCTGAAATAGAAACTTGTTCTTTGGAAATATTGAATTCTCAGAAGTAACATTATCCAAATTGATTGGTAAAAATCACAGAACCAAAGAACTAGTACATGCACTATCTTCATAACACCGTTTTTCTTGAAATAAGAATCAATTTTTTTATTTCTCATGATGGTGAATATAAAAGTTCAAGAAGTTGAAAACAAAATAAAAATACGGAGGAAGAAGCGCAGAGGAAATATTATTTACTTGCTCTATTTATTCATAGGCACAACAACAATTTAAATAAGTATTACACCTAAAAAAAATAATCTACCCAAGAATATCATAAATATAGCTTAAAGTTCATAAAATAAAAATAAAGAATGAAAGATATTATTTACTATATCACTTATAGATTCTAGAAATCAAAGTCCTATAATTTGCACAAAAAGGGCGAAAAATTAAGAAAGAAGTGGAATCATACAAGAAGAAAGTTAGGATTTTAGTATTGGGAATAAAGAATGAAAATTGGGTCAAGGAGTATGGTTAGATGAAAATTTGGAAGAAGATTCGTTTTTATTCTTTATTATTATATTTTTTATACAGAATTTTATAGTTAGAAAAAAAAGAAAAAAATTGAGGCGGGGGGATGGGTGGGGACCCCAGACTAGATGTGGACTGCCGGCACGGACGTTTCCACTAAAGGGATGGCCTGGCGTGCCTATGGGTCGTGCCTTCGATTTATTTTTTATTTTTTTGGCTTTTGTGCCGATCGATCGATAAAGCCAAACATTTCAATATAATGAATATATTGTTTTGAATGCTACCAATCGATCGCACGAAGCATTAAAAAAATAAAAAATTCGTGTCCATGGGCCGAAATCATTGGCCAGCACGGCCCTGCCCACGGGCAGTGCCTGACACTACACTATAGCATTTCGTGCCGGGCCTCGTGCCGCCGGCACGGTTGACACCTACACCAGGCCCACCCAGCCTCGCCACTGGCTACCACCTCAACATTTCATGGCTCCGGAATTTTTCATGCTTTACGTCCAAACCAATGGCCACATGCTCAGAACCGATCTGTATCCCCATGTTTGAAAATTCAACGGGACAACCAACATAACAAGGTACCATAACTGGAATTTTACGAACTTGATAACATATATGGTTCACTTGCTTATCACGGAGCAAGGTAAACTCGGCTAGAAACAAAGAAATTGATTCCGAGCTCGAGCATAACAGTTATCCAACACAATTTTAGTGAGTTGAAGTTCAAGGTCGACAATTTGGAAAAATGTTCCTTTGATTTTAATAACTAAAACATATGAAACATGGTAATTGCCATATCAAAAGGGCCGGTTCGGATAGAAAATCTAAGATTAAAAAAGCACTTGATTAAGATCAGCTATTTTTTTTTTAGGGGGGAGAGGCTAAATATTTTTCCTCATACTGCGAGACTCGAACTTGAGTCTCTCCAAAATGGAGGTTTAATGTTTGAGTGCAATGGTAAATAAGGTTTTTGAGAAGTTTTAAGCACTTCTGAAAAAAAAATCCCAATTAAACATCAATACCATGCTAAAGAAAGGTTTTTAAGAATATATAAGCTTTTGCAGGGTATATTATCTAGTAAAGCTCATTCTAGGAATCAAATTTTATTTCAAAGAAATTAAAAAGAAAAGTCCCAAGTGGAACCACTGCCAAATGTGTGCAAAAATCATTTTAAAAACTAATGTCCATAATAGGCCAAAAGCTTCTATCTGCTAAAGGTTATTGCAATATATTCTGTGCAAGAGGGAACGAAACAAAAAAAATTGAATCGAAACAACATCCATGGTACTGCATCATAGTTGCCAGAAATATTAAATTCACCGATAGCAACCTTTTATCTCTTCGATCATGAACAGTCAAACAAACAAGAAATTATTCACTGAATTCTTTAAAATGCATGCAGTAAAAAACTCAATTACAGCTTCCAAACCTTTTATCTCTTCGATCATGAACAGTCAAACAAACAAGAAATTATTCACTGAATTCTTTAAAATGCATGCAGTAAAAAACTCAATTACAGCTTCCAAACAGTCTCCCATCATTCGTAACTTGCAACCACATGTCCACATACAACAACTTACAACAAAGAGAATAAAAAAATTAACCATAAACAATGTAGTTGCCACTGAATCAGAATCAAATTGTTTTCCTTGTATCAGATCCTCTCAACAATGTGCATGACAATTATTTACATAAATACTTATGGCTACTTAATCCTTGAAATTAAACAAGTCATATACTTCAGAAGAACTAGGCCGAGTTAAAGCAATACGACTACTGTAAACTAAGTTCGTAGTAACCTTTGAGAGAGCATATTATGTCATGGGACATTGTATGAAATAGTTATTTCTTTAGAAGAATATAATAAGAAAAAGCTACAAAGGATGCATAATAAGCACGTGGTGAAATTTATACAAATCTGAACACAAGGCCAAGGTCTGGAAAACAATATATGTAGAGTGAAAATAGATGGGGAGAAAAGAAGATATAGTCGTAGTATAGGCTTATATAGATAATACATACCTGAAAGTGTAAACTACTCAAACAGTGTGAAATTTGATGAAACAAAGGTACCATGCAGCGTTGGAATTCCGGTGGTTGTGTGGCTTCTAAAACCTCCTCCAGCTCATTAAGAAACAGAACTTCTTTAGAGCTATTAGTGACTGGCCAATACTTAATAAGTCCCCTGATAACAATATCAGCAAGCTTCGAGTCTTTCTCCACAAATTGTGTGATACAATAAGATAACTGTTGGTGATACATGGCCAGGCATTTTGGTTTATGTAGAGGAATTAAGGTTCGGACAAGAAAGAGTTTATGCTCTTCTTTCAGAGGCAAAGCAAATCCATTGATTATACTACCAAGCACTTCAAGAAATTCAGCAATTCCATTATGTTTATCTGTCTCAAAAACAAAATGATAGAAAATGTTGTTGATGGCTTTCCTGATAAACGGTCTGTGCACCATAAATTTCCCATAGATTCGGTGAAGTATAGTTTTCAAATATTCCCTCTCTCTAGGATCTTCAGAGTCCAAAAGATTGAGCAATTTCAGAACAAAGGAATGATCAATGTATCTTTTGGCAACCTTCGCATCTGTTTCTGGTGAAGCGACAAACCTGAGCAAAAATTCATACACAACTTGCAGATGAGGCCATGCAGGATCCATGGCAGGCTCTTCCTCATCCAATTCAACGCCATCTATAACCTTGTTATCCCTTGGCATAGGAGTAAACTCCCGAAATATATTCACCGATACCATCTTAACAACTTCTTGCATTACAGTTTCGGTAAATTTTCCATTCGCAGATGTTATATACTCCACTATCTCTAACAATGTCTGCCTCTTTATCTCTTTTTCCTTAAGGTTCTTTGTAGGGTCGGTGAAGTCAAACACAACACAGCACATTTTCACTTTTTTGATAAACAATAGCTGCTTTTCAGAGCTTGAAGTGTCTTTAAAACTTGGTAATGCTTCATATGAAGATGAGATAGTATTTCCATTTATTTTCAAGTTTTTATCTCGAAGAAAGCTATCTTCTGAATTGTTCCCAATACTTACAGCAGAAAAGGGGGCTGAAATAACTTCATCAACAGCACTGCTCAACCGTTTACTTCCTCCACTACCTCTCTTCGAAGAAGCTGAAGAACTTGAAGAGAGGCTCGGGTCTCCAGCAGATTTTGAATGCTTTCTGGGAATCTTTCCAAGTATTTGTTTGATCATGTTTTAATGAAATTAACCGAAATTTACCCCAATAAAACAGGCAATAAATTATTAAAAATTCAACTTCAAGAATCACAGGAGGATCCTTCTTGAGTCTGAGCTCACCGAGTAGTTGAATACGCGTTTAATCCTTCAAGAACCAAAGCAAGCTTGCATTATCTTTATGTTATTCAAAAAGGGAAAAAGGACCATTCTTTTCATCCAGGAAAAAAAACAACACTATAGAATAAAAAGCGACATCAAACCCAGAAATCCACTTTGAACCACAGATCAAAACTCTACAAATGTTGCAATCAATAAATTTCGAGTCTTTTCACTTAAAATCGAAAACCCATTTTAAAAATGCGAAACCCACGAAAACAAATAAGCTAAAACTTCAATTATCGCACCCAAACAGACTAATACTAATCAAAAGCCATCACGAGTCTCCCCTAAAACTCAATCGATAAAAAAAGTATAATTATCTGGTAAAATAAAGAGGAATAAAGCAAGCTTTTCTGAGAAACACAAATTTCAGTATACAAATAATGAAGGCTTGTTGGGAAAAGCTTACAGTAGAAAGAGAAATAATACTACATCAGTAAACAATCACAATCGTTTATCGTTCTCCGAGTTTTCTTTTACCATGGTAATATTTCTTCGATTGTTGTCTGTTGACGCTGAAAGCTTCTTGGATTAATATTTCCAAATGGAGATTGTTAAGAATTTCTTTATATGATATACCCCATTAAGCTTCACCATTCCAGCCTTAGCTGGCCAGTATGTCAAAAGTCAAACTTCAAATTTGATGATTAAGAGAAAGATTAACAAAAAAAAATAAGTTTTTATCATTGATCTCTTGAAAATATTATGTTTTCTGTGAATGATTCTTTTCAAATTGTTTAGATGAAGAAAAATGATTTTGCTTTTCTTTTCAATAGTCCAAATAATTATTTTTCTAAAATCGAGTCCAATAAAAAAAATTCTAATTCGTACTTGTACTTAAGAAATTAATAATATTGAAGTGAATTTGTTCCAAGAGATATCTCATATATTTGGAACAAGCCAATACCAAACAAAGCAACACGACATTCCATTAGTAGATGGAGATTTGAAATTTACGTCCTGTAAAAAAATTAATAGCATAAAATCATATCAAAAATAATTTAGGGAGACAAAATACATCAGTTGACAAAATATAATTTTATTAACATGTTTTTTTTTTCTTTTTGAGAGGACAACTAGCTATGTGCATTGAATATATTCGTCCTTGCACATGAGGGCGACCACATGATCCCTATCAAGAAAATTTTTATTTTGAACTTAAATCTTGAATGTTCTCATTTTTAAGTGTATTTAGTAAAATATTTGCAAAGTTTATTATAATCAAAATAAAAGTACTTGGAGATTAAAATATATTATGAATATAGTATTTTATTTAAAATAATTTCGAAATTATGCACCAATTCATTTTTTTTAAAAACTCAGAACCCCAATTCATTGGTAAAAGAGATATTCCTGCACCTCTATCTTTCATCAGGTGCTTTTTTTTTTTTTTTTTTATTGGTGCTGTCCTATGTGGTGTTTGGGGGACGTTATACAATTCATTTGGTATCAATATAAATAAAATATTATACATAATGTCAAATGAATAATTGGATTAGCCCTAAGCTATGATACACAGATACTCTTAAAAGTCAATCGGTGCAGTATCAGACACTTATCAGACACTCATCGGACAAGTGTCGGACATGCCACGTGGCGTGTTCATTATTTTATTAATAAAATAAAATCGGACACCCATGTCGAACACTTCCCTCAAAATCGGACACCCGTGTCGGACATGGCTGATGGGCATGTTCGAGCCGTGTCCGACACAGAAAGGACAGTTTTTGGTGATAATTGTACAATTTAAAAAGTTTTTGGCTAAAATGAAATTTAGAGGTATTATTTAAACTCTATTTAATTGAAGTAATATATATTTGTTGTTAGTATGGGTGATACTATGATGATTGCAGTAACATATATTTATATATATTATTTTTGAATTTGGTAAGAATATTTTTGGTGTTATATTTTATTTGGATGTGTTTGTTAAACTTTATATTAATTAAAGTAATATGTATTTGGTTTTAGTATTAGTGATATTATAATTATTCTAGTGAGGTGCATTTATTTATATGTTTCTTGAATTTGGTAAGAATATTTTTGTTAATTTTACATGGTTTTAGAATTTAAAAAATGTTAATTTCTAGTATTTGTAATATAAATATATATATATACATACAGGCGTGTCCTAACCTTGTCGTATCCTGAAAATTTTGAAAATCCATATCCCCATATACATGTCGTGTCAATGTCATCGTGCCAGTATCAGCGTACGTGCATCGTATGCCCCAAGGCACGACCCTCTCTTTTTAGCAAATCAAAGCAGATTTTATGAGCATGTTAGCATGTCAATATGTACAACTTTGTTAAAAAACAAAGGAATCACATCCTGGAAATCTAAATGACTCCTAAGTTGCAGCCCCCTATACATGGGTGAAGGATGTTATGTTATGGGGCTAGTTGCCCCCTTAAAAAAAATTTATGATCCTAAATTTTTTTTAAAAAAAAATGTATTTGTCCATTCCAAAATTTGTATTGGACCTCCCAAAAATTATATTTTGACCCCCTAAATTTTTTCTTTGCCCATTTGATTTTTTATGTTATTATTTTTTACCTCCAAACAGACGAGCTAAAGTATGTGAAACTTGGTTTGCTGTCCTTGGAATGTTGGATTATGCACCTGGTGTCAGTGAGCAAAGTTGCCTTATATCTGCAGCAATTGGTTCATCCAACGAGACAGGAGAAGGTTTAACAATGACCAGGACCACAACGACTGCAGTTAGGCAAGCAGCCAGGGAAACATATAGATTTTGCAAACAAAACATGGCCACCGCTATCCCTCCCCACCACCTCCACACAGAAGAAATTCATAGAAGCTACCTTTGTGGCATCCACATTCACTTTTAGTTGGATATATCTTCACCTTTAGTCTTTTTACCGGATGCAATTCCGCAGTAACATGCAATGATGCAATATGCCTTTGATGTAGGTCCAGAAATCGACGCAGCATTTGATGCTGCAGTCTTTGCTACGCAATTTTGTGATAAGACCCAAGGTTGCCATGAGAACCAACGCACAGCATGTTTACAGAGAAAAAATCTGGAGTACTTCACTCGGGATGTTGATGCTGATGCTGTCATCACAAACCAGATGGAAAAAAACAGGTTCAAACTATTGTTGCCAATTTTTGCAATTCCTAGCAGCTATTGTATCATTGGACTAACATCTGCTTTATTTATATCTTCAGTCCGTTCTTACGAGATGATGTTAAGGTATATATTTCTGAACTTTCAAATTCTTTCTGGTGAAGAGGGACAATATTAGGCAAAGTTGTCAACTTTTTGTCCCTTTTTTGGTGTTAGGTTGTTTTCCATAGTAATTCACATGCAAAATTTACTCTGCGGGCAATAGAGCAAAGTTATTCCATGGACTTTCCAGCCCCACCTTTCCTTCAGCTACTTGGTCAAGATCTCATTTCTGGTATAGCCTCGAAAGAAGGGCAATATTCTATATATCCATAAATTGCAGGATGTAGTTGGACAGTCAACTACATCTACCGAATTTATCCAAATTTTTAGTTGTAATCCACTCTAGCTTTTCCAAGATTCAAAGTGAATGGACATTGCATGAATTTCAGGGGACTTTAAAGTAGTAATGGAGGCAGCAAAGGCAGAGCTCATGAATTTTGTAGGAAAGGTAACTTATACGTCTCCTCGGGCAGATACGTATTACAAGTAATAACAAACTCATGTGGAGCAACCAGTGCAGAAGGCAGAACAGTACATATTACAGACAGATCACACTTGTCTTGTCGTAGGTAAATAAACCCTTCCTGGTTCTTGATCCTGTTTGTTCATCATCTTTTTTCTTTGTGGCCAACGAACAGGCCAATGATAGAACTTTTGGTTTTCAACTATAAGTTTGGTGTCCGAGTCATACTGATTGTGCGAGTTATAAAAAATATAATCTTTTTTTCTCGAGATCTATCAAGAAAATGTTCATTAATTCTGAAATTTACTTTCTGTTTTTGTTTGTCCTCTACAGCCTGTTCATTCAGGCACATCAGCTGGTATATGTTTTATGTACGTTGTTCAACATGTTGTGTATCGAAAAATTAAGAACACAGACAATGCCAAGAAAAACATTGGCTGCTCTGGTGCTACTCTTGTATTTGTTCTTCATTTTGGTTTAGATCCAAAATTAAGGACCACCAAGAAATATACTATTGCAATTTTTCAAGCGTGATAACTACCAAGAAATGACAATATAGAAAAGGGGTAAATTCGATACATAAAGTTCCCGCTATGCATAGGGTTCAAGAGGGGTTCAGATCACATTGTGCCTAATATACACAGCCTTAAATGATAATATATACTACCCGATTAATATATGTGTGTTGTATATAAAATTTACACAAATATTTTATTATAGTGTTAAGTTTCTTTTTTATTAGAAATATGTCAGCAACAAATATAAACTATCTCAAGGCTTATTCTAACACTTCGGATTTACACAGATTTTTTTTTGTTATTAGTTTGATTCTGAATTTGGCAAACAGACATGGTTCACTTTTACTTCAATCAAGTTGATATTGTATTAGATGAAATTGCAACAATGATTTTATTCGATAATAGTTCCAAAAATTTTAGAACTAAACAAATATAATCTCAAAGAAATTATTTTTAAATAAAATTAGTCTCACACAAAAGTTTTTAACAAATATAATCCCACAAAATTTAATTTTTTTTTGACAAATATAGTCTCATTAAAGTTTGAGACTGCAAATACATTTATTATATGGTATCATTTTTTATTTTACCTTATTTTATAATTATGTTTGGACTTTCTAACATAAAACTAGTTCTAGAGAATATTTAATTTTCCACTTATTTTGGTTAAAATGATATTGGAGTAATTTCAAACAAAAAAATAAAACAAAAATTGACCCTATATTTAGTCAGCTTCCCAATTTCCGTTTCAATAACAACAATCCGAACACCAATCGGGGAAAAAACAAGAACACGACCTTGGGTAGTTAAAAGTTAAAACTCAAACATAACCTCAAATTCCTCCTCTCTTTCCTACCCAGGATTGATTAAGCCCCCAAATTTCTTCTCTTTCTCCATACTTCCTAACAGAAAAGTCAAAAAAGGTGTCTAAAGCTGAATTATTTGCCTAAATCTACAAGGAGTTGAAGATTCAGAAGAAAAGGACGTAAATAGTTGGAGCCCAGATAGGCTTTTGGTCGAAATCGATTTTAAAAATTGGAGAAGGAGAAAAGGACATATAAAAATAAAGGGGATGGATAAAATGGTGGGATCGAATGTGGGTTTGATCCAAGATTCGATGCAAAAGTCAACTGTAGCAGCAGCTGGAGCAACAACCTCGTATGATTCGTCCTCATTTTTCACGAATAACCCGTTGATGTCTGCCCTCTTAGCGTTTGCTATTGCCCAGTCCATCAAGCTCGTCACTTCCTGGTAAATCTTGCCTGTATGTGTGTTTCTTTGCTATGTTTTGATGGATTTATGCGAAATTTAAATTTATTCAAGAAATGTTTGAGTTGTGATCTGGGTTGGTATTGAGTTGCTTCTGTTCTGGTTGTTTCAGTTGGTTTGGGTGTAATCAAGATTCAGATCTTATGTGTGTGGTGAAGTTTATTTTTGTATGTGTTTAACTTTCTGAACTTGTATTCTTAGAAGTTTTCTTTCTTATAATTCTATTGCATCTTACATTGTTGACGGTTATGTAGCTTCTCACTTTAGCTTGGTTTAAACTGTCCAGCTGAAAAAAGCATCTATATGGTTGTGATAAGGGAATTTTAATAGAAGGTTCTTGAGCCATCTGACTGATTTATATTTATTCAAAATATTATTCCAATTACGATAGTTGAGCACACTTATGTGAACGAGGAACATTCAAGGATCAAAGTAAGCATAAAAAACGGTTGAAGATTTTGACTTCCTGATAATATATCAAAACTTATTCCATTAGTTTTAGATATCAGCATCAATAACTTGTATATGGAATTAAAGGCAATATATTGAATTGCTATAAGCAATGTTTCTTTCCATTCTTACCTACTCAAAAGCGAAAGAAACAAAACGATTCTGATTACTTTTCTACCTTGAAAATGATGACTTGCGTAGGGATGCAATGTTCCAAGGTTATGAACTCAACCGTGATGGTTGAGATAATGAAAATGGATGTTCATGTTATGTTTCAATTGGCTTGTTTTCAAGAGGAAGGTTGAGAGAGGGCTTTAAATGTTTATTCTAGTTTCAATTTCCTCACCCTTCAATTTCCTCAGCCCACACCTTTCCTTACTAAATTCAGCCAAAGTGAAATAAAACTTTAAATGACTAACCAAATAGTCCATTGGTAGAACCGCTGGTTTTTCAGGACAGATGTTCTCGAATCATATTCGATGTGAATGTAATATATATATATATATCTATCTATCACATGTTCGTGTAAGCGTGTGTTTTTATTTCTCATAGTCTTAAGACGGTTGTGTTTCTGTAGGTACAAGGAAAACCATTGGGACCTTAAACAACTTGTTGGATCTGGTGGCATGCCATCATCTCATTCAGCAACAGTAATCGCTCTTGCAGTGGCTGTTGGTTTGCAAGACGGTTTTGGAGGATCATTGTTTGCTACTGCATTTATATTCGCTTGCGTGGTATGGTCTCTTTTGATTTTTTTGAACCATGTGTTTCTGTATGTTTTTTACCCATTTGATCTTTGCTATCACAACATGGCAAGTATCAAATTCCATTGGCCTAGTTCTTCTCGATTTCCTGGAATCCTTGGGAGTAAATTGCAATCAAAATTTATCTTTACGCATTGTTAACACTTTTAAGTGCTTTAGTTTTTCAATTATTGAGGTATTTCCAAAATAAGTGATAAATTCAAGGGTTTTGTTTAAAGGTTATCAAAAGTTTATCTTTTGAACGGAAAAGGGTGAGGTTCAAAATAAGCACTTTTTGAATATCAAAATTCAGTCAGAAGATAGAGATAACATGGGCGAAATGTTAATGAAATAGTGTTAATAACCATCCGTTTCTCATGTAATTCTGTAAATCCACACTTTATCCAACTCAGGATAAATTTCAAAAACATGAAAATGTTTTGCAACATAACATTGGACGAGAGTTGGATGATAATTCCATTCACTGCCTGAAGATATCAGATTGGCATATGTCCATTTCCTTCTTTGATGACTATCATTAGAGGATGCCTAAATTTCCAGCATCTTTTGCTTTTTTAACTGCAGCTTGGTTAACTGTCTGGTGTCAGATTGTGACTTCTTGCTCTTAGCTGTGAATGTTGTTACAGCAGATTTGTCTTACCAGATTAATCATGACAGGTGATGTATGATGCAACTGGTGTAAGATTACATGCTGGACGTCAAGCAGAGGTGTGTGTGGATTTTATTTGTACATAACATGACAAATGCCCGTGTAAATGTTCTTCGCCTATTTTTACTCGTATAAGTTAAGAAAGTCAAACATATACTGCATATAATATGTTTATGAGTTTTTAATGCTACCACTCAAATTGCCAATTTCAGGTTCTAAATCAAATAGTATGCGAACTTCCAGCGGAACATCCTCTTGCTGAGAGCCGACCTCTGCGTGAACTTCTTGGTCATACTCCTTCTCAGGTACCGTAAAGGATCCCTTAATTTATTTGCATAATTGTGCTGCCATTACCAAAGTTATAACCGATGCAAGTGTCACTCAAATTTTTTAAACATCACAACATTTCACTTGCCACATATCCTCCTCTCTTCCAGGTTTGGTGTGTTATGGGATTGAGACCAAATATGGTCTCAGGATTTTAACTTAATTAAGACAACTAATTGTATTTTCCTTTATAATTCAAAGTTGTGTTGGTTCTTACAAAATCTGGGATAAACTGAAATATGTATGTACCTCAGGTCGTTGCTGGAGCATTGTTGGGACTTTTTACAGCAATGATCGTTCATTTGATCGGTGGCTCTAGCGGCCAAGCTTGAAACTGTTACCGATCATCATGTGGCAGCAATGCGGGTTGATGCATCTTACAGTTGATATAACCACAGATCAGAGTGCAGAATATCCCTTTAACTTGGAACTCCCCAAGATGGGTTAACTTAATTCACTTCAGCTTGTAGTTGCGATATGTATTCTTTCAACACGAACTAGGACAATAATTAGCTTGAAGGTACCTTTATTGGTTTATGTTTGATTGATGAATTGTAGATACCAGATCGGATTCAAATTGTAGTGGAAAACCACATGGCTTGTTCAACAGTGCACTATCGATTACATTACTATATTTGGATCATACACAAATTAGAACTTGAGACTTCCTCTTCGTCGCACTTAACCACATTTCCCACTTCTTCCTCTGGTCGCACTTAACCACATTTCCCACTTCTTCCTCTGGTAACTTTGTGTATCACTCTCGTCGAGGCAATAGTATGGGTAAAAATAGGACCGTGAGGCAGGAGATTCTTGCGGTTAACGAGATGCAACAGGGTAATATTATATATGGCCAAGGGATAACATAATTCAATAATAACTTAACGCAATATTATCTCTTAATATAAAGTAGTTTGATGATTAAAAATACCGAGTAGTTAAGTCAACCAAAACACCGTTAGCGCAAATGCGATACAACTCCACTCGCCCTTGTCACGTTAAATCCGTTTATTAAATAAAAATTAATGTCGCCTTTCACGCACATACACGAACATAGCATTAATGACATCTTTGGCAATGCACATGGCCTTCTTCACTAACTTACACAAATGGCAATGTCAAACTTGGGTCGGAGAACAATTATGCACATGGTCTTCTAATAATAGACTTTTGGATTATTTTTATTAACATTTGTTAATGATTATATTAGCGATTTGGACACACGTAATTCATCTATTGTAACACCCCTAAAACCCCAATTACAAAATTTGACAAAAATAATTTGAAGCTATCTTAAATGTTACTAAAATAATCATCTTAATATATTAAAAATTCATACATCAAAATAGATAATAAAAGAAAGAATAAACAATATAACTATATATTGGAAATTGTATATTTGTGAAACCTACCAATAACTAAAATTATTCACAAAGTAAATCTATATATTATTTTTAATATTAAAATTACGTACAGAATTAGAGAAAAATATATTTATATTCTTGAGTATGAATATTTGATTTTGGTTAAAACATTATTCATTAAAAACCTTACTCACAAACAAAATATATAAATATAACTTTTATTAATATACTTTAGACATAAATATAATAAAATAGGTACAAGCATAATGAAAGGCTTAAACAATTATATGTACCAAAAGAATAATCAAGAAATTATTAATAAAATGATTTATAAATTTTATCTGCTACTCTAAACATTATTCATCAAAACAATATTATTAAGAGAACACAATATATTAAATAATAAATATAGTATTTAAAAGATTAAAATATTAATATTTAGTATGAGCACTTGTCACTTTATGGCCAAGACAAATGTCTCCCCAATTGTGGCTTGTGCCCTTCAACTTTGTATATAAATAACACTCCCTGCTCCTTCATTTTTCACTCTGAAATTCAGTTTGTTAGTGTTAAATTTTTTTTTTGAGAGCTTATGTTGGAGTTCTTTTGGAAAGGTTGTAAGAGAGGTAAAATATAGAAATTCAAGGAAAAAATACCAAATCTTCTCCGAAAAATCCAAAAATTTCACACAACACTCATTATACGCCCAGAAAACATTTAGTATGGGAGGTGTAGTAAAATCAACATCCCAATTTGTATAGAAAATTCAAGAACACGAAGAACAATGTGGTGTCAGAATCTCAGAAACCCATTTCAAGGTAGTAGATTCAAGCTTCGATTTCATGCCTTTTAAAATAGATTTCGAAAATGTTTTATAAACAAAGAGTGTTCCAAATATGTTTTAATTTACATCTGTGCCGGCCATTTGTCGTAAACGTCATCGAAAATACTATTTTTCGGCGAGCGAATTACCATGGCTGAGCATTTTAGAAAATCGAAATCTGGGCACAATCGTTTGGGAATTTCAAAATGGTTTCTACACGAAAGTTGTAGATCGCAAAGAGGCGGCCAGAGCATGACCATGCACCATCGCGGAGTCGCGTGTAACTCACACGCCGGCGAGTTGCATGAAATTCCGGTCGGCGAACTGTTGAGCCTTCGCATGGTTGCGTTTAATGCGTTAATTTATCCCCGGTTTATCTTTGAGTTTTGATGATCAACAAAACTTGTGTTTGTTGTACTAACACATCTACTTAGTGTGCAGATTAAGCGATTCAAAGTGGATTGAATTGAAGAAAATCAAGTGTGCACAATCTGGCATGGATCGCCCCAGGCGATGGTGATCATCGCCCCAGGCGATGGCAGCCAGGCAGGGCATCGCCACGGCCATCGACTGAAGCGATGCCGAGGCATGCGCGGGCATGCGCGCAGGGGGAGATCGCCCGAGGCGATGGCATTGAACGCCTGAGGCGATGGCACGAACGCCTGAGGCGATGGCTGGTTCGTTTGAGGCGATGATTTTTGGACATGCTGAGGCTACGGCCTTGATTTTTGCTCTGGATCGCCTGGGCGATCGTCTCATCGCCTGAGGCGATGTGCGTGATTTGGTGACCGTTGGGGCGCGGCGATGGTGATCGTCTGAGGCGATGTCCGATGCGATCGAGGACTGATTTCAGCCTTATGTGTAGCAACGGCTAGTAGGAGCCTAGGGGGCCTCCTACACTATAAATATTGATGCTTTGGAGCATTTTGAAGCTAAGAAACAAGTCTACAAACTTCTACAAAGCCTTGATCATTTTGAATTCATATTGCATTGCAATCTCCATACATTGTTGTTGTATTGGAGCTTGTAATTCTTTTCTTTGTTAGAGTCTTGTGTTTCTCGTGTGAGTACACCGTGAAGGTGTTTGTTGGTTTTATCGTAAAGGTCCTCCAACACCAAAGCAAGTTGGAAAATCGTAACGTCGCCAACAAGTGAAGTTGGTGCATGTGTTGTGGCTATCCTTGGAGCCCTTAAGGCCAAGAAGACTCGTGAATAGTGTTGGTAGCTCGGGAAGAGCTTTGTGTACTCGGGAAGAGTATTGTGCTCGGGAAGAGCTTGTGTACTCGGGAAGAGTAGTGTGCTCGGGAAGAGTTGCTGTGTGGCTAACTTGGAGCCCTCAAGGCCAAGACCAATTGTTTAGTGGAACCTCGGTTGGAGTTTATCTAACGGGAAGATGAGACGTAGGCGATTCATCGCCGAACTTCTATAACAAATCTTCTTGTTATTTACCGCTTTAATTTCATTACGCATTTATTTATTTGTTTACTTCTTATTTTATTTTATTTATCGATTGACTTAAGTCTTCCGCAAGCGCAAACTCTTTTATTTTGCAAACTCATTTTAAAAAGCTAAATTAGCCAAGGAATCTCATTCACCCCCCTCTTCGATTCCAACAAGTGGTATCAGAGCCATTTGATTTTTGTTTTAAATCAAAAATTTTATATGGCTAATCTAGCAAATGAGTTTGCTCAAGGTCAATCGACAAATAGACCTCCGCTCTTCACGGGTGATAACTATGGGTATTGGAAAAATAGAATTTCTCTATATATCTAATCCGTAGATTATGACCTTTGGAAGATCATAGTGAAAGGTCCACACATTCCTTTAAAGGAAGTTGGGGGAATAAGTGTTCCCAAAGATATGGACGATTTCACTAGAGCGGATATGATTTTAATATCTCAAAATGCTAAAGCCATTAATATTTTGCATTGTGCTTTAGATATGAAGGAGTACAACCGGATCTCAATGTGCTCAACCGCTAAGGAGATATGGGACAAATTGAAAATTTGTCATGAAGGAACCAACCAAGTGAAGGAGACTAAGATAGACCTCCTACAACTCAAATATGAGACATTTGAGATGGAGTCCGGAGAAGAGGTGGATTCTATGTTTAGGAGGCTCACCCAAATTATCAACGAGCTTGCTCAACTTGGAGAGAAGTACCCTCCAAAGCAAATATGGAGGAGAGCACTAAGAGCCTTGCCTAAGGAATGGGACGCAAAGAGGATGGCTATCATCGAGTCAAACAAAGGTGAAAATGCCTCCTATGATCTTGATGAGCTCCATGGCACATTGGTGACCCATGAGCTTGAAGTGTCAACAAGAAGAGAAATAAAGGAGGAGGATAGATCCAAAAGAAATGGGATTGCCTTGGTTGGAAGGAAAAACCATTCCGATGATGAAGAAGATGATGATGATGAAGAAATGATCTTGTTCACAAGGAAGTTCAAGAAGTTCTTCAACAAACATAGCAAGCCAAAAGCCTCTAGTGCAACCAAACATGAATCCAAAATTGAGGTAACTTGTTATAATTGTCAAGAAAAAGGCCATTATGCTAACAAATGTCCTAGGAATAAGAATGAGGACAAAGGGAAGAAGAAGGTGTTTATAGCCACATGGAGTGATAGCGACTCCGATGAAGAAGAAGCCACAAATCTTTGTTTAATGGCTCTTGGAGATGAAGGAGATGAAAGCGACGATGAGGTACCTTCATTTAATGAATTATTAGATTCTTATCATGAACTTATTGATGCTCTTGGCAAAACCAAGATGAGTAACAAATTACTCAAACTTGAGATTGCTAAGAAAGATGAAGAAAATAATTCATTGAAAAATGAATTAAATTCTTTAAAGATATCTTTTTGCAAATATAGTGAAAGTAGTCAAAAGATGAGTGAATTGCTTGGCTTACAACGTTGTAGCTTTGACAAAGCCGGGTTAGGCTACTCAAGCAAATCAAAAACTTTTTCTAGCTTGTTGGCCAAAGCAAAGCATGATTCTCCTACTTGTAACTATTGTTGTAAAAATGGTCATACCAAGAACAAATGTAGATTTGCTAGAATCCAATACCAACCTAACAAGAGGTGGAAATGGATTCCAAAGGTGCCGTTGAAAGCTAACCATCAAGGACCCAAAAATCAAATGGGGACCAAAGATCCTCCTATTGTTAATTTGTCTTGTAGGGACAACAATGGAATGAAGGATGAAGGACCAAGCAACTCAAAGGAGGAGTTTGTATTATTCACCACTATAGAAGAGGCGCGAGGCGTTGGACCAATGACAAGAACGAACTCTTGTCATCAAGGGTAAAATTTACTTTATACATGTTAAAAGAGCAATTCAAAATTTAATTGGCACAAATTAATTGTGACCAATAAATTATGAAGTTCAATATTCATTGGTAGTAAAATGCAAACCCCTTAGCATATGCACATATAAATTGTTTAATGCTTGATGTATGCTTATCTTTTTATAGTAAGTATCTTGATATGCCTTGCATTCAAATTTGATTTTGCTATGTGAAAATGTGCAATTATATGTTTTGTTATCTAATGATGCTTGAGGATTAGATTGTTTATTGGGCATAGGTGCATGGAATCTTGGTGGAACATATGCATACTTTGCAATGTTTAAGATTCATTATTGTTTGCCTTAAACGCATGTTTGTTTTCCTCTATACGATTTAATCTTATGCTTGATGAGGAACATATGTGTAAGTTGTTAAAATATGGCTATGTGTCAACATATTTATGCTATGTTTATTTAAATTTTATGCTTTTTGATTATCACAAAAAGGGGGAGAATTTTGTGATAAACTTGAACCTTAATACATGCATAGTTTAAGGGGGAGAGCTTGCGTATGCATGGTTTGAGGGGGAGAGTTATTTGTTTAATGCTTTACTTGTTTAACTTGTATGTGTTATGCAATTGTTAAGGGGGAGTCATTTTTACTCACATTTCATGCATATTACTTATTCAAGTTTATCAAGTTTTGTGATCATCAAAAAGGGGGAGATTGTTGAGCCTTAAACGCATGGTTGCGTTTATTGCGTTAATTTATCCCCGATTTATCTTTGAGTTTTGATGATCAACAAAACTTGTGTTTGTTGTACTAATACATCTACTTAGTGTGCAGATTAAGCGATTAAAAGTGGATTGAATTGAAGAAAATCAAGTGTGCACAATCTGGCGTGGATCGCCCCAGGCGATGGTGATCATCGCCCCAGGCGATGGTAGCCAGGCAGGGCATCGCCACGGCCATTGACTGAAGAGACGCCGAGGCATGCGCGGGCATGCGCGCAGGGGGAGATCGCCCGAGGCGATGGTATTGAATGCCTGAGGCGATGGCACGAACGCCTGAGGCGATGGCTGGTTCGTTTGAGGCGATGATGATTTTGGACATGCTGAGGCTACGGCCTTGATTTTTGCTCTGGATCGCCTCAGGCGATCGTCTCATAGCCTGAGGCGATGTGCGTGATTTGGTGACCGTTGGGGCGCGGCGATGGTGATCGCCTGAGGCGATGTCCGAGGCGACCGAGGAGTGATTTCAGCCTTATGTGTAGCAACGACTAGTAGGAGCCTAGGGGGCCTCCTACACTATAAATATTGATGCTTTGGAGCATTTTGAAGCTAAGAAACAAGTCTACAAACTTCTACAAAGCCTTGATCATTTTGAATTCATATTGCATTACAATCTCCATACATTGTTGTTGTATTGGAGCTTGTAATTCTTTTCTTTGTTAGAGTCTTGTGTTTCTTCGTGTGAGTACACCGTGAAGGTGTTTGTTGGTTTTATTGTAAAGGTCCTCCAACACCAAAGCAAGTTGGAAAATTGTAAAGTCGCCAACAAGTGAAGTTGGTGCATGTGTTGTGGCTATCCTTGGAGCCCTTAAGGCCAAGAAGACTCGTGAAGAGTGTTGGTAGCTTGGGAAGAGCTTTGTGTACTCGGGAAGAGTATTGTGCTCGGGAAGAGCTTGTGTACTCAGGAAGAGTAGTGTGCTCGGGAAGAGTTGTTGTGTGGCTAACTTGGAGCCCTCAAGGCCAAGATCAATTGTTCTAGTGGAACCTCGGTTGGAGGTTATATAACCGGGAAGAGGAGACGTAGGCGATTCATCGCCGAACTTCTATAACAAATCTTCTTGTTATTTACCGCTTTAATTTCATTAAGCATTTATTTATTTGTTTACTTCTTATTTTATTTTATTTATCGATTGACTTAAGCATTCCGCAAGCGCAAACTCTTTTATTTTGCAAACTCATTTTAAAAAGCTAAAAGTAGCCAAGGAATCTCATTCATCCCCCCTCTTCGATTCCAACACGAACGTTGTTGGACTGATTTAAGACATTTCTGGAAACTTTCGTGAAGTTTCGACTTGAACTTGATTTTAATGAATTTTCAAGTGTTTGATTAAAATTACCCGAACATGTTTCATAACAAAAATTATTCTTAAAATGTTAAACCATATATTTAGGTTGGTAATCATTATAAATTACCTTATATATTATGTTCATAGGAATGTTATTGGCATTTGAGTTCAAAATCGAGCCAATCAAGTCAAGATAGTAGTGAGGTGAGGTGTACTACCGATTCCTTTTTGTATAGCCTCTTTGGCATTTGGCCTGGAACTTACTGTAAATGTTTATTCAATATCGTACATTCCATTTATGTTATCATGTTGTGCATTATAATATTTTATTGCTCATATTGTCTGCATATGAAGTAGCGTGTTTATCGTTAATCTGTTCTCTTGAATGAATGAATGGAGCCCTGGACATGAGTCCACTGAACAACGTGGCATCGGCCCGAAAAGTGAGTCAAATGAACAACGGATGAAAATCCGAGTATATGGTTCATTTGAACAACGCGCACCGTATCGGTTTGGAGAATGGTTCACCTCAGCTGGTAAATGAATGTTTGTACTGGATTGTATTCGAATACATGGGGAAAAGTGCTACACCTAAAAGTCAGGTGGGAGCCACCTCTTTAGCCCACGATATTCATTCTAATGTCATAATTCCTCATTATTTTATTGCTCATATTTCCTGATCTGGATATGTGGGGAAAAGTGTTACACCTTAATGTCGGGTGGAACCCATCTCTTTAGCTCACGATATTCATTCTCAAGTCATAAACGTCATCGTTTCATTGAAATATTGTTTGATCGCAGTGCTATCTCTTGTTACATGACATATCGTATTGACATATTGCATTATTTGTTGTTAGATAGACAAAAAGCTATTGTTATTCCATCACTAAGTCCTTAAAGACTCAACCTGATAGTATTTCTTCTTTGGTTAAGTATCAGATCATTATAAGGAGTTTTTCTTGGATTGTATTTTGGTAATAGATGTTACGAACGATTCCGCTAACGTAATATGACTAATTATGTATGGATTGTTTTAAAGTAATACCCTTCAAATATATGTATATTTCTATATATTAGGGAATATGGTACTAGATAAGGGATGATATATTATGTGCCCGAGTCGGGTCCCACATCTATATGCAACGTATTGCATGGAAATTGATTCATTGACTTCGGTGACCTACTATCTCAAGTAGTTGGCCAGTTGATTTTCATAGCAAGGCCTAGGGTGGATATTTCGGGTATCCAACCAGACTTGATCGGTTAAAACCCGAATTGGTCGGGTCGGATTGGTGTTCGGATGTTAAATATATTACCCGGAATTTTTTCAGGTACCCTCGACTTATATATAAATATATATAATTCATTCTTTTAGAAATATATATTAAATATTTTTGTATTTATATTACAAAAACTATATATTAATTTTTAAATATACATATATATATATATATAATTTAGGGAATCGAAGTCAAGTACCTGAGACTACCTGAAAATTTTTGGGTAACCGAAAAGTTCGGATAGTATTGTGTAGTAAATAATGCAACCCGAAAAACCCGACCTTATATCCATCCCTCATAAGGCCAGTTGGTTTACTAGAACTTTGGTTATGTGGTATCATTCCATATTTATTGTATGAGAAATTATGAGATGATTAATAAGTCTTGGATCTCCCAAAAATAGATTAGGTTTTTTGAGTTCGAAACTTCTAGCTCCCATCTTTGTAATTGGACATAATTTCTAAAAAAGAAAATGATCAAACATTGTGATATTAATGTAGTTGTAAATTTGGCAAAAAGCAATTTGTAACAAGGTCGCTATCCCAATAAATAGTATGAAGTTCCAACGAATTATTTACCAGCAATTTATTCAAAAAATAATACGTGCACCTGGTCAAATAGACAATCAATACCTCTATATATACCAAGGTTTATTTGATGATGCTCTGAAGGGCACTGTCCTTAAGGACAATATGTCCATTGGATTGGCACACTCAACATTTATGTGTGTCAATCCAATGGTTTGGAGTGTCCAAAGGGTACGACATTGTCTTACACATCCCTCACACGGATTTGTCTACCCTACCCCATGAAGTATTACATCGTGTAGGGAATGAGTGGCTCAAATTTAATTTGGGGAATGAGTTACACTTCCCAAATTAAATTTGGACCACTAAAATATTTTATGAATCAATATTCTAAGGGATAGCATAGAAATCCCTTACACCATGTGAAACATCTGAGAAAAACTATCACAGGTTTCACTCTCAAAGTAAATGGCCCCTCATACTGATCCTGACACATTAAATTATCAAATTCTGAGCAGTGTCATGGGGTATTGATTGAAAAATATTTATATGAATTTAGTGTTTTATAAAGAACAAGATATATAAATGTATATGTATATATTTGTATATATATCGCTGTTTATAAGATCGGATATATAAAGATAAGAATGAGTATTGATCTGTCATAGGCATCAAACCAACAGATTCTTTTGTATAATATCCAGCTCTTCCAATACCTATGACATTTCCATGCATTTTTAACTTATATGTAATAATAATATTAAATTTGTTTACATGTACACTGATCATTTGATTAAATAACTCTGAAACATCTGGAGACATGGCAGACTACGACCTTTTATATTTGACAGCGATACTGAAACTCTTCCAAAGATTCCTCCGTGAGTAAAAGATGTCAAGGTAATTTTTGCACCATAAATATTTGTAATTAGGTCTTACTTATATATTAATATAATATTAAAATATAATATTGTTTAAATAAAAATAAATAAAATATCATATCAATCATATTTGATTGGTTTATAACTGTAGTCAAAATCGAGTCGTACGCATTCCCAGACTAGTTTTCTGTTTTGGGGGACAAAAGGGCTGTAGGATTTGTGATTTTAACGGTATTTATCATCAAGAATTGATCTTTTTTTTTACCATGCATGTGTTGGTATTGTAGAATTAATTAATTAATTGGTTTTTGTTTTTGTTGCAATAGTCGGTGGATCTGAACTCTATTTTCCAACTCTTGCCATTCTCAAAAGTTTCAAGGTTTCAAAGTTTTATTCTCTGCGTCATTTGGTTTGCCTTTCTTTTCTTCAGTGAATCAATGGGAATATCAAATGAATGAAGGCCGCCAAATAATGTACAGTATTCCTTCTTTAAGTCTCTCTATTTCATTGGTTTTTCTCCTTCTTTTTGGGAGCATTTTGAAGTGTTAAGGTTCTTTAAGTTAGATTGATCAATTACTGTAAAAATGGGAGGAGTGGAGGATAAGGGATCTTTGAACAATGTCACTACACAGGAAATATCCGATGGGAGTTGCATAAGTTTCGATTTTCACAAGAGAAATGGTGTTAACCGTGCCTCACATCATCGAACGGCCTTAGGAAAACCGACGCCATCGAAATGGGACGATGCTCAGAAGTGGCTGGTGAATCTGTCGAGAGGTGAAAAGAATCAGGCGAAAGCCTCACCCCGTAATTCGAATGCGGATGACCGGAGATTGATCGTGCCTGTGCCAAAGAAAGACTACTCCAGCGACGAAGAAGAGGTGGAAAATGGCTACCCTGACTCGGAGGGCATCAATCGAGACGAAGTCGAAACCAAAACCGTGGACTGTGATGAGTCGGTCTGGCGAATCAGCAAGCATGCTAATAGTTCTAAATCAGTTGTGAGATCCGTGTGCGTAAGAGATATGGGCACTGAAATGACACCAATTGCTAGCCAAGAACCATCGAGAGCGGGCACCCCAATTCGGGCCAATACTCCAGCTCCAAGGAGTCCTATAGCATCAGAATCAGCCAGTTCTTTGAGGTGTCAAAATGGAGTAGAAATGGCACTCCAGAGCGAGGCGAAAAACGAAACGAAAAGGGTTAATGGATCAGCAAGAAAAGTTAATGACGAAGAACAAGACCCCGAAAACATTGCTGGAAACAGTAGGACTACTGATCAATCAAGAAACCTGAATGCTCTGGAAATTCGAGCAGTGGCTTGGGATGAGGCCGAATGTGCAAAATACATGGCAAGGTGATTGGTTTGATGCATTATGTTGCAAGTTTTAATTGTGTAGCATTTTTTTAAATGGTAATGGATGGACCTTTTAGGTACAAGCGCGAGGAGGTTAACATTCAGGCATGGGAGAATCATCAGAAAAGGAAAGCTGAAATGGAAATGAGAAACACAGAGGTATAATACTACAGTTAACTAATTTATTCCACATTATTTTTGCAAGATACTACATGATTAGAATGCTGAAAAGATGCATAAATTTTGCTTGTAGGCTAAAGCCGAAAGACTGAAATCTCGAGCTCAAGAGAAGTACACGAGCAAACTTGCAGCAACCAGGAGGATAGCCGAGGAAAAACGAGTAAACGCGGAGGCCAAACTAAACGAAATGGCTCTGAAGACATCCGAAAGAGCAGATTATATAAGAAGAACGGGCCATCTTCCCTCTACTTTCTCCTTCAAGTTGCCTTCTTGTTGCTGGTAGCAAGCTAGCTAGCTAGCACCAGTATAAGCTCACACGGGTGGACACTGAAGGGTGACGTGTTGGATCATTAATCCAACGTTGGGTTTATATGTAAATAATTAAGCATTGTAGACTGTCTGTAAGATTTAGCCCATAAAAGTGATCTAATAATATTTCATATTATTTGGGTATCTGATAAAGGTGTGGACCTTTAATGTGTAGAGACAAGTTGGCTTATTATATTTATATGATACTTAAATAGAAACCCAAAATCTATATAAAGGATCATGGTCCCCAGGTCACACGATGATTTAGTCATTTTATACTGCTGACATCCACAGTTAGAGAGCGAACGAGAGAAACTAAAGGACTCTCTAGGCTAATCATGTTGATCTGGAAGATCAACTATTCAGATTTACAGGCATATCATCTACTATGGATTAAGGTACGCTTCCGCTTACAAATCTATTGATTCTTAATGATTTAACATGAGTTTCTGGGGTTTTGAAGATGATTCATAATCATAAGGTTAATTTTCTATCAAGTGGTATCAGAGCGGCATATGTTAAATCTTTGAGAATTTATTTTTATTAATAAATTTTGTGAATTTGATTTTTTTAAAAAAAATTATGGATTTAAGATTCAAATTGTTCAAATTTGGGGAAAATTCGAAATTAGGGTTTATAGCCATCGAATTATGGTAGGACCCACGGCTGATTTCCGGAGCCATATTGACGAACACCAAGGGACGACCGCTGGACGCCGGAAACCATTGTAAAATAACCGTAAACTCGCGAACTGAAGCCGCACAATGTGTTGCAAATTCCGTCAATGTTTTCCCGGTTTTCGGCCAATTGGGTTGCGGGCTTCATGGAATCGTCGATTAAGGAATGGTCCATCGCGTGGGTGATGGTAATCTACGGTGGTTGGTCGTCAATTGGCCGGATTTCTGGCTAGAAGTGGCGCGATGTGCGCGCTAACAGGGCAAGGAAAAAAGGGCAAAGATTCCGCCGTTAAGGGAAGGCGATGGCGCATCTGGATTTCCGCGTCATTGGCCATTCTCGGCTGCATCGGGTTTTCGCCGAGCGTGGCGTAATGTTTGAGTTTTGTTTTATAAAATCATGCAAGTCGCTACTTACCTTCACTGTTTCTGGTTAAAGGACTGGTGTAGGACAACCAACAATACATAAATTGAATTTAAGAGGATTATTAGTATTATATAGTTTGATCCAACTGTAATTTGGAAATGAAATTGGGGCTGCCCAAATTTATGTTAGCTATTGAATTAACTGGTCTATAGTTAATTTAGAAACTTTATGGAACTCAGTTTAAGATATCGGGATATTATTTTCCTTTCAAGATTGCAAACTTAACGGAGACTTACTACTATGATGATAATTAGATGGTGGTCTTGAGGTGCTTAATTGCATTTGGTTTCAGTACTTGGATAAATAAATTAAGTACAATCATCGAGATATGAGTGAAAACTTGTGAGTATATCCTTATAACTTGACATTTAACTTTATATGAGTATGTGATTTGCGTTCTATGAGTACTGTGAATTGGTGAATGGATTGAGATGAATGCAATATGATGTGCAAGAACTAAATTGAGTTCTTAAAAATGTACATGTTGGGGCGTGATGTTATACGATCTATATGATGTGATCATTCTTTTGTACCTTATTATTACGATGTTATACATATGATTATGCCATGTGCATTCATAAGAGATTAAAGAACTTTGTTATGACCGCTAATGACCTTGAACCATGTGTTATTACATTCTGAGTATGATCAGAAATTATAGAATCAAAGAATACAGATCTCGAGTTCATTGAACTCATAGGGATTATACAGTACAGAGTGATATTGCCATAATCGTGATCACGAATCGTTCTTGGTATTAGTTGGTTCATAACAGAATAACAATACAGACATACGTGTGCATCATTTCGTTTTATATGAATCATGTGAATTGATGTACAAATTATGATGAATCATGTGATTATATTCACGTGCTTATGTGGATATGAATTCTATGCTTATGTGATGCTAAATACTACGTTATTTGAATATGCTCATTGAGTTTGCAACTCCCCCAAATGCAAATGTTGTTTTTCAGTTGTTGTAAATAAAAGTCGACTCTAAAAGGTGTTTCTACATATTTTTGGAAGTATGGATCCAAGGTCAGCCGGCTGAATCTAGGCCTTCTCCCTCAGCTCATCATTTGTATATACTATATAGGTTTTTGGTTGAGTTGTGAGGGGTACAACCTTGGTTATTTTTGTGGCATACATATCTCTATATGCCTTGTAAATTATATGATGATAAATATCTTGATTGCATGATATGAAATTGCAAGTTCCGCTGCCATTAAATTTTATGTTATATGCCTCATGTGTATGTGTTATGTGTAAGAGTGTCACAAATATTGTGGTCCCCTTCTGCTTATAAAAGTGGGTTTCGCGGAGTACTCGTTATCCTGAGATGATGTTTCATTTATTTGGGTTTATTATTATTATTTAGGCACTTATGTGAGCATGTTTAGTTTGTGTAAGTTTTTTGTTCAATTATGAATGCTCCTGATAATATTGTCGTCAACATCAATTCCATTCTATTAAATGACTTTAACTTCAACTCCTAGAAAGTAATATCTTAATTGTTCTTGAATTAATGGATCTCGACCTTGCATTAAGGATTGATTATTCTACACCTCTGGATAAGAGTACCTCTGTTGAAAAGAGGGATATGGAAAGGTGGGAGAAATCAAATTGCATTTATACGACGACCATGAAGAAAGTCATCCAAAAACATTCAGGGCACTATGTCTAAAAAGATAGTTACAGCTAAAAAAAATTCCTTAAAAGTATTGAAATGAGATTTGTCAAGAATGAAAGGGTGAAAGTGGTACATTCTGGACAAATTTAATTTCAATAATGCATAAAGATAAAGGAAATAAAATACATAAGGATAAAGAACTGTAGATACAATACCTCAACGAAACAACAAGAGAAACCGAACGAATCGGAATATAGTAATTGTTTCTTATGTGGAGCTGAAGGGCATAACAATAAGTATTACATTGGCTATCATGCATGGCGTGCTTCTTAATCTGGTTTGTTCTGAGGTTAATTTATCTTTGGTGCACAGACTCATATAGTGGATAGATTCTGATGCAATAACTCGCATCAGTGTGTGTACGCAAGATTTTATTGATTGTCGAAAGCCAAATGATTATGAAAGATTAATCATTATGGGCTATGGATTTACTATAGCATATGTCAAGAGCTTGAGAGTTGAGGCTCTCGCATCTCATAGATTTACTTATTTGCCCCAATAAATATTTGATTTTAAATCTCCACCATTCCCTACATTTTTGGATAAATGATATTTAAAATTACAAGTGAAAATAATTTCATGGGCATGTACATATGCATCATTTTTAGTAAAACTTACATCTTTTCAAAAAATATTTTTTTTCTTATAAAAGCTATCAACAATTTTTTTCTTACAAAAGCTATCTAACAAGATCACTTATATATAATAATTTGAAAATTAGATTAAATAAAAAAATTTGTAGAAATTGTGAGAATAGCCGACGACATCGCCTTTGCTACCAAATTATATATTCTAAATAAATAAATACAAGCCTCATCGAAACAGCCACTGTCAAGCTTTTGTTTCGGAGCTATTCGTTTAGTCGTGTCGGCAAATTCCCAGAATGGATATGAAGAGGATTTCTCATCTTATGATGTTCATTGACGAGAGAGTTGTGTCTTTTCGTTGAGACACTTCATGGAGATGTTCATTTTCCGAAACTTGTGCAAGATGGGTTGTCTTGATATGTTCAAATTTAGATAGAAACTGGTATTGCTTACCATTTCTAAGAAAGTTCCTCTTATCCAACTATTATTTGGGTTTGTTTGATGCCGTCCGTGAAGGCGAAGCTCTTGAGATCATTCATTATCAAGCGACACATGTTCGTTTTTTTGTAAATAAAAGAAAATTAAAAGAACACGTATCGTTTGATATCATTCTAAGGATATCACCCAAGACGACATCCTCAAGGACGACATCAGACAAATCATTATTTGGAGCTTCTTAAATTAAAAATCACATTTTAGGTAGATGTCATCAATATGGATTATTTTTTGGGTAAAATTCTCACAACAGCTTGATTGATCCGTTAAAGAGGTTCTTCAGAATTTATTAAATTAAGAGCGTTATTTTCAAAATTATTTGGAGAGTTAACCCTACGAGTAGTCACTTCTATTAAAATTCAAATGATTTAACTTCTTTCAAGTATAAATCGAAAAATATGAATATCTAAAGTATTTACATGCAAGTTGATCAAATATTAAACAAACAAGATTCAATAAATTATTTTTTCCATTTGTTTCTAACATTCTTAGATATTGAATACCGAAAACAATAATAATGCTAAAATGTAATTCATTTGTCCTGATTTTTAAAATTTAGTATGTGGTACCTTTTTTATGATACACGAACACTTCTAAAAATTACTCGGTGCAGTGTCGAACACTTCTCGGACGCCGACACTCATCGGACACGTGGCGGGCATGCCACGTGGCGTGTCCTTTATTTTATTAAAAAATTATCGGATACCCGTGTCGCATATTCCCCTCAAAATCGGACACTCGTGTCAGACACGACCCATCGGCGTGTCAGACACAGAAAAGACACTTTTGGGTGTTAATTGTACAATTTAAAAAGTTTTTGGCTAAAACAAAATTTAAACGTGTTAGTTAAACTTTATGTTAATTGAAATAATATATCTTTGTTGTTAGTATGAGTGATACTATGATGATTTCAGTGGCATACAGTTAAGGGTGCTTACCGGTTGGAACCGGTCCGGTCCGGACCGGAACCGATCGGTTTCGGACCCGTTATGGGCGGAACCGGTCCGGTCCGTTAAGGATCCGGATCGAACCGATTCCGGTTCCAACCGGTTCCGATTTGGTTCGGATCCTTATCGGTTTTTCGTTTTTTTTTTTAAATGTTGTAAATGTTTCTTCAATGATGTTCATCACAAAATCAATATATTTCTTCTTCATTTCATAATATAGATGAATACAAATAATTGTAAAGACATGACAATTAAAAATCTAAATAAAAAAATATTACAATTTAGTACTTAGCAGTCTTCATAATTGATAAGTATTGTTTTGGCGTTCTCTTCTTCTTGCTCGTCATAATGATTTACGAATTCGTCAACCGTCCCATCTCTTCTATTTTTGCATTCTGCTTCAAACCAATCTTTAAGTAACGTGAGCATGCATAACGAATCAGCTGATAGACTACTTCTGTAGTCTCCAATAATACGGCCGCATGTTGAGAATGCCGATTCAGAAGCGACGCTTGAAGCTTGTACAGCATACACGTCTCTATCCATTTTGGCTAAGATAGGGAATTGTGCTGCATTGGACTTCCACCATTGTAAGACGTCGAAGTTGTCTTCGGTTAGAAATTGATAATTCAGATAAATTTGCAACTCAGTCGACGTGCTAGTAGAAGGTCCTTTTCCCTTAAGTTTTTTCCTGCCCAGCATTCTAAGCAAATTGATGCCCCCACCTTTAGATTGAGCTTGGGGTTGTTCTTCAACAGGCCTTTGTTGCAATGATTCACTTGCATGTTGATTATAATACAATTGAAACATATTTTGGAGAGATTGCATTGTAGACGTCTTTTTATCGTCAACAACCTTCCCCAAAAATTTAGCATAATATTCAAAAAATATCTCAAATGAAGATAAACATTGACTAGGATCTAGCAATGTTGCGATGCAGTGCACGGGTGGGATTTGTTCCCAATACTTTATAAATTTAGTTTCCATTGCATTAACAAAAGCATGCAAGTCATAGTCATCTCTAAATTCTATAAATTTATCAAACATGTTAAATACTAAAGGAAGAAAATAAACGGAAGTTGGATAAGTAACACCAGACAAACGTTCCGTCGCTTCTTTGAAAGTACCTAACAATGATACACAAATTCCCAATCCTCATTAGTCAAATAAATACTTTCATCGCTATCAGGCATTTGATATGAATTATAAAATGGAGTTAAAATATCTTTGTGAGGTAACATAGCATTCAACAAATTGTACAACGAATTCCACCTAGTTTCTATTGGTGATGGAAAAAGAAGATGCTTTAAACCATTAGATAAACATAATTGTTTCCAATCACGCTTAACACGGCTCGTGCGTAACCATTTAGCGCAGTATTTCATTTTGTCAATACATGCTGAGTGATTGTCCTCATAACCAACTTTAACAGCCAAATTAATCACATGACATGCACATCTAACATGAAAAAAAACACCATCAAGCATTGGTTTAAGATAGGTCTTTAAATCACGCATCGCAGCATTGTTATTCGCAGCATTGTCTAATGTGATTGAAAATACCTTATCCTGAATTCCATAATGTCTACAAGTGTTGAATACATATTTAGCAATTACATAACCAGTATGTGCACAATCTAACTCATCTAAAGACAAAATCCTTTTTTGCATACACCAATTATCATCAATCCAATGACAAGTGACAACAAGATATGAATCAGAATTTACATTTGTTCAAATATCAGTTGTTAAACTAACCCTACAAGGCAAACTAGAAAGATGTTGAAACAATGTATTTCTATATTCAACCTATACGTCCATACAATTTCTTTTTAGTTTGTGCCTGGAAATATGTTTAAACATGGGTTGTATAGACGAAGCAAATTATATAAAACCAGCACGTTCAGCTTGTATAAAAGGTAGTTCACATCTGATCACATATCTAACAAGTGACCTACGATTAATTTCAGCAGTTAAAATAAAATTCGTGCCAGTAAGAACATTAATTTGTGCTTGTGTTGCTTCTCGACTTAATGGTTGTAATGTTGTCTCATCAAAATTATGTTTTTTTACTAAGTGTTTTTTAAATGTTCCGGTGCCTCCACTGGAACCACCAGCTTTATATGAATACTGGATCTTACATAATTTACATATTGCAACAGATTCATTAGTACCTTCTTTTTGAGCGAGTTCAAAGTGATCCCATATCTTACTTCTTTTGGCACGAGTAGGTTGTCTACTCGCTGCTGTAGTGGCTCCGGATGACTCCACATGTTGTCTTTCTTGGGCTTGGGCAGCAACAGGTTCGGCAGGTTGTTGGGATTGTTGTGGTTCGACATTCATAGAAGAACCATCAACATTGAGGTCAGCAAAAAAATCATAACTTTCATTTAACTCAGGAATTGGCACAGGCAAATTCATTGCAGAAGATGAACTCAGTGATAGACGACCCGGAACGAGACCCCGACTACGACCCCGGCTACGACCAGCACCACTGCTAGATGAAGATGCCATTATGATATAAGACTATAAGTAAATTGTAGATAGCACAATTGAGAGAAAAATATGAGAGTGAAGTAATTTTCGTTACAAGAATTGTTATGAAACAATACACAACACAACATCCCTTATTTATATTTTTTTTTTATTAAAAAAATTTTAAAAATAAAAAAATAAAAAGTTAACGTTGGCAACGGCTAAGAGCCGTTGCCAACGTTAACAAATGTTAACGTTGAAGGCAACGGCTAAGAGCCGTTGCCAACGTTAACAAATGTTAACGTTGAAGGCAACGTTAACATTTAACGTTGCCGTCTTCTTTTTTTATTTTATTTTTATTTTTATTTTTTTTAAAATCTACCGGTTCCGGTTCCGAAATCGGAACCAAACCGGTAGCACCGGAACCTCCGGTGCTACCGGTTTGGTTCTTCGGGACCGCCCCGGACCGGCTTCTAACCGGTTCCGGGGCCAACCGGAACCGTTAAGTCCGGTTCCGGTTTCGGACCGGACTTAACGGTCCGAATCCGGGCCGGGTCCGGTTTGACCCGGCCCGGTAAGCACCCCTACATACAGTTATATATATTATTTTGACATTTGTAGTAATATTTTTGGTAATATCTTTTATTTCGACGTGTTTGTTAAACTTTATATCAATTACAGTAATATGTATTTGGTGTTAGTATGAGTGATACTATGATGATTTCAGTGACATACATTTATCTATATGCTTCTTGAATTTGGTAAGAATATTTTTGTTGATTTTACATGACTTTATAATTTAAAAAATGTGAATTTTAGTACATATATGTATGTGTGTGTGTGTTTGTGTGGCCCAGTTGTGTCGTATCCTGATTTTTTTTGAAAATTCGTATCACCGTGTTTGTGTTGTGTCGTATCAGTGTCCGCATATCATAGATTAACCTACTTTATGTTTCTCCAAGCAATTAGAAATTGCTCCGCTATGTACCTTTTGATAATGTTGTTAATGGTTACTTAGTGGATCAAAGCTAGTTGTCTAACCATAGAACTATTTGGGACACAAACCTGACATTCAATTGGTTGATTAATTTTCTAAATTTTATATTCGGTAAATTACAATGGTCCCATTAACCAATACATATTATTGCATAGTAGCTACTAAAAAATATTGTTATACATATATTGCACATAGAGAAATATGTGAACATGTGGAGCTTTGTTCTTGAGAATATGTGCACATATCTGTTCTATTTGTTTAAACGAAAAATGGTGTTAGATATCATTTTTGGTAAAAAAAAAATAAAAATTCTATCACTATATTTATTAAAACATTTTTGTCGGATTACTTTTGTTAAAAATACAATTTATGCGTAATTATATTTATTTAATTTTAAACTGCCCATTTTTTTAAGGGAAAATTTCTGGTCGTCACTATTAGGTAAAAGATTTTTCTACCCAGTCACCCCAAAAAAAGTTTTTTCAACTAAGTCTATTTTTTAATACAATGACCAAACTAACCCCACTTATGAAAATACTATTCACCACATGAATAAATTTTTACATTCACCGCATGAGTAATTTTTATATGCACAGCATGAGTAATTTTTACATGCACCGATAGTAAATTTTACATGCACCGCATAAGTAATTTTTACATGCATCGCATGACTCAATTTTACATGCACAACGTGAGTAAATATTACATGCACCACATGAAAATTTTTACATGCACCGCGTGAGTAATTTTTACATACACCATGTGTCACGCCGCGAGACCGGGATCGATAACACCGGCGTTGATTCTAAATATAATTCAAAATCAACAAGCCTCGTAATACAGATTCTACAAAAAAACAAGTCTTTTATCCATAAAATAAATATTTCTTACAATTATCAGCGGAAGCTTCATAAATTAATGGCAGCGGCATCTTGAACAATAGCATCTAATTCACCATCTCCAAAATTTGGTTTTGATCTTCCTCTCGATTTTGATTCGTTTATATCTGGGGAGTGGATGTAAGGGGTGAGCGTTTTGGTAAACACTCAGCAAGTGAGGGACAATCGTATGTGACACAACATATAAATATAATAATTTTTCAGAAACATTTATCAAAAATCAGAACAGAAACCGATATGAACAGAACAGAAACTTTAACAGAATTTGCTCCTCAGAGCCAGAACAGAAAAAAAACTTCATATCAGAATCTCATACCATATACTAAAGTAAGCACAATAAATCATCTAGTTTCCTCATGGTACTGATATCAGTTCTCTAGAAATAACCCTCCTAGAGATGAGGTCAGAACATCGGATCACCCACGAATAAAGGGTCTGGACTTCCCAGAACAACGGTTAACCACCGTATCAGGTCAGAATAACGGTTATAATCCCACCGCATCAGGGTCAGAAACAGATTCGGAATTCCTTACCAATTGGATTTCGATATTTAAAGTGCTTCAGATTTCAAAGATTTCATAATTTGAAAATAGTTCACATAACGATTGGATTTTAAAACACATACTTATGATTTAAAAAACGATAGAATGATTTAACAAAAGCCCACTTACCGATATCAGAAACGATTCTTGCGTGTTTCAATGAATTTGGGTGGCAAAAACGTGGTGAATTTTCTCTCATTTCCTTGCTGAAAATTTCACACCTTTTAGTATGTGCTAGTGTGTGTTTCGAAAATTGTGTGAATTGTGAGAGATTTTTGAGTTGCATACAATGAAGAAGAGTCTTATATTTATAGAGCTTGAAATTCGAGAATCTCGGTTCCTACGACTTCTGAAATTCAATCGTATCTTCCAAACTTATATTTAGATTGTTCTTTATCTTCGGATTTGGTTATATTTATATATCTAAAATATTATCATAATATAATTCAATATTATATCTTGTCAAGATATTATATATATATAATTCAATATTATCTATTCACTTTTTATTATTTTAAAACTCTACAAGTTTAAATCATATAAACTAAATATTATCTTTAATTTTTCAATATTATCTATACTTAGTATTTGGGTTGACCAAATAACATCAAGTGTTTGGATTAACTTAAGGAATCTAATTTGACCAAAACTCTAATTGTTTAAATAAGTAGTCATTGGTTTAGCTACAAGTCTACAAGATTAAATTGAATATGTTTATCTCATGTTTTATTGGCTAATAGATATCAATTACACGATTACTAATTATCTAACAACACAATATTATATTTGATAAAATCTTCAATCATCTACACATTATTTTATTATCTATAAATTAAGATACAACTCTTAATTCTATAATTATTTGTTTAAATAAGTGTTTTAGAATCTATAAGATTTATTGATATCATGTAATTCAAGATTAACTCTAATACAATTCAATATCATTTAAACACTAATTTATTGATTTAAATAAACAACATTGAGTGTGTTGGTTTACTAAAACTGTAGTTATTATTTGATTGAAAAAATCGGGTTTTCACACCATGAGTAATTTTTCCTAACACCACCAAAAGGACCTGAATGTGATCAATGGAGGACGACGTAATTGTACGCTATACCCTTCAAACATTGCTTCCTAAAGCACACACTCAACTCCCAAATAATTTTATAATGACATTTACATGATGATAATTACAACAAAAATATATTCTAAAAAATCAAAAATATAATTTGTTGGAAAGTAATACGTTTATGTAATTTTCTCTTTTTTTAAATTACCCTTCTATGTTTTAGAAGGTTTGGCCAATGTTAGTAACAAATCGGGAAATAAGATCCTAGTATGAAGATATTATACTCTGTCAATATCTAATTATCCAAATTTTAGGGCATATGAACATTGCCCCATTCCAGGTTGAACACATCCACATCGCACTAGCAACCAAAAAGAGCAAAATAAAGAATAAAGTTCCAGACAGGTCAACGGCTTCTTTCCTCTGCAATTATAGTCAATTCCACGTGGCTTAACATTTATCGTCAATCACATGAATCTCGAAATTGCCCTTCTCTGTTAGTAACTCTTGGCCAACAATATAAAGCCTCCCATTTCCTCTTTTTCCCTTCCTTTGCTAACAGAAGATCTGAAGAAATTCGAAAATTTTCTCGTCATAATTCTGAACAGAAGATATGGCTTCAGCTCAGGTTAATCCAATTTACAACCATGTTTCTTATTTCAAATTTTAATTCTAATATGATTCGATTTTTTATTGGTGTATATAATATATGTGTGTGTGTTTATATTTGTTTGTGATATCTCTAGGTTGAGGCGGAGAGGAGCACTGATGTACATCTGAAGCACCTGTGTTTTGTGAGGATTGTGGCGATAAACGCCGTCGTAGTGTTGTGTAATATCTACCATTATGCCAAACGGAACTCTGGGCCGCTCAAATCCACCGTCGGAATGGTGGAGAACGCTGTCACACTTGTTGTGAACCCTGTTTACGAGAGATTTAAGAGCGTTCCTGGTGATCTCCTTGTCTTTTTTGACAAGAAGGTGCGTGGTAATTCTTGTTTCGATTTTGTCAGTCTTTTGTTTACGGTAATATTCTGTTGGCTGATTAAGGATTTTAGCTATTTGGAGTAATGTTTATATCGATTAGTGGTTATTTTGGTAACTCGTTGAATATAAATTTATTTATTTTATTCTTTTCGTGGGTGTCATTGGATACTTAGGATTTTTGTCTGATCATTGCATATTTTCCTAATGTCCTGTTAAAACCTCGAAAAGTAACTCATTTCTTCAGTTTTCTTTTTCGGTTTCTCTTAGCAGTAAATTTTCCCTAACCTACTATTTCTTTACTACATTGATGGGTTAAGAACTTAAAAATAAATGGGCAACTAAACTACTAAATGGTAAAATCAATATTAGTTTCCTGAACTTGAATTATGTTTTTATTTGAGTAGTTACAAATTAAGATTTGAAACCTGAACCGCATCTAGATTTTAGGTGCACGGGCCTCTTGTGAAGTACATAAAGATCGTTGCAGTCAAAAAGTGTCTTATTTCTTTTAAAGCGGTTGAATATCATTGCGTCAAATTTAGTGTCTTGCTCAGGTCTGAATATTCTTGTCTCGAAACACTGGGTTGATTTACGTTAGACCGTATTACTAAGTACTATTTGAAAACTGGATATCTAGTCCTTTATTTATTATGAATCCCAGATTATTAAGTTTCTCCAAGAAATATGCTAATTTCATCTCATCAAAATTATTTCCAATCACATCCAGATAAATTAGAGTTTGTAGCATTCAGACTGGGAGCTGAGAGAAAAGTTCATCTGATGGTGAAAATTCTTAATATGTATATTTCTAGTCAGCTACGTTTTTAGGTAAAAATTTATTTTTGACAATGCAAACTTGATAAGTAATTATTTTTATTGAAACCCATTGAGAGGTACACGTAATATGACATGATCTTTTCCTTTTTCTGCATGATATAGGGATAGAAACATCGGAAATGTACCTTCTTATTCTTCGTTAAAGTTTTTGTATGTTTAAATGTGGTGTATTCATCAGACACGGGCTTGATAGACTAAGTGACTAACAAAGCTCTGCATATATCTCTATCTTGTCTGTTTCACCAAAAAAATGTTTTCTTTTGTCAGGTTGATGAAGTGATTCACACATTTGACGAGTGTGCTCCACCTGCCGCCAAGAATGTGGTGTCAAAGGGCCAATTGATTGTCAAAAAAGCATCCCAGATAGCACAATATTTGGTGAAGGAAGCTCAGGTTTCAGGTTCTCTTGCTGCCGTTTCTCACGCTGGTACAATGTCCAAGCACATTGCAGTGAGTCAACTAGCTGTTGTGTGGTACAAAGTTAACCACTATCCAGCTTTACATGGAGTGTCTGAGAGGGCTGTTACTACAGCTGCACAATGGTCAGAAAAGTACAACAGATTGGTTAAAGATATGGCTGCGAAAGGCAACAATCTCTTCAACTATGTTCCGTTGGTGCCTCTTGACGAAATGGCCAGAGCTTATAAGCAGGTAGAGGCAGCTGCAAATAAGAAAGTGGATGCAAGCAGCTCGAGCGGAAGTGATTCAGATAAGGAATAGATTGATTATGTTTCATTTCAAGTGCCGTTGTAAATGTTGTTGTGTTCCAAGGCTTGTTTTAAGATATGTGAAATCGAAGCTTGAAGGGAGCTTTTAGAACCTACATTTTCTATGCACCAGTGTTTTTATGTATATATTGTGCAAGGCTTTTCAAATATTGGGTATGTAGCCTAGCTATCAAATATTGGGTATGTAGCCTAGCTAATTCCTATTATCTAATCGCTATCCATACCGAGAGTAATACTCCTGATATATGTATATGATAAAAAATCCCCTTTTTTGGTATGGGGGCAAATTTACATGTCATGAAAGGTTTCCCCGCTCAATTATCATTATTATGTTTACTATATATATATATATATATATTGTGTATGGGAGAGAGAGGTACATAAAAATGTTTTGGAGAAGTTTTTTTTCAAAATTTCAAAACTGCCCTTCATGTTTCCCCCTATATACTACTCTCATCGATTAACACAATATCGTCAGTGAAAATTAAGGTAAAATGTATTTTAGTATGTATGACTCATGTAGTTTTTTTGTATGGACCATATGGTCTTGATTGATGAAGCTAATTTTATTTTTTGAAGTAGATAATTATTATCATTGATGTCATATCATTATTAATATTATAATTTAAATACTGAATGTTAGGAATAATGAAAAATTAAACTAAAAATAATTATTATTCTAGAAAACATAAAAAATGATATAAAAGTATTTTCTATACTATGAAGAAGGGAACATAAAGTTCTCCCTAATGAAGCCCATTTTTATCTCTCCTTAACCATACCTTTATCCCAATTAAAATCCATTATTTTTACAAAAAAAAAAAAAAAGTGCTATAATTCAAGCTCGAAAATTATTCAAAGTGAGCTTGAGCTAGAAGAGCTTTACTCAATGGAGCTCAAACTCGAACAATAATTTTTTTTATCAAGTCGAGCTAATCGACTTGATTAGATCTCAAGTAAATCGACTTGAATGCAGCCGCTCGCACATATGTTGCACTGCCTGGCCCAACCCCCTCTCTCTGAACTCCAAGGAATGGTTGAAGGTGTCCTGTGAGACCATAGTAAGTGGCATGCATATTCATATTTCGATTAGTTAAGCATCCATGGCTGCCAAGAAACAGAGAAGGAGCCGCAGAACCCCTTGGTTTACCCTGGAAGGGTCAGCTGCGGCGAAATCCCCTTCCATGGCTGTCACGTTTCCTTAGAATTGATCTTTATTGGGAAACAAAATGTTGCTAATTCTAATGTTTATTTTGGGATTCTATGATTTTACGATTGATGCAAGACCAACGAGACGTCCTTTTGGACTTTCAAGATTTTAAATTACAAATGGAAGATTCAAGATGGTTGGATGATTTCTGAATCTCTGATGGATTTGAAACCACCCATCCGAAATATGTATACCACATTATGCAACCACCATGTCTCGTTTCATTTCATGTGAAATATCACCATTTGAGCTACTAAAAAAGTATATCAAAATCAAGAAACTCATATCATTTTGGTCCGTAAGATTACAGTAAAGACCTAACCTTTTTCATCATACATTTTGCACTAACTCATAATTTAAATCCATCCCCACCCCAAAAAAAAAAAAATATTTCCCTTCTTACCGCGCAAGGATATAACTATTCGGGTTAGCATTGAACTTCCATTCTACACAATTTCTTCTTCATTCAAATGAATCAAAGCATTCAAATCTCCGGTAGCTGCATGCCCTCCTTGGCGTCCACACTCCGCCTTGTGCCGGTATTTCCAATCAAGTGCCTGGCAAGCACGCGAGCAGTAATTCACAGTTCCGCACACAGAGCACCGGCGGAACTCATGCATCCTCGTCTCCGGCCTCCCGCAACCCAAGTGCGAGCATAACCGAAGCCCCGGACCAGGAATCCCGCCCCGAGTCGAGAACCAATCGTGTAAAAACTGGTTCGCCGGGTGAGTTTCCGCCGCGGGGACATTACAACCGAAGTCACTCATCAACGGGCCCTGCAGGTGGCGGTGAGGGCTCCATCGTAGCCACGCCCGTGGTACCACGGCGCCGGGAGTAGCGACTATAACCAATGCTAGCTCGCGTGCGTTGGCTTGAAGGAGAAAACGCCGCCCCCTCCATAATGTTTCTGTTTACGCCGTAGCCGTCTTGCAGGCAGTGACCTAGTTCCCTCATCGCATCTACGTGGCCGAGGAAGGCGGCGCGCGAGCAGAGAGCCACTCCGGCGCGGAGGTCTTTGTGGTTCTTCAAGCCTCCGCTGCCGTTGAACATGATTACTGCGAGGGAGTAGAGAGCGGGGGCGTGGGAGCTAATCGCCGCCTTCGCGATCAGTGCCACTCCGCTGTCTCGGTTGTTGAAACAATAGAATAGAATCTGTAACAAACAGTAACAAGAATTAAAACTTTTTCGAACACATTTGAATCAAACATAACAAATTGCTTCAATCCAATGGAAGGGGTGTACTCACCAAGCCCAGAATAAAGCATGCCTCCACATTTCCAGAATCGGCGCAGCGTACGAGGAATCGATAAGCGGATTCGCACCAGTTTTTCGCTTTGATTGCTAGCGTTTTAGGACAGGCATTCGATAATACCATCGGCTGGAGGCTTAAATTGTTTAATCTTTTGCATCTGCAAATAAACAAGAAAATCACAATATTACTTTTAACTTTTTTTTATTCGATGCAAATTAAAAAAAATCTAATAAACAGAAATTCGAACTGGAAATTAATATTTTCCTATTTAGGATAATAGTCAAACACATACGTTATCAAAACATTGATGAAATCTGCGGGTCTGTCTCCGGTGGAACTGAGTTTACAGAGAATACAAAGAACAAGATCATCTGGCAAGGAATCGAACAAATCGCTGCCACCGTCGTTCTCCGCCGACCCCTTCAGCCTTTTACGGCCACCACCAGATACTTCTCTTCGGTTTCGCTTCACCACCGCATCACCTCCCTCCAAGCACATATTCCCCCTCGTTGCCATGCCTCACCAATTCATACAAATTTTTAACACACCCTCATTGCGTGCATAATGAACACTGAATAGCCTATATATATTTGGATTTATAGCTATATGTATTATATATCTGTCAATTTTTCTTTAGTTTTCTCTGTATTATGTTCGAGTGTGGTGAAAAAGGATGCGAAGGGGCTTATATATATACAGGAAGGGGGAGAGATTTAAAATGACAGAAGTGCCTCTGTTTGTCCGTATTCACCTAAGACAACGTGGTCAAATGTAGATTGACCAGATCCGCACTTCCATTTTTGCCCTTTGCAACTCGAAGTAAAACTTTATGAAGATATACTTATCTTTTACCATATTTACTAGATTTATTTAAAGATAAGTTTTTAATGGATATGTTATATAATGCCATAATATATTACTTTAATTTTCACATAAAATATATACTTTAAAACTTTTTAAATAAATTATGAGTTTTTCCGATATTCAAAAATATAATTTATTTTGGATTGATATATTACATAAAATAAAAAGTTTTCACTTAATTAAATTAATTTGTCTATCTATTATATGATATCCTTACGGATAAATCTTTCCTTACGAGTATTATCGTTAACTCCCATGATCGTGTCACAATTCTATATATTTTTGCATAGAATTGTGAATATGTGACAGATGTTGCAATCTTGAGGTTGATGATGATATTTTTTAAGAATTATATCAAATAAATCTCTTTTATTGTTGAATGTGAGATTCTTATGTTAATTAACTTTGATATGCTTAAATACATTGACAGAAGTATCTTTTAATTTTAATACAAAATATTATAACAAAAAAAACATAATAGAAAATTACCCTAATTTATAAGGACTAAATGCTCAGTTATTGTTATGGTACCATAACAAGAGACTGCTTTAACGTTAAAATACACAATAAATTAATAGCAATGAATATATATTTATCTAATGAAGTGTTCTTGATTATTAAATGATTTTTGTGACTTCGTATATGAATAAACAAGACGTGTTTAAACGAAAGAAGTGATAACATATATATGTTGAGGAGCAACAAACTTGGGAATTGATCGAAACGAAATATTTAGGTAAATGTACGATTTAAAAGATTTTTGGTAAATCTACAAATGATTGATTTTACAATTGGTATCAGAGCTAATATCACATATTCGATTCACATAAGCTGCAATTTAATACAATTATTGAGATATAGATTGTTGGGAAGTACCAATTACTCTGTTGCAAGAGTGATCGAAATGTGACGTTTACGATATTGTATGATTTAAAATATTCGAGTTCTATTATTAATACCAGCTATAATTTTGGTAAAGTTTCACACCGTGTCCTAGAGTATATTTTTAGAGCAAATTTCAGGCCGGTACCAGAAGAAAAAGTTTTTCATGCCAAGTCTACAAAAAATAATTGCTTTCAACTAAGTCCATTTCATGTTGCAATGACCAAATATCCCTAAATTGTTATCAACATTAAATCCAACACGTCGTCTTCAATAATCCTTTCTCTATCGAATAATCTCCAACACATCATCGCAAAATTGCGTACATCGAAACTGAGACATCACATCGTCGGTGAAGGAATGGTTGGTTGCCGCCGCCGTCTCCTCATCTAGCCGCGACATCATACAGAAGAAGGCGGCGGATTACGATGATGGTTTTTTTTTGAATTTGATGGATTATGATGATGGGTTTTCAGGATGATGTTGTGATGTGGGTTTTTTTTAACGACATAAGTTCATTATTGTAGGGAAGAAGCAAGTGAATTAATTGTGACTCATATGATGCGTGTCAATCATGCGGTGCATGTAATTTACATGCACCGGATGAAGTTTCCACAACCATGAGCCTTCTCTAATGTCTGAAATTTCAAATTTATATATTTCATATTGAAATCACATAATGAGTCTTCTATATGCACCACTTGCATCTAGCAGTATATGTCGGTTACATGCACCATTGAGTCTATCGGCGCATGTAATTTACATGCACCAATAGACTGAAAAGGTGCATATGTGATACAAATACACAAAAATTAGTTAATTAGCCATACGGCAATAGCAAAATCAAGTCTATGCATTCGAAAGCTCGTAAACCTGCTTAATAATTAAAGCTATGCATGTAAAAATTATAACTCTGCATTTAAAAATATGACTAATTCATATTTAAAGCTCAGCATGTAAAAATTAGTTATCAGGTGCATGTAAATCACTGTATGAGTGACATGCACCATATGAGTCTTGCGATGCATGTAAAATACATGCACCGCATGAATAAATTTCTACATGTGCAGTATGAGTAATTTACATGCACTGCAAAACTCATATGGTGCAAGTCACTCATGCGATGCATGTAATTTACATGCACCAGATGAGTAATTTACATGCACTAGATGAAGTTCCCACAATCATGAGCCTTATATGATGTCTGAAATTTATATATTTCATACTAAAATCATATAATGAGCCTTCTATGTGCACCACTTCTATCTAGCGGTTCATGTTGGTTACATGCACCACTGAGTCAATGGGTGCATGTAATTACATGCACCGATAGAGTCAGTGGTGCATATAATTTACATGCACCTGAATTGATGAAGCAAGTAATTTTGGTTCTTTATTCGGGTTATTATATGGCACCTAATCAGGTCATGGTTCCATTCACCAAGCAAAACAAAATCCATGACTTGGCGACCTGAGAAGTGTTTTGTGCGAAAACATGGAGGCCCTTATCCTAACCAATTATCACACCAAAAATTGCAAGAGTGGGACAACCAGATAATTTTTTATTCCGTTAATTCTCGAACAAGTAGCATACGTTTCCAATCAAAAGAATCAGTTTTGGACATAAAAACCAAATAGTATGCAAATCACCACAGTATTTCCCAAGAACATAAGAAGAATCAGAACGATTCGTGGACCTAGTGTTGAAACCAGGCGAATTAAGTGCAACATCAATGGCGGATCTGCCAGAAGAAGTGGATGAACGCCCTAAGCCTGAGAAATTCGTGAAGCACTGATCATCTATGGTGGGTTTGCCAGATGATGAAGACGAGCTGCCATAATCGCGAGAAGTCATGGAATTGATTCGCGAAACCAAAAAAATTCAGGAGAAAAAAATTCAAAGATCAACTTCGATCGAGTGATCGATCACATGATAAAGGCAATCTGGATCTAAATTCGAAACACTCAACCGCAACAAAGAAAATTATCTGGTTGAGGGGGGATGAAGGTGGAGATCAAGTGGTATTTTAGACATAGTTAATGAATTAATTAGATTAGGGATTGCTAAAATATACTTAGTTGAAAGAAGTTTCTTAAAAGTTGTATTTAGTTGAAAAGAAGATATTTTGATAAATTTAGTTGAAAAATATTTTGGTAAGTGATACCTATGTATAATTTTCTCTATTTTTTAATATTGTAGTTTTTATTCTAAAACTTGATGTATAGAAAAAAAGAGCTCAATATTTGTCAAAATATATGGGATATACTCCGTATTATACGACCACATATTTTTCTATATCAAGAGTTGAATTTATCTTTAGCAAAAAAATCTAATATCCCACCGATTGAAGTGGCGCGTGTATCTATTAGTTGGTAGAGTTAAATGGCGTTGAGTGACACGGCCGTTCGGTGAGAGTGGGAAAATAACAAATTTGGTAGCAAACTCTTTAAATGACCCAACCAACAAAGGTCAAACAAGGACGAACTCAGGTTTATGTTATTCATGTTTTTGCACTCGCTTCCTACTAACCTACAATTTATGCCAACGATAAATTAGGTGAAACTTTACTTTATATAATATTAAATGTATTTTTCAAAAAAATAAATCGTATTAAGTGATGATTTTGTCATAAAAAATAGAGAAATTACAGTTGTCTATCATATAGAATGAATGGTTTTAATATTATTTTTGACATATTGTTTAAACAATAACGAATGGATATCTTATAGAATAGCTGCATTACGAATTTCAACATTTAGTTTGTAACGATTGAAGGAAAAATTACACATATCTCCCTTATGATTTGATATTAATAAGAAGACTATAGTCATAAAATTTGATTTTAATAAAAAGGTCTAAACCGAAGAAGCTACAGTAGTACTTTTCATATCAAATTCAAGGGTTTTTGATAATATTTGACCTCATTTATTTGTCAGCCTGCAACGCAATCGCATAATGGTAGGCATCTTAGTTTTGGGAAGTGTTTGGTTAAATCCTTTGCTTGAAAGCGTGGGAGTTTATTCTTTCCCAGTCAAAACGTTTGGGATTATATATATTTATAGTGTCATATTTGCTAACATTTATAGCTTTTAACATAATCATACGGAATAGATATCGCTAGAAAGCACAGATGGATCACTATTATTGTTGAAACTGATGATGTTAATGCTGTTCGGACCATTACTTTCCCACAACTTTGCCATGCTGATTTTCGATAATATCTTCTATTTGAAGTCAGTGTATGTCTGGTGCAGATTTTGTGGTTTGACATTGTCGAGTGTCGACGCTCGGCTAATGCATTTGCTCATGAATTAGTCTTTCATGTTGTTTTGTTTGTGTACGGAGCGAGTCATATCATACACCAATATATATATATATATATATATATATATATATATATATATATATATATATATATATATATATATATATATATATATAATAGGATCCGTTTCATATAAAATTTCCCTGCGCTGGTAGGTCTTAATGCCAAAAATCTTGTTAATTGTTACTAAATATTATATGCGTAAGTAGTAAGTAGAAATTGGACCCACAATGTATAAGTGTGGGAAGAGGGAAACAATTGACTCGGTACACCGTACACGTTGCAGTGAACGTGGAATTTGCTACCACGTCAATATTTAAAATAATAAATAATAAAATTGGATTTAGTTATTTTGCCCTATTTAATTTGTTATTTTTAAATATAAAATACAATACATGTGTTAAAATTTTGAATATTTTTTTAAAAAATAAAAAGAATAAAAGATCTTGTGAAACCGGTCAAACCTAAAATCGGAGCAACTCAGTTCCATGGAAACGGAACATGAATCAATTCGGATAGGAACTGTGTCGGTCCGGTTCCCGACATCTTTGCATCGGAACCAGTTGATAGTACAAATCTAACATAATCTTACTTTGGCGAGATTTTAATCAGTTTGAAGACATGTCGACTAACTGCCATTTTCTACTAAGACAAACTTACCCCGTCAAATTACTATACATGTCTTAATCCAAAGCCTCTAAATAACCAATCATGTCCTATGATTATTAAAATCTACACTTGATCTTAAATCCCATGCACATAGGATGTCGCTAGAAAATTCTTACATGTATTAGGCGTGAATCCCGATGTATACACCAACGCACACACATACATATACAAATAAATAAATATATATGTCTATGTGTATATGAATGTATAAATCGAAACCCACACCTGATACATGCAAGAGTTTTCGGACGTTGCTTAACGAATTAGTTACTTTTAGTTCCTCGTAAACTGAGTCGGATATATATATATATATATATATTGGGGGGACACACTTGTGCACGTCATGCCTAGCATAAGCATTTCTTGAGTGTTGTCCAAGCAAGTTATAAATTATTGATATTATTATATACGATCGAGTTTGCAGTGCTTATCTTGCTAACATGCAAGTCCCAAAGACATGGGTGCCCCTAATATTTTGTTATTTGTGTGCGCTGGTGTTCATTTATGAGATAGCTCTATCTACTCCCACCTAATTTACTTTAAAAAAAAATTGAAAATTTTAAATATTAATTTTTCATTCACCTGATATCTGAGTTTAAGAAAATAAATATACCAAACATAGACACATAACCCAATTTTTTCAACACATTTTGGTTGAATCTCCTTATTAATGCCACACGAACCTAACTTCCATGTAGTTAGTTAGTTATATATATATATATATATTACCATGTAAATGACTCCAAGTGTGAGTTTGCTTTATGCGTGGCTTCTCCGTCGCTAGGACAAATGTGAACTGGCCTTTACGTACATAGTAAGCAGCCCCAAAATTATATATTTACAGCAGCCTTCTTTTGAAAAAATCATGTGATTTCAAACACTGTTTGAGTAATTATATATGTGATTACTTTTGCCTAACACGACCCCTCACTCAATTTGATTATCTATCAATGTATATTAATTGTTGTGTAAAATTTATGAGTGTGTATCTTAAGAAAGTAGCAAACAAAAAAAACAAATGGTTTTGTATTATAAATGTCGAGGCGAGATTTGGAATCTCTATCATTAAGACAATATTATCCCGCTACGGTGTTAACGGTTCAATTGGTAGTTTGTCTCCCAAGATATAACGACTATGTTTGTGATAGGAGCACTCCAAATCACAAATCCTTTAAACCACAAAGGTTTAAAAACGCTCAATAATAACAAGGATGGAGACCCACAAAATTACTCAAATTTTGATTTTCAATATGATGTGAATTTCGAAAATTCTATACCAATTCAAATGAGGGATGTTATATTTATAGTATATCAAGAAGTATGTCCGAAAGGACACCATTTGGAGGCACCACATCGCTAAAAATCGCACCCGAACATGAATGGACACATCATTCCGTGCAACAGACACATGGCTCGATCGGCGCTTGGTGCTCGATCGATCGAGCCCCTTATTCCAACAGACGTAATTTTTCCGTCGTTCTCGATCGATTGAGACCTTGTGCTCCATCGATTGCTCGATCGATCGAGCGCCTAAAATTATTTTTCTATGATTTCTGTAATTTACTTCAAAATTCCAACAATCCCCCACATGAATTAAATTAATGCATGATGCAACTGAACGCTTTTAACTAACTATTATGGCATCTGGAGAGATAGCTTGGGTTTTGAATCTTTCATAGTAGTATTCAATCGGATTTACTTGACTTAATAGTGAACTTATAGTCTTGAACTATTTAGTCGTTGATGTAAATCTAGACAATTGAACCCACACCATAACAATTCTAACATTCGTACTGGTTTCTTACGGTTGTGTCCACTTGGTTTCATAAGTGCTTTCCATCTTTGAAGCGGCCACACTTTGCACTCACGTAGGTGATCTCCTAGAAGAGTATCCCGCTATACTCCAACATATTCTTATATGTCTTAGGAATCATTTAGGGGCCAAAAATAATTAACATACAAAAAATTTAGGAGGTTAAAATATTACGTTTAGGAGGACAAACTACAATTTTTGGAATGAGGATACCTTGACTTGTGGCTCCACATCTAACTTATCACTTATCATTTTTTATCAAAAAATTATAGATAATAGTAACAGTTTAATTTAAATCTATTTAAGATTTCAATTGATCTCCTGAATAAAATTTCCTTAAAATAATTACATCAACTTGTAACAAATAATGTGATCGAACATTGTTTGCTTTACCAAAATTTGTCAAACGTCACATGTTGACCCTCTCTGGATAGAGACAATAGTTGCTTCCTTGTAATTTTAATAAGTTTACATAATAAAATATGTTGAATTTTAAGAGAGAATTTATAGAGTACATGTGTTACTTGTTCAGTATTCATTATTATTATATAGACGGCTTAAGTGTGGTGTTACTTGTTCAGTATTCATTATTATTATATAGACGGCTTAAGTGTGGGTAAAGTTACGTTGTTGAATAGGACAAATGCAACAAATATATGTACACGCAGACCAAGGGATAATGTTCAAGATAAAAGAGTGGGTGGAAAGCATATCTCCCCAAAAAAAAAAAAAAAAAGTTGTATGATTAAATTTGAAGTCTTGAAAATGTATATATAAATTCAAGGGAATGTCTGTCCGAGACAATTCTTTAGAGTTGGTGGGCTAAAGTGGGATGTGTATAAGTTAGTTATAGAATAAGGGGTGATGTGTTACTATTTTAGGTTACCAAGTCCTAGGAGTCATCATTTGATCACGACCTTTTCAAATTATTAAAGAACATTATTAATTATTAAATACCATGTTATAAAAATTAATATATCATTTAGTATTTTCATCCACTTAATTTTATCTAACCATATATATATATAAGACACCTGGGGCGGAGGGAGGGGGTGCGTGGGCGGCAGCCGCACTCCCAATTTTTTTTTAGTGTTTTTAGTAATTTTTTTTAAAAGAATTATGTTTTATCTTTTAAAAAATATATTTGCCCTCATAAATTATAATCGTGATTCCGCTTCTGAATAGGACTAATGTGTGATTAATTAAATGATCCAAATTCTATCAACGCCAACTTACTGAACGACATATAGGCATTCTTAGAAGAGAATAAAAGTGAGTAAGCAATCGTTGCATGTGGATCTTCATTAAAGTTTGTTTTGCATGAAGAGAAAGCAAAGTTTTACTTACTCGATGAGATAAACAAGAACTAAGTGTCGTTCTTTACGCAGGGAATTTATTAGGATAAGATTAGGAATTTGTTCTCTTTATTCTTTCCCCACCAAACCCCACACTTTGTGAGGGTTTCATTTGGCTATAGTTCGGAAAATATATTCCCAAAAAAATTGAGTGGGAAATATAATATCAAAACATATTTCTAAAAAAATAAATACAAAATATTTTGGACCCATAATCACAAATCATCAAGCTTATCAAAACATATTGATAATGGTAGAATTATATATTTTTTTTTTATATAGAGGAATGTGAAAGTGGCATAAAAAATATTTCTGAAAGGATTTACAAAGCCAAAACATTTCCTAAAATCACACACATACTCTTCAAGAATTGGGCACAAGTTTGTTCACTTGTTTGTTGCAATTGGCCCAATTAAAATTTCAAAAAATAATTCGAATGGATTACGTCCGTTAAAATTGAAAATGTACTTGAAAATTGAAATCTACGTTTCGAGTAGATATTTTTAGAACACTAATTTACTCAAAATCGATTTCAAGTTAATGAGAAGTTAATTGATGAAATTACTGTTGTTGAATTTTCTCTAGCAAAGTGTATATCAGGAATGTAGTAACAAACAGATAAATGGCTTCAAAGTTTATGTCGGGGCGAGATTTGTAATCTCCGTCCTTAATTCAATTTGTCACACTTTTGGTGCTAACGGTTTGCTATGACAATTTGTCTCCCAAGATACAACGACTATGACTTGTTATATGAGCACTCCAAATCACAAGTTATCAAACCACAAAGGTTCAAAGCACTCAATAAGAAATTTGATGAACAAACAAAATGCTCTCAATTTTTCACTTATTAATTGATTAGATTTCGAAATCTGATGTTAAATAATTGAGGGAATTTGTTGTATTTATAGTATAGCAAGGGATACCTTCAAACGAACACCATTTGGAGGCACCATATAATGAAAAATCACACCCGAACATGAATGGACACACCATTTCGTGCAACAGACACAAGGCTCAATAGATCGAACCTGGTGCTCGATAGATCAAGCACCTGTTTCCAACAAACGAAATTTTGCTGTCTTGCTCGATCGATCGAGGCCTTGTGCTTGATTGATCGAGCGCCTATAATTTTTTCTCTTCAATTTATTTCAATATTCCAACAATTAGCCCAAGTAAAGTCATATGAATGGGGATTGACTCGGTCCTGCCTCCCGTGCCCTGGACCGAGGCCGAGCCGAGTCACGCCCGTAAGGAACTTGACGAGTCCTTTTATGATATTAACGCATCCTCTCGTAAGGAACTTGACGAGTCCTTTTACATAACTGAAACCAAGTATAAATTGAAACTATGGCCCTCGTTTTTATTTGTGATAACTGTGCAATTATGTGCCTATATGTGTATTTTCTAGTATAAACTGAAACTAGGGTGACTACATTGTGGCTCGATGATATAATGGGTGATCCAGTAAATGCACGTGTGATATGGAGGGTGACTAGGCACCAATGTGTCACGTAGGATTAATGGAGGTTAGGAGTTGTTGGATCGCGATTGGATAAGACACGATTGAAGTGGTGCAATAGTTTGTGAGTTGGTGCGATCAAGGTCGTTGGATGGAGATCTTACGGATCATATTCATCCAGATCAAGGAGATATAATCTGGATCGTTAGATTACATATCACGGATGAGCAAATTAATATTCTAAAAAATTTGGTCAAAGCGAAAATTCAATTTTTTCGGCAAATGACAATTTTAATGAATGGAATCCATTTGAATGATTTTGGGGAGTTTCGGACTGGTATCATTAGGTGAAAGTGTTTACGACCCAGTCACCTTAAAAAAAATTCTTTCAACTAAGTCCATTTTCAATACAAAATGACCAAACTAACACCACATATCAAAACACACTGTAAAGCATGAGTAAATTTTTACATTCATCGCATGAGTAGTTTTTACATATACCGCATGAGTAATTTTTAATTAATTAATAATGACTGATTCTGAAATAAAAACTTCATTTTGAATTCTTTTGTTACGCGTCGAGGCTGTCTCTGCTCTCGGCATGGTGACCAAGACTCGTGAATTTAATTTGACTTAGTATTGAAAAAAAATCATTTGCATGATCACATTAAAATATTTTGACCAAGACTTGTATGTGAAAAGTCACTTAAGCACGATATAATACTCTAATAATATGGGTTAATTCTTCTTTTTAGTGGTAAATTACATTCACATATAGACTCACAGGTGCATGTGAGTCATGCGGTGCATGTAAGATATATTATATTTTGGTTAAAGACAGTACATGAGTCTATTAGTGCATGTAAATTACATGCACCGCTAGGTAATTCATTGTTAATCTCATGTGGATGTAAATTACATGCACCGCTAGGTAATTCCTTGTTAGTCTCGTGTAGATGTAAATTACATGCATCGCTAGGTAATTTCTTGTTAGTCTCGTGCGGTGCGTGTAAATTACATGTATATGACTCACATGCACCATATGAGTCTATAGGTCCATGTAATTTACATGCACCTCTAGATTCATATGGTAGAAGCATATTTTTTTTATTTTTCTATTATGTGAAATGAGTATTTTACCTTTGAATTTAGTGGGTTTCTTTTTGTCAATTGAAAGTATATTACATTCACATGCATTGCATAAGAAAAAGTTTTTTCGGCTCAATCAAACAAAAATAAATGCCTTCAACTAATAGTGCATGCATATTACATTTACATGCACCGCATGACTCACGTACATCATATGACCCTAGAAGGTGCTATAAATTACATGCATCGATAGACTCAGTGGTGCATGTGATACATGCACCGACTTACTAAAATCTTGGAAATATTCTGGTTCTTCTTGATTTTTGTTGATTTTCAATGTAAAACTCAAAATTACAGTGTATCTGATGTCCTATTACTATGTTTTGGTTAAAAACAATATGAGTCTACCAGAGCATGTCATTTGCATGCACCGATAGCCTCATCGGTGCATGAAATTCACATCGATACATATTCATACTCTATTTTAACATTTATATTTGAAAATACAAAACTTTCTCTGAGTTCCAAATGGTGTAATTATTGACGACAAAACTGGACTTAAGTTTACGATGAAGTCGCGGCTCCGTTTATTTCCTTATTTATTTTGAATTTCGCTATAAACTGTTTCATTAACTTAATAGACCTTTTAACAAACAGATTATGTGCACCATAATTAAAATAACAAATCAATGTTAATTGAAGAACAAAAATCACATAAAACAGCAAAAAAAGTCAAAATGTTCTATTTTTTCATTTAACTAAAAAAATATCGCAGAGTAGCAATATGTCATGTTGTCTTTAAAATATGACTAAATATTCTGATTCAGTGATATGTATGTAAAACAAAAGAACTTTTTAGATTATGGTTACAAAAAATGGACTTATTTGAAAGAAGTTTTTTAAAAGGTGTATTTAGTTAAAATGAAGAATTTTTGGTAGATTTAATTGAAAGATATTTTGAAAAGTGGTACATATATGTAATTTCCTCAATAATTTTTCTAATTTGATTGTGGCGAAACCCAATTTCCCAACATTTGGGCTCTCTTTTATAGGGGTTAGTTAGATTTGGGCCAATGCCTTTACCCAACATAGTAATGGCTAGTGCCACCATGTCTGTTGAAAAGGTTAGTGCTGCCTTTTATGTGATGTTACATTCATGGAGTATCATATTCCCCATGGATGATACGGTTCCTTCAGTTCTGCCTATGTTAAGTTCGGGTATGATTTAGTTATGAATTCTTCAAAAGAAAATAGCAGCAAATTTATTAACATCGAAATATGGACCCGTTCACCTTATTACATCAAAGAATGTATCTACAGTGTATTAGAAGCCAAGAATTTAGTCTTTTAATTGATTAGATTTGTTGTCTCATATAATTCATTAGGCATTATTTGAATTGAAATTTGTCAATGCCAAAATAACTACTAGGAATTCTATATGCTTCAAATTCTAACCACTTTGAGAATTGGGGGGTGGGGTCGTTTAGAGGACTCATACTTTAATAAGTATCTATTTTGTGTACAAATCCTACATGAAGAGATAAAATACGAAACGAAAATATTTGAGTTAAAGTAGGTGTAGCTTGTACAGAAGAGAAGATGCAAGATAGTCGCTTACGTTGGTTTGGTCAGGTTACGTGCGACGTAGGCCTAGCAATGCACCTATCTGTCGAGTGAAGTCCATGGATTTCGGCCATTTCAAAAGTTAGTGCATCGATATAAGTTTCAACAACAATATAAGTTCAAATGTTCGTGCACCAGTACAAAAATGTTCGTGCATCAGTATAATTTCAAAAGTTAGTGTATCGATATAAGTTTCAACAACAATATAAGTTCAAATGTTAGCGCACCAGTATAAAAAGTTCGTGCATCATTTTAATTTTGCAGTAAACTAATGTGTTATTATACATGCACCAAGATAACTTCAAATGTTCGTGCACCAGAATAAAAAAGTTCAGGCGCAGTACAAAAATGTTCGTGCATCAGTATAAGTTCAAAAGTTAGTGCATCGATATAAGTTTCAACAACAATATAAGTTCAAATGATAGTGCGCCAGTATAAAAATGTTCGTGCATCATTTTACTTTTGCAGTAAATTAATGTGTTATTATACATGCACCATAAGTGATTTTACATACATAATAAACGGAGTTCACTAATACTTACGTAAGCATGGCCAAGCTCCTTGATTTTAATCGACCGGAGCTTTTTGTATAACTCTTCAAGATCCCATTTCATGAACCTTGGGAACAAGTTCACATCAATTGGATCAATCAGGTTTGTCCTCTCGCATAGCCAATACTACACATAAATGTGAAACAATGTTATCAACAAAAAATAAAGAAATTAATTTCAAGTGGGGATTACAATACGACTTACAGGTATTAGAGGAACACATCCAGAGTGTTTTTTTGTGTTTGGTTGAACTAAACTGAATAACAAAGCCTTTAATACGTGTTCCGACCAGTTGTGCGTGCAAATTTTATCAATGTCATCCACCAAGGCTGTGTACGCCCATGACAGGTTTGATGATTTAGTAGATATGAAGAACCAGCAAGTACAGTGTCACCAATCTGGTAACAACATGTACCGTAGTTGAATCCCGCCTTGCTACTTTCAATGTTAATTTCTTGTAAATCGAGCTCTTGCTCATTCTACAATCACTTTTGGACTCTTTCTCAGGGAAGCACCTATTTAAGAATGATGTGCGTGGATAATCTACCAACTGCATATCAATGTCTTCAATGCCATCCCTTATTCCAAAAATTAAACGGACATCATTGATATTGATAGCCATTCTGTAATCCCCAAATGTGAATTCAGAGGAATCTTTGTTGAAGCAAGAAATAATTTCCATAATTGGGAGATCACGCTTCTTGCAATGATCAAGGACCACTCGGTCACTTTGAATTCCATTCACAATGAGCCAAAATGGTGTTTGCTGCAACACTACCAAATGTTCTTCTCGAAGATTAAGTTTCTTTAGGTCTGAAACCACAGCCTGCATGTTTGCTCTGTAAAATGCAGATCTGTTCCATTTTTTGGTTATATCTTGGTCGCTTGGCGCGAGCGGAGGCGATGCTGAGATGAAAACAACAATTAAGGATGCGTTAGTGATTATATACTACACTTTGACAATAACGAAATAACAAAAAGATATTGATTGCCATTCTGTAATCCCCACATTTTTCGTGCACCAAAAATACATTTACATGGATTTTTTGTGCATCAAAAATACCTTTACACTAAACCATTCAAACGAGCTAAAATAAAATCCCACTAAACAAATAAATTTTCGTGCATAAAAAATACATTTACATGGAGATTTCGTGCATCAGAATATCTTGACACAACGATCTAAAATGAAATCCCACTAAACAAATAATTTTTCGTGCATCAAAAAATACCTTTACATGAATATTTCGTGCATCAGAAACAGTAATCGGAAAAATGAAAAGAATTTTAATCAGAAAAAACCTTTCTACCGTAATCGTAATAGAGAAAAATTCAAACCCTAAATTCTCAACAATACAATTTAAACAACAATAATCGGAAAATAAACCACATTAAAACCATAATAATATCAAAAAACATTCATTAGGAAACGGAAATCCACCATTACATACCAGATTTCCTCAATGTTTTTCTTTGTGTTATCGTCTTCCTTGGAGATTTTGCCATAATACTCTTGATTGATTTTGGAGCCATGTAAAACAGTAGTCACATAATGTTCCCCCAAAATACGAAGAAATGGAATGGAGTTTACGAGAAGATTGGAACGAAATTACAGATGAAAGGAAGCGCTGGAATGAAGTCCGGAAGAATCAAAATAAGAGAAGAAACGATGAGCTTGAATGAAGTCGGAAAGAAGAAGGAAAGCCACGATGGAAAATGTGGGATTAAAGGGTGATTTTGTCTTTTCAAAATAAAGTGTACTTAAATGATTGCATATTTCTTACCTAGACTAGGATGAACAAACTTTTACCTTTTGGTACCGGCCTGAAGTTTCCCCTATTTTTTATATAGATGAATGTGAAAGTGGCATAAAAAATATTTCTGAAAGGATTTACAAAGCCAAAACATTTCCCAAAATCACACACATACTCTTCAAGAATTGGGCACAAGTTTGTTCACTTGTTTGTTGCAAATTGGGTTTTGGCCCAATTAAAATTTCAAAAAATAATTCGAATGGATTACGTCCGTTAAAATTGAAAATGTACCTGAAAATTGAAATCTACGTTTCGAGTAGATATTTTTAGAACACTAATTTACTCAAAATCGATTTCAAGTCAATGAGAAGTTAATTGATGAAATTACTATTGTTGAATTTTCTCTAGCAAAGTGATGTAGTAACAAACAGATAAATGGCTTCAACGTTTATGTCGAGGCGAGATTTGTAATCTCCGTCCTTAATTCAATATTGTCACACCTTGATGCTAACGGTTTGCTATGACAATTTGTCTCCCAAGATACAACGACTATGACTTGTTATATGAGCACTCCAAATCACAAGTCCTCAAACCACAAAAGTTCAAAGCACTCAATAAGAAATTTGATGAACAAACAAAATGCTCTCAATTTTTCACTTATTACTTGATTAGATTTCAAAATCTGATGTTAAATAATTGAGGGAATTTGTTGTATTTATAGTATAGCAAGAGATACCTTCAAACGAACACCATTTGGAGGCACCATATAATGAAAAATCACACCCGAACATGAATGGACACACCATTTCGTGCAACAGACACACGGCTCAATAGATCGAACCTGGTGCTCGATAGATCAAGCACCTGTTTCCAACAAACGAAATTTTGCTGCCGTGCTCGATCGATCGAGGCCTTGTGCTCGATTGATCGAGCGCCTATAATTTTTTTCCTTCAATTTATTTCAATATTCCAACAATTAGCCCAAGTAAAGTCATATGAATGGGGATTGACTCGGTCCTGCCTCCCGTGCCCTGGACCGAGGCCGAGCCGAGTCACGCCTGTAAGGAACTTGACGAGTCCTTTTATGATATTAACGCATCCTTTCGTAAGGAACTTGACGAGTCCTTTTACATAACTGAAACCAAGTATAAATTGAAACTATGGCCCTCGTTTTTATTTGTGATAACTGTGCAATTATGTGCCTATATGTGTATTTTCTAGTATAAACTGAAACTAGGGTGACTACATTGTGGCTCGATGATATAATGGGTGATCCAGTAAATGCACGTGTGGTGAGACGTGTGATATGGAGGGTGACTAGGCACCAATGTGTCACGTAGGATTAATGGAGGTTAGGAGTTGTTGGATCGCGATTGGATGAGACACGATTGAAGTGGTGCAATAGTTCGTGAGTTGGTGCGATCAAGGTCGTTGGATGGAGATCTTACGGATCATATTCATCCAGATCAAGGAGATATAATCTGGATCGTTAGATTACATATCACGGATGAGCAAATTAATATTCTAAAAAATTTAGTCAAAGCGAAAATTCAATTTTTTCGGCAAATGACAATTTTAATGAATGGAATCCATTTGAATGATTTTGGGAAGTTTAAAACTGGTATCATTAGGTGAAAGTTTTTACTACCCAGTCACCTTAAAAAAAATTCTTTCAACCGAGTCCATTTTCAATACAAATGACCAAACTAACACCACTTATCAAAACACACTGTAAAGCATGAGTAAATTTTTACATTCATCGCATGAGTAATTTTTACATATACCGCATGAGTAATTTTTAATTAATTAATAATGACTGATTCTGAAATAAAAACTTCATTTTGAATTCTTTTGTTACGCGTCGAGGCTGTCTCTGCTCTCGGCATGGTGACCAAGACTCGTGAATTTAATTTGACTTAGTATTGAAAAAAAAATCATTTGCATGATCACATTAAAATATTTTGACCAAGACTTGTATGTGAAAAGTCACTTAAGCACGATATAATACTCAAATAATATGGGTTAATTCTTCTTTTTAGTGGTAAATTACATTCACATATAGAGTCACATGGTGCATGTGAGTCATGCGGTGCATGTAAGTTAGATTATATTTTGGTTAAAGACAGTACATGAGTCTTAGTGCATGTAAATTACATGCACCGCTAGGTAATTCCTTGTTAATCTCGTGTGGATGTAAATTACATGCACCGCTAGGTAATTCCTTGTTAGTCTCGTGTAGATGTAAATTACATGCATCGCTAGGTAATTTCTTGTTAGTCTCGTGCGATGCGTGTAAATTACATGTATATGACTCACATGCACCATATGAGTCTATAGGTCCATGTAATTTACATGCACCTCTAGATTCATATGGTAGATGCATATTATTTTTATTTTTCTATTATGTGAAATGAATATTTTGCCTTTGAATTTAGTGGGTTTCTTTCTTGTCAATTGAAAGTATATTACATTCACATGCATTGCATAAGAAAAGTTTTTTCGGCTCAATCAAACAAAATTTAATGCCTTCAACTAATAGTGCATGGATATTACATTTACATGCACCTCATTAGTTGTGCATTGTTAGTCTCATGCGGTGCATGTAAATTACATGCACCGCATGACTCACGTACATCATATGACCCTAGAAGGTGTTATAACTTACATGCACCGATAGACTCAGTGGTGCATTCACACATGCATCGACTTACTAAAATCTTGGAAATATTCTGGTTCTTCTTGATTTTTGTTGATTTTCAATGTAAAACTCAAAATTACAGTGTATCTGATGTCATATTACTATGTTTTGGTCAAAAACAATATGAGTCTACCAGAGCATGTCATTTACATGCACCGATAGCCTCATCGGTGCATGAAATTCACATCGATACATATGCATACTCTATTTTAACATTTATATTTGAAAATGCAAAACTTTCTCAGAGTTCCAAATGGTGTAATTATTGACGACAAAACTGGACTTAAGTTTACGATGAAGTCGCGGCTCCGTTTATTTCCTTATTTATTTTGAATTTCGCTATAAACTGTTTCATTAACTTAATAGACCTTTTAACAAACAGATTATGTGCACCATAATTAAAATAACAAATCAATGTTAATTGAAGAACAAAAATCACATAAAACAGCAAAAAAAGTCAAAATGTTCTATTTTTTCATTTAACTAAAAAAATATCGCAGAGTAGCAATATGTCATGTTGTCTTTAAAATATGACTAAATATTCTGATTCAGTGATATGTATGTAAAACAAAAGAACTTTTTAGATTATGGTTACAAAAAATGGACTTATTTGAAAGAAGTTTTTTAAAAGGTGTATTTAGTTAAAATGAAGAATTTTTGGTAGATTTAATTGAAAGATATTTTGAAAAGTGGTACATATATGTAATTTCCTCAATAATTTTTCTAATTTGATTGTGGCGAAACCCAATTTCCCAACATTTGGGCTCTCTTTTATAGGGGTTAGTTAGATTTGGGCCAATGCCTTTACCCAACATAGTAATGGTTCTTCTGTAAGCCCATTTTGAAGATCATTTAACATTTAAGCGGTTGCTTTTTTTTTTTTTTCCCCATTTATATTTGGAAAACAAATTTAAAGTTATATATGAACCACTACAAAAAGGGGTGGACTTAAGATTAAACAACAAAACTAAGATTTAAATGGTTTTACTAGAAATCGACCCTCATCCAAAGACTGGTGCCCAACTTGGCACTGAAAACGACTTCTTGTGAATAAAAGACACATCAAGAAAGCATGTGAACCACCCAACCATTTTAAGATTCTTGGGTGCTATGGTGAGATCAAAAACTGAAGGCAGAAGGGCTAAAAATCAGATTGTGGTGGCCACATTGATTTCAACCAGCCAATCAAATCCACACCCCCATCCTTAAAAAGGTAACCCCATAATATATTTAACACTACGCATTCCACATACCCTTCATTATTCTTGCATTTTTTTGCATTTCAAGAACAAGAAAGGAACAAGTGGAGATGGCCTCAACTTGTGCAACATCAACCATTGCAGCTGTTGCTTTCTCTTCGCCAAGGCTAGTCTTTCTTGCCCAAGTCAATAATAGTTACTTGCATGATAGCATTTTCTTGCATCTTTAACTAATTTTTGGCTAAATTTTCATGACATGGAACCATTTAGTCTGTATTTTGATGTGATCTGAGAAAATGAAAGTTTATTTGCAGTTCACAGAAAAATGGGTCAGTTCCTTGGAGGAAGAAAATTGAGAATAAGAAAGGTTGGTACTGCTCCATCTGAAGCAAGATCATTCAATGTCTCATGTGCTGCTGCTGATCCCAACAGACCACTGTGGTTCCCCGGAAGCACCACTCCCCCATGGCTCGATGGCAGGTTGGGTGACTCTCCAAACTAACATGTTTAGCTCCAGTTAGTTCTCTAAGTTGTCGTTTTTTTGTGGTTTCGTGCTCTAACTCGTTAAATTGTGTCAACTTTGCTTTTTGTAGTTTTGTTTTTTTCATATTTCCCGGACTATTAACTACACCATCAAATTCCGGCGCCAAGTCAGCATTTCCGGCGCCACGTCTGTACTCCTACGAAATAGGACTCAAAACCAATAAAATCAAACTTATTGCACTAACACCAAGCATGCAGTACTACCAAAAAATAGGGGCAATTTTCCCATGTTTCATGTATTATTTTCAACGTCTGATCTAAATCTTGATTTTCAGCCTTCCCGGAGACTTCGGCTTTGATCCCCTTGACCTAGGTAACTCAACTGCACCAAAGATAAACCCCCATTTTTTGTTTCTTTTATCATATTAAATCAAGAATGATGCTTGTTGCAGCATCCGACCAGGAGACCTTGAAATGGTTCCTACAATCAGAGATCGTGCACTGCAGATGGGCCATGTTGGGCGCTGCGGGTATTTTCATCCCTGAGTTTCTTACAAAGTTGGGAATCTTAAACACCCCGTCATGGTACATCGCTGGTGAACAAGACTACTTCACTGATACAGCAACACTCTTCGTGATCGAGATGATCCTAATCGGGTGGGCCGAGGGACGAAGGTGGACGGATATACTCAAACCCGGATCCGTGAACACGGATCCCATCTTCCCCAACAACAAGCTAACAGGAACAGACGTGGGTTACCCGCCCACTTGGGTGGGGATCTGGATCTCCTGAAAAGGTGAAGGAATTGAGGACAAAGGAGATCAAGAATGGTAGGTTGGCCATGTTGGCTGTAATGGGAGCTTGGTTCCAGCATATTTACACTGGAACTGGACCCATCGATAATCTCTTCGCTCACCTTGCTGATCCGGGTTACGGCACCGTTTTTTGCTGTAAGTAAAGATTCAGACTTCGTGAGCATTAGCTAGCTTGGATTGAAATGTGCATGAAATTTACATATGTTTAATTGTGTTGCAGTCTTTCACCCCTAGGTAAGAGGCGGAAGAATTGCCGTTGAAGGCGAATTGGCAGTGTGATTTTCTCATTAAGATTGTATTCGTCAGAGTTGTGTTCGGTAAATTCTTGAATGATGTCAAAAAAAGCTTATGCAGTGTACAAATACTTTCAAGAAGTTCCCACCAGAGAAAAAAAGAAGCTAAATTACGCACAATTCAATGATAAATCGAACTGCCCATAAAATCTGTTCTAGAAATCTAATGTCTTAAGAGGATCGTCGAGGTGATAAAAAAAAATGTAGTTGAATAAAAACCCACAAAGGAACTGAAAAAGTATCGAGAAACAGGAAGATATGTAAAAGAGAGGACGAGTGGAAATTCATCGAAACAACAAACGATCATAATGAAACGCCTCAGTTGTCGTGGGCTCTCAATTCTCACTCCGGCCGGCCTGTTATAATTTGAAGGATGAATTCATGTGTGGTCCGTTCTCATCCACAAGATTGGTTATTTTATTCTTAATGTCGGCATCAGCAACCAAAAATTAGTGGATTATTTTCAGATATCGAATCATTTACTTTAAATAATTTTAGTTATTGATTTGTGACCTGGATTAATTTTACTTTTCTTCTATTGATTTTTCTTGTCTCCTCCATTTTTTATGTAAACCAATTGAAGCTTACAAATTAATTAAAAGACATTTTCTAAAATGACTATGTGAATGCTTTGGGAGGAAGGTGTTGGAAACTTACCTAGTCTTGTTGGGAGTTGCAAATATTACGCACGTAAAATATATATTTATGTATTTATTGTATTTGGTTTAACTATAGTAAATATAAATATTTAAAAAACTATTTAACAAACTATATATTAAAATAATTATTCATATTGTTTATATTATTTTTAGAAATAGAAGAGAAGAAGTAAAAATTTATTTCTTATTAAAATGTTAAATCTCTATAATAGGATATTGCTTTTGGTTAAACTTATTGATCTTGCATCGAGGTGTACCACATAGAGATTATCATTCCAGTAACAAAAAAATAATATTTAGCATACTTGCGAAAATTCAAAAAATAAAGTCCATATGTAATTAATAATCTTTTAAATCCTTGTATTTTTAAAAATCAAGTATAAAACTCTATACATATGGGGCAAATATGCCTGATTTTTTAAAGTATAGTGTTTCATCAATTTTATACATATGGTTTATACTTTTTGGATTTTTACATAGATGTATGTGCCATTAATGTATAAGTAAAGAAAAATAAAACTCAAGAAATTTAGAAGTACTATAACGATTTATAAACAAATCATTAAATTGAAAATCGAATTTGAGCAAAACTTAAGTTGGTTCTTCGTATCGACTAGGAAATCCTTTAAATAAATACACTTTATATTGTGAGTAGATTATCGTGTTATATTTAATTTTTGAAAATTGATATCAGTTGACTAGAAAATTCATGCCTCAAGAGTGATTATTAAAAGAAAAATTTAAGGATTCTATCTTAAATCCATAAAAAATGGTATTTTAGGATTTTTAAATTATTGAAAGGATATATTTAAAACTATTTAATAGATAAGGCTATTTTTTAAAATAGCGATTTAAGATGGGTTAGAATCCTTAATTTCTCATTAATTAATAGTAATGTCATTCTTTGTAATTATAGATGTAATAAAAGTAATGGGGAAAAAATAGACCATCTTAAAAATTATAATCTATATATTTTGAAGTTTCTCGGATCTATATAGATTTGGATCCGACGTTGAGATCAAAACCAAACTCGAATCAACGTGGATATTTTTTTTTCCTAATGACATTTAAGGGTAGCATCCTCCTGTAGTCCTGAGATGGCGACTTCTATAGTCGTATGAAGGCTATAGATGCTACTTTTAAGGGTGAAGTCAATATACCATTTTTTTCTTATCTTCGAGAGGCTTTCATTGAAATATAAAATGTTTTGATTTATCTTGGACAATAGCGAATGACATTTTATGCCTTGCGACTAGAGGTGCTTAACGAATCGGATCGATCCGGTCCGATTCGTAACTGACCGATTTCGGATCCGTTAAGAAGCCAGTAGAAAACAATTTTATCCCCCGCCCAAACAAATTTTTTTTTTCTGCAAAAGTCTCAAACTCTCAATGTTCGGAATTAATTGCGGCAAGAAAACAACAAGAGTCAAATTTATATAATAATTGTATTTCGGTCTGTGCGCTTGGAACTTGGAAACTGCGTGTGAAAGTTTGACTAAAGTTGGGTTGACCCATATTTGTTTCTAATTATACTTACTTGGGATTAAAAACATGGCACATGCGCTATCGTATTATTTAAGAAATTTTAGTTATTCGTAGCTATAGATTTAACGACAAGCTTTTGATGCTAAGTTTATTTTGTTAATTAAACATTTCTTTCTTTTTCTTCGTTAATCCGGATCTATAAAAAAAAAACCGTCAGTTACAAACTATATGAGAGAATTCTTAATTGTTAATTACACTTACATTGTAAAGATGAATTATATATATATATATATATATATATATATATATATATATATATATATATATATATATATATAGTTTGAACACTTTTGAATTCTCCCTATAATTTAAAAAATAATGTGAATTTCATTTGCGATATATTTTTATGATATAAGGGAGACAACTGTAATATTCCATCCATCAGTTACAAACCATATGAGAGAATTCGTAATGCAGCTATTTTATACGGGTTTCATTCGTTATTGTTTAAATTAGAGATCAAAAATCATATTAAAGATATTCTACATGAAATATAATTGTAATTTTCTCTATTTCAAATAACATTCATCCTGAATATATATGAAATTGAACATCAATTACCAATTTCACAAATGGATCTTAAATTAAACTTAGGTAAACACACAGTATAAATTTAATAGATTATTTATATGATTGTGACATGTGTCGCAATTACGTACCGCATATATTTGGAATTTAGTTACAGATTCAACTAAAAACCCTGACCATTTGTTAGCCACATTTTTAATTATATTTTATTCTACATCTCTCTTTTTGCGAAGTTTATTTTAATAATGGTGTTCTTTTCAAACTGGACTGTGTGTTTGATATTATACAAGTCTATGACTATGTGCCATTAAAGGAAGGTCAGAAAACTACTGAAAATGGTGTGACTGCCCACATGGTGGCTCCCAATTTCTGTTTTAAAAAAAAAAAAATATATATATATATATATAATCTATTTTAAAGTCTCAGATTCTTAAAATAATCTAGGGTGTATTTGTAATTGCTTATTTAAAACACTTTTATGTTACTTTTGCTTAAAGTTGAAATTTTTTTGCTTTTAAGCAAAAACATATAGTGTTTGCTATTAAAATTAAAAAGCAGCTTAAAGTATAAAAAATATCAGTTTTAATGTTTGCTAAATTTTGGAGAAATAACTTATCTAGATATATTTCAAAACAAAATGTCATATTTACCCTAGAGCTAAATCACAACTTGTATTATTTTCTTTTCATTTTCTCCTCTTATACATTCATTTGTTTCCTATTTTTTCAGCTATATGTGTTGTTTGGTGCAACAATTTTTTTTATGATAAATATACTTTGTTTTATAAGTTATTACAATATCCTAATTTTGTTCTGACAAGCTAGATAGTTATTGTAAGCATCCATTCATAGATGCCACTAGTTTGAAAGATTGTACTAAAATTTGAGTGTCAATATTGAAACGAGGATATTGTAGAAATAAGAAAAATCATGATAGAAAATGAAAATTGTCAAAGAGTTCCATAAACGAACAAGATCCAATGGTTTAACAAAGATAAAATAATATATATATATTTCTCTATTATAAACATGCTTAAATTTTTAAAAAATATTCTTGAATATAAACGGGAAAATAAAGGTAGAAAGTTGTAAATTATCCAAATGGTTTACAAGGTTCGAAGAATAATAATTCATATTATTTAGATTATCCCCAAGTACTAAATTTGAAATCGAACTCTAGAAAATGATATATGATGCTTACTAAAAATGATACGTCTTCCTTCCGGTGGACGAAGGGTGCTGGGAGCAACTCCAATAATGGCTTCGAGTGCCGGTGATGCCTGAAATTACGAACAAGCGTGAGAAGGGTGCCGGAAGGATGTCCCGGCGGAGCCCCTCCGACGCTCAAGTCAGAAATCGGAAAAGAAAAGAATAACGAGATGAACTTTAAGTTGTGAGAAGAGTGAATACCTTATTCCTGTCGACAAACCTGATATTTATAGGGAACGGAGATGAGACAGCTTTTAACCGTGTGTCGGGGCCTAGGGGACACCTTCTGAAGCTAAGGGTGGGGACCAGGGTCCTAGAGCTGAAGACGAGTAGGTGTCACTCTCTCCGTATAATAGGCTTGCAGCTTTTGCGATCCGATTTATGCCGGGTGCCAGAGAATGTCGCTTTCATGGTATGATATGCTTGCAGCTTTTACGATTCGATTTGTACTTGGAGATATGGGTTATACGTTGAATCTAATTTACGAGGCTGCGCTACAAAGCTTAGCTCGCCCAACACGAGTGAGCCTCGACCCCATACTTTGCAAGCATGAGGCATCTGCGAGGGATGGCATCGAACTTTTCCTCGCACGGGAGAACATCGCAGCTTGTGCCTCGTGTGTGCGAGCTGCGATGCCCTGTGTGCGAGCTGCGAGGCTCACCCGCCTCGCCGGGTGAGTACGCAGCTCACCCATCACGCGGGCGAGCACCACAGCTGGCTTTACGCGGGCGAGCTGCGGTGCTTGTCCCTGTTTGGCGGGCGAGCATGCAGCTCGTCCCTGTCTGGCGGGCGAGCATGCAAGGCAGCTCATCCCTGTCTGGTGGGGCGAGTGTGCAGCTCGTCCCTGTCTGGCGGGCGAGCAGGCAGCTCGTCCCTGTCTGCGGGGGGGCGAGTAAGGCAGCTCGTCCCTGTCTGGTGGGGCGAGTGTGCAGCTCGTCCCTGTCTGCGGGGGGGGCGAGCAAGGCAGCTCGTCCCTGTCTGCGGGGGGGCGAGTAAGGCAGCTCGTCCCTGTCTGGTGGGGCGAGTGTGCAGCTCGTCCCTGTCTGCGGGGGGGGCGAGCAAGGCAGCTCGTCCCTGTCTGCGGGGGGGCGAGTAAGGCAGCTCGTCCCTGTCTGCGGGGGGGCGAGTAAGGCAGCTCGTCCCTGTCTGGTGGGGCGAGTGTGCAGCTCGTCCCTGTCTGCGGGGGGGGGCGAGCAAGGCAGCTCGTCCCTGTCTGCGGGGGGGCGAGTAAGGCAGGGACGGTACTCTCCTTTCTCGCGGGGTGAGCGCAGTGCCTCTTGCGGGGTGGGTGCGCAGCTCGACCCTTAGAGCGGGCGAGCTGCGAGGCTCGCCTTATGCTAGGCTGGCTTCGCCCTTCCCGTACCTTGTCCCCTGACCTTGATCCATGGTTTGGGCTCGACCCGTAAGTTTTTAATGGGTTTGACCCGTACGGGTATCACTACTCCCCCATCAAATACGAGCTAAATCGAAGGTGAAAGCTCGGATGCGGATGACAATCCCACGGGTCACTCGAACGGTTTTGGAGTGGACGTCGAACCACTCCCCCACACCACTTATTTTTAGTTTAGCTTTTTCCAAATCTTTCAAGTATTCGCATGATTGACTTGAACTTGTCCAGATGATGATGTTGGTGGATGCGCATGGTCTTGACGAGTCGAGCAGTCAACTCCTCGGTTTCCGCAGCTTCGCTTCCTAAGACTCCCTCTTACCCATTGGTCTTGAGTTCGATCAATAGTTAGTGTTACCCCGGATCTAAATTTAGGAGGGGCCGAAGAGGCTGGCGTTCATGCTCACCGAGCTGAGCACTCGCGGGCGAGGTTATGCCTGAATAAGGGCCGAGACCGGACTAACCTCCTACCCGGATATCATGAGTATCCCCCTCTAGTCTAGCTAGAGTAACGTTCTTGGCTATCCTTTTGAGATCGAGGCCCGCACCGAGCTGTCAGATTTCAAATTCTTAACCCCTGACAAGACAGGTTGTCAGCCAGATGTGACCGTTGATGTACACCCAATTGATGTGGCTGCCACGCGTCATCATCCACTCTTGCGACGTTTGAACTCCCTCGATCCTGGCCATTGAAATGGGCCTGGCCCTAGTGGCCCAATCCGTTGGCCATCTATAAATTGCCCCTCCGCCTCACTTTCACCACTTTTCTCTCGCTATTCGTTCACTTCCGCTTCAATCGCACGCTAACCTTCTGTAAGTTCTCCGCCTCTGCTTTAATTAACTTTACTTTTTATGTCTACTTCCACATCCTCTACTTCCGGGGCCGCCTTTAGGGGCTCGGCCGAAGATGCCACGTGGTCTGGGCTTTTGAGCTCCCCAACCCGGAGCGGCCCTGCAGAGGCAATTGTCACTGCCATTCCCCTTCTCCAGGTTCCTCCTTTGCCCGCTCGTAACCCCTCCCCCGAGAACTTCGAGGTTGATCCTCGAGATCTGGTGCGGGCTGGGCTACCGTGGTACGAGGTCCTTAGTTCACGTGTCTCGGCTGAGGCGGAGGTTCTTCTTCGTTCTCACTTCATTCCTCCCGACCACGAGGTACAAATACCTAGGCCGGGGGATCGTCCCCATCTGCCACCCCTGGGCTTCTTTCCTTTTTTTGTTGAACAAATTAGGAGTGGATTACGCTTCCCAATTCCTGCTTTGTATCAGGATCTCTCCAGCTATTTCTGTGTTTCACTTAGCCAACTCAGTCCCAATTCCTACCAGAGCATGGCTGCTGCTGCCGCCCTGTTCCAATCTTTGAACCTCCCATTCTCTCCTCCTCTTCTACATTACTTTTTCCATGTTAAAAACACCACCTTTCCTGGTCTGTTCTACTTTGGATCGAGGCCCTCGTGTAAGTTCTTGGAGAAAATCCCAAGTTCTCACAAAGGATGGAAAGAAACATTCTTCTTCGTTAGGCCGCCCCAACCTTGGTCTTGTCCTATGGCCTGGAGAGATTCTCTCCCCCCGGGTCGTTCTCTCCCGCATCGATACAAAGAAGATATCTTCTACCAGAAGGTTATGTCAGCCATTGGGGGTCGACAATATGATACAACTATCTTAATCCGAGAGGACGTACTCAGGCGATACAGGCTGAGCTCTTACCCAGCTAGTCCTCCCCCTGGTGCGTCCTTTCTAAACTGAGTACTTTCTTCCTGTTCTCTTTATTTATGTCTTTTTTTTATATTTTACATATATATATTTTTTTTTCTGCGCAGGGAACATGTCGTTCAACCAGATGCTTTCTGCGATGGTCTCTCAGAAGAAAGGGAAAGGTAAAGCCGTCCCTGAGTCCCGTGCTGAAGAGCGAGCCCCTTCGCCCCCAATCGCTCCCCGGGCCTCCCCAATAGTCATTCTTCAGTCGGAAGAGAGCGGGGGAGATCGCAGCTTGTTGCTGAAAAGAAAAAGGGGTGGAAAAACCCCGGGAGCTTCAACCCGAGAAGAGGTGGCAACCTCCCCAGGGCCGCGAGCTGAAACGTCGCTTGAATCCCTTCAAAGTCCGCAATCGGCTCGGACTGCCGGTCCAGGCTCTCCTGGCCTCCCCGTGGAGTATACTCAGTCCACCAGCTTGATTACCGGTGCTACCTCCGGACTACCGGCTGAGATCCTGGAGTGCATTACCACGGGTGCGGATCAACAAGTTATGGCAGGGATGAAGTGGAGACCTCTGGCCCAGGAAGGGTTGTCCCGCGCTTTATCGGTAAATGCTCTTACTTACCTTACCTTCCTTTATGTTTTACCCTCTTACCTGACCATCTTTACCCAGGGCTTACTAATGCTACGTGAAAGCGTCCGGAGGGGGTCCAACTATGGCCAAGCCTCATCAAACGCCAAGAAGAAAGCCCGAGACGCTACGCACCGGGCTGAGGCTGCAGATGCTGAGTTGAAAGAGGCCCATGCAAGACTTACGACGGTCGAGACGGAGCTGGCCAAATATCGTGCTGAGGTCGGTCGCCTCCGCTCGGCCATGGTGGAGAAAGAGACGGCCTTGACCAACTCTATTGCGGAGCTGAGCCACGCCCGTTCAGAGCTGGAGACTTATGTCTCCGGAGAAATCGGTCGAAAAGAGGCCTTCCTAAAGTCGGAGGAGTTCAAGAGGCTCCTTGCAGCGAAGGCGTTCCGATTCCTCGATCTCGGCTTTGAGGGCTGTAAAGATCAATTCAAGGCGCAAGGCTTCCCTCCCGAGGATCGAGACCCGGATGATTTCTTGGATCTTCAGGCAATCGTGGCTAACATCCCTTCTGATTTCATAGATCGGGATGTCTGACTATCTTGTAATCAATGTTTTTAATGAAAAACTTGTTTTGCCAAATTGTTACCCTAGTAAGAGTGAGAACAGGGCTGACATATTTCATAACTTTACAAGAATTATAAACATAAAACAAGGCTGACCTGTGAGGACAATAATCATGAGCAACTGACTCGAATGATCTGGGCTCTGCTCAGTCAGTACTCAATCGGTCGTGGACTTTTAATATTTATTGTCAGGGCAGGTCTTAGCGTTTATCGCAATCAGGGAGAGCAACTTTAGTTGTGGTCAGGCGGACCTTAACTTCTATTTAAAAATTTGTCGTCACGAGATCATATCAGAAATACGCGTCTACGAATAATACTTAACAAGTTGAAACGCGTTTAAGACTTCAGCTTCTTCTTTTTTCTGCATCCTCTGAGCAGTATGCCCGAGAGCTCACCTTCTGAGCAACTTTGTAGTGCCCTTCCCATTCAAGGTCGAGCTTCCCGACTTCCGCTGATTGGACCAAAGCAAATGAGCTCGGCGTAACTGTAGCTCGACTGATCCTGTGTCGGTCGTAACCATGACCGGTCGGGTAAACACCCCTGCACGGTACTTGGCGTAACCAAGGCGAATGAACTCGGCGTAACCGCAGCTTGACTGATCCTCTGTCGGGCGTAACCACGACAGGTCGGGTAAACACCCCTGCACGGCACTTGGCGTAACCAAGGCGAATGAACTCGGCGTAACCGCAGCTCGACTGATCCTCTGTCGGGCGTAACCACGACAGGTCGGGTAAACACCCCTGCACGGCACTTGGCGTAACCAAGGCGAATGAACTCGGCGTAACCGCAGCTCGATTGATCCTCTGTCGGGCGTAACCACGACAGGTCGGGTAAACACCCCTGCACGGCACTTGGCGTAACCAAGGCGAATGAACTCGGCGTAACCGCAGCTCGACTGATCCTCTGTCGGGCGTAACCACGACAGGTCGGGTAAACACCCCTGCACGGCACTTGGCGTAACCAAGGCGAATGAACTCGGCGTAACCGCAGCTCGATTGATCCTCTGTCGGGCGTAACCACGACAGGTCGGGTAAACACCCCTGCACGGCACTTGGCGTAACCAAGGCGAATGAACTCGGCGTAACCGCAGCTCGACTGATCCTCTGTCGGGCGTAACCACGACAGGTCGGGTAAACACCCCTGCACGGCACTTGGCGTAACCAAGGCGAATGAGCTCGGCCCTTAGCAAAAGTATGCAAGACAAGTAACAAATACCCTTCATTCATTGAAATTGAAGTTGAAATCGAAATTGAAATTAAAGCGATTACAAGCAAGGAGAGAAATACATAGCCCGGGTGTAACAGCCATGGTTAAACATAGTATTTCTTCAAGTGGTAGGCATTCCATGGTCTCTTGAGGGCTTTGCCTTGCATGTCTTCTAGGTAATAAGCTCCCGAGCTCAACTTCTCTATTATCTTAAAAGGCCCACCCCATTTTGGGTCCAGCTTTCCCCGCTGTTCTTCTTGTACCTTTTTCAACACTAAGTCTCCGACCTGGAAGCTCCTTGGTACTACTCTTCGATTGTACCCCCGAGCTATGCGGTTCTTGTAAGCTTCCATTCTAATCATCGCCGCCTCTCTTTTTTCTTCTAGGAAGTCCAGATCAGCAGCTCGCCTTTGATCATTGTCCTCATCGTAAAGCATAATCCTTGCCGTCTCGCATCCTACTTCTGCTGGGAGCACCGCCTCATTGCCATAAACCATGCTGAAAGGCGTTTCACCCGTTCCTGTTCTGGAGTAGTTCGATAAGACCATAGCACACTCGGGAGCTCCTCCACCCAGTTTCCTTTTGCTTTTCCTAATCTTGCTTTTAAACTTTGAAGTAAAGACCGGTTAGTCACTTCCACCTGGCCATTACTTTGAGGGTAAGCCACGGATGTAAAGGCTTGTCTGATCTTCATCTCTTTGCACCAAGATTGAATTTTGGCACCTTGAAATTGTCTTCCGTTATCGGAAATCAATATGCGTGGGACTCCATATCGGCACACTATGTTTTTCCACACAAAATTCATGACGTCCTTTTCAGTAATTTTAGCTAAGGGTTCGGCTTCCACCCACTTTGAAAAATAGTCTATGGCTACTATCAAGAATTTCTTTTGGGCTGGAGCGGGGGGAAAAGGTCCCACTATGTCGATTCCCCATTGGTCAAAAGGGCATGCCGGTATGATCGCCTTCATCATCGCGGTAGGCTGGTGATAGAGTCTGCTGTGCCGCTGGCAATTATCACAAGCTAGTACGAGAGTTATGGCGTCCTTTTGCATGGTAGGCCAGAAAAACCCAGCTAGCAAGGCCTTTCGCGCCAGAGCATGGGCGCCCAAGTGGTTTCCACAACTCCCCTCGTGTATTTCTCTAAGGACATAATCAACGTCATCTCTTCCCAGGCATTTTAGGAGAGGCCGGGAGAATGATCTTTTGTACAATACCCCTTCGAACAACATAAAACGCAGACTTCTCTGCTTGATCTGATGAGCTTTCCTTGGGTCAACGGGTAGCCTTCCCTCCTTCAAATAATTTTCAATCTCGGTTCTCCAGTCACCCTCATCTAGCTCGGCAGGTGCTGAGCCCTGGAAAGGAGCGAGCTCCACGTGTGCGACCACATCTCGATTTTTCCAACTAGTGAGAGCACTGGCCATTTTGGCTAGGCTATCAGCCTTGGTATTTTCTTCCCTTGGAATTTGTTCAAACATGACTTCCACAAATTTCTCTTTAACTTGGTCAATGGCACGAGCATACTCAATCAACCTTTCATTCTTCGTCTCGTAGACGCCTCTGACCTGTTGTGCAACCAGCTGTGAGTCGGAGAAGATGTGTACCCGGCTAGCTCCCACATTCTTAGCTGCTTGCAATCCTGCTAGAACAGCTTCATACTCCGCTTCATTGTTGGAAGCCTTGAAGTCCAACCGTACAGCTAACTTCATCTCGTCCCCCCTTGGTGACACCAACACTACCCCCACTCCACTGCCTTCGTTGGTTGCAGAACCATCAACATATATCTTCCAAGGGTCCTCGGTATCCTGATGCACGGTTTCCGCCAAGAAATCAGCTAGGGCCTGCGCTTTGATAGTTCTTCTCGGCTCATATTGGATGTCATACTCCCCCAGCTCGGTTGTCCACTTAACCAACCGACCTGACACGTCCGGATGAGTTAAGATTTTTCCCAAAGGGCTATTGGTAAGGACCGTGATTGGGTGAGATAGGAAGTACGGCCTCAGTTTCCTTGCCGTGATTGTCAATGCTAATGCCAGCTTCTCCAAGCCCGAATATCTTAGCTCAGCTCCCTTCAACGCATGTGAAACGTAGTAAACAGGATGCTGAGTTGAACCTTCCTGTCGGATTAGCACCGAGCTCACCGCCTCCTCAGTTGCGGAGAGATAGACCCATAAACGTTCCCCCAATCCCGGCTTGGCTAAAACCGGGAGCTCGGCTAGATATTGTTTTAACTCATCAAAAGCCCTCTCGCAATCAGCTCCCCATTGAAACTTCTGAGCCTTGCGGAGAGTGCGAAAGAAAGGCACACTCCGGTGAGCCGACCTGGACACAAACCTTGATAGTGCAGCAATCCTCCCTGCTAATTGCTGCACCTCTTGGAGACTAGTGGGGGACGCCATAGTCTGGATCGCCTTAACTTTGTCGGGATTGGCTTCAATACCTCTCTCTGTCACAATGTATCCCAGGAACTTTCCACTCTTCACCCCAAACACACATTTTTGGGGGTTGAGCTTTAGTCCGTAAGACCTCAGAGTGGAGAAGGTCTCTTCAAGGTCAGTCATGAGGTGAGCTCGATTCGTTGATTTTATCAGGATGTCATCTACGTATACCTCCACGTTTCTCCCAATTTGCTTTGAGAAAACTTTGTCCATCAACCTCTGGTACGTTGCCCCTGCATTTTTAAGTCCAAAGGGCATAACCACAAAACAAAAAGTTCCGTCCGAGGTGATGAAACTTACCTTTGCCTGATCTTCCCTTGCAAGGGGAATTTGATGATATCCTTGATAAGCATCCAGCAAACATAGATATTGGTGGCCGGCAGTAGAGTCCACCAGTTGATCTATGCGAGGCAACGGGTAGCAGTCCTTGGGGCAGGCTTTGTTAAGGTCTCGGAAGTCGATGCACATTCTCCACTTTCCCGAGTTCTTAGGCACCAGGACTACATTTGAGAGCCAAGTGGGGAATTGAACTTCTCTAATGTGTCCCGCCCTAAGTAGCTCTTGGACCTCCTCCTTGATGACCTTATCTTTTTCTGCCCCGAAGTGTCTTTTCTTTTGTTTTATGGGCCGAGCTCCGTCCAACACGTTTAGATGGTGTTGCACGACGTTCGGATTTATACCTTTAAGATCTTGAGTAGACCAGGCGAAGACATCATGATTCTTAATGAGACAAGCAATGAGCTCGCCCTTCTCTTGCGGGTCCAAGTCAGCAGCTATTCTGATCACCCTTTCAGCAGATCCAAGCTCTACTAACTCAGGTTCTTCCTCTGTCACAGTTGGAGTCTCTTTCGGGGCATGCCGTGCAACTGACCTCCCGCTCCCTATCACCCCGACCTCCCGTCGGGCCCTCTTTCCTTCTTCCTTTACAACACTTTCATAACACCGGCGGGCTGTACCCTGGTCTCCCCCAAGTACGCCAACTTTGTTTCCTGCCGGGAACTTCAACTTCTGGTGATAGGTAGAAGCTATGGCCTTGAAGTCCTTCATGGCTGGTCGCCCAATAATCCCATTGTACGAGGAGGGGGCGTCAACGACTGTAAAGTCCACCATCTTAGTTACTCGGCCAGGGCCACTCCCCATTGACAAGGGGAGGACAATCTGACCCAGAGGCTGGATCACATGTCCCGTGAACCCATAAAGAGGGGTTGAGATTAGGTCCAAGTGGAATCCCTCAACTTGCATTTGGTCCATGGTTGTTTTGAACAAGATATTGACGGAACTCCCCGTATCCACGAAAATCCTTGCTATGTCATAATTTGCTATAGTAACCGTGACTACCAAGGCATCGTTGTGTGGAGTAACAACACCTCGTAGGTCGTCGGGACCAAAACTGATCACAGGGTCGGTTGCAGTGCTGGCTTCCATGGATACCTCAAAATTTTCCAACCTCCTCCCGTATGCCTTGCGAGCTCGGCCGGAGTCTCCATCGGTTGCCCCTCCAGAGATCATGTGTATCATTCCCCGATTCGGATCATTGTTTCCTCCATTCCTTTCCACATGGCCGCGAGGGGCATTCCGCCCTTGTTGCTCCCACCTTGGCTCTCTTTGTCCAGGATTGGCCCGCGCCGGGGCTCGGGGCCCGCCTGGCTGGTAGGGCTCCCTGGTTCTCGTCAGCATAGCTTTTATTTCCGGATCTCTTTGAAGGATCCTCTGAACCTCTTCTCCCAATTGTTGGCAATCATGGGTAAGATGTCCATATTCTCGATGGTATCCACAATACTTATCCGATGGGGGCAATCTTGGACCTCTCTCTGCTTTCTTTGGCCTAGTCAATCTCCCCTTATTATCACATACATCCATTGCTCTGTCTAGGCTCATGACAAGGGGAATATGGGGAAGACGCCCCCTGAATAAGTTTCGATCATCCATCCTTTCCGCCATGTTTCTCTTCCTCCCACCCTTGTCCAGCTTTTCCCTGCTATTCTCAGCGGGTCTTTGCTCTAATCTCTTCTGCTTCTGCGCGTCTTCCAAGTTCACATACTTCTCCGCCCTAGATAGGAGCTCATCATAACTTTGCGGTGGTTTCTTGACCAAGGACTTGAAGAATTCACCACCCTTGAGCCCTTGCGTGAAAGCATTGAGAAGGACATCAGGCGTGGCTGAAGGAACCTCCAGGGCAACACCGTTGAAGCGTTGGGTAAACTCCCGCAAAGATTCTTGATCTTGTTGTTTCATGACAAACAAACTGAGTGAGGTCTTTTGATATTTTTTGCTACTCGCAAATTGATGCAAGAAAGCTGAGCTGAAGTCGTTGAAGGACATGATTGAGCTAGGCTTCAACATGTTGAACCATTGTTGAGCCGACCTTACTAGTGTATTCAGAAATACCCGACACTTGACTCCGTCGGAGTATCGATGCAACAAGGCCGCATTATCAAATCTTCCCAAATGGTCCTCGGGGTCGGTGCTCCCATCGTAATCTCCCATGTTAGGCTGTCGGAAGTTAGATGGCAGCTCCTCCTCCAAAATGGCTTGGGAGAATGGACTTTCTTTCTTGTGGGTGTAGGCCTTTTCCCCGACGTGTTGCCTCAGGCCTTGGATCTCATTCCACATATCTTCCATTCTCTGGTGTATCTCCGAGTCCCCGCCACCTTGGGTGGGATTGGCTTCCTCCGCGTGACTTTGCTGGACTTCAGCATTGTCCTCATGGTTCGGCAATGGTCCCTCCGAAGGTGGGGGTTGGTTTTGCTTCACAGCCTCGGCCACGGCGGTGGTGATGAATTGGGCTAGTTGTTCCATAGTCATGTTTCCCACGTTCACCACCGGAGGCGGCCGTTCAGTCCTTCCTTCTGGGCGAGATTCCGCCGTACCTGTTCTTCTACTTCCTCTTCTTCCTGCCATATCAACGTCTTTGCTCAAGTTTCCCACAGACGGCGCCAAATGATGCTTACTAAAAATGATACGTCTTCCTTCCGGTGGACGAAGGGTGCTGGGAGCAACTCCAATAATGGCTTCGAGTGCCGGTGATGCCTGAAATTACGAACAAGCGTGAGAAGGGTGCCGGAAGGATGTCCCGGCGGAGCCCCTCCGACGCTCAAGTCAGAAATCGGAAAAGAAAAGAATAACGAGATGAACTTTAAGTTGTGAGAAGAGTGAATACCTTATTCCTGTCGACAAACCTGATATTTATAGGGAACGGAGATGAGACAGCTTTTAACCGTGTGTCGGGGCCTAGGGGACACCTTCTGAAGCTAAGGGTGGGGACCAGGGTCCTAGAGCTGAAGACGAGTAGGTGTCACTCTCTCCGTATAATAGGCTTGCAGCTTTTGCGATCCGATTTATGCCGGGTGCCAGAGAATGTCGCTTTCATGGTATGATATGCTTGCAGCTTTTACGATTCGATTTGTACTTGGAGATATGGGTTATACGTTGAATCTAATTTACGAGGCTGCGCTACAAAGCTTAGCTCGCCCAACACGAGTGAGCCTCGACCCCATACTTTGCAAGCATGAGGCATCTGCGAGGGATGGCATCGAACTTTTCCTCGCACGGGAGAACATCGCAGCTTGTGCCTCGTGTGTGCGAGCTGCGATGCCCTGTGTGCGAGCTGCGAGGCTCACCCGCCTCGCCGGGTGAGTACGCAGCTCACCCATCACGCGGGCGAGCACCACAGCTGGCTTTACGCGGGCGAGCTGCGGTGCTTGTCCCTGTTTGGCGGGCGAGCATGCAGCTCGTCCTGTCTGGCGGGCGAGCATGCAAGGCAGCTCATCCCTGTCTGGTGGGGCGAGTGTGCAGCTCGTCCCTGTCTGGCGGGCGAGCAGGCAGCTCGTCCCTGTCTGCGGGGGGGCGAGTAAGGCAGCTCGTCCCTGTCTGGTGGGGCGAGTGTGCAGCTCGTCCCTGTCTGCGGGGGGGGCGAGCAAGGCAGCTCGTCCCTGTCTGCGGGGGGGCGAGTAAGGCAGCTCGTCCCTGTCTGGTGGGGCGAGTGTGCAGCTCGTCCCTGTCTGCGGGGGGGGCGAGCAAGGCAGCTCGTCCCTGTCTGCGGGGGGGCGAGTAAGGCAGCTCGTCCCTGTCTGCGGGGGGGCGAGTAAGGCAGCTCGTCCCTGTCTGGTGGGGCGAGTGTGCAGCTCGTCCCTGTCTGCGGGGGGGGCGAGCAAGGCAGCTCGTCCCTGTCTGCGGGGGGGCGAGTAAGGCAGGGACGGTACTCTCCTTTCTCGCGGGGTGAGCGCAGTGCCTCTTGCGGGGTGGGTGCGCAGCTCGACCCTTAGAGCGGGCGAGCTGCGAGGCTCGCCTTATGCTAGGCTGGCTTCGCCCTTCCCGTACCTTGTCCCCTGACCTTGATCCATGGTTTGGGCTCGACCCGTAAGTTTTTAATGGGTTTGACCCGTACGGGTATCAATATAGATGCAGGTATATCATCCCGTATTTTATCCATCCCACCATTGTCTACATTTATCTTTGGCCCGTGCATATTAGCGTCATTATGATTCGTATTTGCATTCTCCGTTACATACTCTAAATCACGATCATAGCGCGAGAAGTCATCATCTAAGGCATCCACATTTCGAATGAAATTGTGGATTGCCACTGAAGCCGGGACAAGTGCGACTTGATCCTCCCATGGTATATTAACTGGTATATCCTTTAGCATGTAAAATCTATTTTTCCAGCAACTAAATGATCTTTCAATAGTACATCTCAACGAAGAGTGCATGTGGTTAAACATTTCATAATGATTATTATATAGAGAAGCACATTGAAAATCAGGAAGATGATATTTTTGACCTTTATAGGGAGCAAGGAATCCAAGCATATTAGGGTACCTCGCATCCACCAAGTAATATTTACCTGACAAATAATAAAATAACAATGTTTTAAATACATGTGCAAAGAATAAGCATCTAATATTAACCATGAAAATACAAAAATAATACCTGAAGCCTGAAGGTGGCATAGGGAATCCTTTATTTGGATTTCTTATTGTATAAAAAAAAATCCAAGTATCATGCGCACTACCCTCCCAACCAGAAAGGACAAACGTGAAGCACATGTCAAAGTCACATGCAACCATTATATTTTGAGTTGGAACTCATTTCCTACCAATATAAGGAACTTAAAGACGTGTTGGCAGTGCAACTTTAATATGTGTGCCGTCTATGGCACCAATAGAATCCTGATAAAGATAAATTTGTCAACGCGGATCTAGAATGTATAGACGTAGATTAAAGGAAACAGGGAATAGTTTAGACCTTGAAATGGGGCCAATATCTATTATCTGACTTGATGTAGTTATGAGTAACTGAGTTGTCACAAAATTGCAGAACGCATTCCATGGACATTTCTGTTCAAACTTTGAGGACCCTGTGAAATGATTGACTGATAGTAAAACCTGGTCGTTGAAATGTCTCCTGTAATGTCCTGTTGCCAAGCCTAGGACCAATAGTCATAAAAAAGGTGGCAACTTGTTCTTCAACTGAGACCTGAGACCGATCGTCTTGGCTTAAGTCCATATTCTTCAACGTTGGCAAAATCTAAAAAAGGCTTTATTCTCATTCTTAAAAGGTTTTTGCAACTTACTTGGTTACCAATAAGGATAGACATTAAAGTGCGCCCCCCCCCCCCCCCCCCCCGGCTATACTCTCTATTATAACATGGGGTTTTATGTAAATAAGTTTGGAAGTAAGCCACAACAGCGATAGTTACAACGCACTGCACCTGATTATCTTGTTTACCATGTTGACCTTGAGTGCTTACTTCAACTAATGGGACTTTCTCTAATAAGTTGGAAATGGAGTCCAAAGGACCATATGGATCGATATCTCCCATTCTGTCAATAAAAAACAATGTTACTATTTTTAAAAATCCTAAAAGAATGTCAAAAAAACATTCCCTAAAGAACAAGTTAACCACTTAACAACAACTCATTTCAAATATTAATTGCATCCAGAATAGCATAATGCAAAACAAAATTAAATATTTTAGCATAATATTTAGTTGAACGCAAATAAATGTTTCAATCCAAATCACAAAATATACTTACTAATAAAATAAACCATGGATATAAATTCACATCTAACATCAAAAATTGTAGCATAATAATAAAAATGGGAACATGTTCGACTAGCAACTCAATAGTCATTAGATTAATGGTCAAGCCCCCTAGACTCCACACGATGTGCTCTGTCAGTAGAAGTATAAGAAGTAGTACGTAGGTCCTTGTCCCTCTCCATCTGATCTTTTAGCGACTTAAATCATTGTTCATCTGTCCTCAAGCTGATGAACAACACTCTAATCTCCGACTTAGAAAGAGTCGTGTTGCATACAACCAAATAGCACCATTTTCTTCAAGCCCATGCAGCTTCTCTAATATATCAAGGCACACCGGTATACTTAATGGGCCACAAGCATTAGTTTGTGGATTCTCCATCTTATCAACCATACGAACCACGCATCTTGAGATTGTGTCTGCTGCGGTTAGCTTCTTTGCTTTCTTCTTTTTCTTCACGCGTGTCAAAAATTCAGCACTTTTGCTTCGAGTTGGACAGCTAAGACCATTATTAGGTTCAGAGGGCGTTAATACAGAAGGATCAATTGCAGGGATGTTGTCATTAGCACCATCATCAGTGTCAGTGTCATCATCAAGATTCTGAATGTGGGGTGTGTTCTCAGGATTTTGGTGCATGTGAGAAGGTCTAACACCAGAGCTTAGGGTCCAAGAACTTGACCCATTGGCGACCACATCCGAAAAAAGCATCTCTTGTTCGGAAATTAATTGAGGACCCTTATCACGAAACATAGCTTCACATGGATTTGCCTACACAAAAATACAAGTTGATTATGAAGGTTACTCTGCTAATCTTGAATATATGCATATAAACTAGGTGCTACAGAAAAACAAGTTACCTATATCTTTCTTTGCCACCATTATGGGGTAGCATCAATATTGCCTTTCTCATGGTTCCATCCAAGCCCGGTCACGAGTGAGTGATATCCATTGACCCCACTCCTTCTTCATGCCGTCCCATTTATTCTTCAGTTGTACTTTAGTGTACTTACGGTTTGTGGCAATAGTAAACTTTTGGACAAGATTATCCCAATCATTTTTTGTTGAAGTAGGTACCAGGTCAATTTTCATTAGTAACTTCTTGAACACAAAGTCTTATAAATATCTCTGTAGTCCTAGCATCCCAGTTCGCCTTTACAATAGCTTCACATGTTTTTCTTTTCTGACCTCCACTAGTAGTTTCATTGATCGGACATGAAAGTTTGGGATTGATTAAATATGTTTGCATCATAGGTTGTGACATGAAATGAGGGTTATAGGAATCCATAGCTACGCACACAATAGATATTCAAATATAGACTAAAATATCGATAAATATTTTAATATTTCGGATTCAACTATGCTTCTAAGCAATTATCAACAAAAAATTAATGTTATGCACCCTCCATCTCCTCGTATTGTGGTCCACAAATAATTCAATTAGGAACTGGAGCTGTAGACCAGACAATGGCGTTTCCTCTATCTCATATATTATCATCTCCCCATTGTAGAAGCTAATTTGTTTTGCCACATTCAGCCATATTTTTTAGAATTAAATTTCAAACTTTTTAACACTTTAATGTCAACACTAACAAATGACATTTATTAATTTGTTGGGTTTGCAGACATTGCTCTCGAAAACTTCAAGTTCAACACTAACAAAGCAATTAAATTTAGGTTTGGAGACACTGCTCAATTTCTTTTTAACACTTTAATTTCAACACTAACAAATGAATTAAATTTTGCTCTCGAAAATCATTGCTCTCGAATTTTCAACACAGAAGCGAAGAGAGGAAATTGAAGCAAACAACAACAATTTTGAGCAAGCAATGGGCGGAAGAAATCGGAGTGTAATTTTCTGATGGAACCTCGTCTCTATGCGTTATGTTTTAGGGAAAGAAAGGCTTTTTAATTTTAAACAATGAATGATGGGTAAAAACGGAATAAATTTTTTAATTGTCATCAATTAACTTAAAGCAGTCAAAAGCATATCATCACTTGCTTCTCTGCTTCTGACTTGCCTTTTTTTTTTTAAGAAAAGCAATAACAGAAGCAAAAGAGTAAAACACCCAAAAACTGTTTTTTTTATCTGAAAAGCATATAAACAATTTTTATAAGCAATCGCAAATGTCTACTTAGACTTTTAGTCTATAAACTAAAATATACCAATTTTTTAACTCAAAGTACCTATCTACAAAATAATTGATATATTTTTGAAAAATAAAATATATTTAAATTAAAACTCAAATATAATATTTAATTGGACAAAAAATATTTCCTGCTTAACTATATTTTATGTAAAAAACTAGCATGTTGAATATTATCATTTATAATTTATTTATTTAATATGCACCCCTCGTATATCATGGACACCAAATATAATATATATATTTTGCCAAAAAATTTAAAAATCATATATTTTTGTATACTAATAAAAATTCTACAATTTTGATCTCCTCAACTTTAGTGGTAGTCTGGTAGATTCATGGGAAAGAATAATATGCACCTGGTTTGGGACTCATTTAGACACCAACTGTCACCCCTCGAGACCGGGGTCAATAACATCGACATTGATTCCCAATAACAACTTGAAATCAATAAGCCTCGTAATATCGTATTTAACGAAAAACCAGTCTATATTCCATAAAAATAAATAATTGTCTTTACAATCAAAATTAATATTGCATAACCTATTCCTAAAAGTCTTAAAACGAAATAAAATAATGAAATCCTAAGCAAACCAAATTTAATGTCTTTAATTCATAGAAACGCATCGGATCACCAACCTCAAAATTGGTGTTGTTCTTCGTCTTGGATATCTTCCTCGTCTTTATCTGGAAGGGAGAGTAAGTGGTGAGTGTTTCACTTAGCAAGTGGGGTCACTCGATGTGATAATATAATGCATATTCATAATTTTTTTCACAACATATATCATAATTGAATCATAAACTGATATGAATGCATCTTAACATAATTCCCCCATCGAGCCATGAATTATAATAATTGCTCACATCGAGCCATAACATAACATATCATATCAGCAATATTGTTCATATACGTTCAGCACAATAAATCCTCTAATTTTCTCTTGGTATTGATATCAGTCTCTAGACTTAATCCTCATAGAGATGAGGTCATAACTTCGGATCACCCACGAATAAAGGGTCCAGACTTCCCAGAACAACGGTTAACCACCGTATCAGATCATGTAAACAGTTATAATCCCACCGCATCAGGGCCATAAAAGATTTCCCCAATCAGATTTCAAAATTTAAAGTGCTTAGAAAAATATAGTCTTCATCCGAACATCATAATTTCAACATAATTCATATATCGATTGAGGTTTCAAAACATACATATAACTTTCTCAAACGAAACAAATATATAACAAAATCCCACTTACAACGATTATAGACGTGTTTGAACGATTTAGGGTGCGAAAACACAATGAAATCCTCCTCCTAAATTTGAACAGTGTTCGAACACATTCATTGTGTGTGCATTGTGTGAAAACTTTGAACACTTAAAGCTGGAGAATTTTCAAAGGTTGCTTGCTGGAATTCTCGATAAAAGAAAGCTGGAATATTTTGACAATTCAAAGTCAAAGCTTCGATGACTTAATGCTGATTGGGGAAGGATTTTGAATGGCTGAACTCTTTGGATTTTAAGGCTGAATCTTTCGAAATCTGGTATGATTTTGAGCTGAAGTTTTTGGCTCTTGATGTGCCGAATAAAGAGTATTTTGAGTCTTATTTATTAAGCTTTGGTTGGTCAAGATAAAGATGATATGATTTACTTATATCCCTACTAAAATTCTTAATCATTTTTAGAGTTTTAATCCTATTAGAATACTTAATTATATATCTATTATTTAGAGTTGTAATCCTACAAGAATACTTAATTATCTAATAGGTGTTTGACTTGAACAATGTACATTAAGTTGTTGGATGACATCAAATTCTCGGGTCTTTACATCCTCCCTCCTTATTGGAAGTTTCGTCCTCGAAACTCAAGTCAACTTGGTCTTGGAAAAGGTATGTGTATTTCTCTCACATCAATTCTTCTACTTTCCATGTAGCTTATCTTTCCGTATGGTTTGACCATTGACTTTGACGTATAGAATGGTCCTTCGTCTCAGAACTTGGTTTTTCGAATCCACGATACGGATGGGGATTTCTTCATACTTCAAAGTCTCATCCAACCTCCCTTGAGCCACTAGGGGTTTTGCTTCAAGCACATTATTTGGGTCAGCAATGTATTTCCTTAGTTGTGCTACGTTGTGAATTCTTGATAGACTTGGTGGTAGTGCTATTTTATAGGCTAGCATTCCCACCTTTTCTAGAACTTTGAATGGTCCCACATATCTCGGACTCAACTATCCCCCTTTGTCAAATCGAATAACTCCTTTCATTGGTGAAATTTTTACATACACTTTTTCACCAATCTCAATATCTACCAGTCTCCTCTTCATATCAGCCCAATTTTCCGTCGATCGTGGGCTGCCTTGATTCTGTCTCTGTTGATAGAGATCTTGTCTATGGTAGCTTGCACTAACTCAGATCCTGTGATAGCTCTTTCTCCTACCTCATCCCAGTATAACGGTGATCGACATTTGCGTCCATAGAGTGCTTCGTATGACGCCATCCCAATACTACTATGATAGCTATTGTTATAAGCGAACTCGACTAGAGGCAAAAGTTCACTCCAATTTGCAGTGAAATCCAAGATACAAGCTCTTAGCATATCCTCGAGGGTTTGGATAGTTCTCTATGTCTGGCCATCGATCTGTGGGTGATAGGCCGTACTAAGAGTTACTTTACTTATATAGCCTACTGAAAACTTTTCCAGAAACGTGATAAGAACCTAGGATCTCTGTCAGATAGGATGCTCACTGGAACTCTATGAAGTCTCACTATATTGTCCATATATAGAGTTGTCAACTTGTCCAATTTATAGTTCATACGGACAGGTAGAAAATGCGCTGATTTAGTTAGTCTCTCCACTATTACCCATATCCCGTCATGGCTATGTCTTGATTTTGGTAGACCCACGACGAAGTCCATGGAGATGTGTTCCCATTTCCATTCAGAAATTTCCAGAGGTTGAAGAATTCCTCCGGGTCTTTGGTGCTCAGCCTTAACTTGTTGACATACTAAGCATCGGGTGACGAATTCTGCAACATCTTTCTTCATTACATTCCACCAGAAGTTTTCATTCAAATCCTTGTACATTTTTGTACTTCCAGGGTGGACTGAAAATTTTGATTTATGCGCTTAGAACATCACCTCTTGTCTTATGTTGTACACATTTGGCACGCACAATTGTCCTTTCATCCACATAATTTCATCACTATCAGTCTCAAAGTCGGTGATTTTTCCCTCTCTGACTTGTTCTTTTAAGTTTGTTAGACTAGGGTCTCGATCTTGACTTGATTTGATGGTCTCTCGGAGGCAAGGTTGGGCTGAGAGTGAAGCTAAGATCATTTTTCCTTTGCCTTTTTTGGCTCAATGCGTCTGCTACTTTGTTTGCCTTGCCGGGATGATAATTAATTGTGAGATCGTAGTCCTTCAGGAGTTCAATCCATCGTCTCTATCTCATGTTCAATTCTTTCTGAGTAAATAAATATTTCAGGCTTCGATGGTCTTTTAAAACTTCACACTTTGCGCCATAAAGGTAGTGCCTCCAATTTTTTAAGGCGAAAACCACAACGGCTAATTTGAGGTCATGCGTAGGGTAGTTTTGCTCGTGGGGCTTGAGTTGCCTTGAGGCGTAAGCAATTACCCTTCCTTCTTACATAAGTACACATCATAGTCCTTCTTTCGATGCATCATTATAAATAGTGAAACACATGCCTTCAGTCGGTAGTACCAATACCGATGCAGATGAAAGCTTTTTATTCAAAGTATCAAACTTTTCTCACACTCTTCACTCTAGATGAATTTTGAATTCTTTTGTATGAGCCTCGTAAGAGGTACTGTTGAGGAAAATCTTTCAACAAACTTCTGGTAATAACCAGCTAGCCCCAAGAAGCTTCGAATTTCTGTTACAATCGTTGGTCTTTCCCACTCCAAAACTGCATCTACCTCCTTAGGATCTACGGACACACCTGCCTTTAATATTATGTGCCCTAAGAAAGAGACGCTATCTAGCCAGAATTCACATTTATTAAATTTGGCATAGAACTCTTTCTCTCTTTATGTATGTAGAGTGAGGCGAATTCGTGTTCCTCCTTGCTCGACAAATAAATGAGAATGTCGTCGATGAACACCACCACAAAGTTATCTAGGAATGGCTTGAATATCCGATTCATCAAATCCATGAATACTGCTGGAGCATTTGTCAACCCAAATGGCATCACCATGAATTCGTAATGCCCATATCTCGTTCTGAAGGCCGTTTTCGGTACATCATCTGCTTTATCTTGAGTTGATGATAGCCTGACCTTACATCGAGTTTAGAAAAGACTTTAGCTCCTTTGAGTTGATCGAACAGGTTATCTATCCTTAGAAGAGGGTATTTGTTCTTGATTGTGATCTTATTCAGTTCTAGGTAGTCGATACACAATCTCATGTTCTCGCCTTTATTCTTCACAAAAAATATTGGAGCTCCCCACGTGGATACACTTGGTCTGATTTGCCTATTGTCTAAGAGCTCCTGAGTTGTTCCTTGAGTTATTTCAATTCGGCTGGAGCCACTCGGTACGGTGCCTTTGAAACTGGCGCCACGCCTGGCACCAAGTTGATTTCAAACTCTAATTTTCGGTTTGAAACTGAACCCGACAACTATTCAGGAAAGACATCCGAAAATTCTTGTACTACCTCAATATCTTCTATCCTGAGCTCGGCTTCTTCTCTTATCTCGGCTATTGTTGCTAAGTACACTTCTTCGTCGTTTTTAATGGATTTCCAAGTTTATGCTGCAGATAATAGAAATTTTCATTCCTTGGCCTTACCTTGGTTTGGTTTCTTTCAGCATTAGCTCTATGGAGATCAGTAAGTCTCGTGATCTTCGCTTTAGCTTCGCTGAGCTCTTCTTTATCCCGGCTGTGATAATAGGCAAGCCGTTGGACATTTCCATGCAAGTGATCTCGGATTTCTAGTAACTCGATCTTGTCATCCTTTTCCTTCATTAGAGCCTCTCTAAGCTCATCTATTCAAAATCCTGGTGACAGATCCTAGCAATTGGTGCACGGGTCGACATCACATAAACCCAATTAGGGAGTCCAATTAAATATTTACAAAAACAATTTATATATTTTTAAAATTATAGGGATTAATAGTATGAGGGCATAAAAATTTGAATTCTGATTTTTTTTTTAAAAAAAAAAATTCTAGGGTTAATATGGCTTGGATTAGGGTTCTGAAATTAGCCATTAATCGTCGACTGGAATTTGAAATTTCAAGAGGGCTTTTGTTCGAAGTACTAAGAAAGTCGATAATCCAAGTATAATTGAAAAACGGTATTCAGTTGTGTGAGAAACCGGAGATGGAACATTCTGACATTAGGGTTCTTGAGGAGCGCTGGTTCGATTTGAAATTCACGTCATACAGTGATTTTGAGTGGCGATGGACAGGGGGCTTTTGCTTGACATTTTCAGAGCGTCAATATATCAAGTTTAATTGCAAAACGGTGAAGATATGGCCTGGAAATCGGAGAACTGAATTTCGTGAGTTTTAGGGTTCTAGAATTTCGAATAAGAAATTGATTGGTCAAACGTTGTCCAAGTGATATGAAATGTTGGCAGTGTCTTCATCTACGAGTATGGAATCTGGAGATGGGTCGGCCGTCGTATATGGTGGCGGAAGGCGACGGATGGGCAGACGGTAAAGGTATTGATTTTTGAATTTTTATCTTTTATTTAATTTAATTTTAATTTTAAATTTTTTTTGGATTTAAAAAGAATAATCGTTACTCACTTGATTAATCAGATTGATACTCTTCTGATTATCGTAATTAGCGAGGTTCAACTTTTCCCAACTGATTTTGTTTCCTTCAGTTGGTCTGTTATACTGGGTTTTATAATCTAGTGTTATATCTCAACTAGAAGTCTTTTCCCAGCGGGATTATGGAACATGGTTCACTCTGATACCACTAAAATATCACGCCACGAGACCGTGGTCAATAATACCTGCATTGATTCCCAATAACAACTTGAAATCAATAAGCCTCGTAATACCGTATTTAACGAAAAACCAGTCTATATTCCATAAAAATAAATAATTGTCTCTACAATCGAAATTAAAATTGCATAACCAATTCATAAAAGTCTTAAAACGAAGTAAAATAATGAAATCCTAAGTAAACCAAATTTAATGTCTTTAATTCATAGAAACGCAACGGATCACCAACCCCAAAATTGGTGTTATTCCTCGTCTTAAATATCTTCCTCGTCTTTATCTGGGAAGGGGGAGTAAGGGGTGAGTGTTTTGAAAAACACTCAGCAAGTGGAGGCCAATCGATGTGATAATATAATGCATATTCATAATTTTTCCAAAACATATATCATAATCAAATCATAAACTTATATGAATGCATCTTAACATAATTGCTCCCATCGAGCCATGAATTATCATAATTGCTCCCATCGAGCCATAACATAACATATCATATCAGCAATATTTTTAATATACATGAAGCACAATCAATCCTCTAATTTCCTCTTGGTATTGATATCAATCTCTAGACTTAATCCTCCTAGAGATGAGGTCATAACATCGGATCACCCACGAATAAAGGGTCCGGACTTCCTAGAACAATGGTTAACCACCGTATCAGGTCATGTAAACGGTTATAATCCCGCCGCATCAGGGCCATAAAGGAATTCCCCCAATCAGATTTCGAAATTTAAAGTGCTTAAAAAAAATATAGTTTTCATCCGAACATCACATTGTCAACATAATTCACATATCGATTGATGTTTCAAAACATACATATGATTTTCTCAAAAACTAAACGAATATATAACAAAAGCCCACTTACAGCGATTATAGACGTTTTTGAACGATTTAGGGTCCGTAAACACGATGAAATCCTCCTCCTAAATTTGAACAGTGTTCGAACACATACATTGTGTGTGCATTGTGTGAAAACTTTGAACACTTAAAGCTGGAGAATTTTCGAAGGTTGCTTGCTGGAATTCTCGATAAAAAAAGCTGGAATATTTTGACAATTCAATGTCAAAACTTCGATGACTTAATGATTGGGAAAGGATTTTTAATGGCCGAACTCTTTGGATTTTAAGGCTGAATCTTTCAAAATCTGGTATGATTTGGAGCTGAAGTTTTTGGCTGAATAAAGAGCATTTTGAGTCGTATTTATTAAGCTTTTGTTGGTCAAGATAAAGATGATATGATTTACTCTATCTCTACTACTTAATCATCTTTAGAGTTTTAATCAAACTAGAATACTTAATTATCTATCTATTATTTAGATTTTAATCCTACTAGAATATTTAATTATCTAATAGGTGTTTGACTTTGAACAAAGTATATTAAATTGTTGGATGATATCAAATTCTCGGATCTTTACACCAACTCAAAATTAAAAATACAATAGCTTTTAAATAAAAGTAGATAAATTGATATACTAACCATTTTAGATCTATTTATTGATAGAGTCCACACAAATATTATCAGTAGATTCTTCCCATTACATTTGTGGGTTCCGTTAATAAAAAGACACATTTATGCTAGTTGTTTGGTGGGGACGAAGTATGGGGAGCGAGGCGATTTCTCTCTATCTCAATAATGGGGGAGGACCATATCTCCTTCAATTCCAATTTCATTTTTATTGATTTTAATTTTTTATATAACAAATGTTGGTTTTCCAATTTATTATTATTATTATTATTATTATTATTATCATATATATATAATGTATTAATTGAATAATATTAAAAATTAAAAAGAAAAAAATTAATTTTATCGTTCCAAGATAGGTCAAAAGATTCTTTTTATTATACATTCTTTTACAATAGTAAAATAATAATTTTTAAACATTTAATCTCAATAGATTGTCGTCGGTTATGACAACCAAATAAAGAATTAAATCAGGTCGCACTCATGTGTTATACTTCTCCAATTAATTAATTATTATCTGTGAAATATTTTAATTTAATTTAACTATTATAAAATTTAATATGTAAATATATTAATAAATTTTTAAAATAAATAATTGATTGAATAAACAATTATTGTAAATAAAATCAAAAAGAAAATTGGAGAGAATATTGGTTTTTAGAGTAAAGTTTGGAGGAGTTTTGTTTTTGACGCAAAAATTGTATTATCTAAAGTCAAAACCTTGGCTACTTAAGTTTTCCGATACACGTCCATTCTTCCTTTCAAATTTGTACGCGCATTCTTCCAGTCTGCTCTCGTCTTGCTGAAGTTTTTACATCCTCTGGTTCACTAATTCTTAGGTAATACAGCTTCTACCTTCTATTTTCCTAATGAGGTTTTGTGTTGGGTCGCCATGTTTATCTCTCATCATGAAAAGAAAGCTTTGGAACTATCAGCCTCTGCACTTTGGGTTTTTTACAGTTGTGGAAAATTTAAACTTCGGCTTTTAATCTTGATTTTTACCCCTAAAGTACTTGTTTTCCCAAATTGGGAAATACTGTTTTCCACTGTGCCAGTATTTGACATCTGTAGATTTTCTGTTCATATCATATTTCGCATGTTCTTGGATTTTATATTTTATTTTTAAAGAAATGGCGGTCTGATAATGTTATATAGTAATGTCTTGTTGTAATCTGATCTTATTATTTATTTTAATCATGTATCCCCTGTCGGTGGGTGGGACTTGGGATTTTGGGGGATTGGGATGGATAATTTAAACTATTGTACAGTTAAATGGAGTCCAGTAATGCGATTCATCTTAAAACTTATTATTGTTTTAGCCGGCGCTGAAACGATTCAGCTTTTTTATACCGCTGGTTTTTTTTTCAAGTGTTTTTGGTTTTAGAATGAAGTTATTGGAAGGTTATGGATTAAAGAAACTGTTGGGATTGATAAATTTCTAACTTTTGACGGACTTGTAATCCACCTGATCAGGTATATGGAACCCGCATCTTTGTTTTCGGGGTCGTGGAAAAGAGTAAAGGCCGGTAGAAATATTGGTCAAGTTGCTTCTTGCCTGGTTGATGGGTGTGATGCAGATTTAAGCCTATGTAGAGACTATCACCGGCGACATAAAGTGTGCGAGATTCACTCAAAGACCCCAAAAGTTACCATTGGGGGCCGAGACCAGCGGTTCTGTCAACAGTGCAGCAGGTCAAGATTGAAGTTACTTTCTTGATCAGTTTCTAGTTATTCTATGAAAACCGACTGATTTCCCAATTGTTTCTGGTTTTTAATTATATTGAATTTACAGGTTCCATTCACTAGTAGAGTTCGATGAGGGAAAACGAAGTTGTAGGAAGCGTCTTGATGGGCATAACCGGAGGCGAAGGAAGCCTCAGCCCAACTTCGTCTCGAGAGATTCTGGATTCATATCCTCAAGCCAACAAGGTACAAGATTTTACTCATTCAGTATTCCACAAGTTCTGGCAAATGCTGCTGTTGTTGAACCAGAGAATAGTACAGTGACATATAAGAATCAGCTGCCCAGATATAAAGAAGTGAATCAACTTCAGTTCATTCAAGGTAGTGATCCCGCTGCTATTGTTCAAGAAACTTCCATCCGCCAACCATTTCTTGATCCAAAATCTGCGTCTGCTAGTAGTAAAATCTTTTCCGATCAGGCTCGCTCTCTTCTGTCATCGGCTCCCATTGTAACTCAGGAGATTGGCATAAATCAAGCGTTTCAAAAAGAACCACTGCTCCCCCAGACAGAGTCTGTCGTTCACAACTGGCTTTGCAGCAACAATTTAGGCCCATTCACGTTCCCTGAAGATGTCAAGCCAATAGTTTCTGAGGCGGACTCCCGTGGTGGCCATGTCTCCAATACGTTACATTATCTGGAAATGTTTCAGCATGGATCATCTACAAACGGGTCGAACCAAACTCTCACATTCTTGTGGGAGTAGATTTAATTCAACAGTTATTGTACTGCTATTACCTTTATTTTGCGTCGATAAATAAACGACGTTCTTTGTAAATTTCCGAACACCTGCGGCCTGCCTACGCTTTAGTTTACTCCTATATGCTTGAAATATTATATAAAAAAAACCTCAAAATAGGATGAAAAAGTGTCTTTTGGCCGACTGCGTTTGGGTCTTGAAGCAGCAAAACACTGGCCAAATCTTATCCCAAATTACAGAATATTGGGGCTTCAAGCAACTAACCCCTGGTTCATTGAATCGCCCCCGCTAGCCTTTGGAATGGTCGGTTCATATCGAGGTTTGCCTGTGACTTGGGAATACTTTTTTACTTCGGATACAAAATTCAAAAAACATATGAAAACAGATTAAGAAAATTAACAAAAAAAGTTATGTAATAAATAACCAGTATTCGAAAAATAAAACACCTCGTTGTCAACGGAAGATTTTGACAAAATCACATTCCCTCCACATTATTTAAAAGAATGACCTTCATCTTATTTAAAACACATGATCCCAAGATAAGTTTTTTAAATAAATATGGAGTAAATAGGTTAGAATTTAAATGGCCCCTTATCAATTCCGGATACGAGGCTAACATAACTCTCTCTTTCGGCTAGCCCGTCCGGGCTAAATGCGAGCCAAGTTGAGTCAAGTTTTTCTAGGTCTGACAAGCTACCGGGCTTTGTGTATGATATGATGTTTGTCGCTTTCAGAGTCAATATCGTGTGTTCCATTATCATGAGTTGCAAGATAGTGTAATTATTGGGAGTGTGATTGTTAGGGTGCAACAATTACATTTGCTGGAACATCGATCTAAACGTAGTGTTTGGACTGCTGCACGATTTAACAGATTTGAGTTGCATCATGACCACTAGCTGTAGCTTTGGGTAACGACAAACGCTTGATCTTACATTTTATGTGCAGTTACACCACGACAAGATATCAACCTCGAGCCAATCTTTTCCACAACGTTGCATGCAAAGCCTTTAAAAATAATGAACTGGAAAAATAATATAGTTGATAGTTTCAGGGTATCAATTATGAAATAAATCAGTTGGATGTGGCAAAGAATAACCGATTTGTCATTAAATATTTAATGTACTAGTTTTTACATAATTGTATGAGGGGCAAGATCGGTTTTCCATGTGTAATTGAATCAATTTAATTGAATATGTAGTAATTGAGCCAATTCAAATAATTTATGTACTGATATGTCTGCAAAAAATATACAAAGCTTTTCAAAGGAACTCAAGTGCAACATACCAGTTAAGTCAAAGGTTGCATAATGATTCTGTACTCGAAAAAGGATGAAATCAATTGTCAAATTTTTTTTAGTATATTCGGAAATTCATTAATTTTTTTTAAAAATGGGTTAAATTGGTTTAGTTTCGGTTATTGATTTAAAAAACTGGTTTAACCGAATTTTTTAAAATCAATTTCTTTTTTGTTAAACAATCGATTCGGTTACTGACCAAATTAATCGATTTTAATTCGGCTCGATAGGGTTCGATTTGATTTAAAAAATTCGATTATTGGATTTGAGTAAATTCGGTTCGGTTGGTATATGTATAAATAATAGAAAGTCAGAGCTCCTATAAAAGAAAAATCGACTGAGTAGATGATAGAATCATCCCATTGTACAGTAAATCAAATCTTTAAAACTTGGCAAAGTAGAGGAATTTTATATTTGGCCAATATGTAGACCCGAACTCTTGGACCTCGCCTTGGGCACTGCCTAGGACCAGGTTTGAATTTCCGATTAATAGAAGGAATATATATATCTAATCAATACACTTTTTTTTTAAAAAATGTGTAAAATATATATTTAATTTCACATATTAGAAACACCATAATAAGTTAATGAGTTTACCGCCTGGAAATCAGTAGATACAACACTGCTCAAAGTTCACAAAAAAAGAAGTTAGAAATGTGATATTACTCGAAACAAACTAAATTTGTGCTGATTTGGGTAAAACACCAATATATATATACTAGTTAATTTGGCACCGCGCCTGTTAATTTGGCACCACGCAAGGCGCGGTGCCAATTAGCTTATAATCTGGTATATATGTCCAACAAAGGGTAGACCCAAGTTCAATAGACATTTCAAGAGAATAAAGGATGATTCATACGCATTGAATATACATAATCATACATATATAACAATAAATACGTTGTACTAAACAAAAGTCATTCCCAACAGTGCATCATAGCAAAAGTCAACATAGTATATCCTAGTATGTCCCAATAGACCCTTAAATAAAAGTCATCTACAAAAGTGCATTATAGTAGTAGATGACATCGGATATCATAATGCATATATGTGTTCGGTATCTCATAGCAGGAGCGAGCATCGCATAAGAGAAATTATAGTTTATGTTTATTATTGTAGTTGCATTGTTATTTTAGGATATTGTTATTATATTACTTGCTATGGCCTCATTATTATTGAATCATCATATTTTTATAATTATTTATATACTTTCTCACAATAATGAATGTAAATGTGACAACCCAAAACATTATCAAATAAGTAATATATAATAATCAACATTTAATATTTTCTAAATTTTTTGATAATCTCCTTATACATGAAGGGAAAATTTGATGCCAAACATCAGAACTAAGGTAATCGAGAATAAGCACATATTAGCAATGGTCGTAGGTAAACCAAAAATCAAATACAAACAAGCAAAACTGACAACCTGTAATCTACCAAAAATCCATCATGCCAAATATTTTATAAATAATTATTATTAAAATTTGCCACAACGATATCCTATTTTGAAATCCCTGTTTTTTTAAAATCAATTCATACTTGAAAAAATCAACAAGTTTTTTTCTAAAAAAAAAAAGAAAACATTTTGGATTTTAAAAATTGAAATAACGATGCACAGTTGGGTCAAGTGTCAAATCAAATCCATCATGCCAAATATTTTATATATACTTATTATTAAAATTTGCCACAACGATATCCTATTTTGAACTCACTGTTTTCTCTAAAATCAATTCATATTTGACAAAAATCAACAAGTTTTTTTCTTAAAAAAAAAAAGAAAACATTTTGAATTTTAAAAATTGAGACGAGGATGCACAGTTGGGTCAAGGGTCAAATCTTTCCAAACAAATCAGTACTCATACAAAAAAATAATAAATAACAAAATAAAAGAAAATAAGATTGACATTTATTGTTCATAGGAACAATATCCGATATATAAAAAATAATAAATAATAAATAACAAAAAAAATAAGAAAAACAAAAAAAATAAGAAATAAAATTTTTTTTTTTAAAAAGAAGAATACATCTAATATATATATGATCAAAAATAAAAGAAAAACAAAAGAAAAAACAAAAGAAATAAAAAATAAAAAAATTTATAAAAAAAAAAGAAAAAGGACGAAAGTTACTGTTCATTAGAACAGTAACTTTAAGTGGCTTATATATATGGTCTAATATATATATAACTTTTTTCACTAAGGAGGTATGCTCAAAAAAATAATGTACCTAGCTCCATCCGATTACTCGCTCAAATGGGTAAAAAATACGGAGTTGAAAGGGATTAATGATGATTCCTGGCACTACGTCTTGCGTGGTATAAGAAAAACTATTATTCTCATATGCACGGTCAAGAATGGGTCCATCCCTTGCAATAGAAGTGGGATAATGACTATTCAATCTTTGATTATACTTCTCTATCATTTCAATTTTAAAAAAAAATTAAATATGAAAACAAGGTTGTTGTTAGCTGAATCATGGGAGGCAGAAAGTAAAAGTCCACAAAAATAGGTTGATTGCATGCGGAATTTTCAAAATTGATTTTTCATGCTTTATCCATATTTATATATTACGCTTAGTGATCCAAATATTTCAGGTCAGTATTAATTACAATCATGATCCTGTCAATCTAAATATTACCATCACATTTGCCATTGATGTGTCAATCAATTTACGTTACAAAAAAATTATATGCACACAACACTTATAGAAGAGAATAATATATATATATATATATATATATATATATAACTTTGAATTAAAGTGATTATTAAAATGGTATGCTATGTCAACAACTTTGATTTAAAGGGGTGTCCCATATGTCTTGAAGCTGGCCAACATAATACACACCCCACCAAAATTCTATAATCACTCCCACCTACTAATACTTTTATCATTTATACAACTTATTATACTTTATTATATTTTTAATTTTTGTAATCCATTATTAAATAATACTATTTATCGAAATTATAGAATTATTTTCCTATTTAATCTGTTTTAAAAAATGTGAGAAATTTCATATAGATTTCCACAGCTATCGAAACACCAATAATTATCATAGAAAAACCAAAGAAGGATGCTCACTATTGGAAAGTACATTGAAATGGAGTCGTGGCATACTACTTTTAAACTTCTCTAGGAAAAATATGCAGATTTATAAAATATGTTAAACTTAGTGAAGGGCTGAAAGGCTCTCAAAATTACCATAAATTCGACCTTGGAGTGATGATATTTGATTTAGGGACGTAAGATCCACAACTTAACTTCTAATATTTGAATCTTACTATCCTAAATCAATTGGGGCCATTGCATCTATGCCGAATGATTTTTCCCAACAATAGCTTAATTAATTTCACTCATCGATGGGAAAAAACGGGTCGAAATTCAAGGGATAGGCCTATCAAGTGAAGTGAAAGAATGTTTCATGGGGTTTTTTATTAAAATAATCGAAAAAAAAAATAATTTAACAAACTATCCGAATTTTAAAATCGTTTTTAAAATGACCCAAAACGCCATCTTAGATGGCGCCTTCAGGTAAAGGCGTCATATGAGATGGCGACTTCCTTATTTGATAAAAAAAAATAATTGAAGGCGCCATCTTGTCGTCGTCGTTCACGAGCCACTTGCATCACATCCTGCGCTATTGCCCTATGATGATATCTCATCGACTCCATATACGTGATAACAGATTCTCCCTCAGCAGGATAGCGGTCGCAACTAACACTTAATTGTTGCATCTGATCAAGCTGAAAAGTGAATAACAATAATTACATGTTCAATCTATAAATCCATATGACATATTCTACAAAACAAAGTTTGAATATATTTACTTACCACATGATGCCACGCTGGGCCGTCACCATGTTGGTATCCGGTCTGTACAAATTGTCTTTGATGGCCAATATATCTGCGGGTGACTCGGTCATACCACTCACTATATCCAACCACTACTGCACAATATAGTGGTCTGTCCACACATAAATCACCTGACATCTCTCATTTCTGTACGTATGCAATATGATGTGCACTCCAATCCCTGTTCATACTTCCTCTTCGGTCAACAGAATGCAATTTATCATCCCTTGATTGTGGATCTGTAGGGATGTCTTGGAGCATTCCAACTTGACGAAGAACCCTATCAGGACGGTGCATCTCAACAATTTCATAACAAATTAATGGGCCGGCATATGTCCATAACTGGTGGCTCAGATGCTCAGTACACTCATCAGGGTATGGCTGCCAATTAAACTACAAATACAAAATTGGATTAAAATAATATAAACAACATTATTAACTTTCATAACAAACACAACTAATATACTGCTTACTTGAGTTGATGGCTGCTCATCAAGAATGTCCCTAATGATACGTACAGAATGCCTCCCTGTTTTCGTGAACCTTAAATGGCATGTCCACCTGAAAAAAACACAATTACAAAATCTATAAATATATTTAAACATATAAAATAGCACAAAACATAATTACATTATTACCTTGCACCATATGGAGCAGCAGGTAAGATATTCTCCTCATTGATAATTATTGGGCCAGTGTCGAATCTAGCATCACCCAGTTGAGGAGTTAAACCAGGTAATCTTGACCATGCTCAAATCTAAAATATTATCAGGAATAATATCAGTTATTATGACGACAATAATATTTCAAACATTTGAAAAGTGTTAATGTAAAGTTTACCTGTACGACCTGTAATGCACCACCGATCACTTTTTTCCCTCTCATCGAGGAAGTGTATAACTCACGGTACAAATATGCCAATACGGCACTCCCCCAACTATAATTACCAACTAAATGAATATTCTCTAACATATGTAAATATAATAACTTTACAGTATTGCCGGACGAATCAGGAAACAAAATTCCACCTAACATCAATAACACACAGCCCCGAGTATAACGAACTACATCTTCTTCCGTACTGTGCTCAGTAAGAGCATTATTCACCAAATGATTGTTTATTGCAGATAAAAATAACTTTGTACCTTTAAAGTGTGCAGTATCCGGTATAAATCCCAAAAGCATATGGCAATATGCTTGCCAGTCAGGTATACTCCTATCATAATCAATACCGGATACTACGTTACCATCTACTGGCAATGCCCATATAACTGCAATGTCTTGCACTGTGATGGTCGCCTCTCCGGATCTAAGATGGAAAGTATGTGTTTCACGGCGCCATCTCTCAGCTAAAGCCGTGATGAGGTGAAAGTCAAGTGTAATTCTACCAGACCTATAAACACCATAAAAACTAAAACTGTCCAACAAACTCGCAACACGAGTATCGAGGGGGCAAAGATCCCAAAAATACTTATCAGGTTTTCTGCCTCGAAGTGTAGAATCAATATCACCTGCCCAAACAGCCTCAGATCGATGACCTGACTGCAATGATAGTAGATGACTGTCAATCGGTCATGGTCCTCTTTGTAAATCCATCCTGAAATATTACACAATAAATATCAATATAACAAAATATCAACATGGCAACCACCACCCGCCCCTGCCGCTGACAACACGGCCGCATCTGCCGGAGCGCCGCCGCCGCCGAACAGCCGCCCAGCCGTGCCGGAGTAAAAAATTCCGGCAAAAACTAAAAATTTGTAAATCATCCGGCGGTTTGCCATTATCTCGAAACTATAACTAATTTTTCAATAAAAACTACCAAACAACAAAATTTAAAAACAACCAACAACATATTTCAAATTTTACAACTTTCAAAAATTTCGATTCAAAGTTGTTATGTTACCTCAAATTCAAAAATGTTGAACAAGCAAGCTCCAGAAATGATAAATCACGATGCTTTTTTAATTTTTGCACAAGAACATGTAAAGATCTGCGATGAGAAGTACGAAGAAGAAGGCGATGAGAAGTGAGGAAGAAGAAGAGGATGCGGCGATTTAATTTTTATCTGAAGGCGCCATCTTGGATGGCGCCTTCAATTATTTTTTTTCAGATAAGGAAGCCGCCATCTCAGATGGCGCCTTTACCTGAAGGCGCCATTTGAGATGGCGTTTTGGGTCATTTTAAAAACGATTTTAAAATTCGGATATTTTGTTAAATTATTTTTTTTTTCGATTATTTTAATAAAAAACCCATGTTTCATGTCATCATTTCTGTATAATAAAGAGTGGATTCGAATATTGAAGTCAAATTAAAATAAAAGCATTTGTTATAAAGCACACTTGGTTTTTTTTATCCTTTTAAGTTTCTTTTAAATGATTATGATTCCTTATATAGGTTGAGTGATGATGAATCCTTGTTCCCTTAAGATTGAAGCCTCAGCCTCAGCCTCAGCCTCCCTCCTCGTTAACTAATTTGACACTCGGCCTTTCCAGAGCCACACAACCAATTTGCAAAAGTTACAAATTTGGTAGCATAAAATTACACAAAATTCGTATTAAAACACAGTAAAATTTAAAAATTTGATTGATGACTAGGTAACAGAACTGATCAGGACTCTAACAAAATTTCCCTTTTGCTCGACAAGAGATTTACCATCAAAAATTATGATCTTGTCGTCGATTTTCTTTGAAAAATTTGATGCTACCCGAATATTTAGAAAGAAGTAATATTTATGTTCGATTTCAAATTGAGGTGAAATATTTGCATATAAGATGGTTTATATTCCATAATGATGGTGACGAAGATCAACATTAAACTAGCAATTTCTTTGTTCGAAACACCACAAGATTTCAATCATTGTTATGAGATTTTCGATTAGGACAAATAAAGCTAAAAAATAGCATGCCGCGGCAATGGAAAATCATTGAAACTCTCTGTTCATGGTAAAGATAATATTCCAAGAATTCAATCACAGTAAATTTCTTTTTGTTTTCTAATGAAAGTGTAGCTTAAGACTTTTTTTACTTTCGCGTCCCCTTCATCAATCAAGAGGACCCATTTCTAAATTATAGGGATGGAGCACAAATCCTCAAAGAATCGGCTACCTAGTACCTCGAAAGAAAAGCAAGATGATGATACAATAAAGAAGCAGTTGGCCCCGAAGAGGAGTTCAAACAAAGACAGGCACAAGAAAGTTGAAGGCAGGGGAAGAAGAATAAGGATTCCAGCACTTTCCGCGGCGAGGATTTTCCAGTTAACTCGAGAATTAGGCCATAAAACTGATGGTGAAACGATTCAATGGCTGTTACAGCAGGCAGAGCCGTCGATTTTTGCTGCAACCGGGACAGGAACTGTTCCGGCTTCGGCTATTACAGGTGCAGGTTGCTCTGTTTCTGAACAGGGGAGCACTGTTTCCTCTGCTTTATATTCAAGGTTGAGTGAAACTGTGGCAGGGATGGGAATCAGGGGGAGTTTGTCTTTAAGTGAAGATTTATTGGGAAGATCAGTCGGTATTTGGCCTTACTTAAGTAGTTTTGGATCTGGGATTTTACCCAATCCGAATGTTTTGAGCTCAAATTCGGGGAATCCGAGCCCGAGTTGTGTGAGCAAAGTTGGGTTCCAGGGATTTGAGTTTCCAGGCTCAATTAGTTCGATTCATCAGTCTCCTGGGCTAGAACTAGGACTCTCTCAGGAGGGAAATATTGGAGGGATAAATCTTCATGGATTTAGTCAGTTTTACCAACAGATGGCTCAAAATGGAGATTACAACCATTCGAATAATCATCAAGAACAGGATCAGTCGAAGGATAATTCTCAGGGATCCACATGATTCAAGTATTATTGATAAATTTGAAGACATCTAAGGTTTGTTTATCTCATGTATGTATGCTTTTGATAAGTAATGTAGTTGACCAACAGCTGTTGCAAACTTAAAGATCAGACTCTGATGGAGCCAAAGATCAAGAAAACGATGGTAATGGAGATTTTTCTGGATTTTTTCTACATTTTTTAATTCCAATTTCCCTTGATTTCTGATTTTTTTTTAAAAATAATACTGGGTCTTTTATGTTTTCTTTCATTGCAGTGGGGATAATTTATAGCAAGAGTTCCATGAATACTGCTAGTGATATATCTGTGTGGTGTCCAAATTTGAGGTTTGTTATTTAGTATTTGAAGATATGTTGGCTTCTATTTAATACACAAAATTAGAGGACTCGGTTGGTTGTTTGATTGTTTGGACTTTAAAAAATATATAAAAAAATTTGGAAGATATTTGAAATAGAAGGGTTACATTCCGATTCAAGTACAATGTAATCTAGTTCATGCATTTATGCATGTATTACAAGCGAATCCATCAGAAATTTTGGTTTGGATAAGTGAGCTTGTTGGAGTATTTGTGATTGCTGCGCTAACAACTAAATTCTTGATTACTTGACATTTACTGAATTCTTGATTACTTGACAATTACTGAATTCTTGATTACTTGACATTTTCTATGTTCTTGAGACTTTATGTAGATTAGTGGAAATAAACTCTTCCACAGGCGATTAATATGAATCCCGACCTGTGTATAAATAGCTGAAGCACAGGTACATAGGGGGGATCAAGGGTCCAAGCTTGTTAAGTTACCATCTTAGGCACTCATTTGGTTAGGACAGCCACTTTGGAGACATCCACATACAGTTCTTGGACACTGAATAAAAACATGATCGTACATATATTCATTGAAGCATTGAAAGAGCTATTGATCCATCCAATAGTGTACCCATCCCAATCGACCTGCAGTGAGATTACCATCAGGTCTCTCACATTTTTTTTATGATAAACAGAGAATGGATTAGAATGTGAACACCAAAGTCTTAACACTGAACAAAATCAAGAGAGAATGGTGCATGGTTTTAACAAGCCAGAAAACTTTGTTAGTGGGGGAATTTTGCATTACATCCAACAATTTAGTGATTTACTCTAATGTTAAGAAAATAACATAAACGATGATACTACTTTACAAAAAGCATACTAATGCAATCATAAGTCTAGATAGTTGCAGCCTTAACTTTATATGCTGAAACATATGTTGTTTCTCATTCCATTATATATGCTTCCCACATTGGCATCTAAACCATCAATTCTTCAGTAGGTCATTCCAACATGTTTTCACTACCAACTTCTTTACGATATTCATCACACAGAATGCTTTGCGCACTTATGTTGTAGCATTGAGCAAGATCAGAACTCACCACAGCAAATACACTATTTGATACACCATTATGTTTTTGTCTTCAAAAACTTCTTGATAGCCTACCAGTGCACTAAATCTAGAATTCAAACACACATCAATCATCTTGTTTGTGAATGGAAGGCACTTTTATCTTGTTAAGGAGGCGTTCTCTATCTACAAATGAATTTCTCCAGAAAATTAGTTCGTTCAGAGTGATCTTTGATGATTATTTCATAACTGGTCTGTAGAAACAACTGCATCCGACCAAAATTTTAAGATATTTTTTTGTATCTGCTTTGTTGAAACAACTACTTTTTACAAAATATTCAACCCAATGGGGGAGGGGTAACGGCTTTACCACTACGATTTCTCCCGTCTTTGGACTGGGTCTACTTCCTACTCGAAAATCCTGCACTTTTTGCATGTTATGTAAGATCCAAAAACATGAAACTATCAAGTGATGAAGATGCACTAGAGATGTTCAAAAATATGCTTTCCGACCCTTTACCTTGTATGAAGCCTGGATACCGCAGCTTTGTCTTGCCATAATCCTTGCCTCGCAATGCTGGCACTGTATGCTCAAACACTGAGCCAAACATTTAGTCTTCAAAGCTACTAGGCTGCAAATAATAATGACATAATTATTCGAAGAACCAATACTCTATTACATGTTATATGGGAATAAGATAAACATCATAGGTGATAGGTCCAACAAGACCAAGAAGATTTAACAAGATTATCCCGTAATCAAATCATTCGGCTTATTCTCCACTTCAGTTCTAAATCTGATAAACACTATATTTGCCAAAAAACAGCGAGTGAAATTTCATTTACACCATAACCGAGCTTCTGTAAGAAACTATCATCGTTGTTAACATTGACCAACACTGATTAAACTTGTATTTGCTGCATAAGTGATAGTTCAACTTTTTCATTAATACATATCACCCGAAAGGTATCAAATATAATTTGTATTTTATGAACTTGATAGACATTAAGCTGATTTAAAATTTCCATCTATTCAAATTTACATGTTTGAGAGACAGCATTTGCTAAGACTGAAACCTGACATCTGAAAGAAAGACATTAAAGTTCCTAAGCATTATTCATTTTCTTGAATAGCTATGGAAGGAGATAAGTTTATTTTTGTACAGTTTTTCGCTTACATATGCATCTCGACCCCATTAGTCCTATGTTCTTGACAGTCCCTAAATCGATAGATATTGAACAATCCACTGTGATTTGATGAACAATGTGCTCTCTTCTAATCTTCCACTACGCTCTCATTTAAATACTCCATTCACCCATTGCAATATATAACTCAAAATGCTTGCTTAAAGTTTCCAATAAATGAAAGCAAACTAAAAGGGAAACGAGGCAAGCTCACTGAACTGCTATTTTACACATGGATCATGTAAATTACTAATATCTTTTGCATAAAAGTTGAAAAGCAGATTCCCCAATCTAATGTTTCAAAGTGACAAACTAAACTTCCCTATAAAAAATAGCATTCACCAAGACCTAAGATCCCACATGATCTCAACAATGGCCTCCTCCTCAAGTTGTATCACTAATGGTGATGATGATAGCTGCATATAACTATTATATTCCCATTATTATATTTTATTGCAATCCCAAAGATTCTAATTATATCCTTAACTTCTAATTATTATATCTGCGTGCGTGACTCTCTCTTCCGTTGACACATAAATAATAAAAAAAATCAAAAAACCACAACCATCAATCATTTTCAAAATTAGGGATTGATTGATGCTAACACTGCGTCTGGTTAATGTGATATGATGGGTGATAGATAGATAAATAAAAAAGTGAATAATGAGAGATAGAATAAATAATGGATAGATAAAAAAAGTGGATAATGAGATGATAAATAAACTAATGGATAAACTATATTGTGTTTGGTGTATATAATTAGTAAATTATTATAAGTAATATTGTGTTTGGTGTACTTGATAATGTATGGTACATATTTATATTTATTCATAAAACGACACAAATACCCTTGAATGTGTTTTTACTTATTTTATTATTTTAAGTCAACTATTTTTAATTAACAACATGGATATCAACACGAAACACAAGAAATTTTATTTTATACAAATATTCCTTATTATTTTATTTTACAATAATTCTTATATTCTATTCAAACATTTAATTATAAATTAATTTATATATTTACATAATATATTTAATTTATTCAAAAAATTTTGATACGATTATTTACCTGAGAAAACGTTCAATTGAATAGTGAGTAAAAATCTAACAAACATCTACTCGTGTTTGTCAACAAATTGTAATGATAAATCACATGGGACATGAGAGATCTCCTCGGAAAACAAGAAGCTCATTTCCAACAGGCAACAGCCAAAGATTTCTTATCCGAAAAACAAGAAACAGTAATTAGGAGTCATTCGAGGAAAATGCATCCAATGTCGTCGACTAGGGTCGAAAGGACAAATGGATTACACAAAGAAAAAGGACAAATCTACATCAAAGAGGCCTTAAACTTGTATTAAACGAGACCAAAAGTTGGTAGCAAGAGCTTGCAGCCACCATCACGCATCTTTTTCACTGCCTGTGGGTATGTACTTCGAACTGGTTTCGCAAGGGAATGGAATGTTAGGAAATATGCATCAATATTTTGCAGAGTTGGTCGTACATGAATTAGCATCACCATCATCACTGAAGGTTAATTAATAAAAAAAAAAAAAAAAGGAGTGCATATCAGAATAACAATGTTTCTCTATATCAGAAAATGCAAATACAAAATGACTCACCTTTTTCCCACGCTTGAGGGATCTATGCACAGTTGAATACCAGACAAAGAAGGTACATAATATTGGACAACAGAATCACTTCCATTCAAAGCCATTGGAACTCCAGCTCCATAAACACTCCACTCTGTGAAAAAATTCCCAAAGATCATCAAGGATGAAGTATAGATGTAACTCACTATCAAGATTTCTCCAAGTTCTAAGACTGGTCTGCAGATATCCAAATGCAACCATTAGAGCACTATTTTGCTGCCACTCTATTTTAATTCAACAAAACGGGTGATAAATAAAAAGAAAAAAGAAAATATTCCATGCAACAAAATAGCTGAAGTGCTAAACAAACTGAAAACCAATCTTATAAATTCCTAAAACAGATTATCAATCAAATTTCCACCATTAAATGATCTCTTCAATCACCAGTTAAACAGGGAATAAAATAGCCCACAAACTTTTCTGACTCCAAATTTCGGTTATTCATTGTATTAAACACAAAGATTACAAAATTGAAACCGAGACACGACGATCTCCACTCTCTAGTAAATGAGCAGAACAAGACTAAGAAGAATAATTGAATTGACCTTTCACATTTTCTTAAAACCTATCCAAGTACGAACCCGACCTAAATTCTCTTCTTTCTCGTATCGAAGGCGTGGAGTTTAACTTCAACTGCTGATGTTGCTGGTTTTGCCTCCTCAAAGCTGGTGGACTAGTACAATCTTTCCTCCCCTATCTTCCTCCTCGCCGACATCATTCGCCCAAAATATTATTAATGAACACACACACATACACACAAATTTACAGTTGACATCTGAATACAAAATCACCGCACACTAATTCTTTGCACCTAAGTTTTGATCACAGTTTTTTTAATTAACTAATGAAATTAGGGTTTTGAAGGGTCTTAAATCAAATAGCGAAGTCGCAATCAATACAAGAATAGACAATGAAGACATGAATGATGGGTGAAAAATTCAGAAAACCAGGGGCTCAAGAGCAAACCACACCATCAACCCGTAAAAATCGATACCGTAAAAAAAAAAAAAAAAAAAACATAGCACAGTTTTATGGTAACAACAATCTAGATTGAAGCAATCGATCATGGTAGTATTCTTTCAAGAACGGAGGTAGATTGAAGTAATCGATCACGAAGACGATGGTAGCATTCTTTCAAGAATGGAGGGTAACTTAGTTAATTTGCTTTATTATAATGATTATCGTTTGAATCAAGCTCCATGCCTCCACAATCCCAGAGGTGAGCAAGGATCTATTTTATAGTTTCTACAGGATATTGTACTGGGCTTCTCAGCAAATACAAGAAAAATAATATTCAAGCCAAACGCTGGATTAGTGATTTTTCCCCCCACAATCGGGTGTAATCCAAACACAATCTTAGGGTTTGGTTGATGCTAATGTTGTATTTGGTGTACTTGATAATATATGGTATAGATTTATATGTATTCATAAAATTATACAAATACCATTGAATATGTTCTCACTTATTTTTATTATTTTAAGTAACTATTTTTTAACAAATAACATTGTTATCAACAAAAAGGCACAATAAATTTTATTTTAACAAAAAATCCTTATTATTTTGTTTACAACAATTCTTATGAATTCTATCAAGTATTTATTTATAAATTTATTAATATATTTACATAGTAAATAATATAGTTAGTTTGTTGATACGATTAAAGTACCTGAGAAAACGTTCAATTCGAGCAACTGGCAAGAAAAATAAACCCAATGCTCGACCACACCGTTACAAATGGATTACACAGAAAAAGGAAAAACCTACATCAACGAGGCCTTAAACTCATATGAAACGAGACCAAAAGTTGGTAGCAAGAGCTTGCAGCCACCATCACGCATCCTTTCACTGCCTGTGGGCATGAAATCATGTTCTAGCATTTATATTGTAGTAGTGTAGTGTAGTGTAGTGTTGGGGCTGGTATCACTCCAAGAAACAGGAGTTCTTATGATTCTACCAGAAATATGATCTGCATTCAGAGTTTTCCGTATATACGCAATAGCACTCCAAGGGAATGATGGAATGTTAGGAAACATGCATCAATATTTTGCAGAGTTGGGCCTACATGAATTAGCATCACCATCATCACGAGGTCTTCTGTCACAATGTTAGACCACACTCAAGGTAATTAATCAAAAAAGGAGTGCATAACACAATGTTTCTCTATATCAGAAATGCCAATAAAAAAGGACTCACCTTTTTTCCACGCTTGAGGGATCTATGTACAGTTGAATGCCAGACAAAGAAGGTACATAATATTGGACAACAGAATCAATCACTTCCATTCAAAGCCATTGGAATTCCAGCTCCATAAACACTACACTCTGTGAGAAATCCCCAAAGATCATCAAGGATGAGGTATGGATGGAACTCACTATCACCATTTCTCCAAGTTCTAAGACTAGTACGCAGATATCCAAATGCACCCATTAGAGCACTATTTTGCTGCCACTCTATTTTAATTCTGCAAAACGGATTATAAATAAAAAGAAAAATACTCCATACAACAAAATAGCTGAAGTGCTAAACAAACTGAAAACCAATCTTATAAACGCAAGATAAATTCCTAAAACAGATTCTCAATCACATTTCCACCATTCAATGATTTCTTCATTCACAAGTTAAACAGAGAATAAAATAGCCCAACAAACTTTTCTTTACCAAATGGAGCAACCCTCCATCCGAAGAGTGTTCATGGGCTACAACTCTTACTCTTACGATCGGACTTTTCCTTCTGATTTCTATTACAGCCATCTTCTCTTTATGTAAGTGGGAAAATCTTATGTAATGAACACTAATCACAACAAAATCTTGTGATTTTTATCTCATATTATTATAATCACCGTATTATCGTATCCGATTTTGTTATCATTACACGATAATAGCATTGGTTTGGTGATAGGATTGCTATCCGGAGAGGCTAGGCAAGTTGTTTATAGTTCATGTGCCCTACATCTTCATGACTGCATGGAAGATGGTCTACCACTTTATTGACAAAGACACTAAGAAAAAGGTCACTTATCTCTCCTTTTCCTCCTTGTGAGTAATAGGAACAGTGATACTTGGTGGGAGCATTCATTGATCATCCAGTTAGGAGAACAGTCGAATATGACGCTTAAGCTAATATATAGCTTAAAAAATTACATCTTATTATAGATTTTGATAAAGGGGATTCTTGTGATCAAAATTTCCCTCGAAAATGATCGAAATGGGGTGCACAGACTGGAAACTGATTGAAACATAATACTTTTGATCACATAATATTAGTATTTTTAGTAAATTTATATTCTATATCTAAAATAATGAATAAGAGGGTATAGTAATCCTAAAATTGTACTATCTATGCTTATGCTTGTACGACGCTTTAAGACGCACTAAATTTTATTAAACCGCGTACTAAATTTTGCTAAGTCATGCACTGACGCTCTGCTCATGGTCTGGCCCACTATCTTCCATATGTGAGGTAGTGGGCTCTCGTTCTATATTAGTAAAGCATTTTTGGGAAAATGGTCAATGGGATGTCAATAAATTGTTATGTGTAGTACTTGCACACCTGATAAATGATATCCTTGAAGCGCCCTTGAGAGGTATATCTATGGATTTAATGATTTGGAAGCACAGTTCTAATGGCTGCTTTAGTTCTAAATCTGCATGGGAATTAATATGGGAATGTAAACCGCATGATGATAAATTTACTCCATGCTGGAATCGTTCATTTTCGCCTATGATTTCTTTCTTCTGTTGACGATTTCTATCTCGTAAACTGCCGGTTGATGATGTTTTAAAAATTCGAGGTGTCAATTTGGAATCAAAATGTCAATGCTGCAATGGGGAAGAGTCCTTCAATCATCTTTTCTTTTATGGTCCTATTACTCGCTTTGCATGGATATTTTTTGGTCAATTTTTCAATGTTCATAATCCATTTAATATTGATGATTGGAAGATGGGTGATACTTGGAGGTGCAAAGGTCGTGTTAGAGAAATGGTTCCTTTTCTGGTTTTATGGTTTGTGTGTATTTCCATAAATGATTCGAAACATAGAGGCATTGCATTTTCAGTCCATCGTATTTGGCTAAAATGCGTCAACACCTTTGTTGAGCCTTAAGCTTGGTTGAGTTTAATGCTTAAATTAACCCCGGACTATTTTTGAGTTTTGATGGTCAACAAAACTTGTGTTTGTTATACTAATGTGTCTACTTAGTGTGCAGATTTATTGGTTGGAAAGTGGATTGATTGAAGAAAATCAAGTATGCAAATTCTGGTCTGGATCGCCCCAGGCGATGGCAGCCATGAAGGCATCGCCACGCACATCGACAGAGGCGACGCCGAGGCTCGTGCGCAGGGGGAGTTCGCCCGAGGCGATGGCCTGATCGCTCGAGGTGATGCGTTGAACGCCTGAGGTGATGTGTGCATCATTTGAGGCGATGAAGATTTTGGACCAGCTGAGGCTACGGCATTGATTTGTGTCGTTGATCGCCTGAGGCGATCGGTGCATCGCCTGAGGCGATGCGTGTATTATGGTGACCGTTGGGGCGCGGCGATGGTGATGTCCTAGGCGATCGTGGAGTGATTTCAGCCTTATGTGTAGCAACGACTAGTATGAGCCTTGAGGGCCTTCTACACTATAAATATGGGTGCTTTGGAGCATTTTGAAGCTAAGAAACAAGCCTACAAACTTCATCAAAGCTTTGCTTATTCAAATTTTATATAGCATTGCAATCTCCATACATTTGTGTTGTATTGGAGTTTGTGATTCTTTTCTTTTGAGAGAGTCTTGTTTTCTTCGTGTTGTTATACCGTGAAGGTGTTGTTGATTTACTTGTAAGGTCCTCCAACACCGACGAAAGTTGGAAATTGTAAAGTCATCAACAAGTAAAGTTGGTGCATGTGTTGTGGCTATCCTTGGAGCCCTTAAGGCCAAGAAGACTCTTGAAGAGTGTTGGTAACTCGGGAAGAGTTTTGTGTGGCTATCCTTGGAGCCCTTAAGGCCAAGAAGACTCGTGAATAGTGTGGTGCTCGTGAAGAGCTTTGTGTACTCGGGAAGAGTTGTATTGTGGCTAACTTGAAGCCCTCAAGGCCAAGATCATTTGTTCTAGTGGAACCTCGGTTAAAGGTTATCTAACCGGGAAGAGGAGACGTAGCTGATTCATCGCCGAACTTCTATAACAAATTTTTGTGTCATTTACCGCTTTATTTTATTTACGCATTTATTTACTTCTTTTTTTATTTATTTATCGATTGACTTTAAGTCTTCCGCAGCGCAAACTCATTATTTTTGCAAACTCATTTTAAAAAGCTAAAGTAGCCAAGGAACCTTATTCACCCCCCACCCCCCTCTTCGGTTCCAACAACCTTATTCAATGGGTAGAGACGGATCCTAAGATTGCAATATCTATTATCAATTCTCACACATCTCAATGGGATTTATGCCACATATTGGTTAAAATTCAAACATGTTTTGTTAAATTACCCTATTCATATTACTCATATTTATGGAGAAGGTAATGTTGTTGCTGATGAATTAGCAAACATAGGCTTTGAGGAAAGATGATATCACTTGATTCGGGAAGATAATTTGGATGGTAACTCCGGGGTCTTTTCAAGTTGGATAGTATTGGGATGTCTTATCTTAGAACAAGAAGCAATATTTTGTAATATTTTACATTGGGAGGTTTTGTCCTAGTCCCACTCTCTTGTATTGCTTTAGTTTTGGAATAAACTTGTAGGGGGTCTGCCAACCCCCCGTCGTGGCACTGGCGGCTTTTGGAAGAAAAAAAAAAATATATATATATATATATATATAATTTTTTAATATGCGCATTAAGACGCACCCGTACTCAATGTTTTTTGAAACACTCTGGCAGGGGAAGGCGGTTGGTGGTACCTTTTGTATTGTCATGAGCTAAGTCACATAATCCTCCTACCCCCTTCGCGCACTGGCTCTTCGTTCGCGAACTGACGTATTAAGTGCTTGTGTGGCGCTTTAAGACCCACGGCCGAGCACTAAGTTTTAATAGGTTGTGCATTGAAGCTCCGATCATGATTTGGCGCATTGAGTGTGCATACGACACCTTACAACTAAATTTTATCAAGTCATATATTAAGTTTCACTAAGTTAAAACTTTATTTCATATATATATATATATATATATATATATATATATATATATATGCATTAAGGCATATCCACACCCAATTGTTTTGAAAATTGATCAACTCACGCATCTATACTTAGGGGTGAGCAAAACTTCGGTTTAACCGAAATAACCGACCGAACCGAATAAATTTGGAAATTCGGTTCGGTCAATTCGGAAGTTCGGTTTTATTTTTTTAAAATATCGGTTAATTCGGTTCGGTTATCGGTTTTGATTTTAAAAATATCGGTTAACCGATATAACCGAACTAACAGATTTTTATTATTTTTTATTTTTTTATATTTTTAAAATCAGTATTTAATTTATTTTTTATAATTTTTTTACATTTTTTTACATTTTTCAAAAATATCGGTTAATTCGGTTACCGACCGAATTAACCGATATTTTATCGGTTCGGTTTGTTCGGTTTCTTAAAAAAGTTCGGTTTGTTCGGTTTTGTAAAAAAAAATTCGATTTTTTCGGTTTCGGTTAATTCGGTTCGGTTTTTAACCGAATTAACCGAATGCTCACCCCTATCTATACTCACATCATGTGACTTAGGTTATGAGTAAATAAGGAAACTAATTTGGTTTGTTGTTAAAAAATAAATAAAGCAAGATTATACAACAATTTCATTCCTTCAAAAAAAAATTCATTTTTCATTTAACACTTGGAACATTTTTAATTATATTTATTTTAATAACTAGAGCTTTAGTCAGGGGAAACTTTTGAGTATTTTCATTTACAACATAAATTTTAACTTCATTCCCGTAATAAACATATATTGGGTGCTCCATTTAGGTCCATTTGATTCGTTGGTCAACGAGTTCTCATATGGCCAGAGAATTTCAATTCCATTCTTTTGCTAAAGGAGGAAAAATAAACCATCACCTTATCAACAATAAGACTCACAAATAAAACCACAACCCTTTTTGGGGCTGGTTTGAATGCCTGTGGGGAATAGGGATTATTGCATATTGCAGCAGGTCGAGGCTATACAATTAGAGTCCCCTATTTTACGAGTTGTGTTGGTCAGAATCTTAAAATTAATTAGTTACTCCTTTTCCAGCCCTTGATCAGTAAGCTTACAAGTTCCGAATTTAGAGTTGGGGTTTTATCTCAATTACCCTTTTCTCCATGCTTGAAAAAAGGTCACAAAGGTTAACCCCGATCGGCGTCCCGTTTTCCACTAGGTCAGCTGATGAGAATGCTACCACTCACCCCCTTTCGATTCTGAGTCCAGAAATGGTGATTCTTAAAGGTTTTGCCGTTTCCCAGTGACTAATGGATCACCAGAATCCCCATGTTGGCTACTAAATATTCCCGAAATAGATACAAGCAAAACCAATATTTTATACTTGAGGTTGGTTGGTTATTTTGGCCAGAGTGTGTGATGGGTGGTTATTGTTTAATGGAAAAGTCATTCTCATTTGCTCTTCGGTAAAGTAACGCCGATGCTTCCACCCTGCAAGTGTTATTGAAGTTGGAAGACAATTCGATTGACAATAAACGAATGCACAATAATACTAGAACAGAAAGAAATTGCATCAAAATGAACACATGCAACCCCTTACCAGCCAGGATGCACAACAAATCTTCCTTTAGAAAGGGCCCAGTTCACCTATTCAGAAAAAAATTAAGATCAGCTGCACTTTTTTCCGAGCCTTCCATTTACAAGAAAGGAGTGAATATACTCAAATCAGGGTATGAAATACCTTGTCAGTCCCAAGAGAATTCGCAACTACATGGGTGACCTGATCATCAATCTGATTGGTGCACACAGCACCAAATTGTTCAGCAGTTTGCCACAGAGGATGCATGTGAGGATTTACTTCACCAACTGGGAATATACGGCTAAATAAAACGCGGCAACGAGCAAGAATCTTCCGTTGTTCAGAAGCTAAGATGTTTCTAGCATCAGCTTCATCTAATGACTGGTGTGCAAAAAAGGTGTGATGTATTCTCTCGATAACCTGCTTTGAAAAAAAAATTAAACAACCAACATGTCCTATCTACTGAAGTAATATTCAACAATTTTATTGCACATTCACCAACACATCTCTAAGAAGTTGTCTCGGGCTAAAACAGTACCGCTAGAGAAGAAGCCAAAGTCCCAAATTCTGGTCTCTCATCATGGTCGATCTCAAGAAGGGAAGGACCCGGTAGTCCAAATTGCCGTCTACTACAGGGAAAATAAATATACCTGATGGGGAGAAACAAGAAGGAAGAGTTCAATCAAAGAAATGAGGGAGGATAAATCACAGAAAGGTTTATGTATTGAGCAATATCTCAAGAACATGGCGAATCTTTACCGCTCTACAACTATTAAATTTAGTTTGTTGTGAGGCCACACTCGGACAGAATCATCTATAATCACTACAGCTGATTCCATTCCCAACACTCCCTCCAAGTCCTTGGTCTTGGGAACCCTGTCTTCACTATCAAAAGGATCCCCATCATCACCCCTCGAGATAACTCGCACAGAAAATAATTCTCCTTTTGGATCGAGCAATTTTGCCATCTCAGTGGCATAATACTTGTTCCCCATGGTATATAGATGCAGCTCGAAGAGTTTACTAGCCTAAAATGGTAAATCAAGAAACATCACAAATCAAAGAAGGTTCAGTTATGATTTGATAAAACAAAGACTAATAACAACAGAAAGAAGAGGGACTCACCTTCTCCAAGAAATTCCATATCCCAGGCCGCAATTTAGTCCACATTCCCATATGAGGAAACCGAAATAGATGCCTCTGAGGCTTTTCACGATCCTCCTCCTCTTTCTTTCTCAACATTTCATCATGGTGCGGATCGACTTCAACAAACTGGAAGTAAAACAGTAGGCAAAAACCTTATTCTTAATTTTTTCGTAAGTTTCAACAGTTTCGATAAAACCAACTAGTCAAAATATTCCATGCCTTGGCTGAATTAAGAAGAGTGTGATCGAGATCCAAGACAAGACACAACTTGTGAGCAGCAAACATTTTCTTTTGTTCTTCCATCCTCCGAATCCTTTCTCTTTGGATAGCAACCTTTTGTTGGTCATCAAATCCATCAAACAAATGTTCCACATCACTCCACACAATTGGTGGTCGAGGGGGGACAACAATTGGTTCTTCAGAAGCCAAGCTAGTCCCAGTTTTCAGGTTGCCAGGCTCAAAGTCATGGCTCTTATTTTCAGTTCCAACTTTATGAGTCTGTAGTGACTGAGATGATGGAACCTCAGGAGGTATTGATGGGGACACAGACGTTTTAGATAAGGACATTATATCAGCAATGTTTCTCAGATTATTAGTGAATGGTCTAGTAATATCAGGTTGTATCACAGAACTAGAAGCCACTGATTTCTTCTCCAATCGATCCTCTTGCCTTGGTGTTCCTAAGTTTCTGGTCATTGCTGAACCAGTTGAGGCATTTATCTTGAGATGATCAGACCCAGCAGAACCACCCTTCTGATGTGCATTATAATGAACACGACGTGGATCACGAGGTTTCATCCGAATCTTTCCAGAATCCTCCTGCACATTATATATAATTGCTTAACCATATGAAGAGTATATTAGAAATATAATATAAGATAGAACTTCTTCATCCAGTAGTAAGTTGAAGAGGCAGCCAAATGACAACAATATTAACGGTAATATTTTATAATGGATATAAGATATCCATTCTAAAAATCCAGTTTCCATGTTCAAAGTTATCTGAGGACACTCCAACAAAAAAACAGAATTCCGAATTCTATTTTATAATTACTTTCATCAAGTGTAAATGTGGTAAATATATTCCATAACTCTAGCAGAAAGAATAAGTTGCATATATAGGTCCAAAGAAGTTGGGGAAAAAGGAAAAAAAGGCAAAAGGTTGAAGAGAGTGTTAAACAAGCAAGAGTCGGGAGTAGTAAACAAGCAAGAGTAGCTGGAAAGGCTTAAAACATGAGTATCGTTGAACTAAAAGAAAATGGAAACTGAATGCAGAGCATGTGTAGGTTCCCACCACAGAAACCCCCTGGGAAGGTGTCTGATTTCCAGCTGATGGTTTCCCCAACACCGGGACATTAGGTAGCACTCCATTTGTTGACTGTACCGATCCAAGTAAAGAATCTGAAATTTGCACTTGTATCGTGCTTTTGTTATAATCGAAAGACTTCTGGTGTTCCGATTTAAGTATGTTCATAAATATAGATGGATTCACTGCCAGATCTCTTAAAAGAGTCTGAAGGGAAGTATTCGCATTCGGATCTGTCCCTTGCAATTTTGTCATTTGACTTGTTAATGGTAAATTCACAGGCCTGCTTAGAGGCAGAGAAGAGGTTGGACTAGTCATGAGACTTGTTGAATTTGCAACAAGTGTTGGCAAGCTAGTGGTAGAACTTGGTAAGGATAAGGTAGTATTCTGACCCACAATTTGGAATTTCTCATGTCCTTTCATTGTTAAATTAGATGTAATTGAGCTGGCAGAAACACCAGTTATGGCATTTTCAATATTTGCTGAATTGCCTACGCTTCCCAGGATATGGTTTCCACGTGTACCCTGCATTCCAACTATTCCTGTGTCCTCCAACCAACCACCAGTTTCGGTCACTCCTTGCACATTATAAGCGATTCCAGAAACTGTTGGCTCATTTCGTTGCCGTTTCAACATGGGACCAGCCAAAACCAAGTCTTCAACTATCTTCTGCTTCCGTGAACTCATAAGTCCAAGAAGAGGCTCCACTCTGGGCTCATCATTCTTGGAAACTGCATTGGAATTGGCCCTTCGAAGCCTTGGGTCCCTAATTTTGGCAGAGGAGGATTTCAACACAGGATTTGAGGTGGTATTTGCAAGACTGGAAGTCATAGCATTGCCCATCCCTTGACAAGTAAGTGCCATAGAGGCAGAAGAAGAAACAACCGGGTGACCTAAAATTGAGGATTTCACAGAACCACTCATTTGTTGCCCTAACATTGAGGTGCTCACATGACTGACATCCTGAATAATAGAACTTGAAACTTCCCCACTCGTTTCACCATTCCCAGTATCACCTTCTTCAGAAGGAGTTGGGCTTGGAAATTCATCATTCCTAAAAAAGGAACTGTGACCAAACTTCTGCTGATAAGTGGAAACAGCTTTGACAGCATCAGTCACATAAGGATGCAGTATAGCATTCTCTTTCCTGAGAAATTGTCTGGGTACTGGCCATTCGGGTTTTGCTGATCCATGTCCCAACAAAACTCCTTTCCCAAAAGGCAAAGATGAAGTCATAACTTGTGTCGGCGACGGAAGATTTTCTGCATCATAATCTATATGAAGATCAAGGAGCGGAAGTACTGGACCTTTATTCTTATGATTATCTGACTCTAATTTTGACGTAAAGCTGCTATGAGTTTGATTTAAGGATCCAGTAGGCCTGAATAACATTTCATCCTTGTTCAGGCCAGTTAACCCGTTATTAGCCTTCTGAGACAACACATCAGTATTGGTCTTACAAAACTCTAGATCCACTTGTTTCTTCTTATTATGAATGTCATCGCTCGGAGAAAAAGGCAATGAATTCACCGATGATATAATAACCTCCATCTGTGGCAGTATGCAATAAAGTGAGATGCATTAACTCTTGAACACACCAGTGTAGGAGAAACTATGAAAAATCTTACCTCATTCAACTGCTGAAAAGAAAAAAGAGGTGGCTTTAAGCTTGTTACATGGATCAGCAACCTATCAGAATGTTTGAAACAAAAACTTGGTAACTAATTCATTTATGATCGCATAAAAGAAAATTACACAAATAGAACAAGCAAAACAGAACCTTGATAGGATGTGCCTATTCTGCTCTTTGAGTGTAGGATTCATCGAAAAGAACACCTGCAAACACCAATTTTAAGCAACTTTCCAGAAGTGTACTAATGAGATGTTTCTGAACAATCTATCCATGAGAAATAAACAAGATAATTATTGAGACAATGTGAGGCAGGTATATTAAAAAGTTCAATGTCATACCGAATTGACACTCTCGATGGCAGTGTATAATTGTTTAGCAAGATTATCTTTCTCAGCAGATGAACTCTCCAAAACCAATTTTTGCAAGCTGTCAACTGACTTCTGTAAACTTGAGCACAACATAACAAATGACCTACACACAAAGAAACCAAAAACTATATAAATTACTTACAAGACACAACTCATCAATAACAAAAGATAATGGACATCAACGTCAGAAGCTTTAGTATCTAACTTACTTATCAGCATCAGCCACAACCAGACTTTGGAGCTCTTTTTTTATCAAATCGATCTTCTTCTTCTTCTCTAGATGATTATTCTCGTTTAGATTAGCTTTCACGTCCTCTTCAAGTTCCATCCCTGAACCCTCTTTTTCAACAACCGACTCGGAATCCAAATCAATCTCCCCCTCCTCCAACTCCCCTTCCTCCTTCTCACCGTCATCCTCCGCATCAATGACAACCTTATTAGCAGATAACAAAGTATCTGGCTTGACATCATTATTTCCATTGCAATCATTGTTAGTGTCAGTGTTTGCACCATCCATCATCACAAAAACCTCGTCCAAGGGCTTATTGTTCACAGCCTGAGCCCAAGCCAAATTGTACAAACCAGAGTTGTAAGACCTGGAAGCCATCTGATACTTGTAAACATCCCTCATATTCCAAAACCTATTTCCATTCCCAGTTCCACCAACACTATTTTGACTCAGATTATTGCTTAAAGCGTTGATTTTCTTCGAATTATCAGTAATTTTGTAAGGCGAAGGAGAGGATGACGCTTGTTTAGTATTAAAATCTTCTTCGGTAATTTCTTCAACTGAGGTCGAATCTGAGATCTCCCCTTCCTCTACATCGTGAACCTCAACTTTAACAAGTAGCTCCTCACAACCACCTTGCATTTTCAAATATCTATTCAAAAACTTCAAATCTTCCAACCACCCACAACACAGAACAACATCAACTCAATTATCCAACAGCCAAAAACCAGTATTTACGCAATAAAAAACGGGAAATCAAAATCGATCTGTACGGTTCACACAGATGAAGAGATGGAGAGACAATCAATCTGCTTCCAAATCGAGGGCCTCGGGGGTAAAAAAGAATTGATTGCAATAATAAATTTGAATATGACGAACTCAGAGATCTCACCGGAAGTTCAGAGGTTTTTCAAATTACAGTGGAATTAATCTTGGATTTCGTATATTCAACTCGAGTTAAGCGACAGATCCATGTGTTTATTCTTCAAATTTACAGATTAATTTTTGCCCTAATTCCTAATGGAATCGAAATTGTACGGCTCCGGAACACACACAGGAAATTTACTAGAGAAATAGGACGAATAATTAATTAAAACGACTGATGTTGGTTAGATCCCTCAATATCTAAAGTTCGATCTGTACACGCCACGTTTGAAGTTAAAACCCCTTTGACCAATAGGAATATGGAGAAATTGTCCAAAATAAGTATTTATGACGGTGAATGACTGTATATCAATAACGAATTTTACTGATAGATGGTAATGAGACAAGTCTAAATCCAAATCCGTATAAAACTCGACCCTATGGAACGGGTCTAAACCCGGTCAAATTGATCACGGGACGGGTCGAGGCCCGTTTGACCTGGTTTCTGATGCGGGACACTGTAGATCTTGGTTTTAGCCAAACCTACACCGAATCCACCGTATATAAATAATAATTTTATTTTTAATTATTGTTTATCTTATTATTAATAATTATCTCATATTCTAATATCTATCATAAATCACATCCCTAATTCCTAAGTATCACATCCCTCACAAAGTCACGCACAACGTCACACCAATTTCAGAAAATTATCTTCATGTGCCAAATATGCCACCAAAACGTGCTTGAGTAATTGAGCTTTGACATCTAAAATCCGACGGGGCGGGGCGGGACGGGTTGAACACACAGGGTTCGTGGGTTGGATCGGGGCGAGCGGGGCGGATAAGGTAGGCGGGGAGGGCAGGTCTGGATTTTTCCTTGTGGTGGGACGGGTGACGGTTTCTAGGTTTGGCAAAATCCGTCCCAAATCGTCCCCGTTATCATCCTTAATTTTATACTTTGTAGTTTAAATAATAATGTCTATCTTTTTGTTATATATTTTTATATTAAATTATAGGAGAGATAATTGCGATTTTTCTCATAATTATCATAAATTAGATAGGGGTGATATTATAATTATTACATAGAGAGTCCATTTGTTAATTCTTCCAATTATGGGTAAACGTTCGTAATAAATATTTTTGACAAAGTACTTTTTCTTTTTTCTTTTTTAAAAAAGTGACTTATAACTAAAATAAAAAAACATAAAAAAACCAATATATATCCTGATTGATTCTTGTTTACCGATATCCCTACTCTATTTTATTGTTAGTGATCACTAGGGATTTAATTTTGATTTATATGATATGCTAATATTCGTGTTTATCAAAATGATATTGAAACTTTAGTTTAAGTAAAATTGGATTTATTTTTATATCATTATTTAAATTTAACTTTTTTGTGTAGACATTTTCTAAATTTTAAATCAATTTAATTAGTTTACTAGTGTGTGATATTATGGGGACATCGAGCCACATCGGGCAAATCAGCTCGGCATAATACTCGAGAACCAGTTCAGCACATCATGGCTGAGGTGAAAAAGTGTCATATCAGCTTAGACCACCTCCGGCCCACTAGGCCAGTACATGCATAAATCATGGACATCATCTAGCATTCGATCAAACTCGTGATCTACTGAGCATTCATGCCGCGAGAATCTCGCGGACATGCATTAGTGCTAGATGACAATTATGGGAAGATATACACACATCATGAGCAAATTATAAGTAGATCAGGTTAATGTCGGACGATAATTGAGGAGAATAATGCACAGATTGTGGGCAAATTGTGGCCCGAGATTCACATGTCATTATTCGGGAGAATGCCACTATATGAGCATCCAACAATGGAAGCGAACATTCAATTGCTCCCAAAAAATACTCTATACACACAATAGAATACAATTCTAATATATAAAGTGAAATTAATCTTTTTGTTTCACTTGTTTTTCCGAGCACTGACTTGATCGTTGGAGTGGTCACGTCGAGGATCTCCTCGGAACCCATATAACATTTGTGTTCTCAGGCTATCTCACATCGAGACATATAGCTTGAGATATACTATATACAGCTCGAGATACACGACCTGCAGTTCATACAGTGATCCGGAATCACATGAGAAAATCAATATGAATTAGAGATGTAAACGAACCGATTGAGCCGAATATTTTTAAGGTTAGAATTTGAGCTCGAGATCGATTTGAAGCCAAATTGTTTTAATATTATTTTGCTCGAATTTGGTTCGAATCAAGACCCGAGTTCGAGTTCGGCTCGAATATTCGAACTCGCTCGCGGGTTATTCGAACTATTACTCGAAAATAAAGGATCGGAATTTATTTATTGAATATAGAATTAAATATTAAAAATTGTTATCGGCTTGCGAGTTATCGGATAAAATAATTTGGGCTCGAGTTTGACTCAAAAAAAATGCAAAGATGTTCGAATTCGGCTTGATTTATTTACAGCCCTAGTACGAATATAAAACATTTGATAAAGCATGGAAGGCTGATAGAGATGTTTAGGTATTTTGGTATAGCTAAAACAAATTTTAACAAACGTTACCCTAACTAAAATAGTTACAATAACAACTATTTTAAATAATTATCATCATTAGTCTAACGATTTATAAAATCATACAAAAAGTGACTGCTGATTGAAATAAAATTATCACACCTTATCAAACAAATAAATTGTCCTAAATAATTTTTGAAAATATTTTCCACAAAAAGCGACTAATATGCTCGCGACATCTGCACATGGCTAGAGCTATCAAAATGGGCTGTTCTGCCCAACCTTTCGGCCCAAACGAGCCCAACCTGTTTGGGCCTATCTCCAGACAGGTTGGGTAACCCGAGGTGGGCGGCGGGTTGTAGCAGGCCAGCCCGCCGAGAATTTTTTTTAAAAAAACTTCAAAAAAGAATTCTAATTGAATTTGTTGAGCCTGAAACTGATGCTAGAAGAATATTGAAACTTGACTCAGGTTTTATCTAGGCATTAACTGTGCCACTAAAATACTTGACTAGAGAACCAGTATTTTACTCAATTTTGAAATACATGTTGCAACTTTCAAGCACGATCAAGTGAAAAATATGTAGTAGATCGGATTCTTCAATGCGATATTGAGTTCTTATTTATAAATTGAGGCTAAAAAAAGGAATAACATTTGTTTTCAAAGGGCCAACCCGCTAAAACCCGTGGCCCTTTGGCGGGTCACGAGACTGATCCATTTTGACACCTCTACAACACGATCACCAGTACTAATTTATATGTGTTTCAATCATAAATATCAGTTATTCTTTGCATGTAATTTTAATACAAATATAATTTTATATGTATCAATTTTTTACGTCAATTATAAATATGATGTAGTTATTTTTCCATATAAAATTTTATATTTGAGTTTTTGTCTGTTATGTTTTGTTTCACCGTAAGAAAAAGGGTATTTGGAGAAAAAAATGGTGTGCTTTAGTAAACAAAAGTAGTTTCGATATTGATTTCTTATTTATTTAAAAAAGATATAAATTTATTAAGGCTGCATTTAGATTGAGTCTCAAAATTTCAAATCCATGGATTTCAAAACTATTCAAAGAAGTGAGACACCTATTATTACGGATTTGAAATCCTTAGCTCCAAATCCGTTAATCAAAGCTCCCTAAAATATTTTAATGTTTTATTAAAAAAAATTGATGGGTTTGTAATTTGAATTGAATTCCAACTAAAACTGTAACTAATCTACCAAATTATAAAATATTGATCCAACTACTCTATTACTTTTTTGGTTAGGTTAATTAAAATAATTTGGTCAATTATCTCTATTAATTAATTACTGAGTAATATTAAACATTGCTTGACCGAGTAGTTTGTAGAGCTGCAAGGTTTTGCTTCCATAGTGGACCGGCCTGACTGAGTGCGTATCCAAGGTTCTAAAGCCCATTACATTGGGCCCAAAAGATCAGTTCATACTTTACTAATAGGCCCACAGTGACAAAAAAGTTGGCATTCCCTGCTTGTTAGACTTGGAAGTTGGAACGCATGTTCATCAGACCAAGATGCTACAGAGTATTGCAGAAATGGACACAATTTTCGAAGCAATCAGAGGATTACTTTTAAATTCCTTTTCTAAATTTTTTGGTTTCACATCGATGGCTGCCTTACAGCAGCAGCCACGGAGCAGCAACAAATTGCCTTCCTTAATTCAAGAATCCGAGTCTCATTTTATACGCTAGAATGCTCCAGCACTGTATAAAGAACGAGCAACCCATGAAAGGAAAATTCCTTCACTGCGAAATTCTGAAGAGGGTGTCTGTTTGGACTTATTTGCCTGCAATGTTTTACTTAATTTTTACATCAAAAACGGATTTTTGCATGATTGCGTTACGCTGTTTGACGAAATGTGGCAGATAAATATGGTTTCGTTTGTTACTCTGATTCAGGGTTATTCTCTGGTTGAAGAGTATGATAAGGCTGTAGAATTGTTCTTTAGGTTGCACAAAGAGGGTCATGAGCTAAATACATTTGTGTTCACTACCATTTTGAAGTTGGTTGTCAGCAAGGAGTTCCCGGAGTTTGGATGGTGCATTCATGCTTGTGTTCATAAGCTTGGTCATGACGCTGATGCCTTTGTTGGAACTGGGCTAATTGATGCTTATTCGATTTGTGGCTTGGTGGATATTGCTAAGGAAGTCTTCAATGGAATTCTCAACAGGGACATGCTATCTTGGACTGAGATGGTTGCTTGTTACGCTGAGAACGACTGTTTTGAGGATGCATTGTATCTATTTAAGCGAATGAGGATGGATGGGTTGCAGCCTAATAATTTCACCTTTGTGAGTGTGATTAAGGCTTGTGTTGGACTCATGACATAAGTATGTGGTAGTTTCATTGCTTGACTAGTATTTGGGGTCCGGAAATAGACGACGCCCGGCAGGTATTTTGTGAGATCCCTAAGGATTATGTTGTTCCATGGAGTTTTATGGTCGTAGGTACTCACAGTGTGACTGGTGTGAGGAAGCTTTGGATTTGTTTCTTTAAATGAGGAAAGCCTTTGTTTGTCCTAACCAATTCACTCTAGCTAGTGTCCTCCAAGCTTGTGCCACTAATGGGGGCCTGGGATTCGGAAAGAAAATCCACTGCCTTGTAGTCAAGAATGGCCTTAATACCAATGTATTTGTTTCAAACGCCCTCATGGACGTGTACGCTAAATGTGGAGAGATGGAGGCCTCAATGAACTTGTTTTTGGAGTTCAGAGACAAAAATGAAGTATCGTGGAATACAATGATCGTTGGCCATGTCCAACTAGGAGATGGAGAGAGAGCATTCCAAATGTACTTGAATATGTGTGAGGGGCAAGTTCTAGCAACCGAGGCAATATTCTAGTTCGCTTCGCGTATGAGCCAGCTTGGCTGCCTTGGTGCCTGGCGTTCAGGTTCATTCAGTGGCTACTAAAACCTTGTATGATGGGGATGATGCTGTGAGCAATGATCTTATTGATATGTATGCAAAGTGTGGGCGGATTAAAGATGCTCGATTGATCTTCGACATGATGAGCCAGAGGGACATCATTTCTTGGAATACTATATGATATCATCATACTCGATGCATGGTCTCGACGCAGAGGCTCTACAAGTTTTCGAAAAAATGCTATAATCAGGATTCAAACCAAATCAACTGACCTTTGTAGGTGTACTTTCAGCATGTAGCAACACAGGATCTTTAGATCAAGGGTAAACTTATTTACTTCCATGCAGAAGAACATGGTGTTGAACAGTGGCGGATGCAGGATTTTTAGGAAGGGAGGGCAAAAGAAATTTAAAATAGAAAATTTAGGCCAAAAAAAAATTTTAGAGGTCAAAATATAATTTAAGGGGGGGCAAAATATAATTTTTAAGAGGTAAATTATAATTTTTTAGGATAAAATCGCAATTTTTTAAAAAAAAATTATTTTTTTTAAGTAAAAAAAATTATTTTTTTGGGGCAAGGGGGGGCACTTGCCCCCCTTGCCCCTTAATAGGTCCGCCCCTGGTGTTGAACCGTGCATGGAACATTACACCTGTATGGTATCACTATTGGGGCTATTAGGCCATCTTGAGAAGTTTGTAAAGATGATAGACGAAATCCGTTTCCGCCTAGCGTTATGGTATGGTGTGCTTTACTCGGGGCTTGTGTTGCACACAAAAATGTTGAGCTTGGGAGATTTGATGCGGATCGTGTGCTTGAGATGGAACCGCAAGGTGAATCAAGCTATGTGTTACTGTCAAACATATATGCCACGGAAAACTCTTGCATGCACCGGATGTGAGATGCATACATCCACATATATATATATATATATATATATATATATATATATATATATATATATATATATATATATATATATATATATATATGTGTGTGTGGGTGCATGGGATTCTTGCAAGGAAAAGCATGAAGAAGAAGCGAATAAAGAAAGTACCCGGACTCAGTTTAATAATTGAGAGCCAGGGAATAGTACACCATTTTGCAGTTGGAGACGATTCACATCGAGACATAAAATTGATTCGAGGAATGCTTGAATGTTAGAAGAAAGAGAGCAGGTTATGCTCCAGATCATGGTGTTATTTTACTTGATGTGGAAGAGGATGAAAAGGGCCGCCTCTTGTGGCTACACAGTGAGAGACTAGCTTTAGCTTTTGCTCTTACAAGAACGTCACCAGGAAGCCATATTCGTATAATCAAGAACCTACGAATATTTGGCGATTGCCATGCTGCATTTAAGTTTATGATGTTTATACACAGAGAAATTGTCATTATAGATGTAAAACGATTCCATCACTTTCAAGATGGTGTTTTGCAACTCACACACAAGAGGTTTTCAAGATGGCATCTTCATCATCGCATTTTCCATAAGCTCCAAACCCAATTAAATTCCTCCATCGATTCATATTATTGACACGTCACAAGTTTTCTCTCTCTCCCAACTCGTCTGCACGAGCTTGTTGCACATATTTCACAAACATCTAGCAACACATGAATCCAGAATAAACAAATCTACAAACAAAACATATACGATTATTGTTTGGTTGCTAAGTCAGGAAAACAAAAACGAATACGGTAAAAACCAAACAAACGATCACATAGACAAAATCATTTCCGCTGTTTGAGGATTGCGGAGTATATTTTCCTCCGGGAACCTACGGCATTGATCCCCATATCTTTGAGATCCTCTAACGTTAGCATCGGCAAAACCTCATCGTCCACCTCGTGTATTTCGAACACCGGCACATATCTCCCTAATCCCAGTCCAGTTAACCACTCTCGGACCCCTAAATTATCTTCATTATGCTGCTGCTCCGGTGAGTTAACCTCTTCGTGAAGTACCCCGTTGCTCTCCGAAACTCGAACTCCACCGCCTCTCCTTTGGTGATCCCAGTAGCGTAATCCCATGTTCTCCGCAGAATTGACTGGACTCTGGTCCTTTAATAGAGAACCCTCAGAGCCCTTCATCTCGAAATCTCGCAACTCGTCGTTGCTGTTGTAAGTTTCTTGAAAAGCATTCGAGCTCTCAATTATTGCTCCCTCTCTGCCACCGCCATTGACAATGGCGGTCGGGTCGAATTTATTCCAATTCGTGCGAACTCTTTTGGTGGGCTTATTGGTTTTCGGCTTGCGAAACGTGAAGTCGATGAAATTCTCGGAGGGACCCGGGAAATCTTGGAAATTCAGGTCGCTGCCGTTGACGAGGTTGGTTAGGGGTCGGGTTTTCGAGGTTTTGGCCGCTAACGACGGGTCTTTATGAAAGCGCCAGGTTTTGGCGGGGCGGCGGCGGTGGTGGTAATCTAAAGGTGGGTCGCCGCCTATCTCGCCGAGTCGGACGCTGGGGCGGCGCTGCCGTTTGGGGGGATTATTTGGGACTTTGGGCGCGATGGGCTCGTTGGCAGTGGTGGGATGGTGGTCAATTGGATTGAGGTCTGGTGACAACGCGATATCGGCGGCGGTCGGAGGGGTGGTGGAAACTAGGCCATCCGGCGGCGTTGGCTCGGCTGCCATGTGTGTGTAATCACGGTAGTGAGAAAGAGGGAAAATTAAGCGTCAGCTTGTATCTTCAGTCTTCAGATAAGACGGAGTGGAGAGTCGATTGGGTGAGGTCGGGTGCAGGGGAGCATATGTGGACTGCTTTGGGCATCTTTGGTGAAAAAAACTAGCTTGATAATATGCTTTTATTTATGGGTTATTTATGGGTTACTCTCATCGATTGAATATATATCAATATTGAATCTCACTTCCAATGAATTGTATTTATCCAAGCAAAAATCAATTCGCTAATATGATTGACGCTCAAACAATCCAATCTAGGATCGTTTTCAACAGCACACGTATCTCAATTGCTTCCTAAATGGATGAACAATGGGGTCAGTCATCCTATTCAAATTTATATTCAGAAAATAATATTCTTTGATTAAAATAGACATACTCTTAAACTTGATTTGACATATATATTTTAGTCAAATGAATATCATTTTTAAAATTCAAATTTAAACAATATATTTGACCCAAACATATTTAATATAAAGTTACATCTTTCACCACAATTCAACTGGGTATCATATGGATCGATTTTTACCTATATTGCACCGATACATCGAAAAAATAACTCAATATATTACCGGACATTCCATAGACACGGACATAGGTGCGACACGGTGGCGGATATGCCTCGCGACGTGTTCGTTTTTCTTTAAAAGATTAATTCTGATACGTGTCGGATACAACATGATACGTCATGGATACGCATGGACATGACAAAGACACGATCTTTTTAATACTTACATGACACGATCTTCTACTTTCTATTAAGAAAAACCCCACAATATGCACAAGGGGACTGCAAGTTGTATGACTGGAGATACTTTTGAGTCCTTCGATGATGATGTTGACATTCTTGAGATTGCAAATCTCTTGGTTGATGAACCAGAGTTGGAGTCTGTTTTTATATTGCCGATGAAGTTAGTGAAGGATTAAGCAATGATTGACATTTACAATTTAGGGTTATTTTTGTCATTGCAATAGAAAATAAACTTAGTTAAAAACAATTATGTTTTTGAACAAAAAAACTTTTTTAACTTAGTTAAAAACAATTATTTTTTTAACAAAAAAACTTTTTACTCCTGTTCGAAATTTACCCGATTAAAAACAATGCAAGACAAAAACATAACAAGGGCAAAAACAGAGAGAGCAGTGGCGGTTTCCATAACAGATCGAAGAAGGGAGAGATTGAAGGAACTTCTCTCTGAAACTCGAGAGAGCATCAAGAGCAAGCAAAGTGTAGGAAATCAGGTTTGGATTTCTCACACATTCACTAATCTTGTTAGATTTTCTTGGACGAAAATGATAGACTTGTGAGGCGAAAAAAATCTGTGAACACTTTGGATTTGGTGCTTAATGAAAATGCCCCCTTGTAGGTCGAAAAGATTGTCAAACACGTATATCTGGTGTCTTCTCTTCCCTACTATTTTTCTTATACTTGTGTGGTTATACGTTGATTTATATTGCGTTGGGCGTTCTGCATTTTCTTGGTTCTCAGATTATTATATGCTTTTCAACTTTTGTCAGTGCGCATGAATTTAGAATCTGGAATCACCTATTGATTGGGCATAGTGTATACTGCTTGTGTGAATCGAAGAGTTGAAATGTGTGTGTGAGTTGTTGATTCAATTCATTAGCATATCGATCAATCTTGATTTTACGGTAATTTGAGGCAATTAGATTCTTGGCTTTTCGACATTGGTTCTGAGAAAGGGAAACTCAATCTGTTATTGTCAATTCCATTAAAGAATCATTGTGTTGCTTGCCAGTGGTGTTATTAGTGTTCAGTGGAGCCTTGATTAAGATTTAATCCAAGCAAAGAAATTGTTCCTGCATCAATTTAAATTTGAACAGATAGAACAAAGGCTACTGTAGTTCCTTTATTTTTGAATTTCTTTAACAGAAAGATAACTTGGCATCAACAAGGAATTTAGTTGCTAAGTGTATAGATATATCGAATAGAATTGATGCGATCGGATTGATCGAGTTTCATAACATCTTATAACATCTTCAAGGTAACATTTCTTCTTGTTTTGCAGCATTTCCTGACTTGTTTACTGCGTGAGAGCTGAAAACATTACCTCTGTCATGTGCAACGGTCGCTGGATAGTGGTGGATAAGAAGATTATGACCTTAAACGAGGTATCATATGTGTCCACGAAAGATCAGATTTTAAAGCAATTTTTCGCTCATCCATAGAATCATTGAGCAGAGATAATGTAATCTAACATTGGTTAACTGATTCCAAACCTTTTTTTTTACAGGAAAAAGTTATGATAATGGCTAAGAATGCGTCTAAGGATCTTTTGAAGCTAGCACGCATTAAGATTCCTATAAAAACGAACATCTTGTGCTCAAACAACATTTTTTTGTACTTTTATTTTGTACTCGAGTTCTATGACTCATAATATAAGACTACAAAATAATGCAATTAATAACATAAGATGTTAACTATGGTACGGTTTGTTCGTTTTGAATGCTAGAATTAAGTAGTTACAATAGTTTAGTCTAGGAAATGGAATCGACCCAGAATGGAATATACTTCAACTTTTTGTGTAGTCAACTGAAAGAACTTTGATTTTCTTAAGCAACTCATCTTGGTTTACACAGTTAGTCATCTCTCTCTAGGCTCTAGCACACGATTTTCAACTCAGAAATTCATAACATGCCCAGCAAATAAAAAAAAATCCATGTTATGCGATATATATTAAGAAACTTAAGAAACTGCATCAAGCAGACAGTGGAAGTTGCCCTTTGGATGGCCTGGTCTCTCTCGAGCTTTATATGTATTCTACCTCTTGCCAATTCCAGAAGCACGATTTTGAGCGTAGGCCCTTAGAGAAGGTGACTGAGTAAGGCCAAAGGGAGCGATGGTGTTATTCTGGCTTGCATTTTTCTTTTGTATTCTACGTCGTGCAATGCACCCGCGGATCCATGGGGTCACTTCCTCGCTAACTTTGATCATAATGAAGAAGATGATGCGGTAGATTATGATCATGCTGAAGAGTACACTCAGGTCAATCCATTTCGAACGGTGCACATCAATCTGGAACACATTTTCTAAAATATATTCTCCTGGAATCTTGGGGAGGTCGGGTGACTGATTGTCGAAAATCAAGCCTTTGAGATCATTTTGATATTGCCCCTGGTTAGTATTTTCAGGTGTCAGTTTATCCAAACTTAAAAGAGAGACATTACATTTATGGCGTTTTGTTTACCTGCAGAGCCCAGAAGTGAAAGCTTATGTAAGACATTGGGTAACGCCAGAAGGGCTTTGGGATATCATTCGGGAGTCGGAAGTAACCGGAGACGAGCATAAATATTCCCTATATACACGAAGCAGAACATCATACAACCAGTCAGTTGAGTCTATTTTCTGCTTTGTCTGGAGATTATTATATCTTTTAATTATGTTATAGTAGTCTAGTATAATCACTAACCTGGATTCCAGCACCTATGATGATTCCCATAAGGAAATTAGGAACAACACTGGCTATGGCCATCATGAGGCTCTCAACAACGGTGACACTCGCATAAAGGCACAAGACAAAGAATAGATAATGCAAAAATCCGGGATGGAGGCGGACCATGAAGTAGCACACAGTTCCAGAAATAAAGGTGATCAGTATCAGAAATGGCATAGCAGATAAGGTGTTGCTTATCACGAAAGCAGTCACACCGTAGTGCCCGTTGAGCCTTTCCCTTTGGAAAACCTGAGGTAACAAGACAGCACAAGTAGTTTGATTTCATTCTCCTTTTCTTTTCTTTTTTTACAGGGAAGAACTAAATGGACAATCAATATACCTTCATATCTTCCACAAACGAAGGAAACCCACCAATGGACATGAAGGTCACGAAACCAAAGACAAAAGATGCACATGCACCTCTAGCCTGTAAATTCAACAGGTAAATTATTCCTAGTTTTTTTAATATCAATAGAACTTAGATAAACTTAAATTCAGAGGAGATATAGTTTATAAGACAATTCAAAATGCATAGGAAATATAAAGAAAAACATTACCAGGATCGAATTGTATCCAGTTCCCACGTTCAAGTAAATGGTTCCAATGCAAATAGTGACCACAATGTAGATAACAAGCCTCAGCCAGTAATAGCCAAAATCCCTCGACATATTAACGAAAGAGCGTTTAGTTAAGGTAAAAGTCTGCATGAAAAAACTAGCCCGACTCCCTCCAGAATCCAGCACAGTTCCATTCTGTACGTATCATAGTAAGTCATATCCGAATCAGCTTATATAATCTGATGAATGGGTTAACTTAGGCACAAATCAAGTGGTAAAGTGGCACTCACAACTTTGGACATCCCCTCGATCTTTTCTTTTGCCGCATAACAGTAGAGCGAGGTTTGATAAGAGTCTACAAGTGTTCGGATTGCTTCAGTTGTTGTTACTCTCTCTAGAGGATCATCATTTGATTCAAACTGTTTTTGGATAAAAATGGATAACAAGGAGTCAAAAAAAGATTAAATAACTGAAAATGTAGCAGTCAGTTTACAGTGCCTGTTGCTGAGTCCATGAACAACAGATGAGTTCTTGCTAATTCCTGGAAGTGTGATAATCAAATGTCCGAAGTTTTATAATAACAAAGTTATATCAAAATCTAAAAGAAGGGTCTTCCTACTGCAACAGTAACCAGGGCGCCTATTTATTTCACTTCATATGCTCTCTCATTTTCTGTCTTGATCTGCTTAAAAATTATATCAACCAAGGAAAATAAAGTTTTTAGTTAATTATTATGATTGATTGACATTTAAATTAATTTACATCCATTAAAGGTTGCATTTGGGTTGAGCCAATTGAAATTATATATTGATAATGCTGTCGTTTTATATTCGTTCTTTGAATTATTTCTCATATTAAATCCGTTCTTCGAAATAAAATACTTCCATAAAATTTCTATCTCCAATCATACTTATCAAAATCTAATTTTTTGTTTTATTTTCCTGAACTGCCTTTGGTTAATTTAACAAGGTATTTATAGCACAATAATAATGTACTTATACAGGAAAATTTTATTTTGCATTCCAATATCAAAAAATTGCTATCATTATATACTCACATAAGTATAAATATTTAGTTAAATAATTTTCCGTAGAGTGAAAAATATTTAAAACTATACATTATAAAATTTAAAATTAAGAGCAATGAGGATAACAGAACAATCTAAAGATCAATCCACCATCATCAAACAATTAGATATACACAAAGAGCAGTGGCAGGAATTGTTTACCCGTAGTTTCATGGATCCTTTCAGAGTTGCTTTAACTTTATCAAAGTCAGAATTAATGCAGCGGAGAAAATGGTCAGATGGGTTTCTGAGTGCCGGACATGGGAACCCAGCTTGTGCAAAAAACTGCAAAATCAACACTCACCAAATTAGATTTCCACCCTATATCTGTCGCACAACAAAATGTACGGTTTCATTGAAATTAATGAAGAATTCTGGCCTCATAAGCTTCCGAAGCTTGGCCAAAGTACACTGTTTTCCCACCAGAAAGCAAGTACAATCGGTCAAACAGCTCAAAAACTTCACTGCTCGGCTGGTGTATGGAGGCAATAACAGTGCGCCCATCTCTGGACAAAGCTCGTAGTGTTTGGGTCACAAAGAATGCCGACGCACTGCGTCAAGAAAGAAGCAGATGTAATGAGATTTGTTGAAATATAGAATATTGATCTTAAAATAGATTAGGATATTTATGGAATATTTGATTGTAAATAGATAGTGATCTTTTGTTTTTAAAAGATCATTAGGATAGGAAATAATTGATATGGTTGGATCTATCTACCTAATTGGGTAGCATATCTCTCCTATAAAAGGAGATGTAATTATGTGAATTATTATATACAAGAAATACAATTTCTATCCTAGAAAACTACATGGTATCAGAGCCAGGTTCAATCTTGAGTCTTTTCTTTCTCTGATTTTCTTCGCGTCGTATTGTTCATCGGCACTATTCATCGCGACGGCACTATTCACCGATACTGTTCATCGCGTCGGTGCTGTTCATCGCGACGGTACTGTTCATCGGTACTGTTCATCGTTTTTTTTTTTCCTGTTCAATCTGTATCCGATTGCAATTCTTCCCCGATCAACGCCATAGAAAGTTTTTTTCTCGGTGATTTTTCCATCGATCTTCTGTCCGCGATTCAATCTGTTTTTCGATCAGAATTTTTTGCGCAATTGAGAATTGTTTCTCTGCGCATTGCTGCCTTTGATCGACATCTTATTTTCCGAAATTGAAGATTGTTTCTCGATCAGAATTTTTTACGCAATTGAGAATTGTTTCTCTGCGCATTGCTGCAATTGATCGACAATTGTTTGACGAAATTCAGAATTGTTTCTCTGAGTGTTGCTGAACTTGCTTCCGCGTTTGACGTTTATCTCTGCGCTCTTATTTCACGTCATCTTCCAGCAACCTAATTCCACCACCATGAATCCAGGGTCAGATTCTTCTCACAATTCCTTCCAGTTAACCCACCATAAATTGAATGGGAAGAACTATTTGGAATGGGCTCAGTCCATGAAACTTACAATCGATGGCAAAGGTCGGTTAGGTTATCTGACTGGGTCGGAGGAACGCCCAAAAACAGATGATTCCAAGTTGAGTGCCTGGGGTTCTGCAAATTCGTTAGTAATTGCATGGTTGATCAATTCAATGGAGCCGTCAATAGGTAAACCATACCTTTTTCTACCCACTGCCAAGGATGTATGGGAGGCTGTCAAAGCCACCTACTCAGATTCTGAAAATTACTCCCAACTTTTTGCATTAAAACTTAAACTGTGGAAGTCTAGACAAGGCGATCGTGAGGTGACTGTCTTCTATAATGAGATGGTCTCACTTTGGCAAGAGTTGGATCAATGCTCCACCGATAAATGGGATTGCCCGACCGACAGTGTCCGATTCATGAAGAAAGAGGAAAGTGATCGGGTGTATCTCTTCTTAGCCAGTCTAAATACTGAATTTGATGACGTTCGATCTCGCATCCTTGGAAAAAGCCCGCTGCCCACACTGCGAGAGGCGTTTTCTGAGATTCGGCGTGAAGAAGCACGGCGGACAGTGATGTTAAAACCGAATACTGATACTAGATCCTCAACCCCTTTGGTAAATGACCATTCTGCATTTATCTCCAAGTATGGATCTGAACCTGCCAAGAAAGACAAGGACAAACCTTGGTGTGATCTTTGCAAACGACATTGGCATACACTGGAAACATGCTGGAAAATCCATGGAAAACCCCCAAATTTTAAGAAAAAATCAGCATCTACCAACCGAGCTCTACAAGTCTCCACCGATGACCAAGGGCCACAAAGTAATCCAGAATCTTTTCCTTTTAACAAGGAACAACTACTGCAATTGCACAAGCTCTTACAAACTTCTTCGACTCCACAAAATCCGTCAAATTCCACTGTCCAAACAGGTAGTACAGCCTCTGTACCAGCCTCGTTTTTTTCCAGCAGTATTCCTCGCCAAAACAGTCCCTGGATTGTCGATTCTGGGGCTACTGACCATATGACAGGTTGTTCCCATTCCTTTTCTACATATATTCCATCTGCAGGTCATAAACGAATTCGCCTTGCTGATGGTTCCACTTCGGCAATTGCTGGAATTGGTAGTGTCAAGATCACACCCTCTCTCATTCTTCATGATGTTCTCCATGTCCCTACCCTTTCTTATAACCTTGTGTCATTGAGTAAACTAACTTCTATCCTTAATTGTCGTGCCATTTTTAACTCCTCTCAATGTGAATTTCAGGAAATGATCTCGGGGAGGATGATTGGCAGTGCTAGGGAGCATGGAGGACTTTATTTACTTGAAGATGGACCCATTGGACATCTTGTTAAAAACACCTGTTTGAACTCTATTTCGTTTTCTAATAATGTTATGCTTTGGCATTATAGGCTAGGACATCCAAGTTTTTCTTATTTAAAACAGTTGTTCCCTGATTTATTTAGCCATACAACTCCATCATTTTTCCGGTGTGAAATTTGTGAATTTGCAAAACATCATCGCTCAAATTTTCCTTCACGACCATATCAAGCTTCTAAACCTTTTTTATTAATTCATAGTGATGTTTGGGGACCATCTCGTGTCTCAACAATGTTTGGAAAAAAATGGTTTGTTAGCTTTATCGATGATCACACCAGACTTAGTTGGGTATATTTGCTAAAAGATAAATCTGATGTCAAAGAGATTTTTAAAATATTTTATCAAATGGTTGAGACTCAATTTCAGGAAAAATTCGGGTGTTCAGAAGTGACAATGGCCGTGAATACTTTAATGACTTTCTTGGGGATTTTTTTCTACAATCTGGCATCGTTCATCAAAGCACATGCCCCGATACTCCGCAACAAAATGGCATTGCTGAACGAAAAAACAAACATCTTTTAGAAGTCACCCGCGCCCTACTTTTTACACATAATGTTCCAAAGTACTTATGGGGTGAGGCACTCTTAACAGCGACATATCTCATAAATCGAATGCCGTCAAAAGTTTTGAAATTCAAACTCCCCTTACGGTCTTTACAGATTTTTTTCCAACTTCCCGATTAACATCTGATTTACCACTTAAAGTATTTGGGTGTAGTGCCTTCGCTCATATCCATGATCATCTTCGTGGGAAATTAGATCCTAGAGCTCGAAAGTGCGTCTTTGTTGGCTATGCTCCAAATCAAAAGGGTTATTAATGTTTTGACCCCACAACAAAAAAATTGATCATTACTTTAGATGTTACCTTCTTTGAGGATCAACCATTTTTTCCTCCTCTTCGTCAGGGGGAGAGCCTAAGGGACGACTCTGACTCTGACCTGGTTACTCTTGATCAAAATATTTTTCTAAATATGGAAACCATCAGCGAAAAATTGGACACTAGAACTATAACGTCATCTCATAACACTACTATAAATGCAAATAAAGAACAAACAGGTGAGCTACGTGTTTACTCGAGAAGGAACAAAAATCAAAGAATGGAGCCTAACACCTCCCAGCACTTCCAAGAGTCTGCACCTCAGATCATTTCAAGTCTTCCTAATGTTCCAGGTAATTCTGCTCTTCCAGAATCAAATCCACCTATACTTTTGTCTAACCTTGATCTTCCAATCGCTCAACGTAAGGGAGTTAGAAGTTGTGTCAAGTATCCAATGTCAAATTTTGTTTCCCATAAAAATCTATCCCCACATTTTTCATCATTTATCTCTCAATTATCCATTGTGGAGATTCCAAAGACTGTGCAGGATGCTTTAGGGGTTCCTGAATGGAAGGAAGCTATTCTTGAAGAAATGCGAGCCCTTGAAAGTAACGAAACGTGGCAGGTATTGGAACTACCGAGGGGAAAGAAAACTGTTGGCTGCAAGTGGGTGTTTACCACCAAGTTTAATGCAGATGGCTCGTTAGAGAGATATAAAGCTCGGCTGGTAGCTAAGGGATTCACTCAAACGTATGGGATAGATTACCTTGAGACTTTTGCACCAGTGGCAAAGCTAAATACAATCAGAGTACTCTTGTCAATTGCGGCTAATCTAGACTGGCCATTACAACAACTAGACGTAAAAAATGCATTTCTGAATGGTGACTTAGAAGAAGAAGTCTATATGGATCCACCTCCAGGATTTGAGAAAACGTTTGGATCAAAGGTATGCCAGTTAAAAAATCATTGTATGGACTAAAACAATCACCAAGAGCTTGGTTTGAGAAGTTCACACATTCTGTAAAAAGACAAGGATATACTCAGGGACGAGCAGACCACACCATGTTCACACGGCACTCCGCAGATGGGAAGGTAGCTATCCTTATAGTATATGTTGATGACATTATTCTTACAGGGGATGACATGATGGAAATGGTACGATTGAAGAATTGTCTTGCTTCTGAGTTTGAAATCAAAGATCTGGGCTCACTAAAATACTTTCTCGGCATGGAGGTAGCCCGATCGAAAAAGGGGATTGTAGTATCCCAGAAAAAATATGTGGTAGACTTGCTGAAAGAGACTGGAATGAGTGGCTGTCGTCCCACCGAAACACCTATTGATCCAAATCATAAGTTTGGAAGCAAAGAAGGAAAACCAGTAGACATAACTCGGTATCAAAAGTTAGTGGGAAAACTGATTTATTTATCACATACACGACCAGATATAGCATTTGCTGTAAGCCTAGTAAGTCAGTTTATGCATTCCCCATGTGAGGAGCATCTCGAAGCAGTCTACCGCATCCTAAGATACTTGAATAATTCTCCGGGAAAAGGGTTATTTTTTGGAAAGAGTCAACAGCGCAATATTGAGGCCTACACAGATGCAGATTGGGCAGGGTCTATTTCAGATCGAAGGTCTACATCAGGCTATTGTACTTTCGTATGGGGAAATCTTGTCACTTGGCGAAGCAAGAAACAGAATGTTGTGGCTCGTAGTAGTGCTGAAGCTGAGTACAGATCAATGGCACAGGGAATATGCGAAATGGTATGGCTTAAACGGATCTTGGAAGAATTGAGAAGTGCAGTAAATGTCCCTATGAAATTATATTGTGACAACAAGGCAGCTATCAGCATTGCTCATAATCCAGTTCAACATGATAGAACTAAGCATGTGGAAATTGACAGGCATTTTATAAAAGAGAAGATTGAAGACGGAACTATCTGTATGCCCTTCATACCAACGACGCAACAAATAGCGGACATTCTCACAAAAGGACTATTCAGGCCAAGTTTCGAATTTCTTATCAGCAAGTTGGGCATGATAGATATCTATGCTCCAACTTGAGGGGGAGTGTTGAAATATAGAATATTGATCTTAAAATAGATTAGGATATTTATGGAATATTTGATTGTAAATAGATAATGATCTTTTGTTTTTAAAAGATCATTAGGATAGGAAATAATTGATATGGTTGGATCTATCTACCTAATTGGGTAGCATATCTCTCCTATAAAAGGAGATGTAATTATGTGAATTATTATATACAAGAAATACAATTTCTATCCTAGAAAACTACAAGATTCATCAGACGATTATGGGAATCAAGTTTTCTATGACTACGTTGAACAGCACATTAAAGTGATTCAATGTGGATCATGAGAGCTAACATCCTTGGTATGTCTTGCACAGTCTATAGTGTTTGGTCCGCATGGAATGCTCGAGTGTTTGATGGTTCTGCCTCTTGTGTTAGCACTATTTTTAGATAAAATATAAAGTTTATGTATACCAATGTTTTTGTTTGCTTTACTCGTAGATATATATTGTCTTAGAAATGGTTCACGTTATTGTATTCTCAAGTGGGTATGTCCCGTATACTTGTTTTTAACCCATTGATCAATAAAAATTATTTATCGAAAAAAAAGAGAGATTTGAGTTAGAAATTTTGCAACTTTGATCACCTGTCGAGCCCACTGGTTGGCTCGTCGAGAAAAAGTAATCTTGGCCTCATCAGGATTTCGATGGCGATGCTGACCCTTCTCCTTTCTCCGCCACTCACGCCTCGCAAGTGCCAGTTTCCGATAACAGTATCCGCGCAATCTTGAAGCCCCATTTCTACAATGGTGCTCTCCACAAGCGCCCGTTTGTCCGACCGGGGCATTCGATCCGGGAGGCGTAACCGAGCTGAATAAGAAATCGTTTCTCGAACTGTCAAAGTGCCGATCAAGTTGTCGTCTTGAGTTACATATGCCTGCATTTGCAGCAATGGAGCTAATTCTGGTAACCAACTTTTTTGGAAACAAAACTTTTCTATTTTTTTTACATGTAATGTTTGTTAAAAGAACACTCTAATAGGAAAAATCTTCAATCTTGACTATATGGGAACTAGAATCTTTAATCTTGAATCAGAGTAATTAACTAGTTCCAGAACTTTGAACTCTTTACAAGTTGTGTAACTATAAATATTTCAGTAAGAACGAAAATGGAATTACGTACAGCAGTCCCGAATGACAACTTGGCTTTGCGGCCATTAAGCAGAATGGTCCCGGACATGAACGCGTTGGCCGCAAGCCTGCCAGATAGCGACTCAAGAAGAGTAGATTTGCCTGATCCAGAAGGCCCCATGAGCGCAGTAAACGACCCCGGCTCCGCATACCCCGAAAGCTTCTCCAAAACATTCTGCGTGTCTCCATTACTAAGAGTCACCACCACAGTTAAATCCTTCCATGTAAGCCTCGCCGAAACATCGCTCACGAATTCCGTATCCGTTTTCTCCTTCCACAGGCTCTCACTCAAAGGACTTAACCCTCCAACAATCATCCCGTTACCCTGCGGCTTACTCGCTTCGATCTCCATCATTACCTCCTCCGCCTCCGAGCTTCGCTTCGCCGCCATTCTTTCTCTAGCTCTTCTATCCCAAGCTCCAGCAATGGAGTATATATTTATGTTATATTATAAGAACCCGCTGCCAATTAATGAAAATGGCTATTGTATGACAAGAGACGAAGCAAAACTCATGAATTTGACTTGCACTGGAGAAGTTTGATCATGAAAAAGAGCCGATCAAGAAACGTAACTGCAACACCATACACAGCTAAACTTCTACTGATCATTACGATCAAGAAAGTTACAATTACTCCCCACGTATCACTGTTCTGTCCAAGAAGAGAAGACAGCAACACCGTTGAATTAATCCTATCTATTTCTCCGTTGTTATTTGCACTGCATTAGAGATTACAGGTGGGTGTTGGTGGACGCATTGAATTTACACCGACCCGATTAATTTGAACTTTTTCTCGTTGGTTAGCATGTAATAAATGGAAATTACATTGCATGCCCTGAGTACAAACGCATATGCCAAAGTCTTTATTAGGCCTTGTCTATATTTACAGTCCAATAAACTGATTTAATTGTTTACACCAATATAATTAATGGGACATTGACACGTTCCCCACTTCATTATTACATTATCTGGAAATATTGTTATTGTTATTTGTATTTTAGGTTATGTCCATGTAACAAAATATATTTGCCATAATTAAGATTTGAATCTTTAATCAGTCGCAAAATATGTGCTGATAGAACAAAATCCAAATTGATTCCACATTTATAGCAGACTCATTGACAGGGGAAACTCTTACAAAAATCGGATCCTCGGTCTATACAACACTGGCAAATACATATACAATTCATCGATTTGTTGCACAAACGAGTTAGTGTTTTATGCAGACACAGTTAGTTTTATTTATTTATTTATTTTTATTTAATTATTTTTATCACAAGTGGTAATTAATATGATCAACATGATTATTGAGTTTTCAGTGATATTTCTGTTCCTTCTCGTCAATCAACGTGGTATTTAGGCATTTTATTAACATTGTGAGCCACACTGGCACGAAAATGGAACGTTACATTGATATTTCACATACGAATTATATAGATGTAGTTTTTCAATTGTTTCAGCGCTCTTCTACTTCAATACAATTGATGTTTAATGGTTCTGTTGTGGAACGTATATACACGATGAGTAAACGACGGCTGAAATTTTATTAATAATGTTTAGAGTTGCGCAATGAGTCTTTTTACCCCTCCGGTTTATAATGGATGAACGAAAATTTACAGTTACTCCCCTATTATTTGACATAATTAGACATTATTTTTTAAACTAGATATGAAATTCGTAATTGTTCAAACTAGAAAGAATGTGCATGTAAGTCATCGTATTATTACTCAGATGCATTACAAGACTGAGTTTGTTACTGATGCATGATTAATCGTAACAAAGGCATGACCTATATTTGTAATTTGAAACCAATACTCCTCTATATTTTATTTAGGAGATAAGACGTACATTTTACAAGCATGGAAAGCAACACTAGCCGAGATTTGTCCATTTCCTGATGTTTGTGTTGAATGCTGCACGACCAAACACATATTTAAAAGGTCTTACTAAAAACATCAGAAAGAATGTTGAATAAAGGCTTTATTATTACCTCCCATAAATCTCGTACATCTACCACAGTCGTTGGATTGAGTCCTATGTCTGACCAGTACAATGTAATGGTAGCTTGTGAGGATCCTCGGTTCCACAAAACAACTGCAATTCTATTTCCACTAAGAGGTCCTCCCCATACCTACATTCGTTTATATACCCATTATCCATCTCTCATTGATACATAATTAAATCAATTGGATTGAAGCCTTTTGAAGTATGAACAACTTCAAAAGCAAGATCATTAATGTCCCATAGTAGTTATTTTTGCGTTTGTTAGCATTGTGTGAAAATGATTTACCCAAGTTGATGGATTAGTTTGTTACAAAACATTATGATTTTTTTTCAAAATTTTCATGTAAACCCATATGGATGGGTGCTACAAATTCTAACCTCTAAATCTCGGTCTTTCTTGATCTTCTTCCCTTGAACACCAAGTTTATCTGCGAATGGGCGACATTAATGTTTGAATTTAAGACAAAGCAAAAGCAAAGCAATAACCCCAACTAGTTTCCTCCATTACTTACCCTGGTTGACTGCAATAACCTCTTCATTACCTAGAATTGCACGAGTTACATTGTCCATTGATCGAATGTCACAGCCGATCAAAAGAGGCGCCTAATGCCATAAATATATGTACATGTATCAAGAATGTCGATTTAGTGCAACTTATCTTCGTTTTGTGAACTATATAATGTTCACTTACTTTCATTAATGCCCACATGCTGAAATGTGATTGATATTCTTCGGTTGTCATGCCGCCATTTCCAACTTCCAACATGTCAGGATCTACCAAAGTCATACAGCCAAATGCTTGCCTCAGAACTTCAAGATTATTGTTAGGATAAATTTAAGAGTTCAAACATACAGACACAACTTTATACATTGTTGGTCTTAATTTCTAGTATTGAATGTCATACGACACAACTAAGGTTTGTTGATCGCTGCTTTACCATTCCATCCACCCGGTGCAGCATATGATGCCCATTTGTCATTAAGATCCGCCCGAGAAGTCATGCTATAAAAGCACAGGTATTACATCACAGAAAAAAGATATTGATCTACCGTCTGCTATGACTCAGGTCCATTATGCTTTCTTGAGTAATTACTCATAAGTTTGTTTCACCTTTCCCAATTATCTTTAATATCTCCAGTTGTTCTCCAACTGTTTCCTATAGATTTGGCCCAAGTGGCAGGATCTTCTCGTCCCCTGCGATTTGGAGTTTGACGATATATGAGTTATGTTCCAAGTAAATTCATGAACATTGACATCTCTGTTGTTGCCTATAAACTAATGGGATCACATAGTAAGAAGCTCTGAATCAAATTTTGTATCATAATTATCCATTCGAGAAATCAAAGATACTACAAAAGCTAATCTTTAGTAAGACTGTATTGTGAATTTATAGCCAGAAGACTTAATTTCTTTCTGTTGTCATGCTAACCAAGTAATACCAGAGCAACTTCGGTGTTAATAGTCCTCCATTGCTATCATAAAAATCTTAACTTACCATTCACAGAGGGAGAAGAAGATGGACCTCCCAGAGTTTTGTAAAGCCTTTGCCATAACAGGATATCTACTTCACCAAGCCATACAATCTCTATTAAGATAGATACACCATTTATAATAAGAAAATTTATTAAAATTCAACTGAGCAAGTACAAAATTGACCTTATTTTAGGGCTGGTACCATCGTGGTTACAATTGTCATACTTCAAGTAATCTATACCCTGTCATTTATATTAGCTTGCTTGTACCTTCATATACAATTCTTGAAAAACCACACACACGGCACACAAATATAGTCATACCCATGATGCAAAGGTTTTTGCATCTTGCTCTTCATATCCAAGGGACCCTGGCATTTGTTTACTACATGTTTGAGTCCTGCAAATAATATGATTTTATTATCAACAGAATCAATTGGGAAATGTAAATTATTAGTTAAAAAACAAAAATTTACCCTGCATCAGAGTAAATTCCAAGCTTTAATCCTTTCCCATTAATGTAATCAGCCAGTGCTTTGATTCCAGAAGGAAAGGTAGATGCCTTTGGGACCAAATTCCCCTGAGAATCTCTATTCTGTTCAGCCCAGCAATCATCTGAAATCACCAACAAGATCGTCATAAACGAGTAACGTTTTTTTTTACATGAACAATCGAAGCTCGTTCAATGTTAATATACCGAGATTTATATATTCATATCCAAGTGCAGCAAGCCCAGTTGACACCATTGCATCCGCTGCCAAAAGAAACATTTAATATGTAATTATTTTTTAGACCATAATACTTGTGATCGTTCATCCATTATTGATTAAAAATTCAAGAAATGGAGTCACCTGTTTCTCTAATCAGTTTTTCCTCAATTTCACACTTAAAATGGTTCCAGCTGTTCCATCTGAAGAAGAATTCATCGTTACAATACAATAAAAACTATTGAAACCAGACATATATATATGTGAATGCAACCTCCTATTTTTTTGCTATTGACAACTGCAAATTTTGAGGAAGGTAACTTACCCCATCTGAGGAGTTAGGCCAAGCTCATCGTTCTTGGTCAACAGGTTCTTCTTCTGTCGAGTGAACGGCGCAATCCCGACAAGCCAGATGCACCATAATGCAACAATCACTAGCAGTATTCCTCGTACCTTTGAAGATTTAAGTAAACTAAGATCGATTGCTAAATTCCCACCCATATTTTGATTGGAAAACTACTTCTTTCGATGTTACTCCGAATGTGTGATGACAGAGACACACAGAAGGGACTCGATCGGGAAGTCAACCATGAAGAATGAAGAGGGCAATGGATAAGAAAGCATATTTCTTTATTCTTCCGTTCTCATCAATACTATTTTTTAAGTTTCTCCAACAACTATATTTTGACTTTGAGTTGCTCAAAATAATTCAAAAGTAAACTAATTTCAGCTCCCATTATTAATTAATTTTTAATATGCCAACTTAGTTCAAAAGTTTTTTACGTCTTCGGATTCGAATTTGGGCGCAGGTCCCTCAACCAATGGGTCTTCGAGGAATTGACGCGCTGTGAATCACGAAAAGAGCTTCGCGTGAGCAGGCTGAAGGTCACGTGGTTCATCCTGGATAAAAAATTATGCCCTTTTGAAAATTCACCGCACATTCCGTGTGAATTCTAAGAACAAACAAATAAACGCTGTAAGATTATTGGGTGCGATCATATCAACACTAATGCACCGGATTCCATCAGATCTCCGAAGTAAAGCGTGCTTGGGCGATAGCCGTACTAAGATGGGTGACCCCTGGGAAGTCCTCGTGTTGCACTCCTTTTTGCACGTTTTGTGTTCAGATTCTTTTCGTCTAAATGCAAGATTTTCGTACTAAACTATTAAAAGGTGTCATAATCGATAAAATTACTCGTGCGAACAAAAAAACTTCGATATCATACTACGCAAATGATAGTTGTCTGGGCCGTGCGGGTTCAACGCGTAAAACTAGGCAAAAGTCATTCGGATTCGAATTTGGGTGCATGTCATCCTGCCAATGGGTCTTCGAGCAATTGGCGCGCTGTGTGAATCTTGTAAAGAGCTTCATGTGAGCTGGCTGAAGGTCATATGATTCACCCCGGATCAAAAGTTACACCCTTTTAAAAATTCACAGCACATTCCGTATAAAATTTAAGAACAAACAAATAAACATCGTAAAGGCTGTTGGATGTGATTATTTAAAAATAATTGCTTTCTGAAAAATATAATAATAATAATAATAATAATAATAATAATAATAATAATAATAATAATTGGGACGCTGATGCGAAGGTTCTGGATTGGTGCTAATGGAGTTAAATACTCCAAAATCCCAGTCACAAATTAGTTCACAAATGTTGAGGAGTTAACTGGGTTTTATTGTTGCTGTCTTAAGGGCACTGCTCTCAGAGGCATCATCCACCATCTATTTGAGATCTTTTTTTTTATTTTTTTTTAAAAGATTCCAAATGAACCGTGATGATGCCCCTAAGGGCACTACCCTTAAGAGCATTATCAAACAAACCGAGTTAACTATCTTGGTCTTGGGACTGTCGTTGGAACTGATTGTCCTAACGTCAACTCCGAATTTTCCCCTTTTGCGACATATAAAAAAATCAAAGTGCTTCTAAGAAATAATTAAATTGTCCTTGGCAACCAAGCTACTTTTAAAATTTGAGACAAAACAAAGCAACTATAAGATCCGATCATATCGAGAAAATGACTAAAATCATAATATAATATTATTTTCTCTTTCTTAATTTTTTGTTTTGTTTTGATAAGGCTATATAATATTATGAAAAGTAGTACAAATGGTACTACATCCCTAAATAAAGCACTCTTATGATAGTCTAAAGTACAACTGAAAATTAAAACAAGAAAAAACTAAGATACTCGAAACCAACCGACACGAAAATATTCATTACATTACGCACAGAATACCAACATCTAACTAGCACCAAGAGACGAACCAAGGTAGCATTTTCTTTTTCTTAATGTTTTCATTTTAATAAGTGAAAAATTATTCATATAAATATAAGTTAATGATCATTGTGAGACTATGAAAAATAGAAAGAATTTTGATTGATAATATTGCATTGCACGACAAGTTTAAAGATGTCAAATGGAATGAACGGTACGATGCGAAGCGGCATAGCATGGGCTTTTGCTACAGTGTCACCGTGTCGGGCCAAGGGGTGCCAGCCCTTGGGCTGGAACGGGCACGACACGACACTGTTTATATGTTTTTTTTAAAAAATAATCGGTGATCGATCGCCAATTATGTGGCAAGTGATCCCCGAGTGACAATAGTGCTTGGCGATCGGTTGCCGAGTGGTAGTAGGCTATATACGAGCTTGGCGATAGATCGCCATATAACTGGAGATCGATCGCCGATGGCCAACGGTAAAAAAAAATGACGTTCAACAGTTTTTTTAAAAAAACTTTTTTTTGGTTGTTATATATAGGTGTGTGTTGAGGAAAAAAGAAGTTCATCTTGCGTTTGCCAATACAAGCACAAGCAACAAAGTCAATACTCCTCATAGCAAATATTTGGTAATATACATAATGGACGATTCATCTTATAATGTGAATTATGATGATGAAATCGATCAATTCAAGAAAATGAAGAAAGCATACCAAATATTCAATCATCAAGTAGAAGAACTTCAAAAAAAAGAACTAGTAATGTATGACAACTATTTGATGTAGAAAATATTGAGGGAAAGAGATCAATGACAGTTTGTAAAAAATGTAAAAAATATTATGCATATACTTCTTCTTGTGGTACATGTCATTTACTAAGACACATGGCTAAACATGAAAGAGAGCCAACTGATGGTAACCAAACTACTTTCACAATTGGTACTGGTAGTAGTAGTTCAAATTTAAGTATTTTCACTTATAATGTTAAAAGAGATAGAAGATAATTAGCTAAATACATAGTATGAGCGGAGAAACCTTTTTCAATGAGAAAGATGCGAAATTCACTAATTATATTCATTTAGCTTTGCAACCTCACCATAAATGATTTTCAAGGAATACTATTAAATCGGATGCATTTCACAATTTTTAATGAATATAAAGCAAATTTAATTACGAATTTAGGTAATCTTTCTTCGAAAGTAGCACTAACAAGTTATATTTGGACAACTTATCTTGGCAATGCATCATATTTCTGTGTTACAGTACATTGGATTGACGATAACTGGGTGTTACATAAAAAAAATTTAGGTTTTACAAAAATTGATTGGCCTCATACGGGTGGAGTTATTTCTAATGTCATTATGCAAGTTACTAATGAATATAATATTAGTAATAAAATATTCTCTATTTCATTTGATAATGCAACTAATAATACCGCTGCAATTACAATATTAAAAACTTATTTGAAACCAATTTTAAATGATGATCTTTTTCATATTCGTTGCACATGTCATATTTTAAATTTGTGTGTGCAAGATGGATTGAAACCACTTGAACTTCATTTAGAAAAAAATAAAGTGTTGGAAATGAAGAGGGGGGTGAATGAGATTCCTTGGCTACTTTAACGTATTAAAATGAATTTGTAAATAGTCGAGTTTGCGCTGCGGAAGACTTGATGTCAATCGAACAATAAACAATATGAAGCAATAATGTAAATGCGGAAAGTAAATAAAGCGATAAAGACACAAGTATTTGTTATAGAAGTTCGGCGATGAATCACCTACGTCTCCTCTTCCCGGCTGGAAAACGTCCAACCGAGGTTCCACTAGAGCAACTTTGATCTTGGTCTTAAGGGCTCCAAGTTAGCCACAACACACTCTTCCCGAGTCACACACTCTTCACGAGTATTCTTGGCCTTAAGGGCTCTAAGAATAGTCACACACAAACTCTTCCCCAGTCGCACACTCTTCACGAGTCTTCTTGGCCTTAAAGGCTCCAAGGATAGCAACACACAAACTCTTCCCGAGTCACACACTCTTCACGAGTCTTATTGGCCTTAAGAGCTCCAAGGATAGCCACAACCTTGCACCAACTTCACTTGTCGGCGACTTATACAATTTTTCAACTTTGCGTCGGTGTTGGAGGACCTTACAACAAATCAAATAACACCTTCACGGTGTAACATGTAACACCCCTAAAATCTCAATTACAAAAATTTGACAAAAATAAATTGAAGCTATTTTAAATGTTACTAAAATAATCATCTTAATATATTAAAAATTCATACATCAAAATAGATAAAATACAAGAAAGAATAAACAATATAACTATTTATTGGCAATTATATATTTTGTGCCCGAGTCGAGTCCCACGTAACAACACGAAGAACACAAGCTCTCACACAAGAAATGAATTACAAACTTCAATACATACAAATGTATGAAGTTTGCAATGCTAGATAGATTTTAATTGAACAAAGTTTTCTTGTAGTTTATCCTCTTGTTTCTTGTTATCATCTTGAGCCAAACATCCATATTTATAGTGTAGAAGGCTACCAAAGCAAATACTAGTCGTTGCTACACATAAGGCATAAATCACTCAGACATCGCCTCGGGCGATCTCCATCGCCGCGCTCCAACGGTCACAATATTGCACAGATCGCCTCAGGCAATGTGCTGATACCCCTCAGGCGATCGTCCACCAAAAATAATGCCGTAGCTTGAAATGATCAGAAATTTGTACCGCCTCAAACGATCTTGACATTGCCTCAAACAAACCATGCATCGCCTCATCTCTTCATCGCCTCCGGCGTTCCGGACTTGTGTGTTCCATCTTCTTCGCTTCAGACATTGTGCACGGCGTTGGCTTGAAGCTTGCCATCGCCTCGGGCGATCTTCCCATGTGCGGAGTCCTCGGCGTCGCTTCAGTCGATGTGCGGGGCGTTGGCTTGAAAGGCTGCCATTGCCTGGGGCGTTGGCTTGAACGGCTGCCATTGCCTGGGGCGATCCGCCCATTTCCTTGCAGATTTGATCCTCTTTAATCATTGCACTTTTCAATCATCTAACTCTGTACACTAAGTAGACACATTAGTATAACAGATGCAAGTTTTGTTGATCATCAAAACTCATAAATAATTCGGAGATAAATTAAGCATTAAACTCAACAATGCGTTTAAGGCTCAACATAAAGACTATTCTTAAATTTCTTGACGGTTCAGTTGCTAGTAAACAAGACGTCAACAGTTGCTTGTAGTAGTAAGGGTTCTGTGTAGACAATGTTAAGAAGAAAACAAGACACTACTTCCGCTTCTTCTAGTTTTAGTTCTAATACATCTTCATTTATTGAGCTTCAGTTATATCTAACCAAGTCATAAATTTCAGTGAACAAGAATTAGAAGCTTTTGATGTTTTGGCATGGTAGAAAGACAATGCTAGACTTTGGCCAGTACTTTCCATAATGGCACGTGATCTACTAACTCCTCTGATATCCACACTTCCATCGGAGTCTTGTTTTAGTGCAGGTGGAAGAGTCATTGATGAAAAAAGAAGTAGAATGAAACCAAACACTGTGGATATGTGTATTCTTTTAAAGGATTGCTTGGATGTTGATAGCCGCTTACAAGGTTTGGGAGGACTTATGTTTATTCGGATGAAAATGAAGAAAACTAGAATATTTTTTAAACTCTTTTGTAATTTATGATTTTGGTTTGTTCAATGTAATTTGTAATTTTTCAATTCGTAGTCAATAAATTTTTATTTTGCAAGTATATTGTGTCAATCTATATTTTTATAATATTATTAATTATATTTATATAATTAAAATTAAACAAAAAAATTAAAAAAAGGAAAAAAAATTAAAAAATATGATTTGGCCCATCACGGTCCATAGGCCACGGGCCTATGGCCGTACCGGGTCTGGCGAAAATGAAGACTGGCCGTGCTAGGCATAGTCCGTCTCTGTTGCGGGCTGTGCCGGCCCGGTACGAAAGCACGGCCCATTTGACATCTATAGACAAGTTTATAGACATGTTATTTCCGCATGGACTCTTTGTTTAAATAGTGGGATCATGTTTACTATCCCAAGTTAAAGAAATCATTAAACGAGTCTATATAATTAGCTCATGTTGCTAAAATAGTTTATTGTATTCCCTTATAACTATTTTGTATTTGTTGGCACCGTACAAGGCGCAGTGCTAGGTACCAGCATGTTGGTCAATTTTTTCCTAATTTGATCGAAAACAACATTTCAAATGACTGACCTTAACAAATTTTTTTTAAAAAAACGACCATACTACGGTGATTTACTATTCACTACAATTCATTACAATAGTAAATGTTACCACACTTATTAGTATTTGTTCTCTCACAACCGTCTGATAATTTGATATGGGATAAGGTGTTATATTAATTTCCCATTGGACACGAAATCTTCATCTAGCAGACTCATCGTTCATGTTCTTTATGATGTGATTGATCTAATATTATCTGTAGTTTTCTTGTTAAATACCTATACAATATGCTTCTTGATGTCGAAAGTATTTGAATTCTTTGCTTCATTATTGTTGAAGAAAGTAGTATTATAAGTATTACACATTGCTCGTGGCAGAGAAAAGAGAGTAACTCGGGCATGTATTATTATGAACCATACTTTGGCATGATTCAAAGGCAGGACCTATAATTGCATGTTAATCCCCATACTTCTCCATATTTCATTTTGGAGACAAGACGTACATTTTACAGTCGTGGGAAGCTACACTAGCTGAGATTTGTCCTTTCTGTGAGCTTCGTGTTGAATGCTGCGTGGACATACACATAGTTAAAGTCTAGCTTAAAACATTACAAAGAATAATAATATTTGAAGAAAAACAAAGGTGTTCTTAGTCATTACCTCCCATAGATCTCGTGCATCTACCGCAGTTGATGGATTGAGTCCTATGTCTGACCAGTAAGCTGTAATGGTAGCTTGGGATGATCCTCTGTTCCACAAAACAACTGATATTCTGTTCCCACTAAGAGGTCCTCCCCATACCTACATTCATGCATATACCCAATTTGATCGACGCCTTTTAAGACGGTACATATAAGCGAGACAGTTGGGATTAAGGCTGGTTAGTAATTATTTCGTATCTGTTCTCATTTGGCAAAGATGATTAGTACAAATTGATGAGACTCTTAAACCGACATGGGATGGGGTGTGACATGGTCTAACCTCTAAATCTCCATCTTTCTTGATCTTTTTCCCTTGAACACCAAGTTTATCTGCAAACGGAACAAAATACCTATCAATGTACCCACGTGATTTTCAAAATATGTCAGTTTATTCGTTTGCAAAACATATAAACTATCCGTCTATTTCGACAATCACAAGTGGCTTCATAGCCAATAAAAGTGTTGAACTTCCCGCAACTAGTTTGTCCATTACTCACCCTGGTTGACTGCAATAACCTCATCATTGCCTAGCAATGCACGAGTTACACTGTCCATTGATCGAATGTCACAGCCGATCAAAAGAGGCGCCTAATGCCATAAAATCAATGTAAAATGTATCACGAATGTGAATCTAGTGTTACTTATCCTTCTCTTAATGGACTACATAGTGTTATCACTTACTTTCACTAACGCCCATATGCTGAAATGTGATCGATATTCTTCAGTCGTCATGCCACCATTTCCAACTTCCAACATGTCAGGATCTGCCAAAATCATGCAGCCAAATGCTTGCCTCAGAACTTCAAGATTCTTGTTAGATTAAATGTAATGGATTGTATATGTTACTCCGCTTCACTAAGTAGCATGTATGATATATGTTTGAAAATAAAGCTCAAACCCAAAGGACTAGTCTATTAGGTGTTAGAGCCTCACAAACTTTCGGTTTCTTGGAATTGAATAACCTACAAGAAAACTTAGGGGTTGATAATATTAGTAATGATACCATTCCATCCACCAGGTCCAGCATACGATGCCCATTGGTCGTTGAGATCCGCCCGAGAAGTCATGCTATAAATTAGAAGCACAAGTAAGTATTAAATCACAGAAATTGGGGCATCAGGTATTGTAGAATCTGCTGTAACCCAGCTCTAGTTTACTCAACTAACTACATAATAACTATGCATAATATAAGGTGGTGAATTTAACCACTAAATGCAGTAAAGGGAATAATAAAATTTCTCACCTGTCCCAGCTATCCTGAATGTCTCCAGTTGTTCTCCAACTGTTCCCAACAGATTTGGCCCAAGTCGCAGGATCTTCTTGTCCCCTACGGTTTAGAGTTTGAAGATATATAGCACGTGAGTTCTGGCCCAAGAAAGTTCATGAGAATGATGACCAATAATTGTTTACAAACTATTCATCTTTCTATTTCTAGAAGTTTGAATTTTTAGATGAGAATGGTATTAGAGCCTCTCGTTAAAGCCAAACTCCACCCACATAAAATAGTCACTTGATCGTCCTCCCAAAAAGAAGAATAAAGCGGCCCACAAGTGAGAGTCAGGGTCAGAGAATAAATAATAAATTATATAATCTCTCTACGAGCTCGGGCTCGGGCTTTTAGATGAGACAACAATTCAATATAATAAACCGTACCACAAACTCGATTTGTAATTCAAGACTAAGACTAGTTAATAATCACTATGATAGATTCATAACTCACCATTCACAAAGGGAGAAGAAGATGGACCTCCCAGAATTCAGCAAAGCATTTGCCATGATAGGGTATCTAGTCCACCAATCCACCCAACCACTCTTAGAAAAATGAGTCATACACATGCATTTAATATTTTGTTATAAAATTACTAATATTTTTTTTTATATAATCAGTTTATGCATACATGTTCTTAATTAATATACAGTATAGAAAGTAAAGATAATAGGATTTTTTTTAAAAATTCTATTGAAATATATAGAAATTGTACCTTTCCTTGGGACTGGTTCCGTCATTGTTACAATTGTCATACTTCAAGTAATCTACCCCCTGTTTAAGTCGAAAAAATCGCCACATGGCGCAAAATGCAGACATTACGGTATCGTTTGGTATGGTTAATAAGATGATCATTGATTGCTCAACTCACACTCAAACTACACACCAAACACGATATATTAATCAAACTATATCAATTACATATATCTATCAACTTTTATATTACTCATATTATACATCCATATTATTCCATCATCCTATACCACGTACCAAATGGTACTTAAGGGCTTTGTTACCTAGTATATATATTTAGTTATACACGTATACATAAATGTATATACATATATAAAAAATGCTGTTTACATTCCATTTCTTGTTAATAACACCCCATCTGTATCTCTTATTGTACGGTTCGACAAAAATATTGTTATTGATCCCTAAAACAATTATAATATCACCTAAAATCTTAATTGTTTAAATAGCAATATTTAATAAATTTCTCATTGTCTCTTAATATTGAAACATAAATACAAAATAATTTTTCTCCTAAAATTAACTAATATAATGATTTTATTTTAAGGGACTTTGTTATTTTAATTTTTTTTTATGTATTTGATGTGCTGCAAAATTAATTAATTGCTTAAATAATCTTTTGATTCATACTTTTATTCTAGTTTCATCTAAGTGCATTCATTCTAAAATGGACTTAAATCGAAATTATAAATTTCTGCTAATGGAATTGATTTTATCAAAATTTTGTTAAATATAAAGAAATTATGTGTGCTAGTAAATTGGGAATGTTAGATAACATATTATTTGTTTTAAAGAGTATGAAGAATCATTAGAAGGCACTCTTTATATTTTGTACAATGAAGCAAAATTATTAGTTCTCATTGTAGGTTTTTAACGGTTAACTAATAATTAAATTTTTTAATTAAATATAATTTTCTTTAAAAAATTAGTTTTTAGGTGATAGTTTAGAATTAAGAGAAACCAGTAAAAAAGCCTTTTGTCAAGTCATAATAAAAGATAAAATTGGAGGAATAAAAATGGGCAATCCCGATGCACGAAGCTCCCACTATATGGGAGTCCGAGAAAATTGGAAGAATAGTGTATATAATATTTTAGTAGTACCCATGAAGCAAAAGTTTTTGCATCTTGCTCTTCATGTCCAAGGGACCCTGGCATTTGTTTACTACATGTCTGACTCCTGCAAATTATGTAATTTTATTATTGTCGACAGAATTCACTGGGCATATTATCTGATATAAATTACCAGAGTTGAAAACAAGAATTTACCCTGCATCAGAGTAAACTCCGAGCTTTAATCCTTTACCATGAACATAATCCGCCAGTGCTTTGATTCCAGAAGGAAATGTAGACGCCTTTGGAACCAAATTCCCCTGAGAATCTCTATTCTGTTCAGCCCAACAATCATCTGAAATCACCACCAAATCATCATAAATGAGTTATGTTTTAGATGAGTAATCGAAGCTTGTTCGATGTTAATGTACCAAGATTTATATATTTGTATCCGAGTCCAGCAAGCCCGGTTGACACCATTGCATCCGCTGTCACAAGAAACATGGAATTTATAATTATTTTTAGACCCGAATTCTTATGATCCATTATTGATCAAGAATTCAAGAAATGGAGGCACCTGTTTCTCTGATCAGTTTCTCCTCGATGTTGCACTGAAAATGGTTCCAGCTGTTCCATCTGATGAAGATACAGAACCAGAATGAATAGATTTGGCCTCTTTATATACTATAAAAATATTCAAATTTTCAAAAATGTCTGCCGCTAGAGATCACGGGAGTATGGCATAAGAAGGCCTTTAGTTTCTTGCTGTTCCCTATGCTTGACATACTGACAAGCGAAAATTCCTCAAAGCAATTAATGTGTACATTTCTTGCAAAAACTTTTTGCTTAATTTAAAGGTAAGATTTCAAACTAAACTTGAAAAATCCCCTCGTTTCCGATGAATTCGAAGGGACAAATCTTACCCCATCTGAGGAGTTAGTCCAAGCCCATTTTCCAAAAGCTTCTTTCGAACCTCCTCCACCTGCCGCCGCGGCTGCTCCGCCTCTCCAATGCAGCGTGGATAAGTATCACCATTCTTGATCACGTACCTCATCCTTCGAGTAGACGACGCAATCCCAATGCACCAGATGCACCATAATGCAACAATCACTTGCCATCCTCGTCCCTTTGACGAATACAGTGAACCATGATCATTTGCAAATCTCCCACCCATAACTTTAATTGATACAGATAGAGACACAGAAGTGTCTCAATGATTTATAATATAAATATAGAAACACTCAACAAGAATGGACGAGGTTCTTGCTCAAGCTGGAGTACAACGTGGAAAACAATGCAAATTGCTTGCTACAATACACTAGCATACATCCAATACTAATACATATTTATAAAGCTAGCCAGCTGTTTACACTTAGTAGTATCCTAATTGAGCTTGATCACCATTGAACCCGATGTTAGTTTCTTGACTTTTTGATAACTTTTAGCTGAGTGAGCGTGTGAATGCATTGATGTAGAGTCATAGTATTACGTAGGGATCATTCGGGTATCAGAAGATGGAGGTTGGTATAGATGATGTGTGAGTAATAAATGATCCATCGGTGAAATGCATGTGTTTGTGTTTTTGTGCACGTACGAACAAGCACAAGCCGAGAAATTAGGAATAAGTATATTTTATTCATATATCAAATTAGTCATGTTTAAAGTTACTACAATGTGATCCGAGCTGTGACGAGTTCGAGTCGCATAATTAGTCTTTTGCGATACAAGAAAAGTGTGTATATATTAGGCCCAATATGTCATGTCCCCTTCCCAAATCTTACACAAAGTTGGAGTTTTATGCAACGAGTTTACCTTCTTATGAGATTAGGCATGTGCTCAGAACAAGAAATTTTACCAAATAAGTTTGAACAGGGTGGTAAAATATTTTTTGACTCTACATATTATATAAGAATATCATGTTAATTTCAAGAAATTTTTGACAGAGAATCGAGTGATTTTTACTATTGGATACTGTAAATTCACACATTTTCTTCTGAAAAAAAACATTGAATTATGAATTGCTTTTATTGCAAGACTATTCAAATTCATTTTGGATTTAATGAGCAAAATAATTCTGTGAACTCTTGAAATTCCTCTTGAGAGCCATAAACTGTTCAAATTCCTTTTAGATTGGTATAGAAGAATGTATGAAATGATTAATATTGTATTGATTGCATGGTGTAGTTAAGTGGAAGATTATAAATAAATGCAATTAATGTTAGAGGGACAAATATGACTTTTCTCAACGAGAAAATAATAATAACTGTCCATATTTTTATTGTAAATACATAGATATTGATTTTTTATATTGAGCTTTAAAGGATGTGGAAAATTATTATTATAGAAAGTTACAACAATATACCGTGTAGAATAGTTGTATTGTGAATTCTCCCTCTAGTTGAACAATAATGGATGAACGACCTGTAGAATATTTACAGTACGAATTCTTCCATCTACTTTGTAACTGATGGAGGAAAAATTACAGTTGTCTCTCATATCTGTTGATATAAAAATACATAGCAATTGTAAACTAGATGAGAAATTCGTAATTGTTCAAATTAGATAAAATCTATAATATATAATTCGTGAGAACTTTAGTGGTTCGACCATTTCAGACCAATGTCTTATGATACTCATGCCCCCCGCTAATCTAAATATTATCATCGCACATGACAATTATGTGTCAACCAATTTATGTTATGTCATTCCCAATCTTACAATTACCATCACACCATCATATAAGTTACCATATTACCCTAAAAATATATGAAAATCCAAAAAAAAATTAAATATAAAAATATTGTATAATCATTTCATAATTTAAATTTTTTAAAAAAACTAAAATCAAAATAAAAACAGACGTTACAATTATCATATTATTTTATAAAAAAAATGTTTATGCACGCAACGCATGCAGAAGGGTCTAGATGTATATATATGCGCGTGTATACATATATATGCTCTTTTAAATTTTTTGAGTTATAATCACGCACTTTTATATATATAAAAAAAGTCCTGGATATATATTAACCCTTTGTATTATGCTGATTAAGTTAGAGAGAGCAGGTAAAAAGTTAATGGGTTAAAACTCTTTATATGATCAAGTTGAAAGCTGACAGTTTGTGGCAGTAAGTTTCTGTCGTCTGTATTCGGCTATTCACATGCAACTTTAAAATGATTTTACTACAGAATAAGTCTTTTGGGCTTAATGAATAGCTCTGCTAATGGCAATAATAGAAATACTAATAAAATGCAAAACATAAATCATTCGAAATTTGTTTCTAGAAGTTCGAAATCATTTTAAGTTCTTTTTCTTTTGAGTTATCCAGTTTCACGTCATAATAATTTCATGTATATGTATATAAGAAGCATATAACATAAAAAGTTCGACAAGAATTTGTTAGTGAGGTTCTAAACTATCAATTCAGATATACAAGAGATTTTAAATGATAGAATTTTTACAATAAATTTACATACCTTGGTCACTTGGAGAGTTTGAGGTGTGATTTACCCAAATGTTTTGAATTCACAGGTGGTCCACTCCCTCCTTACCAGTCCTTGAGATCATACATTACGGTTTATTCTGAAGCTTTGCCATTATTTATTAGCAAGTGGGCTGACAAGTGACAGCTGAGTATCTGAAATGATATAAATTCTGGGTTGAAAATGATTGATAATTGCAATACATCACATGTGATGTGGTTTCTATTGTGAACACCATTGCACTTGGCTCCACTCCATCGTGTGCCAACCTAAAGATGTTACCCTAAGGCTTATTAGATTATTGATCTTGCTATGGCAAGACCCCCACAATACTACCATTTTGATCACTGTTATTAATAGTCATAAACTGTCATTATCTAAAAATTTCAACATGGTTCCTAACATGCACTTTATCTCATTGTGATTTTCAAACTATACACTTTACCCCACATGGTTTGCAAAATATAGCATTGATGTGATCCGTTATTTTTACCTATTTAGTAGAATCAAGTGTTTATGAAAAATAAATGAAAGACACCAAGTTTTTACGTGGAAAACCCTCGAATTGAAGGAAAAACCACGGGACCTAATGCAGCAGCATCTCCCGCACGGTATCCAATCTCAATATTATTGGTAGGTGGAGATATAATATGACGGGTAATTTGACCGTACCACGCCATGTAATCCTCACTAACAGCGTAGGAGCCTGAGGCCTGAGGGGAATTCACGATATGATATCGTCTGGTCGTCCACATATCTAAGTACTCACTATGTTGCCATGCCCAACTTGTGCCATAACGACCTCGGCGATCGATTTTATGCAAGTTCATCAGGTCGTCAGCTATTGATGGTGGGACCGTTTGGAACATACCAAACTGCCGCATAACTCTTTCTGGACGATGCATTTCAACAATGGAATAATTTATCAATGGACATTGTGCCCGCCAATCATCGTCCGACGCCACGTCATACGGTGTCCAAATAAACTGTAATACCAAAAACATCATATAATTACTTAACATATTAGGAAAAAACACGTAATATTTAATTTTCACCAAACATAATTCAATACTTGCAACATTTAAATTACCTGGTCCCAAAACATCCTATCTAGTATGTCACGAAATACACGCAATGCATGTCGGACAGTGTGTCTGAAGCTAAAAAATTGAGCCCACCTAAATAATTTGGATATGATAATGTTAGTACATTAAATTAAAATAATAAACACAAATAACATGTATTATCATACCGTGCACCATATGGAGGGGCAGGGAGTATTTGCTCGTCATTGACTATAACTGGGCCTTCTTGAACTCGAGTACCATGAGTTGTAGGATGGATACTCTTTATCCTCGCATAGGCCCAAATCTGAAATTTTAATATAACATAATTTCAAATTATATAAAAAAAATTCAAATTGACGAGGCAAATAGATTTTATTACCTGTAGCATTTGCATTGCACCTCCGATATTCGTTCTTTTCTGCTTGGAGGCATTGCATAACTGACGATACAAGAATGCGAGTACTGCACTACCCCAACTGAAGGTACGAACTCTTGAAATATCTCGTAGTTGACGGATGTATAACATCGACACGTAGTTCCCCGATGCATCTGGACATAACACACCACCTAGTAACATGAGTACACATGACCTCGTGTACTGATGCACCTGCTCCTCAGTGCTGTCATTCGTTATTGGGTTAGCAGATAAATGACCCTGGATTGCAGTCAAGGACACCTGTGAAGTCTTAAACTTATCACGTGGAAGGAAAAAACCAAATATCACTGTCTGTTACGATTTCTAATAAATGCTAAACTCGCCCAGAAGTATTATTGAATGTATGCTTGGTCCAAACTTTAAGCGAATATTTTTCGTTATTGATATCTATCTGTTCATACAGTTTTGCCAACAACTCAGACATTGTAATATTTCGAGGCATTCGCATGTATCTTATTGGAGGTCGATCGTAACTAACAGTCATCCCATCATGTGATATGCGACCACCATAGTACAATAAAACATCAATTTGACGTTGAACCGACATATTATCTACGAAAATATAACATCAGCTCATTAATGATAAATGAAAATGACATAAAAATAATACTTATAATATATTTTATTTACATAGATTCAAAAATTATATTTTATTTACATATATTAATATTTTATTATTATTTCTCGTATTAAATATTATTTTTAAATTAAAGTTTAAAAATTAAAGTTTAAGTATTATGTTTAAATAAAAGTTTAAAAATTTGACGTTGAACCGACATATTATCTCCGACAATATAACATCAGCTCATTAATGATAAATGGAAAATGATATAAAAATAATACTTATAATTTATTTTATTTACATAGATTCAAAATTATATTTTATTTATATATATTAATAATTTTTTAGTAATTTTTCATTTTAAATATTATGTGTACATAAAAGTATAAAAATTAAAGTTTAAGTATTATGTTTAAATAAAACTTTAAAAATTAAAAGTTTATGATACAAGAAACGCGGACGACGTCCATGTTTTTTGAACTAAAAAAGCTCAAGAAACGCGGATAGAGTCCGCGTTTTATAAACATAATTTTCGAAATTTCCAGCACAATAAACGCGGACTCCATCCACGTTTTATAAACATAATTTTCGGAAATTCTTCAGCACAAGAAACGCGGATGGAATCCACGTTTTATAAACATAATTTTCAAAATTTCCAGCACAAGAAACGCGGATGGAGTCCGCGTTTTATAAACATAATTTTCGGAAATTCTTCAGCACAAGAAACGCGCCTGCCATCCGCACTTTTCGAACGAAAGATGATAAGAAACGCGGACATTAACCGCGTTTTATAAACATATTATGCACATTTTTGGAAGAAGAAACTTGGACACCATCCGCATTTCTTCGAACTAATTTTTTTAAGATGTATTTGTGGAAATTACATCATCCGCATTTCTTCAATAATTAATCATCACCACTCCCGAGCCGCATTAAATTTTTTAACAAATTACAACATATCTAAAATTTATCATTGTAAAATTTCAAGAAAACATACCTCAAAATTCAGATTTGTTTTTGGAAACTCAAAACCAAGACAATTCAAACCTACAAAAAATACACAATATAGGTAATTTGAATGCATATATACAACAAATAACTGAAAAATTTACTCCATAAAATTTGTTAAATAACTTACAGAAGCCAAGAGGATTTCTTTTCTTTTCAGACAGACAATAAAATACTTCGGATGATCACCTTTTAAAGACCAAAAAAAAATTTACAATTTTTTTTTTTAAATAATAACATGTCCCGTGACTCTCAGCTTTACAGCTGAGAGTCACGAGTTTGCTTTGGATTTTACGAAGCTGCTTTTGGATTTCAAAGACCAAGAAACGTGGAACAGGTCCGCGTTTCTTCTTCTGGATTTTCGAAGACTAAGAAACGCGGTCCTGCTCCGCGTTTCTTCTTTCGAAGACCAAGTAACGCGGAGCAGGACCGCGTTTCTTCTTTTGGATCGAAGACCAAAAAACGCGGAGCACGACCGCGTTTCTGTTTTAAATTTTTTTAAAGAATCGCGTTTTCGATCCGCGTTTCTTCTTCTAAAAATCTTTTAATCAAAATCGTGTTTTTGAACCACGATTTTGTTTAATATTTTTAAAGAATCGCGGTCCACATACGCGATTCACATTAGTTTAGTAAATAGGCTATTACAACATTAGTTTTAAAATATTTTTTCATTTTCATATTATTTTATTAAAATTGCCATTGATGATTGCGTTCGCATGATCGCATTCTTTAGTGGTCAAGTAGTGGCCCAAGTACTCGGGCGAAACATTAACCACCTAGAATTAAACGGTAACTTTATCTTTTTTGGTTCTTAATTCTACTTAGTCAAAGTGTTGACGTGACGCCAGAAAACATTGGTGTGTCTCAGGTGCGACGTCGGTACTTCGGTGAAATGGGACTAAAAAAAGAAAGTTATTGTACTAATACTCAATTTTGGGAAGTTAGATGATGATAAGCATAAAATGAGACAACCTACACGACAGATTTGACAATTTTTCCTATTGGGAATTCTTGTTAGGCCAAACTTTTAATTTTTTTTTAAACGATAGTATAATATGCACGATCCATCAAATGTTAGAATGCTCTGCGGGATCCAAATCTGGGCATATGGTTATGAGGCTTAAGGACATGCAAGAAGGTAAATACGTACCCAAGTAAAAGAATGATCCAGAAGACAATATCATCATTAGATTCTCATGACTATCATTATATTAAGCTTTTGTTTTTCAATTCACATGGCCAAAAAATGCATGTTTTCAGTGTTTTTACGTGGTTCATAGCATTCCTATACAATCGATATTGAAGAGGTTATAACTGACCGGCAAACAGGGAATACAATTTCTCATTTGTTTAGAATTTGGATCTTATTTGTATTTGTTATGTGATGTAATCCGTTATTTTTTATGTTCGGTAAAATTGGTGCAATAGAAAATAAAATAAGAGATATCATAATTTTGTACGTGGAAAACCCCTGAAACGATAGAAAAATCACGGGACCTAGTCTAGTATAAAATTTCATGATATTCTTTACAGTGTTTGTACAAGACAAATGAGTAAGAATAAACCAAAGGAAAAATGGCTTTTCGGAGGGGATGAAAGGCCCAACCTCCCCTCTCCCTCCAGCTTTATATATATAGACGGAGACTTTTTGAGGGAGTCAATCCATGATCCCCCGTGATCCTCCCATGATCTTCATAGTTTTCTCTCATGCCCCACACTTTTTGAGGGAGTCAATCCATGATCCTCCCATGATCTCTATAATTTTCTCCCATGCCTCACATTCTGCACCCATTAATGGCTCTCATAATGCCATCTTTATCAGCTTTTAATTGCTCCCACTAATTGTCATCACCCCCTGAAGTAAAGCAAGATGAGCAAAGTCGAGATCTTGGTTTATATACATCGAGTAAAATCATAGTTGTCGTTTCAGTGTATTTTTTGGAACTTGTGAATTTTGAGGGTTGAATCCATCCAGTAAAAGCACAGTTGTAGATAAATCCGATGTAATATCTGTTAGGAATCCGATCAAGCAATATGCAGCGGAATATAAAAACTGGATTCCTACCAAGGACCTATACAAAGTAATCATATCGAGATTGAATATAATCATACACTTGTAGCGTGCTTGAAGCAGATTCCTAGTTGCAACACCACGAGTCACGAACAAAGATTTGCATATTTGTCTATGCGGTATCCACACGATCAAATCGAAAGGAGTGTTCAAGAACAAGTTGCTAGACTTGTTCTTAAACCGAAACAAAAACCACGGTTCAAAACCGATCGACGACGGCCGTAATCACTCCTATTCACGGCGGCGACGACCGTGAGATCGAGGGTGAGAGTGGCGGCGACGTTGGTGGCTTTTAGGTTATAAGAATTGTGTTGTCTCTCATTACCTCCACTCAAACCTTATAAGCTATTATATATCTAATACATGGATTAATTAAAGGCTTTCAAAAATCCATTTGGCCCATAACCAACATTTAATTAAATCCACATATATATATATATATATATATATATATAATATATAATTAAGACTCTTCTTAATTAAATTAATTCATCCAATGAATTTTATCTCCCTTTATCGATTTAATCTTTTGTGTGACCCGATAGGATCTTGCAATGTTGGCAGTGACATAAAATCTAATTTTATGTCACAAGCAATGAGCGGTATCTAGCAACACATCAAGGCTACCAAAATTACAAGAATGTCATTGACTCGACATAACCTACGGACTGTGATAATATTAACCATGTAACTTAATCCCTTTGTCCAATGTGTTTAGCTTGAACACGAGTCATATAATAGTCATACTCGTATATTCAATCTTTTATTTCTTGATCCCCAAGTAGAACTAGAATAAACTAATAAGCTCGATATCACATATCGACTCATTCGAGCATGGCCATGCATTTTAGTCTCACTTGATCAAGGGTCCAAACACTTCTCCTGTTATATAGGATGGACAAATCCTATCTTGATCACTCAACATCCCTCTACATAATTCGTGGTGTATCCAATGATTATTTTTATAGTTTACCCTGTTACAGGTAACGCTTGACAATATCAAGATACACGACTCCTTATGTTGGGATCTCTGGTGATCTCAAGTCGTAAGGATTACAAACATTATTATCACTATGAGAATTGCTTATGACGTTCATATAACTATCCATGTAGCATTCTCATGTTGGGTCTGTCCAGTACATTGTTCTCTAACATGCACCCATGTGTTGATTTGATATCTCATATCGATGAACAATTTATCAATCAATACATACTAGCCTCAATGCATTATCATTATCCTTATTTATGATAATACTTGACTAGGGACAATCTTTAAGAATAATACAATATTATTCTAAGGACATTAACTTTTATATATATATTATATATATATATATATATATATATATATATATATATATATATATATTATTACATATATATAAGCGAGGAAGGGTTACTGTTCCGATGAACAGTAACCCTTCCTTTTTTCGCTTTTTCTTTTTCTTTTTTTTTTGTTTTTTTGTTTTTTTTTGTTATTTATTATTTGTTCAATTTGTTCAATCGGTTATTGTAACCCTTTCTTTTTTCGCTTTTTTCCTTTGTTTTGGTTATTTTTTTTTTTTGTTATTTATTATTTGTTCAATCGGTTATTGTTCCTATGATATTCGGCCGTCGCTTTTTTATTTTTAAAAATTTTTTATTTCCTGTTTTTATTAGTTTTTCTTTTGTTTTTGTATTTTTTTTAAAATATTCGACATTTATTTCCTTTTTCTTTTAGTTTTTCTTTTATTTTTGTATTTTTTATAAAATATTCGGCATTATATATTTTTGATAGATTGCAGGTCATCGATTTTGCTTGTTTATGTACATTTTGATTTTTTACTTACCTACGACCTATTGCTGATATTTGGTATTATCTTTGTTCAAATATTCCCTTAATGTATAAGGAGATTATATCAAAACCCTTGACCCAATAGTGCATCCCTCTTATCTCAATTTTAAAATTTAAAAATGTTTTCTTTTTTTTTTTTTAGAAAAAAACTTGTTGATTTTGTCATATGAATTAAAAAAAAAACAGATAGTTCAAAATAGATTTTTGTCATGGCAAACTTTAATAATACTTTTTTATGTGAACTTATTTTAAAAAAAAAGAGTTAAAAATAAGTTTTCGTTGTGGCAAACTTTAATAATATTTTTTTATAAAATATTCGGCATAATGAATTTTTTGTAGATTGGAGGTCGTCAGTTTTGATTGTTTGTATATATTTGAGTTTTGGCTTACCTACGACCCATTGCTAATATGTGATTGTTCTCGGTTACCTTTGTTATGATGTTTGGCATCAAATTTTCCCTTCATGTACAAGGAGATTATATCAAAAAAATTAGAAAATATTAAATTATGATAATTATATTACTTGTTTGATAATAATTTGGGACGTCACATTTACATTCATTTTGTCAGAAAGTATATAATAATTATAAAAGTAAGATGATTAATTAATCATGAGGCCATAACAAGTAATATAAGAGCAATATCCTAAAATAACAATGCAACTACAACAATGAATATAAACTATAATTCCTCTTATGAGATGCTCGATACTGCTATGAGAAACCGAACACGTATCTGCATTATGAAATGAACCATCGTCATTTTGAAAACTCTTGCGAACAACTTTTGATTGGTTTTTTGGAGTTCATTTAGATTTACTTTTATTGTGATATCTGATGTCATCTACTACTGCAGTTTCGTAGATGACTTTTGTTTAGAGCGTCTATTGGGCCCTACAATGATATCATATGCCAACTCTTGATATGGTGTACTGTTGGGGAAGACTTTTGTTTACTCCAACCTATTTGATTTTATATACGTACGATTTTGTATGTTCAATGCGTAAGGACCATCTTTTTTTCTAGAACTGTCTGTTGAACTTGTGTCGGACGCTTTATTGGACATATATACCAGATTATAAGCTCACTGGCACCGCGCCTTGCGGGGTGCCAAATTAACTAGTATATATATATATATATATTTGAAACATATGTAATGGACCAAGGGTTTTGAGAAAACCTTATTCTAATATTTTAGCCGCCTATGATATCTATATAAATATAGATATGCACGTTTTGGTTAAAGGGAGTTATACATTAATTCACGTTTTGGTTAAAGGGAGTTATGCATTAATTCTGATTAAAAGTCTAACTTAATGAGAGCCATCACTTCGTCCCTCTCTTGGATCTTGGTTGAATTATCGAGTCTAGCAACTTGATAACTTCAATATCCCTTATCAATTCGATGGTATGGATACCGTAGAAGTAAAGCTTTGAAGTTTTGCTATACGACTTGTGGAACTCGTGAACGTTCTTCTGCATCAAACACGCTTCAAATGTATAACTCTTACCAATATGATTACTTCGTATAGGTCTATGACTGGAATCCACAATTTATTTTATTCCGCTGCATTTTTGCTCGTCGGATTCGTTATCGTAATAACTATAGTATTTTGTAATAACTAGGCGATCATAATAATTATGTATTGAGATATATATTTTTTTTTGTCATTTCCTCGAACAATAAATTAAATTTTCGCCTTTTATTCGATTTTCCTAATTATTTTATATGAATCGGTAGGTTAATTTTAACATTTTTATGCTTCCACTTCATCAAATATGTATGTACACATAAACCTCTATATTACGTATGTTCCAACACTAGAAAATGAAAGCACGTTCAAGCATATATTAGAAGCCGGCCCCAACCACTCGAACCAACCAAATGAAACAAATTAAACTACAACTTCAAACACACAATTAACAACACGATGCAGTCTCATTTTATTTACTTCGATCACACTAATTCATTCGCGTATCGCAACAGTTTCAAGCACTAATTAGAGCCCCAGCTAGCTTAGTAATCCTCTGGCGCCAAAGGCTGGTGATGCCCGGTGTGACGCACCGCTTGCGCCTCCGGTTGTATGAGTCCAAACTCGTAAATCAGACCAGCCACCGCCGCACCAACAAAGGGACCCAACCAATATATCCACTGATATCTCCACCGCCACCCCACCAGAGCTGGCCCAAATGCTCGAGCTGGATTCATGGATGCTCCTTCGAAAGGTCCTCCCACCAACATGTTAGCACCAACTATGAAGGCGATCGCAAGTGGCGCGATTGTGCCTATACTTTCCCTTCTTGGATCGATAGCGGTTGCGAACACCGTGTAAACCAGCCCAAATGTCATTATTATTTCCATTAGCAACGCATTCAGAGATCCTTCCCCAGCTACCACCGAAAACCCACCAGGTCTCTGCATGCAAAATGATTTAACAAATTAGCGATCAGACAAGAAATTAATAGTTCAAGATACATACTACATACCATGCCACCAGTCGCAAGCCTCAAAAGAAGAGAAGCAACGACAGCGCCTAATAGCTGAGCAATCCAGTAGTAAACGGCTCGAAGCAAGGAGACTCTTCCGCCAACAAGTGCACCGAAGGTTACGGCTGGATTGACGTGTCCACCGGACACGTTCATGCTAGAAGCAACGGCGGCGAAGAACGAAAGAGCGTGGGCGAGTGCAATAACGAGCAGACTTGACGCGCCTAAAGTTCTATCCTTATACATCTTATCTGAATACACACGAAATATGTATTTCTTTCAGAAAAACCTAACGGATGCAATCATATTAACACCAACAAATAATCATTGTTCATGCAAATAAATTAATATAGTATTGGCAGATTGGTAAATACTAAATAGTAGCACGTGATAAGACAGTTGCATGCATATATAGTTAACCAGAAGCGGGCAGGCGAATTAATAAATGCAAATTTTAAAAGAATCAATATACCAAGAGCAAGGATGGAGCCTTCTCCGGCAAAAACGAAGATGAAAGTCGAGAGAAATTCGGACAAAGTGGCCCTGAAGGAGTCAGGGTGGGTGGCTTCTTCAGCCCTCCCAAAATCATACCTGCGAGGCATATCTCTACCTGATCTTTCTTCCCTATATATGGGAAACTGTTTAAATTCGTAGGTAGAACTCAGAAATTAAGTTAAATCTACAGCTGCATGCTTCTTTATTACTTGTTTGATGTGTGATGACTGAAAAAATATAAAGTTAAGCGTAAGAGAAATCTGAAAATTGTTGCAGAGGCTGTAGTAACAGATGAAGATATAAAAAGATGGTGGATAGACGCGGAGACAAGATAAGAGATGATATACTGAGGTGCCACTGTTAGACAAATGAATTTGGACACTTGGGAGATCGAATGCAGGAATCATGACACGTACGCGCATGCGTTGGCTTTTCAGTGCAAATCCTTTGCGAGTTGGAGTCAAACCAGGTAGGGGATAGACTCATAAACCTGACATTTCGAGTACCCTGGTTGCTGACATAAAATTAGAGTAATTTATCGACTCATATTAATAAAATTAGATAAGGCCCGCGACCAATAACTCTCGATCAAAATCACACAATGATAATTATAACATAAACAATAAAATATTTATTTAACATTTATTAATATGTGGTCCTAAAGATTTCGGTAGCATAACCTCATGCACGAAGAACATACCACAAATACCAATAGTCAAATATATATACTATCAATTTCATATTAATCAACATAAACCATCATACACAACTCAAACTATTAAACACATATCCATATTGAGCTAAAATAAACTACATAGACCTAAACTCCTCACACTCCAGGGACACACCACTGGTACATATACTACAGGGATAAGTAGGAAAATAAACCTCTCAAATGTGGCTCCCACCAGATGTACCCTGTTTTGGATTCTGACCACCTGTACTACATGTCATTGTCCATACACAAAGACAACAACAGCCCCCCTTCGGGGTTAGCAAAGCCCAATATGGCATGATCAAATATATACAACATTTATCTATAACATGTAATATATGATGTAATGCAATGCAATGCATTTTGTCGATATCAGGTCAATCGCCCATCCACTGGGTATATCAGAATCAATCAAATCGCTATCAAATCATATTAGCTCGAGCCTGCCAAGCATAAAGGATAATCAGTGATGCGTCGTCAAAGCGTCATCACATCACAAGTCTCGACATAGTCAGGGACATATACTGGATGACATCAGCAATGTGTCACCAATTCCTCGTTTCAACAAATCATGGTAATCAGAGGAGACCACGATTCTCTATACCTTTCGGGCCATTTAATGCCGGTCATAGTATCGTGGTACCAATCTTCAATGATTATCCCAGAGTACATAAATAATAGGGTATTTAAGGATCATAGCTCAACGTGCATGTCATGCATCGATGTATGTATAAAAATAATGTGTGTTAACAAAATATTTAATTTCATACACCGATGTGCCAATCATGAATGCTATGAATGCCACATAATTTAAATAAAAACACGTAGCCATGTAATCTCAAGTAATTCACATAATTCATCAAATCATATATCAAAGAATACAGATAACTGTCGTATGTTACCCGATCGCAACATACATTTGTTCAACAATGGGATTCAGCTAATATAGTGTAAGGATTCACACTGTAAAATTACCCAATAAAGGATTCATCAATTAATTACACATTGAGGATTCACACTGTAAAATTACCCAATAAAGGATTCATCAATTAATTACACATTTTAATCAGATTACTATAGGTACGGTCCTCAACCTAATTCAGTCACTTATACAACTTTTTTCCCCCGTTTCAGTGTAAGAATAATGATATAATAAACACATTTAAAACCTAGTACAAGGCATAAATAGAACTTAATTTGAACAGGAAACAATATATTTGAACTAACTCAATTGCATTTGTGCAGCTCATGTAAAATACTATTGAAAGTACATATTTTTGTCCATGTATTTAGTTTTCTTTGTTATTTCCTTTCCAGCCTAAAACTTGAGAAAGTTATGAAGAATCATTAGACAATCATAAATTTCACCATTACGAAAGTATGATTAACCTTGGCCTCTCAATTCATAAATTCACATACGAGTGTTGATGTCCCCCATGAATATAGTTAAGAGCTTATTAGACACATTTACAATGTCCATCACATGGATGGATAAACAAGGAAACCAAATACACCAATTCCATGATTTAAACATCATTTGTGTGATCAAAGTGGTTCAGCCTTTAGATATCTTAGTACATACTAAGAACTAGCTGAAATTACTGAGAAAATATGATCCAGAATCATACCTAAAAGAATAATCCATTGAACATGCTAACCAACCTTTATTGCAAAGTTATTCAATGGAGCAAAATTACAAATATATCAACAAAATGGGTATTGAACAGCTAAAAAATCGACCTGAAACACAGTAACCGTGAAGTTAACATGCTTCTTACATGCTTGACTGAAACTTTAATCACATCAACTTCCCTACTTACAGCAGAAAACTGAAACATCATTCGTTTTCAGTCAATATAATAACATAAGTGCACTTTTATATAAAACAAAGAAAATATCCAATCAATGATCCCCAAACTGCAAGAATGGCCAAGATCCGGCACCCGTGGATAACCTGCCTCATTGTCTAAATTCTCTTGCTGTGAATCACAACACACGCTTGACCCAAACATCTGATGCCACAACAGGTACTGATGAACGAATCAATAAAGGGCAATTCAATGTAGAATTTGTAGGCAACAGAAACACTGGAACTCTTCCTGCAGAAGAGCGAAAACGAAAGACTCATCTGGTTTTTGGCGGCAATCTGAACAAAATGAGAAATCCGCCCGGTCCCAGTTTTCGTGTACTTCTGCACCATCCAAAAAAGTTTCCACGTTTTGCACACCCTAGGAGTGGAGAAGTCCGTTGTGTAATTAAATAGGAAAAACAAAATTGAAATCACCGCTGATTCCTTGGGCTTAACGTGGGGCGAAGTAGAAGAGGGCAGCCATGGAGTTGGATGAAAATGCCAAACTTTTAAGGAGTTGAAGATGTCAAAACACGATGACTTTGCAAAGGATTTTGGAGCTTGAGAAGCGCGAGAAAATGGTGATTCCAGATAGTCTTGGGGAAAGAAAATGAAGAATAAAGTTTGGGAAAAAAGGACAATTGGACCAAATTTCGGTCGAATCACATACTTCTATTTCAAGTCAATGGCATTTTCGTAAATAAATAGCAAAAATCAATCGAAATTATTGACAAAAAATAGCGCGCTTATACAATGTTAATTAGTGAAAGCCCGTCGCACAATGCACGGTAAATAATGCCCAGTGAAAAAAGTAGCTTTTTTAAACAAATGTTGTCCTATAACCTAATAACATATATAATAATGATAAAATGATTTTAGTTCATTAAATAACAAAATACATATATATCTAAATGAGTAAAATTAACAAAAATGTAAACAAAGTAATTTATCACTGTATAGCATAGGTAATGCTACAGGAAAATATGAATATAACTACAGACAACTTTTTTGGTTGTAAATATGCATATTGCTAGGACTATATAGATCTTTATGCCATGTGATTGAACATACACTCATACTCACTTTAACCATAATAAGAGAGCACAAAAAGTAAATAAAAAAGACTCAACCTGGCTTTAAATAGTCGGAGAGACATCTGAGGACCCTGCTGCCCTTCGGAAACTTGTAGTTCTTGCTTTCTTATTGCAAAACTATACTCGTAAGTGATAATTCCCCACCAATCCTGCACAATAATAGCCAAAAAAAGGAATTTGATTTTTCCCATAGAAATTCCATTACTCATTGGTATTATTAGCAGAAGGATGTTGGAGCAGAAGAAAGAAAGAGAACCAAGGACCTTTTTTTATCAAAAGAATGTGAAAGAATACAGTCATGCATGGCAAAATTGCCATCATATCTTCATGAATTGCCATTGTGTAATGGCTGATTCAATATCATATCATCTTGAATTACAATTGCGTAGCTCATTATAATGTATTACGTAATGCAACTCACAGTTAACATAGAAATTATACTTGAGTGTTTGGCCAATTCAGAACATACTCTTTAACATGAATTAGGCAAGAAATATAACAATGTCATGTATTTGCTTCTAAATTCAGATCCGAGTTTCTTTAAAGACAGCGAAATTAGAATGTGAAATGCAAAGGAGAAGAGAAAATTAAAAAGAAGATTGGAATGTACATATGTTTTCAGTGTATGTGCGTCTGTGTCTGTCTGGACAAATCCAAGAGAACTATCCTGGAAATAATGGTTGACGGTTCTAGTTATGAAGTGTCATGGCATACTCGATTACCAATAAATGATGAAACAAGCATCTAATTTAATTTTTTCACTGTAAATAACATTTCTTTTGTAATTATAACTTAATTAGCATTCCTTGTTTTGCCTGATTGAGACAACCAACCACTTAAAACACAAAACGAGTACTTTTGAACCAATACTTAGTATATGTGAAATTTAAAATTTGTACATTTTGAATACGAACCATGTACTTTTGAATTAATTGTTTGGCCCCAATTGAGACAATTGGTATACAATACACACAACGAGTACTTTCTAGACGCAAACTGAGTATATTTCAAATTTAAAATATGTACATCTTGAATATGTTCCAAGTACTTTTGAATTATCATTCATTGTTTTGACCAGAATCAAGAAATTGATTTTCAACACATACAACGAGTACAATTTCAACACAAACTCAGTATATGTAATATGCAAAATAAGTACATTCTGAATACTTTCCAAGTACTTTTGAATTATCATTCATTGCCTTGGCCCGGATTAAGATAATTGCTTTTCAACACACATAATGAGTATTTTTTAAATTCAAACTGAGTATATTTGAAATGTAAAATATGTGCATTTTGAATATGTTTCAAGTACTTTTGAATTATCATTCATTGTCTTGGCCCAAATCGAGACAATTGATTTTCAACACATACAATGAGTACCATTTCAACACAAACTCAGTATATTTGATATGCAAAATAAGTACATTTTGAATATTTTCCAAATACTTTTGAATTATCATTCATTGTCTTGGCCCGAATTAATATAATTGCTTTTCAACACACATAATGAGTATTTTTCAAACGCAAACCGATTACTTTTTAAACGCAAACTGAGTATATTTGAAATATAGAATATGTACATTTTGAATATGTTCCAAGTACTTTGAATTATCATTCATACGTTTGCCCCCAATTATGTTGAATGGTGCATATGGAACTTTTTAATTGTTGGAGTGTTCAATTAAAGATGACAAAACATGATGTCAACATATACATTAGCACAACATTAACAGTCGAAAATTGAAGTTGTTAAGTGTCAAACTGAGCAATGCTTTTCAAAGCACAAAATGAGTACCTTTGGAACACAAAATGATCATATGTTAAAGACAAATAAAGTACATTTTAAAGATCAACCAAGTACTTTACACTATCATCCTTGTTTGTCCCCAATTGAGACAAAGAACAAATCTAGTATTTTTGAACAAAAAGTGAGTATATGTTAAATACTACATAAATACATTTTAAATATGAAATAAGAACTTTTCAGCTATCACCCTTGGCCACCCCAAATTGAGACTATTAGTACTACTTTGCAACGCATAAACGAGTATTTTTGTAACACAAAGCAAGTATATTTTAAACACAAAATACGTACATGTTAAATACGAATTAAGTATTTTCCAATTATCAGACACTTTATATCATTTAATCATACAATTTACGTGCATTCATATGAAACTCCAGTGAAAAATCATCAATAAAAAATCCATCGGCCTGAAACAACCATGTCAAGTCTTCATTGAAACCAACACAATCACTCAATAGATAAACATCTATTTTTCCACTCATTTCACACCCTACCTTGATAGCATCTATACTTTACAATTGTAAAGAAATCAAATCTTCAAAAAGAATATAAAGAAAATCATATTCATGATTAGAATCACTAGCTGCATTAAATATAAACCAACAAAAGAATAGTTATAATAAAGAGATCAACCAAACTCCAATTACAAAGTAAAACTATTGTGACTCAAAACGAATCTACACAAAATTCATCGGACACCATAAGCTTCGTCATCCCCTCCAATCATTTTTATTGGTTGTTTTAAAAGCCACATCCACCACCTTATACATCGCTCAGCTCATTTTTGCAGTTTTTTTCTTTTGATTGATCGAAACAGAGTGATCCATAGAGGGTTGTGTGTGTATTGCTTTGTGTTGTATGTAAATTTATCTTCAATCTTTGGCTGCACAATTATTGTAAATTTGTTCATGGAGGAGGAAAGAATGAGTGAGAAAAAGATGAAAGGAAAGATACAAACGAGAAGAAAAATGAAATTATTTATGTATACAAATGTTATTTTAGTAATTTTATGATGTTAATGACTTAAAAGTAATAGAATGTTTGAATTAAGGACTGATTTCACAAATAAATACTGACAGAGACTAAAATCCAACTAAAACATTGGATCGGGGATATTATCTTAATTTGCCTTAATAAATAAGATGTATTTTGGTAGCAAATATTATTGACTAAAAATGTAACCAAAGCGACTTAAATATTCTCAGGGTTTTTTGGTTTTTCAAATAGGTATCTTTAGTTTCAAAATAGTATGTGGTTTTTAAAAGTAAACAGTTTATTTTTTTATATCTAAGTGTAAAATATCTTATCTAAGTGTAAAATATCTTATCTATCTAAATGGACAGTGAGTTATGTATTTTTGTAAAATTAAGTAACGATAAAATACATATCTTGAAAATAACTGTTGGATAAACTTTCAATTTAGAAACCATGTGGAGCATAAAATAAGCATTAGAGAGATGCAAATGTAAATTATCACGGACTCATATTCCCGATATCGCTACCATAGCAAGGGAAGAGAATGACTTTGCTTTTGGTGCCATCAGTATACTCTGGCCCCGTGAGTAGAATTCACCTTCCTCTTCCTCCCTATATTTGCGGCAGAATTATCTACAATCCCCCCTTAGCTACCCTTTTGTTTGTAATCTACTCCTTTTTATTGTTCTTCTTATCGTTATTATTGTTGTTAAAATGCTAATATGTTCATGTTTAATCCGTGGCAGTGCAATTCCCAGGCTTTTGTTTATGGAAAACAGGTGATATTCACATCCAACCAGAGATATTCGAGGAGTGATGCGTTAGCTAAGTATGGTGGGTATAGAGTTAGGGCGTCTTTCTTCAATCCCAATAGTATCCAGCCACCCATTCTGAAGGAAGCTCTCAAGGTAAATTCTTTTCTTATATTTCATGTCAATTTTAGGGTTACCCATAATTCTGTATCTGCTGTGTATTATTCTTGCTTTATAAAATTTTAGTTTTTTTTTTAATTTGGTTTCTTCTCAGTAGAGAGAGCGTGTTTGTGGCTTCACGGATTATGATTTCTAGTATAACAGTTTTATGCTTGTTACAAGTTTTTTGCCGCCGTCTTGCTCGAGCACGGCTGATTATGGTGTTCATCAATTGAATTTGAAGTGTATATGTGAGTTTGTTTATATTCATTTGGTGTTCAGATTTATTTTCAGTTGTATTTGAAGCCAATGATTTCACTTTCGAGGATGTTATCCAAAAAAAATCTAATAACGGGCAGTGTTAATTTGCAGCCCAATCTTCATAAAGATCCCTTTGAGGCACCCAACCTCATCCCACCTTTATCAGTTTGCTGCCAGATGGGTGGCCAAGTTACTAGCCCAAATTTTCATTTGTGTAACACAATAAGCAAATCCCATGTCCAAAATTCCAAACCATTGGAAGCTTCTGATGTTTTCAGTGAAATGATTAGATCTGGAAAATTCTCCAGATAAATGTGCGTACCCCTTTCTTCCGAAGGCATCTTCAGGTTTAAATGTGTGAGAATGATTCACGCCAATGTAGAAATTTATTTTGATTTATTAGTTTGTAAATTTATTCAGAGAAATTTTGAAAAACAAATAATCTTTGTTCAACCAAGATTTTGAAATATATTCTTCTCAATTTGCTTGGTCTTTGCTTTTTCTACATGTTTGAATGTCATTTTGTAAAATATTTTTTAACAAAGGTAACAAATAATTTTTTTTTTAACTAAGGTCATTTTTCGAACTATAGTGATGCACACTCGAAGTGTGGGATAGTGGTATTAGAGTGGCCAGGAAAATGTTTGGTGCCATAGACGAGTAAGATGTTGTTGTGTATCATTCAATGATTTGTGGGCTTGTGAGGACAGGTAGGTTGAGTTAACCTATGAGTCTATCTGATGTAATGTCTTAGAGAGATAAGGTGAGTTTGATCACAACATTGGATCGGTATCTGCAGGCTGTCATGGTGGTCTTGTCCGGGGGGCGGGGGTGGGACGGGGAGGATTTGCTATTTTCATAGGTTGGAAAAGGATTACAGGATTGTTCCCGAGATTCAGCATCATGGTTGCATAATTGACCTTCAATTTCATGGGGGGCGTTTAAGTGAAGCATTTAGGCTTGTGCATGACATGCCATTTACACCAACAGTTGTTATTTAGGATTCTCTTTTAGGAGCTTGCCAAATGCATAACAATGCTTTCTTCGATTGAGAAGGTACTCAATCGATTGATGAAATTAGAGCCAAGTGGCGCGATAAATTTTTCTAGTATGTCAAACATATCTGTCACGTGTTAGAGAATGAAAAAACATCTCCAATACAAGATTGCGGATGTGAAAGACAGAGACAACAGAAATCCATTCGAAGTTAAGAGAATTCAATGATAAATTTCATGAATTCACTGTTGGAAATGACTCTCCCGAAATTGAACAGAATATTCCAGTTAGTTAATGGATGGCCCCAGATTTTTAAAAAGATTTCCTACGCCACAATACTTGTGCCTAGAAACTCTTTTATGTCCCAGATATCAAGCACGTGCATAGCAGGAAGTCCTTGAATCTGATGCGCCAGCCTTCATTTCTTCCCAGTAGGGATCAGCTTCTTTACTGCTTCCTAAATCTTGTGGGGTTTCTCACAAAACAACAGAATATAGTGAACAATCATTTGATCGACTAAGCCTCATCTTAAATAGGATTGTATACGTTCCAGACGTTTTTATCTGGAACTCTTGGCTGTCCCTAAAATATATGCTTTTGATGTGGATCTATAAGTGCTTGCACTTAGTTTCCTCAGCGCATATTTGATCAGGTATGAATTTGCAGCTATAGAGCATACATACTGTGTTATAACCATGGAAGAAGTTTAGCATGTGCACTACATATAATCAAGTATTGGAAATGTAATTTGAGTTCTTTCTGAATCTATGGACTTCGCTGTATGTATGGCATTAGCACATTCTTGCACCAACCATCGAGCCCTTTATCCTTTACAATACCTTCTTGCAAATTATATATCCTTGTACCCACCGTGAGCCACTCGTGTCTTCAGTCACCAACCACAGAATTTACTGCTATGATAGTATTCCTTCTATCTGCTTCCTGTTCTGAAGTTTGATTACTGAGATTGGTGGATTTTCCTCTTTTTTTTCCTACTAATTTCTTGTGGTGGTGATTTATTTTCAGCAGAATCAGGGCAGTTATTCCCTTCAAACGAGTTTTTATGTTGGTTAATAATTTGCAGGAGCCCGTAGCTTTCGTGGGAGGGATATTTGCTGGGCTTCTAAGGCTCGATTTAAATGAAGAACCTTTAAAGGAATGGGTGAGCAAAACAGTTGAAGCCGCTGGGCTAAGTGTAGAAGAAATTGAGAGGAGGGATGGTGCTGTTGAAACTGAAGAAACGGTACCACAGCAGATTGAGATAGAATGAGTGACGGGAAATTCGTACATGGCGTCAGGGTATTATCCTAATGCCAGATCCGACGGCCCAACTGTTTTTGGGCCGTTGATTTGGCCAAGGCATTGCACTAAGCCAGGGTCGACTTTGCCCAAATTGACACTTATCAGTGTCGCATGTTGCAGTTATTTATAACTACTTACTTAATTCACACATCAGTTATGGAATACTATTACGTGAGTGGACTAGACCAAAATCTCTCTAGACAATACAAAAATGAAACATGTCTTTGTGCGCCTTAATTTTCAATTTTGACTGAAAATTCATCATATTATAATTTGAAAACAATCAAATTATGAGTTCATCTTTTAAAATGTTTATATAAGTTCATTCAATTTATTAATCTATATGTGGAGGGATTAATACAAATATTTTTTTATTCAATTTTAGAAGAAAAAATGTAATTTTAAAGCCACATGTTTTTAGCTTCTCATTCAAAACTAAAAATCATCCAAGCATGATTTATTTAGCATAAGTTCATTTTTGAAACAAACCAATTTCTAACCAAGAATAAATCCTATGTGGTTTTATTATTATAAATATATGCCAAAAATTTCAGTTTTATTTCAATTACTTTCTTATCAATATTATATATATATATATATATATATATATAGGCATCGTTTGGTACGTTATAAAAGATATTATTAATCATAATTTTTAACTATTCATCTCTCACTTATCCCATTACATCTATTATACCAAACGGTGACATATAGTATTATCAATTTGATAGATTCACTTGATTCCATTTCCTAGGATTGATTGGCGTAAATTCGCTTATATTTATTTATTATTTGTTTGCTGCCGAATAGCGATTAGCGAACTACTAGTTCTAGCAGTGAATATATTCTGCGACTCCACAATTTCCTCCGCCATAACAACCCTCGTCCGATCGTCTCCCTGCTCTCTGGACGGCATCATTGTTACCTAGCTGTACATCGACTATCGCTAGTTTGATTTGATAGATACACTCACATTGTGTATTTTTATCGTTGCTGTCGTTAATTGACTGCAATTCCTGGGCGGGAGAAAGGGAAAGGAATGGATTTGGACCAGTGGATATCAAAGGTGAAAGATGGGCAGCACTTGACTGAAGATGATCTTCAACTTCTCTGCGAACACGTACGTCTTTTAAATCTCTTTTTGGGATTTTGTGGGTGGTGTACTGTTTTTCTTCTCCGATTGTCAACCGAAAGCTTTGAAGAAATCCTTTCTGAATGATGGATTGGGAATATGTGTTTCATTTTCGAATAGCTTTCACACCTAGGTTTTGGTTGTTAGGTTTTGCTTTTGTTGTCAAGCGTAGCTGGTGGACATTGTCGAACGGTGTAGTTCGGGATATAAATCTATAATAATCTGGTAACTGGTGTGGTTGAATTGCATTCGATAAGGTGGTTTTAGCTGTTTCTCTTGATCATTTATTGGGTATTTATTTAGCTTCAAATTTTGTGAATATAAACACCTCTTTGGCTTTATGAGGGGATCATGTACACTTATATCGTAATTTAATTTGGTTGGCATGGAGTGCTAAGTACTAGTGGTGCTATTGGGTCAATAACACCTTGATTTTTTTTTTATTTTATTTAACTGAAGTTTGAATCATGTTTGTCTAGCTCGGTAGCGCACCAGCACTCCCCAGCCCAAAGATTAAATAAGTGTTGTTTCCTTAGTAGAAGGGTCCGCTGAAAGACCAGTGAGAACTGAAAATTGTTTCCAGGATGGTGGCTCTAACCTAGTGTCAAATTAGGTCTAGAGTGCTTTCTCTTTCATTTCATCCAACCTGGTACCCAGGAGGAGGTTCCTCAATATGAATTCCAATTTCCCACTTCTTAAATCTGCTGCCATGGTTCTGGCTTGACGTACAAATAAGTAATCTTACGGCATGCTCTGAGGGTTATTTTGCAACTTTTTTCTAATAATAATTTGTAATGTTGGGAGCCATCATGTTATGGCATCAATATCTCACAGTTGCTTGCTCAGTATTTTCTTCTTGCCACGACACATCATCGTATGTTGTTTTATAAGATATAAAAATATATATTTATGGTGGAGTTAGGTAGGCAGCCAATGTAAAACATTGACAAATTCTTATGTATTGATTGAGAGGATCCATATAGCCGACCCCATTTAGTATGATAAAAGCTTGATTGATTGATTGATTATGGTGGAGTTCTGAGTTGATTCTTTCAATCCATGATGTGCATCTTGCTTCACTCAAGCTCAAGAGTCGCACTGATTCATAAGTTGCTTTAATCTCCTACTATGTGTTATCTCTGTTGTGAATGCTCTTTTACGTTTTCATTAAACTTAAACTGCTTGTACCTTTATCAGGTGAAGGAGATTTTGATCGAGGAGTCAAATGTTCAGCCAGTCAATAGTCCAGTTACAGTTTGTGGGGATATCCATGGACAGTTTCACGATTTAATGAAACTTTTCCAAACTGGAGGTCATGTACCAGAAACCAATTATATATTTATGGTAATGTTGACCTTTTATGCAGTATGTCAATTTCTTCCCAGCTTTTGTTTACAGCATTTTCTTGGCAGGGAGACTTTGTTGATCGTGGTTATAATAGTCTAGAAGTTTTCACAATTCTTTTGCTTCTCAAAGCAAGGTGCGTAAAAATCTGTGAGATTTATTTATCAAGATCAATACATGCATCTGTTAATGTACTTGCTAGTTCTTATTAGATCGCTTCACCATTTAGCAAGCATTGGCTCAGTTTAGTTAATATAGAACTTTTCCAGGAACATATGCTAACAGCATTATATTTTGAAACCCACGAGTTATTACATTTTGCTAGCTTACTTAGCAAGTTACTATTACAGATATCTAGAAAAGTCTGTATCCAGCACGTCATTGTTGTTAAAAGGATATGCGCCTTTTATGTTTTGTCTTTCTGCAACATTTAAATTGGCTTCTTGATAATTTTATCACTTCAGGCTCAAATTTTTGAAGTTGATTTAGATGGTTTCTGGCTCATGTGTTTCCTCCAGTTTGATAGTTATTTTATCCTTTTGTGGTTGCTGCCAGATACCCAGCTAACATAACTCTTCTACGTGGAAATCATGAGAGCAGGCAACTAACACAGGTAATTGATGTAAACTTGGCAAATTAGATTTACTAATTTCATTGAATAAGTTCGTGCTGGCAATTAAATCCTTATTCATACACACAAGTTTTCATGACAGCAAACTGATGTATGCTGACTCTTTTCTACATGCTTTTCTTTGCAGGTTTATGGATTCTACGATGAGTGCCAGAGGAAATATGGGAATGCAAATGCTTGGCGATACTGCACAGATGTTTTTGACTATCTAATTCTGTCAGCAATTATAGATGGAACAGTATGTCTCTCTCTCTCTCTCTCCAAAAAATATATATCATATTATTTGGAAGTTGCAAAAAAGTAATAATAATAATAATTGCTATTTTCTTCAGAGCTTGGTTCCACAATGACCTAGTTTTTAGGTTTATTAAGATCGTTTGGAATGGAATGAAAGAACTTATTATACTCAGAAGATCCACTTATGATCGCATTATTGTTATTCTCATGCACCCTATGTTTGTTGCTCGTTTGGAATTCCAGGTACTTTGCGTGCATGGTGGATTATCCCCAGATATTAGAACTGTTGATCAGGTTTGTTGGCATTATCATTTTTGTGTGAACAGGCATGGAATGAAATTTCGAAGGTGATGGAATGATAAGCTAAGATGCTATTTTAAATGGTGGCGATATGCTCTCATAGGAGAATATGGAGTTGAGCATGTTAGGCATATATAAATAATATTTGCATTTGTTAATCGTAATCTGATCCTGACATGTCCAACATTCCATTATGTTGAGGTGATATTGTTGTTCTCCTATGCTTATTTGAGGTGTGAATTGTCGGGCATTGATATATAAGTCATGCTAGATTCTTTTGTCTTTGGTTTTTGTTGGCAGATTCGAGTCATTGAGCGGAACTGTGAAATCCCACATGAAGGGCCCTTCTGCGACTTAATGTGGAGTGATCCTGAAGATATTGAGACATGGGCGGTCAGCCCTCGAGGAGCAGGCTGGCTTTTTGGATCAAGGGTAACATCTGAGGTGATTCAATTAGATGTCTGACGAAATGGCAAAAAATAACTGCACATGCCCATTAGATTGTTGTTAACTTTGACGTCCACAGTAACACAATGACCAGGAAATCCAAAACAATCAATGACCTTTGGATTGCTTAGCGGATCTCAGTACATAAGTCATAAGAGGTCAAGCTAACATAGTTATTGTTTTCTGCAGTTCAATCATATTAACAAACTCGATCTAGTTTGTCGGGCCCACCAACTTGTCCAAGAAGGTTTAAAGTATATGTTTCAAGATAAAGGACTCGTAACTGTGAGTTCCTAACTCTATATCATGGATGACGTTGTATCCCATGCTCAAAAAGAGAATGCCATGTGTTTGTTGTTTTATTGTCATTGTTTCCTTATGTATCGTGCAGGTGTGGTCTGCGCCAAACTATTGTTACCGCTGCGGAAATGTTGCCTCAATATTGAGCTTCAATGAAAATATGGTAGCAGACCCATATCCTTGTGCTGTTGTCCTTATCACTCTGCATGTGTGCTTGCCAGAAAAGCGAATTTCTCTCACATGTTTTAATAATTTAGTAATCTTTATATTTTACTGCGTGAATTTAGATCCTAGCTATGATTATTCAAAAAAGTAAGAAGGATGTCTGACGTTAATGGGTTATGAGTTTTTTCGCATTTGAGGTAAAAGGTCGTCCTTGTAACAAGGCATTGGTAGGCATGAATAGTTTATTTGAAACCAAAACAGCACGGCTCTAACATCGACAACCATCGTTTTGAATATTGCATTTATACAAACTTGATCGTTTCGTTTCTACCTTCCCGTTGATTAGGAAAGAGAAGTGAAGTTCTTTACGGAGACTGAGGAGAACAACCAGATGCGAGGACCAAGAAGCGGAGTTCCCTATTTTCTATAAGTGAAGAAATTGTTTGATTTCAAGAACTGGATTGCAATATTGGTGCAGCACGCTCGTCTGCTGCGTAAAATAGAACTAAAGAAGTAACATTTGCTTGAAGGAATGAATTTCCATCTTCACAAAGTTGCCACCAGAGATACCCAGCTCCTTTCTTTTTTATATGCATGTTCTTTGATATGTATCCCAGATAACTTGTTGTGCAGTTTCCAGATCAAATTATAAGTTAAATTTTCGTTTATAATTTTATTGTACACGATGAAAATGACTTTCTTGATTCTTGATAAAAAAAAACTTTTTTGCAAACGACGGAAGCTGGTATGTATGATGTTCGTTTTCATAAGTTTTATATTGGATTATAAGGGGTTTTTGACAGATTACCCTCTATGGTTTCCCAAATAGGCTGATTACCCCATGTGGTTTAAAAATAGGCATTTACCCCTCGTGGTTTACAAAATAAGCATTTTATCTCATGTGGTTTGAAAATATGTATTTTACCCCCTGTGATTTGTGAAAATGCGCATTTTACCCCATATGATTTGCAAAAGAGTCAGTTTACCCCCTATGTGTATGATGTATTTCACACCTATTTACAAATTATAATGGGGTAAAATGCCTATTTTCACAAATCACGTGGGTAAAAGGCATATTTTCAAACCACGGGTGGTAAAATTCTTATTTTGTAAACCACAGGGGGCAAAATGCCTATTTTCAAACCACATGGAGTAATTTGCCTATTTGGCTAATCACAAGGAGGTTATTTGCCACTAGCTCGATTATAATGATTAAAATTATTTACATAGTTTATTTTCAAATTCTTTTTAACACGGTTTCTAGATCAAATTATTGGATCAAATTATGAATAAGTATATGTTATGATGTTCATCTCGGGACTACACTATTGTCGTAGACGAAACGATGGATTCTCCTGCTAATTTCAATACCTCGCTCCTTTTTTCTTGTATTTTGGTCACACATAGTTTTCTTCAATTTTTTCTTTTACTTGTGATTTTTTCGCCAAATCGTAGCCTAACGACTTGGATGGAAGCACAATAATAGCTTTTTTCCACAAGATTATTAATCCCTTTTTTATCTGTCCGGCAACCTAATAGATCCAACCCATTTTAACAGCTTTAGGGGGCAACTATGGTATTTTTCAAGGTAAGCTCGGTTTAGGGAAGAAAATGAAGATGGGTCAGGAAAGAGATAAATGACAATGCGTTTGAGAAAATGTTTACGAGCAGAGTTTTCCTTTGATGCGCACCAATTTTTATGCCTTTTTTTGTGATGTTTAATTTGGGTATGGTTAACTGTTCTTCCTTCGAGGAAACGAGCAAGAGGTTGAGCAAGAAATCGTGTGAACTTCGTAAGGACATGAACAAGGTAGACATTGTTTCTTTTCGTAAAAAGCTTGGGAATTTAAATTAAAGTAATTGATGATTGTAGGTGAATAATTTGTTCGATACTCGCGTGATGATGTCATGGTGATATTAATATGAGAACATGGCTTTGAACGACAATGCAAGATACATGAGGCAATGTTTGCTGTTAAAGAACGATGTACAAGAAGAAACGGGGTGGTTTGAACTGTTAGCAATATCCTACAATGGGTTAATGGTTGACCTGTTGGGCTTAATGGATCTTAATCCAACTACACAACTACAAATATGTCAGTAATCATTTATTATAGGGCAAAGTTCAGGCCGATACCTTTTACTGAATCTTTATTCATCCTAGTCCAGGAAAAAAACTTGCAATCATTTAAGTACACCTTAGGTTAAAATGACAAAAGTGTCATTAATAAGAAAAGGCGGTAATTTCAGAAAATTTCAATCTTTTCCTTTCAGCACTACGTTCCAGCTCTTCCCTTCACCACTGCGATTCAAATCGCTTCGTAAATCTCTCTTGCCAGTTACGATTTCTTACAATTGATTTTTCTCTTCATCTCTTCGATTTTCCGTTCCATCACTTTTTTCCAGATTTTTTTTTTCAATTCTGGTATGTGTGTTTGTGTGTGTATATATATACTGTTTGTTGCCTTTTGAGGGTTTTTAGTTATTATGCATTGATGTCTATGTTTCTTTGCTCATTTTCAGAATTTACAGTCTGAAACTTGCAACGAAGAAGATGACCCAGCGAAAAATTAATTGGTACACGAAAATTATAAAAAATAACTGGTGCACGAATTTTTTTAAAAAGTAACTGGTGCACGAAAAGATTGAAATCAGTAACTGATGCACGAAAAATCAGTAACTGATGCACGAAAATTAAAACAACTACTGATGCACGAAAATTTACACAAAGTTAGTGCACCAGTGTTGTATTTTCGTGCATCAGTGTTATATTTTAGTGCACCAAGGTTATTTTTCATGCACCAGTGTTGTATTTTCGTGCATCAGTGTTATATTTTAGTGCACCAATGTTATTTTTCGTGCACCAGTGTTGTATTTTAGTGCACCAAGGTTATATTTTCGTGCACCAGTGTTATAAAAAATTTACACAAAGTTAGTGCACCAGTGTTGTATTTTCGTGCATCAGTGTTATATTTTAGTGCACCAAGGTTATTTTTCATGCACCAGTGTTGTATTTTCGTGCATCAGTGTTATATTTTAGTGCAACAAGGTTATATTTTCGTACACCAAGGTTATATTTTCGTGTACCAGTTACTTTTTATAATTTTCGTGCACCAGTTACTTTTTATCATTTTCGTGTACAGTTATTGTTTTATAATTTTCGTGCACCAGTTACTTTTTTATCATTTTCGTGCACCAGTTATTTTTATGAATTTCGTGCACCAAGGTTATATTTTCGTGCACCAGTTACATTTTATGATTTTCGTGCATCAGTAGTTGTTTTAATTTTCATGCATCAGTTACTGATTTTTCGTGCATCAATTACTGATTTTCAATCTTTTCGTGCACCGGTTACTTTTTATAATTTTCGTGCACCAGTTATTTTTTCTCTGGGTCATCTTTTTCGTTGCAACATCTTGCTGTCAAACTGTAAATTTTGAAAATGAGCAAACAAGCACGGACACCAATGCATACCTTACTTCTTCATCCATAAGCATCAGTAAAAAAAAAACAACATACCAACAGACTTTCGATATCTATAATTTAGCATCGGTGTTCAAATTTATAATTCACATACACACACACACGATGAAATGCGCATAGCAGATCCGAAAATTATATTGCATACTAGTCCGAGATCTTCTTCGATTAAAAAAGATTCCAATTCTACGAAAATTTAGATGATTCGATTCAAACATATTTCATATACAGAACATTTTAGCAAATACTTTTTAGGGATGAAGCGACTAGATGGATGACGAGATGATGAAGAAAATAATGATCTGAGAATCGTCGGAAAATTTCAGCAGAAAATTTAAGGTGTGGGGCGACGGGATGAGGAAGAAAATTAAGATCTGAAATTAGGTTTATGATGTTTTCAACTGAAGGGTATTTTGGTAAAAAATACCTTTTCAAACCAATAGTTAAAAAATTGGACTTATGTGAATATAATTTTCTCCTAAGTGTATTTTTTGGTAAGAAGTTTTTTTTTGCAGATTTATTTGTAATAAGTTTCTGTAAACAACACATTTTTGCAATTTCCCCTTTATTATATTGTCTAAGTTTCAATCCCGTTCTTAAAAAAATAAATAAATAGTTAGATCAAAATCGATCAATTTTTCTAAAATGCAAATTATTTTGATTTTTTAATAATAAGATATTTTATATCTATTTCAATAATATATTATAGGCTTGACAACGTTTTTTACAAAATATCCCCATCGAACCATAAAATCTCATAACATTAAAAACAATAAAAAAAATTAAAAACACCAAAAAATAAAATAATCTGTATTAAAATATAAAAACACAAAAATTATAAAAATAAATTAAACAAAACCACAAAATATTTAATATATAGAAACAATATTGTAAATATTTACTGTAAATGATAAACTCGATACACGAAACTCTCACTATATCACATGCTTTAGCGTATTAGCATGTATTTATATTTAAATTTTAAAAGTATATATTAAGTCGAATCGATTTTAAATTTCTTTAAATGATTTAGTTTTCAAATATAAGTCGATCCATTATATGATTTCCAAATTTAATTTGATTAATTTAGTTGGATTTGGACATTCGTAGAAGTAATTCATTAATGTTTTATACATTAAAATGAAAACAAATAAGAAAATGGGACAAGAGACGCTTCACGAAATTGCATAAAAACCCAACAAATAAACATAATTCTGATTAACCCTTTGACTTTCTGTGATTAAGAACAATGATACCCCAGTCTCTCATTCTCTGATATCTCTCCATCCACGCAGCAAATTCCAAATCGGCCCTCAATTTTAGGGTTTTTGACTCCATCGTCCCCCTTCCACAAACCTCCACTAATTACTCTATACACATAATCAGGTAAGTTATAAATTCCAATTCCATTTTCACCATTTTATGTGTTTGCGCGTCACTGAATGATATGGTTGATTCTACAAATTTATTTGCCTGCATTTCATGTTTGTATGCTATGACCCAACTCATTTTCCTGCTGAAATTGTAATTTTCTTGGCTACTACGAAGAAGTAGAGTTTAAAATGTTCCTGATAATACTTTTAAGTGATAGCATTTGATGAAGCGAAATGTCATACCCCCATTTAGCTGGTGGCAACTCTCTGTCTCTTGGCTTTTTAGTGGTGCTCATACATCTCAAGTATTGTTCCAAGCAGGCAATCATTTATCTACTATTTTAGTCTGATTGTCAATTTCGGAATGGTATGATGAATTGATCAATAACTGATACCCAATTGACTGACAAGAATGGCATTCAAACACAAAATCTACTCATTTCCTGTCTCATGTGCTTCCAATAAAAAGATCTTATCTTTTCTAGAGTCTTTTTGACCCTATAGTGACCACCTACAGTCCCACCACAAGCTTCTTGCAATACATTTACTCAGGCTCATAATCTTCTCGTGGCCATAATCTTGTATCTCAATTGATCATTGGACCAACTAAACTTAGAACAAGAATTTGGTGCGACTTGAGTTTCTTGTATTAGCTCTTAAAAATTTTGGTCCTTTTTCCATTCCGCCTGTAACAAGTTCAGCAAATCTGCCACTGGAAAAGCAATGGCTATTAGAGTTAGCTCCTCCTTTTTATCATGCAATCCAGCCGCCTTGTTTTCTTTGACACTTCTGTAGATGATCTCATAATTATAGCCATCCAATTTAGCAAGCCATTACTGCTGAATTGGAGTTGAAATTCTTTGAGCAGTGATCTTGAAATGTGTTCCAACTGGATAAGGCCTTTATTTTTGTACTGCTCAAGTGTCACATTCATATCAGCGTTCGTATTGGATAATTCTCGTAAGATTATTTGCTCGATTATTCTTGAAATGTGTTCCAACTGGACAATGCCTTTATTTTTGTACTGCTCAAGTTTCACATTCATATCAGTGTTCGTACTGGATAATTCTTTTAAGATTATTTGCTCGTTTGTCATACGATTCTTTCCACAGTTGACTGTGCCTTCCAAGCGTCGTCGTTCCCACCCTCCGGTTCCTCCGATCTTGCCTAAATCGTTCTCCAGTACCAATCCTAATGACCCAAAGAGAAGATTTCAAATAGAAAGGAAAATGTTAAAATTCCTATTGATGTTTTTTGTAATGCTCATGGTGCTTGCATAACTTAGTATAAGTAGAAAAACAAGAAACAACTAAAAAAGGCAGTAAATACCTTAGTAAATTAAATAAATAAACAAAAAATACCTCAGCCGATATCTAGACATTGGAACTACACAACAAAAATGGAAAATTCTAACCCGGATAATACTAAAAATATACTAAAATAAAATTGCCATATTTATCTGGTTTTGTTGGTGCCTGTTTCTTGATCATGGCAATGGAGGTTCTCTCATACGATCTTCACCCTACCCAAATATAAAGCAATTCTAGAACAATTGAATTTTTTTTACCATTTCAGTTTTGTTGTTTTGTTGAAGGCATGATTGCATGAGCTACCTAAATTTCTTTACTTTCAAAATTACCATCCCGGTGTTAAATTTGGTGTGAGCGATTCTTTCCTGTGAAATGGTTGCTGAGATGGATCCGGATAAAATAACGGTCACTTGCTCCAAGTGCAAGGAACCTGGACACTATAAATTTTCTTGCAAGGCCATCCCCACTCTTTAGGGAGGCTTATTTTGGAATTTTGCTAGTGTACATCTTGTATAATCACCATAAGTTAGAGACAAACTTAGAAAATATTGCTAATTATATGATATTGTATTTTGCTTTTCTGCAGTGATTTTTTATTCTTAGAAGGTACTATACCTCCACTGTGCAAATAGTTAGTAGGTTCACTCTTCAGTTCTACGGAAAATCTAAAAAAAGATTCCAATTTGTTATAATAAATGGATATTGAATATTTTATCCATATCACCATCGATATTCAGAAGTTTAAAAGGCATTGTTTTAACGTAGATTTGAATCCACTCTTTCCAATTAATTGGAATAAATTTATGTCATTATATTAAGTGAGAATGATGTCGGTCTTATTAGTTGTTGTTGTTATAAGTAACAATTAGAACTTTAAAAATGAACGAAATTACTGACATTAAATATTTGTGGTATACTTGGTTTTGTTTCCAACTATTAATAAAACATTTCTAAGAAATATATATTTTTAAGTTTGGATTTCAGAATGCATGGTTCTATTTTGTAGACTGTGAAAATAGAGTGGAAACTTATATTTTTGCAAAAAACATACTGTTGGTATAAAAGTATTTAGAAAAAAATAAATTAATAAAAGCATTTGGTGTTCCTATTATAATAATAACATTATATTAATATCCGAACACACACATCGTGTAAGTGCGAAAACATATTACACTTTATAAAGATTCTTTTAGTGAACGTAATTAAATATTTTTAAAAAAATCAAATTAAATATGTACGTAAAATTTCTTTTCAATAAAATTAAGTATATACAATGATATTTATGTATTACATTTTAGATTAAATATAGTCAACGATCATTTTCTAAAGTAGGGTTAGAAATATAATGTTCCAAACTATTTTATTAATATATTTGTTTATTTATTATTTTACTTTTATTGCCGCTCTCTTTATGTACAGTGATGACATATGCTATTTGCAAGTAATTCATCTGCTAATCAAAATTTTGATCGAGAGGACAAGAGTTAATACCATAAAAGATATAATAATAATAACTATTAAGTCTTTATCCAAATAGATTATGATATGCTATATGAACAATAACATAAATCAAGTCGGTCACGCACATGCATAAGTCTTCTTCAAAAGTTTATTTCGGTCAAAATATCATCGTTGATCCTTTTAGACTCCAAATCTTTATATATAGCTTTGAGCCATATATTCTTCAATCTTCCTCTTGTTCTATTGAAGACCCGAAATGCAAAATTTATGGACTCTACTCGATGCATTGTGCATTGTTGGGTCTACGTAGTACATGGTCAAACCAGCATAAACAACTTTCTTACATATTCTCTTCTATATAAGTCACACATACTTCAGATCGAATGTCTCTGTTTCTTATTTTATCTCTTTTGATATTACCACACATCCAATAGAACATACACATATTTCTCATACTCATCTTTTGGATGCAATTTCTGATAGCTGCCCAGCATTTCGTCACATGCAACATTGTATGTATGATACCAGTCATATAAAACTTCTCATTCAATCACAACATGATATTACGATCTCATAGAACTCCGTGGTGCTTCTCCATTTCAACATGTCTGCATGTATTTGGTGGTTAACGTCGCTATCATCTCTCCATCTTTTGGATAACATAGTCTAGGTATCGAAACTTGCTACTTATCGATACATTTTGGCCTTCAAGTATATCAGGATCCAGCTATGTATGATCATTAAATTTTACACTCCATATATTTCACTTTAGACCTAATTAATCTAAAATTCTATGATATCAAGGTATCGATCCATAACTCCAATTCAACATTAATATATGTCCTTGTTCCATCGATTAACACGACATCCTAAACATGGTTTGCGGTACCAAAACGGCCCTTACCTTTCCCAGGTTGCACGACGTAAAGGATAATGTTATGTAAAGGCGTTCTTCACCCCAATATCGGTTACATGACGGTTATAGTGCACAAGAACGGTGGAACGACGGTTTCGCGAGGTTGGAACGGCCGATCTGTTCCGTAAAAAAATTTCGGCTGTGCAACTGTGTTGTCGTGTGTGAAGAAGATGGAGGAAGGAGAGAGATGTGCTAATTAAAACAAATAATATAAATTAATAAAAAATAATTTCAAAAAAATGGTAAAAAATAAAAGTTATCAAACTCCTTTGAGAAATGTGCACACTGACAGTGTGATTTTCTTATTTTCTTATTTTAATTTTTTATTCACATTTTATTTTTTAAAAAACCGTATTTGATTGAGTAATTTTTTTAAAAGTATTAAAATAACAAAAGTGCACAATAATTCATATTATTTTTTTAAATAATACATTTTAAGAATAATTAAATGATTTGTGAAATAATTTAATTTTTATAAATAAAAAAATTAATTTTAAGAATAATTAAATTCAAAATATTCAATCTTTTTGAATTTTTTAATATTATTTTTAGAAAATTCACACCGTGACCTTTCTGTGAAATATCATTGAAACTGGAACAATGATCTTCATTTTGGGTAGCATTTCCGCGACGGCGAACCATGATCCTAAATAAAAACTATGATTTAGTAATTCATTCCGTATCTCTTTGTTGTTTCTTTTTTTAAAAAAATAGATTGTGAGAAATAAAATAGACAGAAATGCACGCGCGCATAGTCTTTGCGAGTAGAGCGTGATATCACGTGCTTTACCTACCTCCAAGTCTGAGGAAGCAGAACTGAAGCAGAAACGGAAGTGTTGGTTAGTTGGTGGCGCACAGCTCTGAGAATGAACTCAACCTAAGATATAAATAGAGAGAAATGCACACGAGCCTAGTCTTTGCGAGTGGAGCGTGATATCACGTGCTTTACCTACCGCCAAGTCTGAGGAAGCAGAACTGAAGCAGAAACGGAAGTAGTTGGTTAGTTGGTGGCGCACAGCTCTGAGAATGAACTCAACCACTTCTACGGCTGAAGGTGGTGCTGGCGGTGTGATCAATTGCAAAGCAGCGGTGGCTTGGGCAGCCGGAGAGCCGTTGGTGATTGAGGAAGTGCAGCTCAGTCCTCCTGGACCCTCGGAGATCCGCATTAAAATCGTTTCCACTTCCCTTTGCCGCAGCGATTTCACTGCCTGGCTCTCTGAGGTAATCATTCGTTGATCCATGTCATCAGTTACTAGTTCATGCATTAGAACATGCGATGAATCATTCATTCCGTGATTCGCATCTGTTTCCAATTACACAATCAATGCATGAACTGCTGCTCATGGTAATCGGAGTGCAGTTCCTATTTACACATTCGTTGAAAAGAAATTTATGTGCGAGTAAAATCTTAATTGACGTTTTGTCAGGCTCAACCTCAACTATTTCCTCGAATATTTGGCCACGAAGCTTCGGGGTGAGTTCTATTTGTCCATCCTTGTTCAGTTCTTGGCACAGCTTGGGTTGTGCCTGCGAAATAAGCTAGCTAATTTCTGGTTCTTTAGCATCTTTTGCATTTGATGTATCTTTTACGTGTATTTCTTGGTGAATTTTTACTTGATCTTCTTATATTTACCTCATACTTTGATTTATACATTTTTATCTGACGTTTGACATTTTTTGTTCTCTGCTTTACGCTCTGATCCCTTTTAGGATCAGAGATTCTTGAGTTTAACTTGAGGGATGTCCTTGTCCATAGCGTATGATTTTTGAAATGACTCAAAGTTGAGTATTATTTTCTTGTGTGACCAATTTGGATGCCTGTTATTTGATGCTCCAATATCATGCCATATAGAAGTCCATATGGGGCTATACTTTGTAAAAGTACACATAAATGGACTTTCAATTATTACCTTCGAGGAAGAAAAGTAACACACTGAATGTATAGCCTATAAGTAAATGTGATTGTTTCATTCCAAATTCCAAGAAGAAAAACATGCTAAACTTATCTTTATAACTTTTGCAGAATTGTTGAAAGCGTAGGACATGAGGTTACTGAGTTTGAGGAGGGTGACCACGTGCTTACTCTGTTTACTGGAGAATGCATGAGTTGCAGACACTGTGCTTCAGGGAAAAGCAATATCTGTCAAGTGCTTGGGTTGGAGCGTCAAGGTCTGATGCATAGTGACAAGAAAACACGCTTCTCAGTGAAAGGAAAGCCCATTTATCATTATTGTGCTGTTTCAAGTTTCAGTGAGTACACTGTTGTGCACTCTGGATGTGCTGTCAAGATTAATCCAATTGCACCTCTGGAGAAAATATGCCTTCTCAGTTGTGGAGTTGCAGCTGGTATAAGCACAAATTGAACATAGAGTGTATTATCATTGTTATTTATTTATTTATAGTATGTGTGTTTGTTGGTGTTGGAGATGGTTCTATTAGTAAATATAGTTGAAAATATTTGTTCACATTCATTATTCAAAAACTTGCTTAAGATTGTGGTTTTTTCCTTTTACTTGGTGGATGCTTTAATATTTTTCACATGCATGTTGGCATTCTTCACTGGTAGTTTACTTGTTATATTTCCAGTCATAAGTTGTGCCCCTGTTTCCTTTCCCCCATGCTCCCTGAAACACGTGAATGCATTCTTGAAAAGTTAAGTTAGTATCTAAAGGTTGTGAAGTAAATCACAAATTTGTGTCCCCAGCAATATTATGAGAGTTGTCCTATTAATTGTTTGTATCCAGCATTTACTATTCAAATTTCATTAGTAGAGATGACAAAGAATCTGAATGCGCCTCATAATTAGGTCTAGGTGCAGCTTGGAAGGTTGCCAGCATCTCCAAAGGATCAACTATTGTCATTTTTGGTCTGGGAACTGTAGGCCTCTCTGTGAGTGCGAACTTTTCTGTACATATTATATCATCATAGATATCTTTTAGCAAAACTAAAAATTCTGGTCATTTATATCGGGAAGTTTTACTGCATCAATGATAGGTTGCTCAAGGTGCTAAGCTAAGGGGAGCATCTCGCATAATTGGTATTGACACCAATCCAGAGAAGAGCGAAAAAGGTACTGAATATTTGATCATTGATGTCTGAGGAAGTTCATGATTTATGCTGCCAATGAGTATACTTCAAGATGTTGATATCACTTTCTTGATACAACAGCTAAGGCTTTTGGAGTAACTGACTTTTTAAACCCGAAGGACTACGCTCAACCAATTCAGCAGGTTTGTTCTCATATTTGGTTTAGCAGCAACTGACCTAAGTTCTAAAAGTCTCTGCAAAAATAATTTGAATGAGAAAAATGGCACCACCAAATTATTCCAATGGATGCATTTGGTGTGGTGAGAAACATAGTCATTTATTAGCAATACCTCCTTCTCGTTGTGCTTAGATTCCAGCACATAAATGCTTGCTTTTTATCAGAAGTTGCTTTCAATACTTTGATTTCCTTTCAGCTTTACAATCCACAATCGGATTTCTCCACACGATGAGCGAAAAGCTTACCTGGTAAAATAGTCGACTTAGAAATTTAAGTTTTGAGATCATCGAATAATACTTCATTTGAATCCTTGGCAAAGATCCTTGTTGGTAGGTTGATTACTGAAGAATAACCATATGTTGAACTGATCATACTCCAGCACCAAAGCCAAAATCCACCAATGCAGCGACTGTTGGTTTGATAAAATGATGAAAATTAATGTTCCCAAATGTATATGTAAAAGCCAACACTTTTCTTTTTTCAGGTTATACACCAGATGACTGATGGTGGGGCAGACTATGCATTTGAGTGTGTGGGAGATACTGGATTGATTACTACTGCTTTGCAATCTTGCTGCAGTGTAAATTTTATAGCCACTGATATCAGTACTTTTGAGAATAGAGATTCTTTCTAATTCATCTTACATGTATTAGGGATGGGGTCTGACTGTGACCCTTGGTGTGCCCAAAGAGAAGCCTGAGATCACAGCTCACTATGGACTGTTTCTCGGTGGAAGAACATTAACAGGGTCTCTTTTCGGTGGATGGAAACCAAAATCTGAACTCCCTTCATTAGTGGACAAGTACCTACAGGAGGTGAGAAAACCATTAATGTCTCGTAACATTTCAATTTGTACGGAGTCAATTGCGGTTAACGTGACACTTGGTTTCTGCATAATGGATTGACTTAAACTATACCTTGACTTATTATTACAGATCTACATCATATTATGTTTTCTATTGTCCTAAGCAATGTTGTTAACTTCTAAGCAATATGTGCAGCAAGGGTTCATCCCGCTGAAAGGTTCCCTCCAGATACCATACAATCTTAATTCTGTTTTGTCAAAAATAGCTGACCTGAGAAACGTGAAAAATCTTTCAGAATAGTTGTATTTGATGATACTATCCTTCTACTTTTGCTTTAAGGAATTCAACCAATCTAAATACAAAGAGAAAACGGCAATAATAATATATTTCTCTTGTACAGATCTTGGAAAGGATTTTTCCTTGAAGTAACAAGTTGAAAATTACAAATTTTTGTGTGATGTTTATTGACTCTTGTATGTATGTATATGTATATAGATGGTTGGCAATAATGTGGTGTTACCTGTTTTATTCCTTTTCTCCTGTCTTTTGAGATTGGTGTGTGTGTGTGTTGTTTGGCAACAACCATGAATAATGTTACTCTCATTATGATTGTAACATCAGGAAATCAAGATTGATGAGTACATCACACACAATCTGATGTTCAAAGATATTAACAAAGCATTTGACCTGATGAGAGAAGGGCAAGGCTTGCGCTGTGTCATACACATGCCCAAGTAGGGAACATCAAATTTTTTGTGCGAAATCAATCCACTGGATGCAACTTCTTAGTAGTTATTTTGGTTGCTACTTTGTGCATCATTATTGAGCTCATTTCGAAGATGAATGTATAATGAGGATATTTCTATCAACTGTGTCCCACGTTTTGAATTAATGCATGCTTTGCAATTCGATACATCTTTATGTAGCTATCCTATTTGAGTTTAACAATGCCGAATCTAAGAAACATTAATACTCGTGCATACTTCCAAGTCTAGATCATATGCTTTTAATCTCAGCTGGCTCTCAATATAACTTATTTGCTTGTAATAAGTAGACTAATACATACTATCAACTCAAATCTTATGGAAGTTATACATGGTTAATTACTAAATGATTGAGCAGTGGCTAATGTGTCCCACCTTCATCCATTACATTGGTGATGGAATAAAATGTTATTAAGTTCCAAGATTGATCTGGGATGTTGTGCGTCCTTCTTAGTTGATTCTGTTTTGACAGTTTTGATCAGTATACATACCTTGACCCATTTTTCGCTAATTTGGTATGATTCTTCTTATTCCTTGCTGTGTTATATTACTACTAGTTAATTTGGCACCACGCCAATTAACTTATAATTTGGTATATATGTCCAACAAAGGGTAGACACAAGTTTAATAGACATTTCAAGAGAATAAAAGGATGGTTTATACGCATTGAATATACATAATCATACATATATAACAATAAATAGGTTGGAATAAACAAAAGTCATTCCCAACAGTGCACCATAGCAAAAGTCAACATAGTATATCCTAGTATGTCCCAATAGACCCCTAAATAAAAGTCATCTACAAAAGTGCATTATAGTAGTAGATGACATCAGATATCATAATGCATATATGTGTTCGGTATCTCATAGCAGGAGCGAGCATCGCATAAGAGAAATTATGGTTTATGTTTATTATTGTAGTTGCATTGTTATTTTAGGATATTGTTCTTATATTACTTGCTATGCCCTCATTATTAATCATCATACTTTTATAATTATTTATATACTTTCTCACAAATAATGAATGTAAATGTGACAACCCAAAACATTATCAAATAAGTAATATTTAATAATCAACATTTAATATTTTCTAAATTTTTTGATAATCTCCTTATATATGAAGGGAAAATTTGATGCCAAACATCAGAACTAAGGTAATCGAGAACAAGCACATATTAGCAATGGTCGTAGGTAAACCAAAAATCAAATACAAACAAACAAAACTGACGACCTATAATCTACCAAAAATCCATCATGCCAAATATTTTATAAATAATTATTATTAAAATTTGCCACAACGATATCCTATTTTGAACTCCCTGTTTTTTTAAAATCAATTCATACTTGAAAAAATCTAACAAGTTTTTTTCTAAAAAAAACTTGATAATCTCCTTATATATGAAGGGAAAATTTGATGCCAAACATCAGAACTAAGGTAATCGAGAACAAGCACATATTAGCAATGGTCGTAGGTAAACCAAAAATCAAATACAAACAAACAAAACTGACGACCTATAATCTACCAAAAATCCATCATGCCAAATATTTTATAAATAATTATTATTAAAATTTGCCACAACGATATCCTATTTTGAACTCCCTGTTTTTTTAAAATCAATTCATACTTGAAAAAATCTAACAAGTTTTTTTCTAAAAAAAACTTGATAATCTCCTTATATATGAAGGGAAAATTTGATGCCAAACATCAGAACTAAGGTAATCGAGAACAAGCACATATTAGCAATGGTCGTAGGTAAACCAAAAATCAAATACAAACAAACAAAACTGACGACCTATAATCTACCAAAAATCCATCATGCCAAATATTTTATAAATAATTATTATTAAAATTTGCCACAACGATATCCTATTTTGAACTCACTGTTTTCTCTAAAATCAATTCATTTGACAAAATCAACAAGTTTTTTTCTAAAAAAAAAAGAAAACATTTTGAATTTTAAAAATTGAGATGAGGATGCACAGTTGGGTCAAGGGTCAAATCTTTCCAAACAAATCAGTACTCATACAAAAAAATAATAAATAACAAAATAAAAGAAAATAAGATTGACATTTATTGTTCATGGGAACAATATCCGATATATAAAAAATAAAAAATAACAAAAACAAAAGAAAAACAAAAGAAATAAGAAATAAAAAAAAAAATTTTAAAAAAAAGAATACGTCGCTTAAAGAAAAACAAAAAAAAAATTAAAAAAAAAAAAGAAAAAGGACGAAAGTTACTGTTCATTGGAACAGTAACTTTTCGTCGCTTATATATATGGTTTAATTAGTTCATTTTGCACCGTGCAAGGCACGGTGCCAGTGATCACGTTATTTGTGGGTAACCACATGATCATAAAGACCAAACTTTAACTTCGATTGGCAATAATCAAAAGCGACCCATGGATTTGGTTCTCTTTTCTTGTTTGCCTTTAGCTTTGAATATTAAGTATAACCAGTTACAGATTTTTAAGAATTGTACAAAGAAAAGCATAAAAAGAACATTATCAAAGAAAAGATCACCCATGGATTTGGAAGCTTTAACTGCCAGAAAAAATCATTGAATTCAAAAGTTTGGATAAACCAAATCTTTCATACGATAGAAATATGTAATCATAAATAAACACAAGACCAGGGTGTAAAAACGTTTCGCAAACCACCTGGCCGTGAAAAAAAATCATCATGTTAACATAATAAAATTAGATTAAGAAGCATTAAAGTAACTATCAGCTTCAATAAGAACAAACTGTGACTTAGTAAATCCATAAACAACTTAGTGATGAAATCTTTATAGATATCCGAGTAAATCGATCATTGTGTTCAATTTAAGTTTTGCTAACTTAAAAATGACATTGGAACATACAATCCTGATATGATGGCAAAACCCAAAGGCCACGACCATACAACTGTCTTGAATCTAGTGCTTAATTGCTACGAAACTTTTCCATGCAGGATAGCAAATGGAAAGGATCACCATTCTGTTTGGTTACGAGCAACTATATGTATAGCTTCCCTACTCTATTCCAGATCCCACAACCTGTCCAAGTTGCCATCGTAATGGAACAAAATAATTGTACAATTCTATGAAAGAAACTGAATTCAAGACAAAATAGGCAGTGAAAAAAATTAAATTCACATTGTAGAAACCAAATTTATTAAATTTAAAAGTAAAGAGCTAATGTACAGTACCTTCTTATATTAAACGTCTTTCTGAATAATATGAAGAAGAAAAAACAAGGAAACCGCACAACGAGGGAAGCCTAGCAACATGAAAACAAGGGTAGATATTAACTGTATTGGGAGAAAATTAACGTAAACAAATACCATTTCTAAAATCCTGATTACATTAAATTAGATTATCATTCAGAGTAAGTATTTTCCCAAATCTCACACTCTGCACGTACAAGATAAAAAGACCAAAAACCTTTTAAATTTATTCTTACTACCTCAACTTCAATTTAATTCACCAGCCAAAAATTGAAAATTATCAATTTTTATTGTCTATGAACATGACTGAGGGATGATAGCCCTTCAAGACCCATTGACTTGGCAATTATACTTGGTGATCGTCTCTTTGGTTCAACTTTTTTTGCCAGTTCACATGCTAGTCACTTCTTTATTGGTGTTCCACTGGATCGTCCTGAGGTGTTCTGCACTAATTCCAAAACGAACGGCTGATGCAAAATTAAAAATAGCTAGTTTTTGAAACACCACACCATCCAAACAAAATAACAAATGGTTTTACTAATTTCTTATGGCTCAATCATAAAGATTAAAGCAAAGTTGAACCACCATATCATTTTTAATGCTTCCATCAACATAAGCACGAGAATCCATAGACAATCATGAGCTGGTTTTCTTCTTTTGATTCTGTCTAATTCCTATAGAAAGAACACAAAGCATAATCAACAATAAACAATCATGATGAAATTCGTCAGGGATAGAGTTCTGTATCTTCAGATATCAATATAATCCTTACAGGCAAAGAAAGTTCATCAACACACCATTAGTAAAATACCAATCCATTTTCATAAATTTTCTCTTTGTTGTTGCTGGAGTGAAAGTAGGAAAAAAAATGAAATAGCTTATTTATCAGAAAAACTTAATTTCTTCGGATCAATCTGATTTATTAGTACTGAAATTATCCAGCCATTTCCTTCTTCAGTCCATGGTATCCCTTCCTTCTCCAGAAGCTTGGTAATATGTAGCAGAAAGGTGAAAGATAATTTAATATTGCATGAGGAGACGTTAATAATACTCTCATGTACCAGCACTAGAAAAATATATACAGCATTCAACAATCAACTCGTATTCAATTATTAAATTAAACACAATATAATATATCATACCAGGCGTTTCCTCCGCCCTTCTTTGGTGTCTTCCCAATTGGTTCCTCCAAAGTTGAGGCAAGGAAAAGTTGGCAAAAATTAAAAATAAATGCACCATTATTATGCAAAATCATAGACAAATAACCTTCAATATAGAAGACTCACATGGTAAGCCATTCAAAGAAGTCAGCTGAAGTCTATGGCGCTTCACGACATCCTTTGGATCGAGACAATGCATGTGGAGAGGATATTCTTCAAGAAATAATGTTGCGTTCGAAGGTTTTGGGGAACCAAACAATTGTTCTCAGAAACACTTTTGGCCTTTTCACAAATAGAACGTACACATGCAAGAGCTAGCTAGATTCCCCAATTCTTGCCCTTCTCTTCTTCTCGAGCCCGACAAAACTGAACTGCTACAATAGTATTTTTCAGGTCAGAACACATCTCAAGTTCATAACATCTAAATTTGTAGAAAATAACATCTTAAAAAACCAATGTAATCCAGTTTTAAAAAAGCTCATCAGAGAGAAAGTTGTCATCCAAAGCATCTACAAATCAACAAACCACCAGCCCAAAAAAATAAACGCATAGAAATTGAACTACACAAACCGTCAAAAGTTTAAAATAAATCTGTTTAAAATAGACCCACCTAGAAGACAACCATCGAGTAACACACGGCCACGGCCAAGCACCGCACGCTCTTCGTACTCCTCACCGGAATCAAGAAAGAACGAACATGAAAGTTGGTAAAAATGCTCCGTTATTCTCCAGCGCAAAAGGCAAAACTATGTGAACTGGAAATGCCTACCAAGATAACACACAAAAGGAGAATCGCCAACCGTACAGCTATTCTGTTTGTCCTCGAGAAATAAAGATATTGCTCCTGTTTGTCCTCCGGAAAGAAAGAGAGACTGTACGATTGTGGAAGATTGATTGCAAGCAGACGGCAACCATGAAAAGTCGAGAGGAAAAAAGAGACGCGTGTGATAGAAATAACCTAAAATCCTTAAAGCACAAAAAAAATGATCTGGCCCAAAATGTCAAGGCCCAAACAAAAGCAGGAAGCCAAACGTAAGAGAAGATTACTGTTCATCTGTGGGGAAACACAGACTCATATTACTGTTTATAGCCTTTGACACTTATTATATTGTTAAATACTAGTTACTTTATTTTAATATATACATCATATGTGCAACATCACTAATGACTATAAAGATGGAGTATCAAACATCACCACTAACATTAAAACTTACAAGAGTTTTAGGTTAACAAACACAAACAGTAACTCCATATCATGATTGCATCTCCACCATGTCTGTTGGACTCTGAGGAACTCAGTATTGATGAGTTCCCAAATTCCATTGCCACATTACCAGCAAAGTTTGACATAGCAGTTCAATATCAAGAACGGTGAACAACTTCTCCTAACCCACCCAAATTAAGAACATAAACTAACCATATTGTAATACTCTTGTTCCACATTGGTTCTGGATGAAAGTTTAAATTGGTTTATAAAGGCTTACAATGAACTACTATAGCAACTTGGGTTAACCATTTTCGTAGAGCAATGACGGATACGAAGTAGTTGCTATATGAGCCTATTTTACAGCCGCGCTTAAGCGGACCTAGGCCCGGGGCCTGACAGAATGGTATCAGAGCCGGTCACCGGCAGAAAACACCAGGAGATAAGTGATATGCAGGGCAAAATACTACGTGAGTGGAGCCACCTCTTGAGCCCAATGGACGAAAGCTACACGACGGTGGCTCCCGTCATGTAGCACTTTGCCCCACAATTCAAGATGTGGCTCCCACGTAGGAGCCACATCTAGATTTTCGGTGCTGGTGGATTGATGAGTTAGGTCGCGACGAGGACGTCGCGTTGTAAATGAGGCTTTTGTCCCACATTGGTTGTGGATAAAAGTTTAAAGTGGTTTATAAAGGCTTACAATGGAATACTATAGCAACTTGGTTACCCATTTTCGTAGAGCGAGGACGGATAAGAAGTAGTTGCTATATGAGCCCATTATACAGTCGCGCTTGCGCGGTCCTGTGACCGGGCACTGACGTTGCTTCCAAATAAAAAATTCGAAAACAACAAGCATCGAATACAGATCTCAAATAAATCAGTCTTTCATTCTATAAACAAAATTTAATTGTCGTTACAACTGAATGTATATTAAATAAGATTGATTTACAACTGATAATTCTTAAACATTTGTGGAAGCATAAATAACAAAACTAAAATAATAGCAGTGGTTGACTTCAAGTCAGCAGGAGTAAATCATCATCCCCAAAACTGATATTGTTCGTCGTCTTCTACCTCTGACTCATTCTTATCTGAGGAGGGGCGTAATGGGTGAGTGTTTGGGAAAAACACCCAGCAAGTAGGGACCAATCGAACTTACAGAATAAATTCACATATATATAATTTTTGAAGTAGATAACATCAAAACATTAACAATACTGATTTCATTATATCAAAACTCATATTTTTTTCATTGCTCTCACTAGAGTCTAAATCAATATGCTCACCTAGAGCAAGGACAAATTCGGTAACACACATATGAACTAATAACAGATCTGGTAACACACGTCGGAACTGATTTCAAAAGAACAAGTCTGATAACACACATCATATTTGATCTCCATATAACAGATTTTTCATAATTTCAAAGTATTGCACATGTCCGGTTGAAATTTAACTCATACATATGATTTTCAAACGAAATAATTATCAATAGCAAAAACCCACTTACCTAATTGAAGTGTGTTTGAACAAAGACACGGACAGACTCTTCCAAGACTCTTCCAACTGCAATGCATACCATGCGCCACAATCAATACCATTGGTCTCCATTCAACCAAAATTTATTACATTAAACCATTGGCATAAGTAAAAGATTCATAAGCAGATGCTACTGTCACCATTTCAAAACCAAGAAATATTGATATTATTGGTGCATACATACTTGTGAATGGCAGACCATCAAAGAATTCATCCGATTGTGGTACCGCCTGCACGTCCTCCTCAAGGTTCGATTACGTCAGTAAAGGTGGATCCATCAGGGCGTAATGTTCCGGTAACGAAAAGGGAAAATTGTTGGTGCAAGTGCTTGTGTTGGACAATAACCTCCCTCATTCTCCTACTCATCATGGTTGCAGCCGCTTTAGCAATTCTTTACCTTATGTTCCAATCCAAGCTTCCCAAGTACTCTTTTGACAATCTCAGGATAACAGATTGAACACTTAATTTTGACTTGATGCTGAACGCAAAATTCAATGTCAGGATCACAGCCTATAACCCCAACTAAAAGATCGGAGTCTACTATGAGAAAGGGAGTCGTCTTAGTGTTTGGTATAAAGACACGAACCGTGCCATGGTCAATTCCCAGATTCTACCAGGGTCACCAGAATAAAACAGTGCTAGATGTGGGGCTAACATGCCAAGATCAATACGGAAGGACTCTGCTTGAGGCATTGCAAGAGCAGCAACAGACTGTAAGGATTCCATTGGATCTAAAGATAAATGTGCCAATCAGAATTAAATTACGGAAGCTGAAGCTGATGAAAGTAAGGATATTAGGCAGATGCAAGTTGATTGTGGATAGCCTGTCTACCAATAAGTTTATCAGCATCAAAGCCAGTAGCTGTAATTCTGGACTCAAACCTGAGCACAAAATTTTTCAGGACTTTTTACGCTAATCTCCTATGGAGTCTTATCTCCCCCACCCCACCCATCTTAATCCAAGCCCCATCTTGAACGACTGGTAGAGGAGGCAAGGACTGGCTGTCCGTGGCCCAGCACGGCTAGTTTTGGCACAGTAATGGGTTGTGCAGGCAATCCGATTGACACACAAAGTCTTGGCATGAATTGTTGAAAGGAAACAGAGACAATCATGCAAACTCCAACAAGTCAAGCCGAAATCATGAAGAATCGTTGGTTGTTGACCCTCTTACCATAAATAACTTCAAGTCCAAAATGGAAACTTGCCAACTAAAGAAAATCCTCCTTGATCGAGAGTCCAATATGAAAGCTGGTCTAACTTAAGTAAATCCTCATTGATTGAGCAGATCTCGATGAATCCTCAAAGGATATCCCTATCAATTAAATATTGGATATCTTGGCACCAATCAAGCAATCTGATCTTTTATGCACTGAAATTCACGTAACTTAGTCATTCCAAATTTGTAATAGTTGATCTTTAAAGTGATGAATGTGGCCAAGGTCTTTCATTGCGAATTCAGAGCCCAAGAGGTGAGTGAAAATGGATACTAGAGCTGGAGAGGAACCTGTAAGAAGCATATCATCAACTTAAAGTAGGAGAATTAGTGTCCCAATAGGAGAGTGAAAGAGAAATAACGATGGATAAGCTAGACTGCAGAAGAATCCGTATTTGAAAAGGAAGGTGCTAAACTGATCGAACCAAGCACGAGGTGCTTGTTCGAGACCATACAAGGCCCTTTTGAAGTTTGCACACGTGATAGGTGGAAGTCGGGATGAGACATTCCAGGGGGCTGGTCTACGTAGATTATCTCAAAGATGTGGCCATGAAGGAAAACATTTTTAACATCAAGTTGACGTATGTCCATTTGTTAGTAAGAGCTATGCTGAGGATCATTCGAATCGTACCAGGTTTGATGACGGGAGAAAAAGTTTCAGCATAGTCTAGACTAGCCACTTGATGGTATCCTTTTGCGACAAGACGAGCTTTTAATCGATCGAGAGAGCCATCAGGTTTGAGTTTGGATTTGAAAACCCGTTTGAAGCCAATAACATGCATTTGGGGTGTACGGGGAACGAGAATCCAAGTTTGAGTTTGATGGAGGGCGTGGAATTATTCATCCATAGCAGCTTTCCTCCCGGTGAGCAAGAGCAGCTCGTATATTGTGAGGTGGGCAGGGTATAGTGGAGTTGAAGATGGAAGTGGTTAAAGCATATTTAGGATTGGGTTTGATAACACAACTTTGGGCTCGAGGGATCATATGATGTGAGGGTGGAGGTGGGAATGGTGGGTTTGTAGTGGTGGTGGGACGTAAGGCGTTTTTGGTGTAATATGGATGAGGGCCAGAAGTATTCGCAGTCTCGACGGTCATGTCACTGGTCAAGAGGATCAACAGCCAACGGTTCTTCATGACTTTGGCTTGAATTGGAGTTTACATGGTTGTCTCTGTTTCCTTTTTTATTGCAACAATTAATGCCAAGACTTTGTGTGTCAATAGTTCATAGGCCCGTAAATTTTTTTCTGAAATTTTAAACAATATAATATAAATTACGTGGGTTGTGTCGGGGCTAGCCTCAAAACCAAACGGGCCGACACGACACGTTTTGTCAAAACTTGCCGTGCAATTCCGACCCGTTTTCAAAACATGTCATGTCGGCCCGGAACACACGTTTTGTCACCTATAGTCCGTGGCGTTAAATTGTTACAAACATTCTAAACATGTTTTTTGTTTTGATATTATGAACCTCACTTTTTTTTTTTGACACTATATGCATCTCTCACTTTGATCAAATTATTATTTTTATTATTTAACATGCGAAATCACCGTCTCCGAACCTTTTTTTTTTTTTACAGAAAAACAATTTCTTCACAGTAATATATCCAGGGACGGACCCAAAGGGTGCGGAGGGGGGCGCCGGGCGCCCGTAACCAAAAAAAAAAATTCCCCAACAAAAAAAATTGTATGCTTTCTCATTAGATATCAATGTGGGACAACAAAAATAGTTTTCTCACTGTTTTGGTTACTTCACACTCAGCCCCCCAAATTTTTTTTCTGGGTCCGCCCTGAATATGCCAGCTATTAATTAATCACTCCATCACTTCCTAATTTTTTTACACATTATTGCTAATTATATGATCAGTACAGAAGCTACGGATGGATTACGTTTCTTTTTAAATAATTCCAAAAAGAAATAAAATTTCAAAAATACATCGAAATGTGGAGGGTTACAGCTATACCTCAAACCATCGTTTGAGGGGCAGTTGTAGACAATAGAGGAGTCGCTTCAACATGAAGCGACTACTTTACATAAAGTGGGCGACTCTTTACAACATAGCGTCCGCTTACTGGTGGGCAGCTCTTTATTTATGTAGCGGCCGCTTATTGAGTAAGCGGCCGCTACATGAATTAGGAGCCGCTCTGGCAGAGCGGCTCCTGAGTCTTAAAACCACCCAACCAATCAAAATCAATCAATTACTTGATTAAATTACACCCAACCAACTATTCGATTAAATTACATCCGTCCCCTGCCCAAAACTCGAAATTCCTCTATAAATTATGTGATAAATCTATATTTTTCCTCCAATTCACAACTTTTGTTTCCTCTTCCTCCAGTTCACGGCTTTCGTTTCAGTCTCTTCAAAAATCCATTCGTGCACCAAAGGTTAGTAAATTATTGAAAATGTTATGAATTATCCATGTGTTGTTTTTATTACATAATTCTTTTAAAATAAATCAAAAAATTTATTATTTTTTAAATATGTACGTATAGTATATTTTTACTAATATTATAAATGGTTGATATGTGTGTTAATTTTTTTAATTTTAGAATGACATTAAATTGAGGTCTCGAAGATTCAACGGTATTATATCTACAATCTACGCATATTTCTAGTGTTGTTTGTTTCCAGAATATTGATAATATTTTAAAAGTGAAGCGTACAGATAACTTTATAGGGGGTTGTATAATGAGAACGTGATACACGATCGTGTTTGGAGGCATATCATTGACATGAGATTTTACGGTGTTTTGCAATCTGGTTATTGTATGTACGATAATCATTTGATTACCGCTCTTGTTGAGCGATGACGGCCTGAGACCCATACATTTCATTTTAGATTTGGTGAGGCTACCATTACTTTACAAGATATTTCAATAATTTGGGGTATGAAAGTTGATGGTCAACAAGTAACTGTGATAGAAATATCACAACGTGTGGAAGAATGGCAAAACACATGTCTTTAGCTACTTGGATTTGAGTCGTCAGAAGCAAAATTTAAAGGCGGTCACCTAAGAATGACCACTCTAGACAATCACTGCCGAGATAATCGTATCTCTGAGATGAGCTCAGAGATGGATGTAATAAAGTACACTCGGTGTATAGCTTTGGTGATTATATGTGAATTTTGCTTCCAGATTTTAATTGTAGCGCTGTAAAGCTCATTTATTTGCAGATACTTCTGTGGAACTGGCAGCGGCTGTAAGAGTCCCATAGGTCGTTGAGAGCTATATTTTGTTTGCTGACAAACCGTACAATTAGCCACAAATTCTTGCACCTCTTTCTTCATTCGAGGCCAATAAAAATTAGGAACAATCCGAGCCAAAGTCTTTTGTACGCCACCATGACCAGCTAAAGGTGTATTGTGGAATTCAAACAACACTTTGGCTTTCAAGGGGGAGGATGGACTGAGACAAAGGCGATGACATTTGTAGACTAATCCATTTCTCAGTTGAAAAGGAGTAGAATTCGATGTAGTTTCAGTTAAAAGAGAGGAATAATAGGGTTCATTAGCGACCTCTACCTTGAGTTCTGACCAGAACTGGAAAGTTGGTACAGAAAGGGCTAAGAACTCTCCGGAAGGATGATCAATGTGGGAGGCAGTGTCAAATTTGCGTGAAAGAGCATCCGCTACCACATTGGATTTACCGAGTTGGTAACTGATATCGAAATCATAACCTAAGAGTTTGATGAGATATTTCTGTTGATCCGGAGTGTGCACAGTTTGATTGAGTAATGTTTTAAGACTCAAATGGTCTGTAATGATCGAAAAATGATGACCAAGAAGATAAGGTCGCCACTTGGTAACTGCTTGGGTGATAGCTAGCAACTCACGGACATATGTAGAAGCTTTAGAAAGGTGAGGAAACAACTTCTTACTAAAATAGGCAATTGGATGTCCTTGTTGAAGTAACATTGCTCCAATACCTACCCCAGAAGCATTAGTTTGGATTTGGAATGGTAAGGAGAAATTTGGAAGGGTTAAGACAGGAGCTTGAACCAAGGCTTCTTTCAATGAATCGAAGGCGGATTGAGCTTCCGGATTCCAGAGGAATTTATCCTTCTTAAGTAACTCAGTTAGTGCAAAAGCAATGGTAGCATATTTGGGTACAAATTTTCTGTAGAAGCCTGATAAACCCAAAAACCCTCGCAATGACTTCAAGTTTTAGGCGTAGGCCAAGATCGAATGGCTGAGATTTTTGCGGGGTCTGGTGGACCCCCGCAGGAGAGATGACATGCCCAAGATACTCAATGGAGGTTTGAGCAAAAGAACATTTGGAAAATTTTACAAAGAATGAATGGTCCCTTAAGCTCTGTAAAGTAATATGAAGGTGGTTTAGATGTTCATCCATGGACTGACTATAGATGAGAATATCGTCAAAAAAAAAGATAAGGAATTTCCGAAGAAAGGGTCTGAAAATGTGGTTCATGGATGACTGAAAAGTAGCTGGCGCATTAGTAAGGCCGAAAGGCATTACCAAAAATTTGTAATGCCCTTCATGAGTCCGAAAAGCTATTTTGAATATATCAGAATCATCGACCCGAATCTGATGATACCCTGCGCGTAGATCCAACTTAGAAAATACTACGGCACCATGTAATTCATCCAGAAGTTCATCGATAGTTGGTATAGGAAATTTGTCCTTAATAGTAACGTGATTAAGTGCACGATAATCAACGCAAAAACGCCAAGTACCATCTTTTTTTTTTACCAATAAGACGGGAGAAGAAACAGGACTTTGGCTATGACGAATGATTCCTGAGTGAAGCATTTCCTGGACTAATTTCTCAATCTCATTTTTTTGGGAATGGGGATAACGGTATGGTTTGACGTTAACTGGTGGAGTATTGGGAAGTAAATGAATGTATGATTAATGGCTCGAAATGGACATAAGGCTGTTGGTTCCACAAACACATCTTTATTCAAGTCAAGTATATGCCTTAAAGACTCTGGAGAAGATGATACCTGAGGTAAGACAGTGACAGAAACGTCCATTGATAACAATTGAAAGCATTGAGAAATACTTTCCATTTGAGACAGCCGTTTAAGTTGTTTCAATTTGACCTCTTCCACTTGAATGGATGACTGCCCTTGCAACTTAACCAACTTGCCTTGATGTAAAAACTCCAAGTACAATTGGTTATAATCCATGATAATAAGACCTAATGAACTAAGCCACTGAACTCCAAGAACCACATCTGCACCCCCAAGCTGCAAGACATAAAAATCAATGTGTAATGATGCCTGATCCAAATCCACTCTGACCCTCGGACAGAAACCATCACACTACAGTTTTTCCCCATTGCCTACAACCACCGAAAATGATGTGAAGGAATTATATTCAATTTCAGGAATTTAGCAACACGTTCTTGTATGAAGTTGTGAGTACTTCCCCCATCTACTAAAATTTGCACCGAAGAATTCTCAATATAACCACGTAATCGCAAGGTTCGTGTATTAGGATGCCCAGCCATGGCATGAAGGCTTATCTCAGGTTGTTCCACCAGGCGATCTGCACTCTGACTCTCAGAAGGAAATTCTTTGTCAACGATCTCAACACTTGTATCCTCCTCCTCAGATACAAAGAAAAATAATTGTCCCCTACACTTATGTCCAATAAAGAATTTCTCGTCGCAATTATAACATAAACCTTTCTCTCGGCGAGCAAGCATCTCAGTGGAAGTAAAGCCTGAGGTCGAGGATTCGAAGTGGCTGGACTGAATTTCGAAACCAATGCTCTGTCATTGCTAGAGTGTTGACTGAAGGAACTATCTGAAATCTTATCATCATATAACTTGGCTACTCCCATGGCTTGTAACAACGATTGCGGTCGATAGACCTGTGTTTCTTTCCGTACCTCATTACTTAACCCCGAGACAAAACAACTAGTCAAGACGTGTTCCGGAACATCAGTTACGTTATTAGCAAGTAACTCAAACTGATGTTGATACTCATATAATGTTCCCATCTGTGTGAGTTTACTTAACTTGCCAAAATGATCTTCATATTCAGACGGTCCAAAACGTTTAGTAATAGCTACCAAAAATTCAGTCCAATTATGCAATAAACCATTGCGATTAATCCAATCAAACCAATCCAAAGCGATTCCATCCAAATGAAAAGAAGCAAAAATTAATCGTTACGGTTCTGGAGTGTTATAATAATCAAAATACCTCTGTATTCGGGCCACCCAAGCTGCTGGATTCTCACCGGCGAAACGAGGAATCTCAATTCGCATCGATTTCATATACGACGGAAGATCAGAGAGCACCAATGTTGTAACCTAGGTTATTCACTTATGAATTGTTGAACAAGACTAAGAATGATCAGAAGAGAAAAATTCAGATAGAGTAGAAAACAGAAAGAATAGAAAATCAGAAAGAGAAATCTTTGAATTAGTAATTTCTTCCTTTTTAATTGTTTCCTTGAAGTATTTATAGTAGTTACAAGTAAACACGTTTTTGTACATCTCAGTCTACAATTAACGCTTATTACAATTAAAATTCCCGTGTTAACTCCATCTACAAAATGCAAGTCATACTCCTTGTTCCTTCAAGCTCTAGAAACGAAATCCACTAGAGTTCTCGGTGCTCCTTTCATACGAACTGGTCGTGATAATGTGATCACATCAGCCTCCCACTATATTTCGCCCCTGTCAAACTTCTAGAGGGAGGCGTAGTCCTCGAATCTACTGATTTAAACATCATTTTTCCTGTTAGTGTCTGTAATACAGCGGCAATATGGAAATTGGATAGGTACGACGAATCCACTGGACAGCACTTTATTATGACAGGTGGAGTTGTTGGGAACCCTGGGAATGAAACTGTAAGAAATTGGTTCAAGATTGAAAAGGCTGAGGATGATTATTACAAGTTTTTTTTCTCCCCTTCGGTTTGCGATTTATGCATTGTGCCACGGGGCAATGTTGGGAATTTGTCTCCAGAGGGAGTGGGGCGTTTGGCTTTGAGTGAATTCCCTTTCTTATTCAAGATTAAGAAGTTCGTAATCGGACACGAGAGGTACTGAAGATGGATGACGGGTATGTGGCTTCACAGATGCAGTTGGGATAATAAATAAAGAAATTAGGCGTTTGCTGGTCGTAGTAATCCTAAAATGTATGACGGAAATATGATTTCCCGAATGGATATTTCCTTTTGTGAAGCCTTGTTTTCTTGTAGTAGTGTGAAATGAATTTTTACGTTATCGTGAATCAAGAAAATGCTTCTCGTATTAAATTACAGGCATTCCATCATTCCTAATTCCTTGTAAAACCATCATGAAGAATATTCAATGGTGTATGGGACTATGCCCTACATGGGTTTTGGTTGATGATTTCCCTAATATTTCCATCCAACCGTGGATTAAAATATTCACATCTAAATATAGTTAAGTTTATATGGCAATATTTATAAGGAGCAACTACTCGACCCATATATGGGTAGGAGAAGCCTTGGAATAAGTACTAAAATTGTTGTGCCAGAACACCCGAAAATGAAGTGTAAACATCATACACATACAAGAACAGGCATATTTTTACGTGGTTCGGCAATTGCCTATGTCCAAGGGAGACAAACACAATTTATTTTTAAATTTCAGATGAGAATTACAAACTCTCCAGGATCACATCACAACTCACAGAAACAGATACAAAAGCTTTAATAACTTAATATTGAGAAGTGATTTCAAATTAGGGATGATTTTGTAAGGTGGGTTTGAGGTGTATTTATAGGTGCAAAATTCATTGAAAGTGGTAATTATCTTGAACTTGAATTCTTCCATGTCTTGACACATGTATGGGAAAGGTGTCCTAAACTTTAGACACATTGCAACCACTTGCCACCATTCAATCTTGGAAAGAGCCACCTAGCACTTTGCTACAATTCCATAGATGGAATTTAGCCATCTGTTCAACAATCTCCACCTTGGCGATTTTCCAGTCAATATGTGTAGCCTCCTTCAGTACGCCCTTAGGCGCTGGATAAGTCAATATGTGCAGCCTCCTTCAGCACGCCCTTAGGCGCTGGATACTCGATAGATGTTGATCAAGTCCAAACAATGTTGAAACTTGATCACTGTCACCACCTTTGTTAACATGTCTGCAGGATTATCTGCAGTCCCTAATTTTCTGAATAGAATATCTCCTTCTTCTACGATTTCCCGAACAAAGTGGTAGCGAACATCGATATGTTTGGTGCGACTGTGATGAATTTGGTTCTTTTCCAGACATATGGCACTTTGACTGTCGCAAAAAATCTCTGTATTCTTCTGCCTGATGCCCAATTCTTTCACCAAATTATGCAAACAGGTGCCTTCCTTGAATGCTTCTGTGATCGCCATATACTCTGCCACTATAGTAGACAAAACAACTGTAGACTGTAGCGTGGATCTCCAACTCACTGGTCCTCCTGCCATGGTAAACACATAACCAGTAGTTGATCGACGCTTATCAAGATCACCAGCATAATCCAAATCGACGTATCCAACAAGACGACTGATCTCGTCTTTCTGAAATTTCAGACCAACATCCACGGTACCTTGAATATACCGTAGAATCCACTTTATTGCATGCCAATGTTCTTTACCAGTGTTGTGCATGTATCGGCTCACCATGCTAACTACATGAGAAATATCAGGTCTTGTGCACACCATCGCATACATCAGAGCTCCGACAGCATTTGCATAAGGAATGTTATCCATTTGTCTCATATCGGCATCTGTAGCAGGAGACATTGATGCACGCAATTTGAAATGTGGAGCTAATGGAGTACTTACAGGTTTGGTATTCCCATCTATACCAAATCTCTGGAGTCTGTGTCAGACAGATTGTGCCATTTATTCTGTTTCTCTAGATCTCCATTCCAAGAATCTTCTTGGCTTCCCCGAGATCTTTCATCTCAAATTCTGTGCTGAGTTGAGCCTTCAGTTTATCAATTACTATCTTGCTTTTAGATGCGATCATCATATCATCAACATATAAGAGTAGATGGATAAATGTACCATCTTGGAGTTTCTTCAGGTAGACACAATGATAAAAAATGACTACGTGTATACCTATGATTCTTCATAAAACCATCAAACCATTTGTACCACTGTCTCGGTGACTGCTTGAGACCATAGAGTGACTTGTCGAGCTTACAAGCCCAACTTTCATGACCAAGAACTTTGAATCCATCAGGTTGAATCATATAGATCTCCTCGTCCAAAGTTCCATGAAGGAATGATGTTTTGACATCAAGCTGGGCTAGCTCGAGATCAAATTGTGCAACCAAAGCTAATAAGAGTCGAACAGACAAATGCTTAACAACAGGTGAGAAAACCTCGTCATAGTCTATTCTTCCTTCTGAGCATAGCCTTTTGCTACTAGTCTAGCTTTGTATCTGATAGTGTCTTTGCTTGAGGCATCTTCCTTCTTTGCAAAGACCCACTTACATCCAATCGTTTTCTTTCCTTTAGGAAGTGAAACCAGCTTCCAAGTTTTATTTTGATAAAGCGATTCATTTCTTCATCCATCGCCGTCTTCCACATGGCCTTCTCTGTACTATACATAGCTTCTTTGTAATTGTACGGAATACTATCTTGATCAATTGGAAGAGCAAATGCTACCATATCAGTAAACTGGGTAGGTTTCCGGATAACTCTCTTTGGTTTATTGGTAGCAATAGAGTCAGGTACTGATGCTGAATCTGGCACCTCCGGTTGAACAGAGTCATCAATCTGATCGTCAGAGTCTTCTTCAGGATGATCATCAATCTGAATAGGTTGGTCTGGAGTTGTGGGAATATCAAACTTCACCTGCAACTGAGAACTCGGATCTTGGTTCTCTGTCTCTGACTCTTTCTGTTTCAGCATTACGGATTCATCAAAGGTAACGTCTCGGCTCAAGACAATCTTCTTTGACTCGGGGTTCCATAGACGGAATGCCTTAACTCCTTCATTAAAGCCCATGAAAACAGATTTCTCGTCTTTGGGCTCCAACTTTGATTTTCCGAAGTGAAAGTATGTGGGACACCCAAATATATGCAGAGAATCATAATCAGAAACGGGTCGTCCAAACCATACCTCCTTCGGAGTTTTCCCGTCTAGTGCAGAAGTTGGTAGCCTGTTGATTATATAAGAGGCATATGACAAGGCTTCAGCCCAAAATGCCTTGTTCAGTCCAGATTGAGATAGCATGCAGCGGACTTTATCAATCAGAGTATGATTCATCCTTTCTGCTACACCATTTTGTTGTAGCGTACCTGGTACGGTGAAATGTCTGACTATCCCTTCTTTCTGGCAGGTTTTCTGAAATGGGCCTGACTTGTATTCTCCACCATTGTCAGATCTAAGCCTCTTTATCTTTCTTTCGGTCTGGGTTTTGATCATCTTCTTCCAGCTGAGGAAGATGTCCAGAACTTCATCCTTATGATTCATAGTATACACCCAAACATATCTCGAGAAATAATCTATAAATGTAATGAACCAACGTTTTCCTCCCAATGAAGTGTTCCGAGAAGGTCCCCAAACGTTGGTGTGCACATAGTCCAGTATCTCTTTGGTACGATGGATAGTGGTACCAAACTTGACAGGTGTCTGCTTTCCTAAGACACAATGTTCACAGAAGTCAAGTTTCCCACTTTTGGCACCTTTCAGAACACCTCGATTCACTAAATTTTGTAAAGTCTTCTCACCGGCATGTCCTAAGCGCATATGCCAGAGCCGTGAGGTATCAGGTGAATCTTCTCCGGTGTTAGTGGAGACTGCAGCTCTCCCAGAGAACGTGTGGCCATCCAGAAAATATAGATTTCTTTCTCGAGTAACTTTCATCGCTAAGAGTGCACCTCGTTCAACTTTCTGAATTCCGCCCTCCATGGTTATCTTGTATCCATTGAACTCTAGAACTCCAAGTGAGATCAGATTCTTCTTCAGATCAGGAACATATCTCACCTCTGTAAGTTGTTTGATTGTACCGTCGTGCATCTTCAAGCAGACTGTACCAATGCCTTCTGTCTGACAGGCATTATCGTTGCCCATGAGGATAACTCCACCATTGATTTCTTCGAAGTCTGAGAACCACTGGGGATGTGGGCACATATGGCAAGAACATCTAGAATCCAGAATCCATCTACCAGATGAATTGAATGAAGATGATGAGACCGAGAATGTTTAGTCATCTTCATTATCAGAATTTCGTTGTGCCACATTCGCTTTAGATTTTTTCTTGTTAGGACAATCCTTCTTCCAATGCCCTTTTTGATGACAATAAACACATTCATCCTTTGCAGGACGTCTCCGTGTTGATTCTCCTCTGGATCTGCTTCGTCCCTTGACAGATTGTCTGTTGTTATTTCTCCCTCTGGATACCATCAGTGCTTCAGATGTGGTATCTCTATGATCATGCTGGTCTTTCCTCCGATATTTATTCTTTACCAATGCATTGAAACATCCATGAATTTGACTTCGTCTTTGTCGTATAACAAAGTCGTGGTCAGATGATCATAAGATTCGGGCAGGGAATTTAACAACAATAACGCCATATCTTCATTGAATTTCAACCTCTAGATTTTGCAGATCGGCAATAATTTTGTTGAAATTATCAAGATGCTCAATCATTGGCGTACCTTTCTTATACTGAAAATGAAAAAGCTTATTTTTCAGATAGAGCCGGTTCTCTATGCTTTTCGTCATGTACTTATCCTCCAACTTTTTCCAGAGACTCTTTGCGGACGTATTTTTCATGACAATGTACTTCTGCTCCTTAGATAAACAGAGTCGGATCGTCCCGCAGGCTTGCCGATTGATATAGTTCCAATCCTCATGTGACATGTCCTTGGGCTTGGACTCTGTTGGAATCGAAGAGGGGGGGGTGAATGAGATTCCTTGGCTACTTTAGCGTTTTAAAATGAGTTTGCAAAATAAAAGAGTTTGCGCTTGCGGAAGGCTTAAGTCAATCGATAAATAAAAGAAATAAAGAAGTAAACAAATAAATAAATGCGTAATGAAATAAAGCGGTAAATGACAATGATATTTGTTATAGAAGTTCGGCGATGAATCGCCTACGTCTCCTCTTCCCGGTTAGATAACCTCCAACCGAGGTTCCACTAGAATAAATGATCTTGGCCTTGAGGGCTCCAAGTTAGCCACAACCCAACTCTTCCCGAGTTTACAAAGCTCTTCCCGAGCACAATACTCTTCACGAGTACACAAAGCTCTTCGCGAGCTACCAACACTCTTCACGAGTCTTCTTGGCCTTAAGGGCTCCAAGGATAGCCACAACACATGCACCAACTTTACTTGTTGGCGACTTTACAATTTTCCAACTTGCTTTGGTGTTGGAGGACCTTTACAAGAAACTCAATCAAACACCTTCAAGGTGTACCAATACGAAGAATCAAAACTCACACAACAAGAAATGAATTACAAACTCCAATACACACAAATGTATGAAGTTTGCAATGCTAAAGTAATTTGAATTGATCAAGGCTTTCTTGTAGTTTATAGTCTTGTTTCTTGCCTTCAAAAAGCTCCAAAAGATCCATATTTATAGTGTAGGAGGCCCCCAAAGCTCCTACTAGCCGTTGCTACACATAAGGCTTGAATCACGCCTCGATCGCCTCGGAAATCGCCTCGGGCGATCACCCATCGCCACCCTTTAACGGTCAAATCTGGCCCAGATCGCCTGGGGCGATCTCCCCATCGCCTGGGGCGATCATCAATTGAAAAAATGCCGTAGGTAAGTTTCTGGATCGCCTGGGGCGATCATGCCATCGCCTGGGGCGATCGCCCTTCAAAAAAATGGCCTAGGAAGCATTCTGGATCGCCTGGGGCGAGGTTGACCATCGCCTGGGGCGATCTGATCGCCAGCGTGCCCACCGTGCCATCGCTTCAGTCGATGGTGCGCAACATGGCTCGGATCGCCTGAGGTGATGGCCCGGATCGCCTGAGGTGATCTGCCAGATTTCAGCACTCTCAAACTTTGCACTATTCGACCATCTTAAGCTCATTTCTGGGAAAAGTGGTAAACATGAAAGTTGTAGATCTTCCTCTTATATAGGTGTGTACAAAATTTCATTGCATTTCATTAAGGTATGAAGAAGTTATGCCCAAAATTCTACAGTCGCTCAAACCTTGCTACAATCTGCACTTGTTATGACTTCCATGACATTTTGCTCCATGATGCAATCCGAATTGGACTGAGATGTTCGAATATGAAATATAGCATATTGAGTTTGCTTTCCAACCTCTTTGGATTCACCTTGTTCGGAGCATCGAGCCAAGAGATATAATCAAAACATTGCACTGCGCTCCAATTGGCTTCTATACGAATTTGCCCACCAACGGACCATTGGTTTGTGGGTCTTCATCCCATCATAAGAAATTGTTCCAACATCATTCCAAACATGTTGAACACTTAAATTGGTTGTTCATAGATGTCATTCCTTCTCGTCCAAGCTCAATAGATTCCTTGATAAAAATCACCGCTTGTCCTATGAACTCGCATATGTTATTGTATAACTTGGGTTCTCTTCCATTGGTCTTCCCAACCAATTTATCAATATAACCCTGTACACTAAGTAGACATATTAGTATAACAAATGCAAGTTTTGTTGATCATCAAAACTCAAAGATTAACCGGGGATAATTTAACGCATTAAACGCAACCATGCGTTTAAGGCTCAACAATCTCCCCCTTTTTGATGATCACAAAACTTGATAAACTTGAATAAGTAATATGCATGAAATGTGAGTAAAAATAACTCCCCCTTAACAATTGCATACACTACAAGTTAATCAAGCAAATAACTCTCCCCCTCAAACCATGCATACTCAAGCTCTCCCCCTTAAACTATGCATGAATTAAGGTTCAAGTTTATCACAAAATTCTCCCCCTTTTTGTGATAATCAAAAAGCACAAAATTTAAATAAAGCTAGTTCAATTATATGTTGCCACATAGCCATATTTCAACAATTTACACATGTTCCTCATCAAGCATGTAATAAGCATAAGATTTAATCAATGAGATGAAAAAAAAACATGCGTTTAAGGCAATCAACAATGAATTCTAAATTTTGCAAAGTGTGCATATGTTCTACCATGAGTTCATGCACTTATGCCCAATAAACATTAAAAATATCAAAGCATTATTAGATAAGTTAACAAAACATATAATTGCAAATTTCCACATTGCATATTCAAATTTGAATTTTAGGCATATCAAGCTACTTACTATAAAAAGATAAGCATACATCATGCATTTCAACAATTATGCTAAGGGGTTATGCATTTTACTCCAATGAATATTGAGCTTCAATATTTATTGATCACAATTAATTTGTGCCAATGAATTTTGAAATTGCTCTTTTAACATGTAAAAAATAAATTTTACCCTCAATGACAAGAGTTTGTTCTTGTCATAGGTCCAACGCCTCGAGCCTCTTCTATAGTTGTGAATAATACAAACTCCTCCTTTGGGTTGCTTGGCCCTTCATCCTTCATTCCATTCTTGTCCCTACAAGACAAATTTACAATTGGAGGAACTTTGGTACCCATTTGATTTTTGGGTCCTAGGGGGTTAACTTTCAATGGCACTTTTGGAATCCATTTCCACCTCTTATTAGGTTGGTATTGGATTCTAGCAAACCTACACTTATTTTTAGTGTGGCCATTTTTGCAACAATAATTACAAGTAGGAGAGTCATGCTTTGCTTTGGCCAATAAGCTAGAAAAGGATTTTGATTTGCTTGAGTAGCCTAACCCGGCTTTGTCAAAGCTACAACGTTGTAAGCCTAGCAATTCATTCATCTTTAAACTACTATCACTAAACTTGGCAAGAGAAGTCTTTAAATCAAGCACTTGGTTTTTCAAAATAATATTTTCTTCTTCCTTCTTAGCCAAGTCTAGTTTAAGCAATTTGTTGCTCTTCTTGGTTTTACCAAGACAATCAATGAGTTCATTATAAGCATCTAATAATTCATCATAAGATGGTACCTCATCATCATCCTCTTCATCTACATCTCCAAGAGCCATTAGACAAAGATTTTTGGCTTCTTCTTCATCGGAGTCGCTATCACTCCATGTGGCTATGAACGCTTTCTTCTTCCCTTTGTCCTCATTCTTCTTCCTAGGACATTTGTTAGCATAATGGCCTATTTCTTGACAATTGTAACAAGTTACCTCATTTTTGGATTCTTGTTTGGTAGCATTGGAGGTCTTTGACTTGCTATGTTTGTTGAAGAGGTTCTTGAACTTCTTTGTGAACAACCTCATCTCTTCATCATCATCATCTTCTTCATCATCGGAATGGTCTTTCCTTCCAACCAAGGCAATCCCATTTCTTTTGGATCTATCCTCCTCCTTCACTTCTCTCCTTGTGGCAACTTCAAGCTCATGGGTCACCAAGGTGCCATGGAGCTCATCAAGATCATAAGATGCGTTCTCCCCTTTGTTGGACTCGATGATGGCCGTCCTCTTTGCATCCCATTCTTTAGGTAAGGCCCTTAGTGCTCTCCTCCATATTTGCTTTGGAGGGTACTTCTCTCCAAGTTGGGCAAGCTCATTTATGATAAGGGTGAGCCTCCTAAACATGGAATCCACATCTTCTCCGGAATCCATCTCAAATGTCTCATATTTGAGTTGAAGGAGGTCTATCTTTGTCTCCTTCACTTGGTTGGTTCCTTCATGACAAATTTTCAATTTGTCCCATATCTCCTTAGCGGTTGAGCACATTGAAATCCGGTTGTACTCCTTCATATCTAAAGCACAATGCAAAATATTAATCGCTTTAGCATTTTGAGATATTAACATCATATCCGCTTTTGTGAAGTCGTCCATTTCTTTGGGAACACTAATTCCCCCAACATCCTTTAAAGGAGTATGTGGACCTTTCACAATGATTTTCCATAGATCATAATCTACGGATTGGATATATAGAGAAATTCTATTTTTCCAATACCCGTAGTTATCACCCGTGAAAAGCGGAGGGCGATTCGTCGATTGACCTTGAGCAAACTCATTTGCTAGATTAGCCATAAAAAGATTTTGATTTAAAAACAAAAATCAAATGGCTCTGATACCACTTGTTGGAATCGAAGAGGGGGGGTGAATGAGATTCCTTGGCTACTTTAGCGTTTTAAAATGAGTTTGCAAAATAAAAGAGTTTGCGCTTGCGGAAGGCTTAAGTCAATCGATAAATAAAAGAAATAAAGAAGTAAACAAATAAATAAATGCGTAATGAAATAAAGCGGTAAATGACAATGATATTTGTTATAGAAGTTCGGCGATGAATCGCCTACGTCTCCTCTTCCCGGTTAGATAACCTCCAACCGAGGTTCCACTAGAATAAATGATCTTGGCCTTGAGGGCTCCAAGTTAGCCACAACCCAACTCTTCCCGAGTTTACAAAGCTCTTCCCGAGCACAATACTCTTCACGAGTACACAAAGCTCTTCGCGAGCTACCAACACTCTTCACGAGTCTTCTTGGCCTTAAGGGCTCCAAGGATAGCCACAACACATGCACCAACTTTACTTGTTGGCGACTTTACAATTTTCCAACTTGCTTTGGTGTTGGAGGACCTTTACAAGAAACTCAATCAAACACCTTCAAGGTGTACCAATACGAAGAATCAAAACTCACACAACAAGAAATGAATTACAAACTCCAATACACACAAATGTATGAAGTTTGCAATGCTAAAGTAATTTGAATTGATCAAGGCTTTCTTGTAGTTTATAGTCTTGTTTCTTGCCTTCAAAAAGCTCCAAAAGATCCATATTTATAGTGTAGGAGGCCCCCAAAGCTCCTACTAGCCGTTGCTACACATAAGGCTTGAATCACGCCTCGATCGCCTCGGAAATCGCCTCGGGCGATCACCCATCGCCACCCTTTAACGGTCAAATCTGGCCCAGATCGCCTGGGGCGATCTCCCCATCGCCTGGGGCGATCATCAATTGAAAAAATGCCGTAGGTAAGTTTCTGGATCGCCTGGGGCGATCATGCCATCGCCTGGGGCGATCGCCCTTCAAAAAAATGGCCTAGGAAGCATTCTGGATCGCCTGGGGCGAGGTTGACCATCGCCTGGGGCGATCTGATCGCCAGCGTGCCCACCGTGCCATCGCTTCAGTCGATGGTGCGCAACATGGCTCGGATCGCCTGAGGTGATGGCCCGGATCGCCTGAGGTGATCTGCCAGATTTCAGCACTCTCAAACTTTGCACTATTCGACCATCTTAAGCTCATTTCTGGGAAAAGTGGTAAACATGAAAGTTGTAGATCTTCCTCTTATATAGGTGTGTACAAAATTTCATTGCATTTCATTAAGGTATGAAGAAGTTATGCCCAAAATTCTACAGTCGCTCAAACCTTGCTACAATCTGCACTTGTTATGACTTCCATGACATTTTGCTCCATGATGCAATCCGAATTGGACTGAGATGTTCGAATATGAAATATAGCATATTGAGTTTGCTTTCCAACCTCTTTGGATTCACCTTGTTCGGAGCATCGAGCCAAGAGATATAATCAAAACATTGCACTGCGCTCCAATTGGCTTCTATACGAATTTGCCCACCAACGGACCATTGGTTTGTGGGTCTTCATCCCATCATAAGAAATTGTTCCAACATCATTCCAAACATGTTGAACACTTAAATTGGTTGTTCATAGATGTCATTCCTTCTCGTCCAAGCTCAATAGATTCCTTGATAAAAATCACCGCTTGTCCTATGAACTCGCATATGTTATTGTATAACTTGGGTTCTCTTCCATTGGTCTTCCCAACCAATTTATCAATATAACCCTGTACACTAAGTAGACATATTAGTATAACAAATGCAAGTTTTGTTGATCATCAAAACTCAAAGATTAACCGGGGATAATTTAACGCATTAAACGCAACCATGCGTTTAAGGCTCAACAGACTCCAAGGCTATATTAGATCCTTCACGGAATAAGAGATCTAATACTACACGTTGCAACATGCCAAAATTGTTGGTGTCGTCAAATTTCCCCACCTCAAACTTTGCATCTGATAGCATGGTTCGTTGCAATGAACCGCTAATGGATGCTTCTTCAACCATTTCTTCAACCTTTTGGGTAGCTTTTTAGTAGAAATAGATGATGCGGTTGCGTCCGAAATGGTCAAAATAGTGGGGAACCAGTCCAGGATCAGCAAAATCGGAAGTAAACGGGTCGTTTTAGTTTCAGACCTGTCTGGATCGGTTCGAATGAACCTGATGGTTCAGGCGGGTTCTACTGGACCGGTTGGGTCGGTCCCGGTTCGGGCTGGGCAGTTTGATACGGGCCGTAGGTCGGGCTGAATGGGCTGGATATGGGTATGGTCGGTTCGGATCCGGATACGGGTCGGGTCGGGTCGGGTCGGTTCAGACCGGTTTTGATTCTGACCGGATCATTTCTTCTTTGACCAACTCTGTAATTTTGATAAATATTTACAAAATTGCCACTGTCTTTGACCTCGATCTTTCGTTGACTCGGAAGTTGAAGTTACGAACCGAAAATTGTTCCAGACTCCCGTCGACGATACGAATCTAGTGGTATGATCATAAATCAATTTCGAACACCTTTAGTTTTCGGGCATTTTCATGAACACATGTCTCTGATACCAATTATTTTGCCAGAACACCCGAAAATGAAGTGTAAACATCATACACACATACAAGAACACAAATATTTACGTGGTTCGGCAATTACCTACGTCCACGGGAGACAAACACAATTTATTGAAAATTTCAGGCGAGAATTACAAACTCTCCAGGATCACATCACAACTCACATATACATAAGCTTTAATAGCTTAATATTGAGAAGTGATTTCAGATTTAGGGATGATTTTGTAAGGTGGGTTTGAAGTGTATTTATAGGTGCAAAATTCATTGAAAGTGGTAATTATCTTGAACTTGAATTCTTCCATGTCTTGACACATATATGAGAAATGTGTCCTAAACTTTAGACACCTTGCAACCACTTGCCACCATTCAATCATGGAAAGAGCCACCTAGCACTTTGCTTTCCATAGATGGAATTTAGCCATCTGTTCAACAAAAATAACATAATATTTTTTTTAAAAAATAATAAATAATGATGCTTAGGACTTCAAAACACTCAGTAATTGTACGATAAGATGTTATAAAATCAGCTTCCGATTTGCAGCATTAAGAAACATTTATTTTATTTAAAGAGCTAGTGGCAATTTACCATATGTGGTATCGCTAATAGTCACTTTACTCAGTTGTAAACAAAATATTTCTCACAACCCCCCCCCCCCCCCCCCACCCCCACCCCCACCCCCACCCCCACAATTTTCAGAATTTCTTCGCTTGTAATGACGAAAATACCTTCGTGTAGGAGGGGTGTTTTGCACCTAAACATAAACCATAACAGTGCTGTCTATTTTCAAACTACATGGAGGTAAGTTGCACCTTATCGAAACCACATGAAGGTTAATTACATCTGACCAAACCACAATAAGGTAAATTGCCACATGATAAAATTCTGTCAATTTTTTTCTAACTTTAGATGCAAACCCTCATATGTTATTCTTTAGGTGCAGATTACTCTCATGTTATTATGTAAGTGTATTTTACCTCTATGATATTATTTAGGCGTATTTATCCCTCAAGAGTACAATGATATTTAGAACATCATTGCAAAGGCCAAAAGTATTGTATCCCCCTTATTTTGCACCAATATTTTATGGCTAACATTATTATGCAAATATTGATGATTCATGGATTTTATTCTTATAGATGAATTGGAATTGTTTGGTTTGTGTTTAATTTTTGAAATTTATAAGGAGCAGGTTACAGAAAAACCGTTAAAATTTTGTCAATTATTTTTTCGAATTTTAGGTGCAAATTTACCCCTCTATATTATTCAAAATATGCAGATTACCTTTATGTTATTCAAAATAGCACATTACCCTCTTATGTTATTATTTAGGTTCAATTTAACCCCTTAAGGGTACCACTTAACTTTTGACATGTAGTTTCAAAGCTCGGACGCAAGATATGGCTCGTATAATACAAATTATACATGGATGTGATATTTTGCACCTATTCAAATTACAGCATTTAAACTGCCGGGGTCCCATGCCAAGAACCCTTTAAAGGTTGTTATTATGTCATGTTCTTTTTAACATATGATAAAAAGTTTAAAATTACTAAGCCACGTGTGGCGCCTTAAGATGCACTAAGTTTTAGTAAGAGTAAACTTTACTAAGTCTAGATTTAGGTTTTACAAGATCCTGATTTATTGTCAAACCTTCTTAATTCTCCGATTTTTTGGACTCAGATGAATTTTTATGGTTCCCTACCCCTTCGGATTTGTATGAAAATTATATTAAACGGTAATTAGATAATAGTACACATGTAATGACTTCTTGATATCACGAGTTTTTTGGTATAAAAATTAATAGGATGAACATTATAAATATATCTTTTATTTTTATTGAGTTAACTGTTTACCATAAGGTAATAATATAATTATCCGGATATAATATGAGTCATTGTTAATAAATTCATATTATTATCAAACATTTTGTAAGGCAATGTTTGATTTCATTTTTCTTCATTATCTTATGTCTTAAAATAAAACAAATGTTAAAACTTCTTTTTTATTTTTCATTCTCTAAAATATATTTTTCGGAGAACATTAATTGTCCATTCTAGGAGAGTGGCCGAATAAAAGATTTGAATTGCATTGTTATCACTGGTTAACTTTTTACAAAGTTGCAAACTTTTGATACTATATATAGGATCTACTTTTAATGCTTATTAGGAATGATAAAGCTGTAAACACCAATTTGTTAAGAATTTCATATTGTAAATTTGTAAATGATATAAAAGTGATGAAATTTTGTCAAATATGATGTGTATTAGATATATATGAGTGGTTGTATGTATGTGCATAATTTTTTTTAGGCTAATTAAAGCACACCCGCACTGAATTTTTTTGAAAAATTACCCACTCGTTCAACATCCGCGCATCCAATTTATTAATTTAGGCTAATGTATCATTTTTTTTCCTGTATTGAATATGTCGTATATTCTTCAATATTAGGTTCAATATTAATTACTATGAAGATTATCTAAATGGTACTAAATACTGGAAACTCGATGTGAACCTTTGATCACGTGGGTATATTTTACTTTATATTTTTTCGATTCTCCCAAATATCGACAAATTTTGTCTGATTTATTAATAAACTATAAAATCCTGCAAGCCCGTAAAAAAATGGCATTAAATACTGGAAATAAATCCCATCAATAACTAGGTAGGTATTGGCAATCCAAAATTGTATCATAAAAATAATAATATACTAAAATAAGACAAAATCCTCGTGCCCTAGCAAAAAAATTTATATTCAGCGTACTATTTTCTATTCAAAATTTTAAATTAATTGATAGACAGGATATCCTTTTTTATCCTTGTTTGATACCTTAGGTACTGTGCAATATATTAATTTTGAATAGAAAATAGCACGAGTTGAATTAATTTAAAATTTTGAATAGAAAATAGTACGTTGAGTAGAAAAATTTGTTGGAGTTAGGTACATAGGTCTCTACATAAAAAATGTTATTAATAATATTAAGAAACTCGATGTGTCCTTGAATCGAATCGGGATTATTTAAAAAAAATTAACTAATATTTTGAAATATAATATTTTCAATTTCGACATTTGTATGATCTTCATTTTTGTATATGCTTTAAGATCATTTTGCAAAAGAATTTAAGAAAGGCCACAAAAAATATTTGCTGATAATTAGGGATGGCAACAGGGCGGGGCTGTGATGGTTTTTGCCAAAACCGAGACCAACCACACAACAAAAAATATTCCTGCCCCCTCACGTCAATCCCACGAGCCTCTTAAATTTCCAAACGAACAATTTCAACGAAATCTTTAAAACAAAAGTATATCTATCAAAACTCAAAAGTGACAAACACGTCAAATTAAATAGTACAATCTCACAACACACTATTAATCTTCAAACTGCACATCTCATATTAAAATAAAATTAGCTATTGTCATTTTAATTTCTTGAATGACAAAGAAAAATATGAAACTAGTTACAAGTTATCACCATATTCTTCATGCAAAACCGATGACCGGAGGGACGGGAGGCTAGTTGGAAAAAAATAATTAATATGTATAGCGGAGCGGGTTATGCCAAACTAGGGTCCACCCCGCCCACTTCAAAAATATATTGACCGGGTCTAGATCCATCCCGGGACTCGTTTGACTGGGTTTAGACCAATCCCAGATAGGGCGGCGGCTTTTTGCCATCACGAACGATAATACAAGAGAATGATAATTAATATGGTTTAATTTCAATGACGTATTTAATGCGTTACGGACTCGATAATTCATATATTTCTGGACTTTTTCAGACAATATAATAAAGATCTACTGAAAAGGTTGAAGCATACAATGATGGATGCTGCATGGGAAGCTGAGCATGGATAACGTGAAACATGCTTTTTATTATTATTTTTTTGGATAATTTTTACCCATGTTTTAGCAATGTTTGCATCTGAGTTCGGCCAGCTTATATTATTATTATTATTATGCTAACATATGTGAAATTGGGATCTATAAATTCACACCATCTCCAATCCTTTTTCTTCACAGAAATATATATCAGCTATATATTAATCATCATGAAGATTTCCATTTCCTTCGTCACTTTCCTAATCTTCACACACACTATTACTATTTATACGATCAGTACAGAAGCTAAGGACGGATTACCTGATCCGGTGCTTGACACGGAAGGAGAAAAACTCAGGGCAGGCTACCGTTATATCATTCAGTCGATTTTTCGTCCGGGCGGCGGCGTAACTGCACACCCCATGCCCAACGAAACCTGCACATTTGCTGTTATCCAACTAGTCTTTGGAGATGGATTCCCAGTAATCTTCAGGCCGCCCGAATCTGAATTTGGAGACGTGATCCTCGAATCTACTTATTTAAACATCACGTTTCCTGAGGAAATCGTATGTGGTCCGTCGACTGTGTGGAAAGTGGAGTACGACGAATCCGCACAAAAAAACTTTGTTATGACAGGTGGAGTTGCAGGGAACCCTGGGAATGAAACTATTAGCAAGTGGTTCAAGATTGAAAAAGTTGCTGATGGCTATTACAAGTTTGTTTTCTGCACAAAGTTTTGCGAATCCTCCTGTGTTGCGATATGCAGCGATGTTGGGATTTTCGGTCAAGATAACGTGAGGCGTTTGGCTTTGAGTGAACCACCTTTCCCAGTTAAGTTTCAGAAGCTCCTAGTCGGACACAACAGGTACTGAAGATGGCGGGCGTGGCTTCAATACAGATGCAATTGTGATAATAAATAAATAAGTCGTTTGATGCAGGTTGTAATAATAAACCAGTGTGCCCGAACTTGTGTCTGTATGCACCGTTTGATTATGTGAAATAATTTGCATCTTTATTGTGAATCAAGAAGATGTTTCTTGGTAATAAAATACAGCAATTTAATCGTTCCTATTTCCAGTACATCCATCATGACGAATTGGGGGCGTGACTACAGGTAGGCGAAGGAAATTATTATATGCATCGGTCCTACAATATACCAACACATATATATTGCTATATGGATGTACATATATATGTGTGTTGATGTATGTCAGACTCATCCATACAATAATTTCCTGGTAAGGGAAGCCTTGGAATAAAATATGATTAGAGTTATCAAAAAGGTCGGCACGACCCAAATGGTTGCCCTGCCAACCCGTGAGCCCAGCCCTCCCATTTGGATCCATCTCTAGGCAAGTTGAAAAAATCTCAACCCAACCCAACCTAGAAATGATTGCAGGTTAGCCCACCCCAACCCGTCAACCCAAAGGGGTTGGCCGCCTTTAGGCTTGCCTCAAGAGGGGTCTGAAAATCCTTGTCTAACCCCAGGTCAGGTTTAGCCAACCCAACATATCCAACCAGATTTTGATGGCTCTAAACAAGATGGCATGGGTATCTTATAAATTTACCTTTATGTGATTTTGATATGTAATGTTGTCAAGATTAAATCTCAGTCCTACATCTTTTATTTTTTATCTATTTGGTCCTTTGTTAGTCCTTTCTCGTGGAAATATTTACGTGATACTAGACACGTTAGTTCCATATCAACACCACACAAAAAAGACTGATATTATGAAAAAAAATTATCGGGTTAAATTTGAAATTTGATAATATAAATTATCAAAGTTATTAAGAGACAAACGGGCCAAAATTATAATTTTTCCCAAATCTAAAAATATATATTATATCTCTTAAAAATAATAAATAATTTAAATGTTATAAAAATATAAACCAATTTATCATTTCCAGCATTAAAATATCATTTAATTTTAAGGTTTTTTATTATGATGCGCTACACTTGTTCTTTTCAGCTATTTTATCAACTAGCTAAGTTTAGATTAGGAGCAAACTCATCTAGATCCATACACCAAACATTTTTCAGGTTCAATCCCTATGTCAAGGGAAACTTTGATTAAACTTCTCATACCAAACTTTATTTTAGTTTCAACTCTCTTCCCTTAAAAATATGAAAACGCCACTGTTTTTCGCATGAGCTCTATTCTTATCATTTATTATTAATTTTACTAATAATATTATTTTACTTATTACTAGTTATTAATTTAATTGTAAAAAAAACAATAAGAAATAAAATAATAATAAATAGAATAATAATATTAATAACAACATTTTTATCTATATATAATAATATTATATAAATTAATTTTATAGAAAATAAAAGGGTATGTTTGAAGTTTTTAAGATATAAATTGATCAGTTTATACAAAAACTAAAAATTATAACATTTTTTTATTTTAAAGTGTAAATATAGATTGTTGTCAACTTTGAAAAAAATTTATTTGATGTTGAAATTTATTAGAAAAAATAAATTTTTTAAATATCTTATTAATTATTAAAAAATAAAAATATAATTTGTTTAAATATTAGTTTTACTCAATCAAATTAAATAATGGTAATGAGAGTATCTTAGTCATTATAACAAATATATAAAATTAATATATCATTTTAAAATCATATCAAACATTATATAACGTATAGTATACTATATTATTTATCATCATCTCTTATTTTCTAATCACTCTCATATTTATCACACATATTTATCATATATTCCACACTTCAAACTGATGGGGATAACTTGAGGCCTCCTTACTTCACCTTATAGCTAATAGATGGGATACCATGTTTTTTTATTCGCATGTATGTACAATTTTAATCTAAACCAATACAACTAACCAATCTTTGATATCAAGGTTGTTGCCTCAATGATTGTCATTTGTCACACAATTCCATAATTGGGATGGTCTCCGTTTCGAGACCCATCTAATAATGTTTATATATATATATATATATATATATATATAAATCTTCTAGCATTAAAAGAATTTTAAAATATTTCAAAAAGATTAATAAGCAAAACATGAGATTGTAGTATCCTAACGATAACAATATCAATCTTACTCAGGGGTGGGCATTTTTTCTCAGATATCGGGTACCTGACCCTGACACAACCAAATTGGGTAGGCCGGATAATTTTTTAAAAAAGTCGAGTTCGACTATATACCCGACCAGCAAATTTATATTGGGATTTGTGTCTGGTTTTAAAATATCTACCTGAAATTAATTTCGGGTAGCCGACATATATTTCTTAAATGTACCCGACATATTTCTGCCTCAAATTCTAGCCAACATTCAAAAGTCAAAACCCATAAGTAAAAAAAAATCTCAACTCTCTCTCAAAAATCACGCCTCTCGCGCCGTTCTCACACCTCACTTCTAAGTTCTCAACCAGATTTCATCCCCGCCTAGCCTTGCGTCGCCGCCAGCCCCACCACCATCGAAAAGTGAAGAGTCGCACTTGCCGGCGCCGTCCCATCACCATCACAGATTCAGGTATGAATTGATGATGTGAATTGAGCTGCATGTTTGCTTCAAGAAATTATGTTTTGAAGTACATTCAGATGCAAGAACATGAAGTGTTCCCTGTCGCTGTTGTATTTCAGGTTTACAGGAAATTTTGGTACCTAACACTACCCCAAGATTTCGAGTATCCGAAAAGTCGGGTATCGATCTTCATTAGGTCGGGTTTGGTTAGTTAAAAATACTACCCGAAAAACCCGACCCAATGCCCACACCTAATCTTACTAGAGATATGAAGAATTAAATTTTTGTCATCTATTTCTACCACATTTTAGTATGATACATTGTTAAAATTAAGTCTTAGTCTATTTTATTAGGATTTTAGTCTTTTTCCACATGAAACTCCGCCAGTGATATACATCACTAGTGATATGGATCACTTATGATATGTATCATTGCCTGTCTCAAGCCAAGGTAAAGGAGGAGGGTGGTGGTAGGCCTATGACAGCCAGTCGGATAAATTAGTTACATCTCAATGACATGAACTTTAAGATGAATTGCGTTGGGGAGTTCCCTACACAGCGACACGCTGCACCAGATCCGGTGTAGTGATAAGTGGGCAAGGGCTGCTAGATCGTCGGCCAGAAGCGACGCGCCACATCGACGCATGGGTGTGGTGTCATATAAGCAAGGTCCCTCACCTCGAGCGAGTTGGGGTAAAGAAGTTAGCTCGAAACCAAGACCATAGGATTCGTTTAGCCTCTTGGAATGTAGGTTCCCTTACCTGTAGATTAGCAGAGTTAGTAAAGACTATGAATAGAAGAAAAATTAGTATTATGTATATGCAGGAGACCAAATGAGTAGGTGAGAAAACTAGAATAGCTCATTGGGCCTATAAACTTTTGGTACATATGTAAGGATAAGAATCGTAATGGGGTATGTGTAATCATAGAAAACAAACTACTTGAGTATGTAGTTGAAATTAGGAGGAATGGAGATATGATTATATTAGTTAAGCTAGTTTTAGGCAATGATATTTTTAATATCATTAGTACCTATGCACCCCAAATTGGTCTAGAGGAGGCTATTAAACGGAAATTTTGGGAAGATCTAGGCAACGTGGTGCAAGGAATACCCCATAATGAGAAAATCTTTATCGATGGTGATTTCAATGGGCACGTAGGTTCTGATCGAGATGGTTATGAGAGTGTTCATGGAGGCTATGGCATTGGGGACAGGAACGCCGCAGGTAATTCACTTTTGGATTTTGCCATGTCATATGACTTAGTCCTAGCACCTGGCTCAAGAAGAGGTCATCTCATCTAGTAACTTTTAGAAGTAGGTATAGTGCAACCCAAATAGATTTCTTTTTGGCTAGAAGGATATAGAGTTAAATGATTGGACTGTAAGGTAATTTCAGGATATAGTGTAGTACCCAACAACGACTTTTAGTTTTAGACGTTAGGATTAAGAATAGGGCTACTAGAATTAACCATAAGTTAGAACCTAGAATTAAGTGGTGGATGTTAAAAAAAAGTAACTTTGGAGCTTTTGTAGAGAAGGTAGTCGAGGGAGTTAATTGGACCCCAAGATGATCCTGATACCACCTCGAACAAAATGGCTCGTGGCATTAAGATGGTAAGCTAAATAGCTCATTGGTGAGTCAAGATGATATTCTCCACCAGTTAAGGACGCATCATGTGGAATGAAGACGTAAAGAAGGCTATCCGAATCAAGAGGGATGCTTACAGAGAGCTGAAGAAGAACGGCAATGGGCAACCTTCACAAAGTATAAGCTTTCCAAAAAAGAAGCTAAGGCAGCGGTTCGAGATGCTAGAGCTAAAGTCTACAAAGAAGTGTATGATAAATTGGATACCAAGGAGGCAGAAAAAGATATCTACAGGATTGCCCGAGCGAGGGAGAGGAAGACAAGAGACTTATGTGCAGTGAAATGCATAAAAGATGACCTTAAAGTCTTGGTTAGAGATGAATACATCAAAACAAGATGGAATAATTATTTTAACAGCTTGTTCAATGGTAGCTTTAGCCAAGACTTATGTGATCTTAACATCCATCAACATGATGTAAACCGTGAGTTTACTTGCAGAATTAGAAAATCTGAGGTTAAAGAAGCTTTGAACAAAATGAAAGCAAGAAGAGTAATTGGTCTTGATGGAATCCCTATTGAAGTATGGAGATGTTTAGGACCGACGGGGATAAAGTGGCTAACAGATCTATTTAACAAGATTTGGAGGAGTAACAAAACTTCAAAAGAATGGAGAAAAAGTACTATCATCTCTATCTATAAGAACAATGGTGACATTCAGAGTTGCACAAACTATCGTGGCATATTACTCATGTGTCACACAATGAAGCTTTGGGAGAGGATAATTGGATGTCGTTTAAGGAGGGAGGTTAAGATATCGGAGAACCAATTTGGCTTCATGTCAAGACAGTCAACTACTGAAGCTATCCATTTACTTCATCAACTTGTCGAGCGCTATCGTGAGAGGAGTAAATATTTGCATATGGTCTTTATAGACTTGGAGAAGGCCTACGATAAAATACCAAGGGGGATATTATGGTGGGCTTTGATGAAGAAAAAAGTTCACATCAAATATGTCAATATAATCAAGGGCATGTACGACGAAGTAGCATCCAATGTGAGAACATGCAGTGGGGTGACAAGTGAGTTCTCGATCACTATTGGATTGCATCAAGGGTCTGCTTTGAGTTATTTCTTGTTCGCCCTAGTGATGGATGAGATAACAAAAGACATACATACTGAATTACCTTGGAACATACTTTTTGCTGACGATGTTGTGTTAATCGACGAGACAATGACATGGGTAAATGCCAAATTGGAGTTTTGGAGAGAGGCATTGGGGTTTTAGATTAAGTATGCCTAAAACATAATATATGGAGTGCATATTTAGTGGCCGTTCCTTTCGAGATTCCGGTGTTGTAAGCACTCGGTGGTCAAGAGTTATCAATGAGCAGCAAGTTTCGCTACCTAGGTTCAGTTATCCAAAAGGATAGAGATATTGATAGTTATGTTAACCATAGGATTCAGGCTGGCTGGTTGAAATAGAGAAACGCCACCGGAGTTCTATGCAATTGTAATATCCCACTGAAATTGAAGGGAAAGTTTTATAGAACCGCCGTTAAACCCGCAATGTTGTATGAGACGTAATGTTGTGCACCCAAGAGAAATCACATCCAAAATATGAGTGTGGCAGAGATACGTATGCTTCATTGGATGTGCTGTAAGACCAGAAGAGATAAAATAAAGAACGAAGATATTCGAGCTGAAGTAGGTGTAATTTGTATAGAAGAGAAGATGCAAGAAAGCCACTTACATTGGTTTGGTCATGTTCGACGTAGGCCCAGTGGTGCACCTGTACAACGAGTGGAGTACATGGATTTCGGCTAGTTCACGAGAGCGAGAGGACGACCGAAGAAGATATTGCTCGAAGTTATATGCAAAGACTTGGAGTGCAAATGGATTACATAAGATATGTTAACCGATAAAAGCGTTTGCAGAAGACTGACGCATGTGTCCGACCTGACTTGATTCTCTCTATTGTTCATGTAACCTACCACAATCCATTGTGATTAAATGCTTAGTTGTTATTGTCGTAGTCTTTTTCCACGTGAGTGGACATGTCTGTGCCATGTCACCAGATGGAATAAAGAGTAATGTCACCATAAAGAAGAGATAACAGAACAATATTGAAATTTAACGTAAAGGATAAAAATAATATTGAAATTTAACGTAGAGGACCAAAATGCAAAGTGACAAATAAGGGAATTACAATTTTCCATACTGCGTATACAAGATGGAAGATTGATTGCAGCACAAGTGAAACTTGTCAAATTTTTCTATAAGAAGCTGAATTCATGGCTTACCTCAACAGCAAAGATGATGCACCTTCCTGTTGGAAGCTGTTATGTACAAATACTATGGATATGTTAGCAATTCAGATATGGTGGTAACTCAACTCAACTCGAAAGTCCTCATTATTGAGATAATACTTCTGCAATTAATATCAGGGGTATACTATTTGGAATCAGCCTCGGTTTATTACCGTGAGAATGTAATGAATTTAATCGTTAAATAACTTGCCGTATATGCTAAATTTAAGCCACTGTTTCATCCTGATACACAATAAGATCGATTCTTCATTTACAGAAGGATTTTACTTGAGCATATTACAATTAGGATGTCCAACATCAGACATCAGACATCAGTGCCACGTAGTTTAAGTTGAGATATCCTGTGAAGCACCACTCTTATCAGGTGAATAGATCCCACTTAGCTAGATGAAGCCATGATAACACAGTAGTACATGGGTCTTTTATTATTTTCAATTATTTTTTTCTTGTAGCTTAAGCTGGAACCTGGAAAATGAGCCATGAGGAAGACGTTGAGAATATGTTAAATCACTTTCATGTCGCCATGAATGTATGTGCACAAATGCATTCAACTTCACAGTTTATCATTCAGAACAGTAGGGTACAATTCAAAATGATGACAGAGTCCATGGTACAAACTATCAATGTTTTACAATGAAGAATCTCTTACATTGCACAAGAACTTCAAAACTAACCACTATTGTAGTGGCAATGGTAGTTCAAGACTATGTGTTTCCTAACTGGCACAATTCCATCACCAAACATTTTTCAGCGACAAAAGCGAGACTTGACCATGGGAACTTAATCAATTTGTTTCCTTTACACCAGATATGCCTCAAGATCAGAAACGTAAATTTGCAGAGTATTTTATCTTCCATTTTCTAACTTTAAACATACCAAGATCGTTTCTTCTTTCAGTCTTTACTGTTGCTGATTATATGAATCTTTAACTCGCATACACCCAATGTACCCGAAACCGTAGAAATGTCAAACGGAGAGGACGGCACGAGGCACGACACCGAGAGGCACGGCACGACCCATTTTGCTACAGCTTTAGGCCTTGCCTGGCCAAAGGGTTCCGGCACGGGCACGACACGACGACACTGTATATATATATATTTTAAAAAAAAAATTAATTGACGATCGATTGCCGAGTGGCAGTAGGTTATAAGCGTGATTGGCGATCGATCGCCACCCAACGGTCAAAAAAAATAAAAAAATTGATTTGGGCACGGCCCAGCACCGCACGGCCCAAGGCACGGCCCATAGGTCACGGGCCTATGGGCCGGGCAAAAATAAAGACGGGCCGTGCCGGGCGGCAACCCAAGAATAAGAAGTAAGTCCTAAGCAACCAACGTCGCCATCATTGGGCTAATTGGCTGCATCTAGTTACCACAGGTTACCTACCATCCTTATTCCAACGAAGTTAAACCAACAAACTTGGAAAAAGTAAAACAAAACTTTCGCATATTTGTCTTAAAACATTCAAGCAATAATGCGTCGGGTTTATACAATAGAGCATGATAAAAAACACTGCATCTCCTCAACACAAAAGTAAATGCAAAAAAGGGAAGAAAAAAAAATAGTAAACATAAACCACAGCACATACTTCAGTCAAGGTCCTCCTCGTTAGCCTGCCCTCTTCCTCCTCCTCCCGAGTCAGGATTGGATGCTCCGCCATTGCTATTGTTGGTGTTGGTGTTCCCTCCATCACTACTCCCAGCTCCTCCTCCCCCGCTGTTGCTTGTCTCTGCTGGTGAACCAAATCCTCTAAAAAGCCATGGGAACGATATCCTAAACCTCCTTTCCACTGTCCTTGGTGTCTGTGGATTAGAGTTATCGTCACCATAAATGCTCTCCAGACTTCCACCACCAGACCCCAAACCTATATTATTACCACTATTATCACTGTTCCTTCTACCATTATCATTCAACTGCCCTGTTTTCTGATTCTCATAATCTTGGTCATCAGTAGGTAACTCATATCGACAAACCGGACAAGAGTTATGTAACTCAAGCCAAGGCACGATACAATCGCTGTGATAAATATGCTTGCAAGGCATCTGTTTAGCCTCCTCATTCAACTCAAAACTATCTTTACATACAGCACATTGAGATGAATCCGATGCCAACATCTCCTTGCTAATCTTTATATCCGGCAATCCTTCCACGGCAGATTTCGACGCAGGAGGTGTCCCATACCGATTTGGATCATTCTCCGCAAGCTGCTGCATCAATTGCTCCAAACCAGGCCCCATAAAATAATCCCCTAAATTCTCTGGAAGCCTAAAGTCAACTGCTCCACCACCTGTTCCACCTCCTCCAGGTGTTTCGAACACAAGCTGAATATTTGCCCCACTCGCCTGTAAATTACTGATGTAATTATTCAGAAAGGCATAAGGATTAAATTCGTCAGGGGATCTGTCACCGAAAAGTGCAGACGGATCGTCAAATGCTTCCAACCCGCCTCGTCCGGAGGAAGAGGAGAAGATAAGGGGGAAAGCAGGGAAATTGCCGTCGAAAAGGCGGTTAGAGTCGGCGTTGTTAGGGTTTGATGGAGGCGCGGTCTCCGATTCCTCCAAAAATCCGCCTTGACAAATAGGACAAACAATTTCGGCGTCCGGAGACGGTGGTGGTGTGATGCTGACCTGCCGTTCGCATTGGTAGCAGAAATACAGCAGCGGAGCGGCGGCGGCGCCGATAGTTCCCGCCGAAGACATAATAATTCTATATGGTTCTAGTATCTAGATGAAACTAGGATTTCCAATTGCGTACACAAAATGGATTTCTCGGATTAGGAAGATTTTGGGGAGACGAATTCGGATGAAGGAAAATGAAAGACCAAAAGAAGCCATAGAGTGCAGTGGTGGCGGTGATTAGAAAATGATTGTGTTCTGTTAATTGCATTCTAGTTTCGCACGATTAGACTCAAAAACGTTATCCTCTTTTCGAAATTCTTTATAGTTGCTACTTGCTGCAGTCAAATCACAAATGTGGTAAATACAGTAGTGCAATTCTATATTCCAATATTTGACATTAATTATCTCAATCGTTGAATATTTAGAAATGTTTGTGATGTTTTATGTAAAATTATTTAGAAATGGTTGCATAAGTAAGTAATATTTGTGATGCTATGTAAAATTATTTTCACAAAACTGTTACTTTAATTTTTTTTAAGGGAAAAATGTTGTTTTCTCCCATATAATCTAATAGTTTTAGTACGACTTCTAACCTTTAGTTTGAATAATGATAGATGTACTTTATGTAAAATAGGTGGATTATGAATTTATCAACATTAGTTTGTAACAGATTAATGAAAAAATATAGTTGTCTCCTTTATAATTTGGTATAAAAATATATAATAACGGAGGAAGACGTTATTTATAAAGCCAGATAGAGAAATTAACAATTTTTTAAATTAGAGATCATTTATATGTAATTCTATATTTTTTTTTAAACTGCGGATGCTTTTTTAAATGCAGATGATCGATTCAGCGAATGATTACGTAATTTTTCCAACAATGGTGATCTCAAATCCTGTATTTTCGGTTAAATAGTGATTTAAGTAATAATGTCCAATTCAAGATATCATAGTTACATTTTATTCATTTAATTTGGACAATACACATTTGAAACAGTCGAAAGTGAAGATAATTTTTATTTTAACAAAAAATATGCAAAAAAAATTGATTATTTAAATTATATATCATTTCATGATTGAAAAATACTTAATTTTCAGTTAATTTTAGGAAAATCTACAAGAGATTAAAAAACTTGCAAAAAGATAATATATATATATATATATATATATATATGGTTGACTCAAAATATGATAACTGAAAATACTAAATCTTATATCATGATATAAAATGCTAGAATAAAAGCACCAAGTTTTCTAAAGAGCAACACATTATAGAATTCAATTAATAAATGCTAAGCTAAACTTATATAATCCAAATATTTGTCTCTCACAAAATACTTCTCCGGGAAGAAAATGAGTGTTGGTCAATAAGCACATACAAGGATCCAATCAAAACACATAAAACCTATGTGTAGTGGTCCGCCAAACCCCCATCACACGACGGTGATTAAAAAAACTAATTGCTTGAAATTGGAGTTTCAAATGCACATTTCTTATCATCGAAATGGATGCAACAGCTTTAGGCTAGGGATTTGAAATCAAATCAGACCAAATTTGACCATGTCGCAATGGCAAAGTATTCCAACTGGGAAAACAACCATGATAGTTAGAATCATACACAACAGGATCATACAAAGTAAAATAGATGAACTCGAAACTTCTTATTAACATTTGATAATGCGAGAAAGCCTCTCAAAAAAGACGCTACACATGCTTGTGCTGAACATCAGCATCTCCCTCATCCACTCTGGTGCCACTTTTTCAAACGTCCCTAACGACAGCACACGGTATATGAGTTCTGCTTCTCCTTGCGCATTAGGTACCCATGTCAGACTGAAAGAATAACCTGCAAGAGACAACATTCTACTGAGTCCAGTAAAAGAATCAGCACTTTTGTCATGCAAGTCCACCGAACTGAACAAAACAGAAATAGCTCAATCATCCTAGTATCTAGTGCAGCATAGTTGAAGATTACCACTTGATTGGTGCAGCGCCTGTATGCATGGTTTACTACTTTGACTATGAGGGGAGACTTTCATGCCAAGTACCAACTCAACAAGACATTGAAACAGGCAGTAAACAGCATTACTGTCTGTCACATTACCACCTACCATCAAAACAGTAAGTAAATCTTAAGGATGGCGAACAATGTAGAGATAAACAATGCGTGTTCCTTTTGGAACGTACCTGGACTGCTTATCTTTATTTGACAGCAAGCAGGCTGGAACATAACATTCCAATAGTTAGGCTAAAGTAGAAAGGCACACTTCAAGTAAACAGCATGCAACGTATATACCTGCTGGATGCTCAGAGGAGCACAATCTGTGAGACGCCAATGCTCCCCATCAATATGAGCATTGGCTGTGCCTTCAGTTATATGCACACGTTTACGTTTTTTTGCCGATCTAAGTACAGATTTACTAGATGTCCCTTCAGCTGGAGAATCTTGATTTGAAGTTGGCTGCTCACTTTCAATTTCCTCATTCACAGCACAGTTCAAGCATTCTTTTAGCTCAAGCTTCCGAAGCTTTGAAATTTCTTCGGATAGTTTCTCATCTATGATATCGTGGAACGCAAATTATTTAGGCATTGAGATAAGGCAAATGTGTTGAAGAACTTTCTGAAATTTAAAAAGTAACAATAAAATGCAAGGGTACATTAAGTTTTTTTTTTTTAAAGCTGCCATAAGGACTCAATGCACTAACCAAGTGACAAGCGTGATAACATAAAGTTGTGTTTAGATTGATGGATTTGATTTTGGTGTAAGGATTTGATTTGGGAAATGATTTTGTGGATGGATTTCAAATGACATCCAACATAAGTGTTTTTGAAATCCATCACAATTAGTGTCGAAAATATTTAACTTAATATAGAGTGGATTTGATATTTACTTGAATTTAGTCCATCCGATTAAGTTAATGGATTTGAAATCATGGATTTGATGATTTAAAATCATCAATCCAAAGCACCCTAAGAGTATTTTACCCTACTGAAAAGAGAGACGATATAAAGAGTATTCTACCAAAGTAACAAGAATGATAGCAACAGATAAATCAACTTCGTGAACCAAAATTGGTTGTCATACTGATAAACTATGGACTTATTGCCCAATGCTTTTGGAATATCCAAGCATAGTCAGATTAGACAAAGTTTCCAGGGTAAGAATTCGTACAATTGGTATCAGTAAGAAATTTTTCACTAATTCAGTCATCGATTAAGCAGAAATCCTCAAAATTTAAACCACTGCACAATCCTATGATGCAATGGTAGTAAACGATGGCTTTTAAATTAGCAAAGAAGTGTGAAAAGCTCATGGTCGCAACTACTGCTTTCATGAATCAAAAGAGACTGATGTATCTTTACTTTTCTGGTTTTGTTCCATCAAAAGGTTTTGGCACTGAATATGATGTTCATCGCTAGACGATCTGCAGCCAAAATATGCGCACAAATTTAAAAGATCTTCTAATACTTAAAGATTATCAAGTGATAATGAATGTATGCATGCCTTGTAGCAGCCAGTTCACTTTTCAAGTCATCTACTTGTCCACTTAGCTTGTCATTTACACTTTTCAAGTATTCTATCATTTCATCTGCAGCTGCATTTAACAGAAGTATTGAACATACGAGAAGATCATAACTCCTGAGTAACTATAAAAAGCATACATTAACTTAAAATATTAAAGGATGCATGTAGTGTTTTTTAACTATGAAATGACCAACAAGAAGCTAATAAACAGCAAAGGCAGCCTAAGGTTTAAAACCAAAAAAAAAAAAAAAGGTGAAAAAACAGAGAAGTTGATGTTATACCAGCTGCATAATTCGTGAATTTTAGTTCTTGCTCACGATTGAGCTTGTCTAATGGGGATTCTTTTTCTTTCTGCCAAAATAAGAAAGAAAATAGCTCAAAGATAATAATAACACTCAATTCCATACGATTACGTGTATAGAAGGTTGGAAATTATTGTACTATATTTAACAAAATTTTAATGATGTTTAATTAAAATAAAGTAAATGAGAAACAAAATTAGCCCAGAAGCTAGTTCAGCAACTAAGCTCAACAGTGGTGAGAGCTTTTCCGGTAGAGCTAGTATTCTAGTGAAAGGATCAGCACAGAGGCAAGGAATCAGCACTGAAGCGGTAGCTTGCAAGCACAGCTGAATAACAGATTCCCCCATCAAACAGAGCTGGAACTCCGAACACCAGTGGAGATTGGAGAACATAGTATACCAAGGGAAGAGAATTCAACTCCGATTCAGTAAGATAAATACTCAGGTTTTTGTTACCGAAACCCTATTCAGGAGAGAGCAGATTTCTGATTTTTATTTGTAAAAATGGAATAGACACTTTCGAGGCCGGGAAACTCACAACTTGACTGATTAAAATTTCCATCTCACACCGATCATCCGTTTCCACAGCAATTTAAAATAGTAACAATTGAGAGCAAATTATTGCTTGAGATGAACAAAATAAGAACCTGGATTTTTGTTATCACTTTGAATGAACAAAGACTAAAGAAACAACAATAAGCTAGATGCCAAGAGAACTTGGAAAAAAAATTCAAAATTCAGTAGGTAAATTGTGGAAATTAACTACATATTTATATGTTTGATTCTCACACATCAACTGCACCATTAATTCCATTTTTTGCACTTAAAGCTCGCTATTCCACTACTGATCATTAAGAGCTCACTACTCCACCGTCATTGACTTGTCAAATACGGGGAGATGAAAAGTCAATTATACGAATTTCTAATTATACCCAACCATGAAAGTAAATGGTTTCAAAACGGTCCTTGATTTGTTCCCCAATTCAATTCAAACCATTCCTATTCTTATGTATTCAAGCCACAATTTTCATTCACACAACTACACAAGTCAAAATATTTCAAAAAACACAAAGTATACAGTGATAGAAAGAGAGACCTTGAGTTTGGAGTATTTGTTGTAGAGCTTCGCATAAATCGCCTCCATCTAAAATCATCATAAACAATAAAACAAAAACAAGTGAATTAAGTCACAAATGAATTTTTTTTACCAAATCCATTCCTAAGCAAAAAAGAATATAAAGAAATAGAAAGTCTTTTTCTGTATCCTCCGAGTTTAATCTTTCCAGATTATTAGGAAAAAGAAAAAGCGCAAGCAGTATTGACAGAAAAAAGTCATTGGATTTTTGTCTAACACCTTATTGCCATGGATCGCGCACCCATAGAACAGATTTTCCGTCGCGCAATGACGCATACACAATAAAAAATGGAGCAGCAAGAAGCTAGGGAGAAATAGATGAACGAGCAGCTTGAGAGATACCTGAAAACTGCAGTCTCCTCTCAGAACTGCTGAAATTGAATTTTTTGTGGGATCTGTTCAGGCTTTGGAGAAGATTAACGTCTGTCTCGAATTTCAAACTGGGGTTTGGAAACATTTTACAAAAATATTTTTAATCCTCAAAACTAAATAAAAAGAAAAATCAAGCTTATCCTTTTTTTAATAGTATTTTTTGTTAAAATATCTTCAATAATTTATTCGATTTGTTTTTACAATTATTGTTATAAAATAAATAGACTGATTTTTATCATAGATCTGTACATGAGGCTTGTTTATTTTTTATTAATTTTTGGAATCAACGTTGGTATCACACGCTCGAGTTTCGGGGCGTGATATCTTAGTAGTATCAGAGCAAACCAGGTTTCATGATTCTGCTTGAAAAGATTCTGATTGATAAAATACCAGATTATAAAACCCGGTTAAAAATAGACAACTATGTGAATCAAAAATCACTTGGGAAGTGAAAATTTCAATCTGAAATTGTTTTTTGCAAAAAAAAAAATTATAATAAAGTTTAAATTCGAAAATCCAAAAAAAATTAATAAATTAAAAATAAAAATAAAAATAAAAATTCCGAGACCTCAAATCTAGAAGTTGCTGCCACCTTGCCGCCGTCGGAAAAATGCCGACAACATACCACCAGGACCGCCTCCTCACGAAGATCACACCATCGAAGTTCGAACCGATCTGACCTCGATTACCCAGCTAACTTCGAGATTGAAGATCCGCGACCACAGCAAACCATCGATCCTTTTGCGACTCCGCATCACCGGCCGCCTCACGGCCAAATCAAACGGCCATAAATAACATCTATACACTTTTGAACGAAACCCCTCTAACAACTACGAGGATTAATTGATATTCGAGAAAATTTTGACCCCTGATTTCCTAATCACCAGAACACCATTTCCAAATTAACTTCGGATTTCGGATTCCCAAATTAACTACATTAAAAGCCCTCTAGGATAATCGTTTCACAAGCAAAGGAAGATGTCCAATTTTGAGCTTAAAATCACGCCCTAAACCCTAACTGTTCCAAAATTTTGGTTCTCGATTTTTTTCTATCATCCAAATATAACAATCTAATTAAATCTGGCTTAGTGACATACGTAAAAGGTATAATAATACCCCTCTGTCAAAATCGAATTACAAGCAAGGAAAGGAGTTGAATTTGCGGATCGAATACACCCTACTGAACCCTAACTTCCTGAAATTTAGCTATTGATTTTTCCACCCATTGCAACTAAATTTCCAAATTAATTCTGGAGTAATAATCGAAATATCATCTTAAACAAAATCCCTCTACTAAATTCGAACCCCAGCCGCAGAATTGTTGCCAATTGTAGATCGAATATACTTTGCTAAGAACCCTACATTTTTTGAAATTCCATATTTGATTTCTCAATCATCCGAACGTCATTTCCAAATTACTTCTGGGTCAATAATCCCTATAGCATTTCAATCTAAAGCCCTCTGAAAAATTCGAATTCCAATAATTGAACACTGAGTAATTTCGAATCGAAATTTGCTCCCAAGAACCCTAATTTTAGCCGAAACTCAAGCTCCGATTTTCACTATCATTCCAACACCAAAATCAAATTAATTTTGGATTTTTACTCTCCATTGTATAGTTAATAAAAGCCATCTATTAGATGTTTCTTACAAACAAGTGAAAACTTCCAATTTTGAGCCGAAATCGACGCTATTTAGAACCCTAAGTCACGGAAATTTGGGATTCGATTTTTGCCACCAATCCGAACACCATTTTCAAATTAACTCGGAGATATTAATCCCCATGGAATGATCATTTGAAGACCTTTATCTATATTGGTTTACACAAAAGGAAAGGTGACTAATATCGATCGAAATCCACTCTTCTCAAGAACCCCAAGTCACGTAAATTGCACTTTCTCTCTACTCAGAACACCAAATTAAAAATTAATTTTTGGTTAATGATCCTTATTTCGTGCCTAACGAAAACCCTCTATCTAACCAAAATCACAAACAAGGTAAGATGCTCAATTTCGGATCGAGATTCTCGCCCAGGAACCCTAAAATTGCGAAATTTTCAAACTTTGATTTCTCCCAACTCCGAATGCCATTTTAAAATTATATTTGGGTTATGAATCCTCATAACATGTATATTAAAAGCCCTTTAACAATTGTGAAATCCCAAACCTCGAGTGATCGAATTCCGGAAGCCCCAAAACGCGCCTATAAAGCACTAGAATCCCGAATTCTTTTGCCCCTTGATTCTTCAAACACCGAGACATAAAGTTTTGATTCGACTTGTGAGATTGATTATAAAGTTATCCCCATTAGGAATCATCTATCAATTCGAAGTTTGCAACACCGAACGATTATCGAAGAGCCACACCTAAGATCCTAACCCAGGAAATTTTGTCCTTCGATTTCTCGTCCACCGTAACTTTTTCAATTCAATCAGGGTACGATGACTCGTGCTCAAACCAGTTCGGTCCAAAAGATGGAGCATGATATAACCGAATTTAAAATATTCAAAGACAATGAGATGCGAGACAAGAACGAGTTGTTGAAGATAATCAACCACTTTCCTTACAAGGCTCAAAGGATGACTTACCACCATCATCGTGCCGAAAAGCGACTTACAAAAGCAATCGATGATAACAAAACACTTATGAAAGTCCACGATAACAAGTGCCAACAGTTGGAACGCTTTGAGCAGAAGTTCAATGAGTATATGGAGAACATGTCGACTCGAATCCAAGATCTCATGAATGAGAAGAATGAATTAGCACAGCAAGTCGCCTACAAGAAGTCTGTGATCAATTTCCTGATGGAAGAGGAAGATCCTATGGTACTGGAAAACATTGAAGGAGATTTAGGAGACAGAGAAGTAATAGACTGATTTTTCTAGTATGCGAGATTATATCTTGGGTATTCTAGTGATGCTTTTCTTTGTTTAGGATTTCGTTGTGAACCTCTCGATTTAACTAATAAAATTTTAATTTACTCTCCGAGTGTTTCTCGAATTGTGTTGTTCCTCGGTTACACTCTTACGCAACAACTTTGAACCTTGCTACTAATATTTTGTAAGTCACGATGAACCAATCCATTTGTTTTCCATATATTACGTCAAATTCCTTGAATTTTTATTCTTGGGCTAACTTCTAGAATTTTAATTATCAAATCACTCCATAAATTCAAGTTTATTATTTATTAGATTCATCGATGGAAATTGTTTTGAAATTTTTCACCCAAATCCAAGAAACTTCATGTCAAGTGAAAACTCGTGCTAACTCGAATAGTCGTGAAGATGTTTTCCTTTCTTCCTCATATTGAGATCCTTAGAAATTAAGTAAATGACATGTTATATTATTGGGACATATAATTTAAGATATTTATATCTCCATAATTTGGGTATATATTATGACACTTTGGGTTCACATTGATATAATCATTTGGTTGAAATAAGATATAATAGATTAGTCGTCAAACTTTTAGGGTCTGTTTGAAGTGAATGATATTGATAAGTAATATGATGATAAGGATATGAGATTGTGATAAAAGTTATAATTATAATGACTGAAATACCCTTACTACTATTATATATATATCATAAAATAAGGTATATATATTATAATATTATAGTTATTATATATATATATAGAGAAGGATAGAGAGAGAGTTTATTATATATATAGAGGGAGAGGGAGGAGGATTATTATTATTATAGAGAGGATAGATATAACAAAGAGAGAGGAGGGGAGGAGAATTAGATTAGATATTATATAATATATTATGATAATTATTTCAGGAGAGACATATTATTATATAGATCTCTATATATATTATTATAATATATATATGTAGGGATCTCTAGTATAATTATATATATATATAATATATATATATATATATTTATAAATATATATATATATAATAATAATAATAATATATTTATATGTATATATTATTATTATTATATTACACATTATATATATTTATATTATTTATATTAAATATAGGTATTATATATATATATAATAATAATAATAATAAGATAAAATAATTCAAATATAAAATGAAGTTGTAGGAAATAAGTAGTAATTTTTTGTGGGAATTCAAATTTTAAAACAGTAAAAAAAGGTGGCAAAGAGTATATATGTCATTTTTGTTATAAGTAGTATTACAATGAGATGAAATCTCAAGGCAAGGAAGAAGAGTTCTTGTGCTATTTCACAAATCGGGATTCAACCACACGTACGTACATCCGACCGTAAGTGAGTTTTTTTCTATAAATGTCATTTCTTTTTTAAAACTCCATATATGTGTTAAAATTTTAATTGAACACGAAAATGTATTTTAAGATCATATTATGAAAGTTTATGAGAAATGTGCATCGAAAGTCAAAGGCTCTGCGGGGCAAAGCGCTACGTGTATATGAGCCACCACTTGATTCGGCGGGGCAAAGTGCTACATGATGTGGGTGTGTCACATGCATGGGAGCCACCTCTTGATCATTAAGAGCAAAGTGCTATGAACACGGGAGCCACTTCTTGATCCCAAAAAAGGATTACGTGTTTATGTGATATGGCTTAGGAATGGCAACAGGTCGGGTATGGGACGGGTTTGGCCAATCCCAGGACCCGCCCCGCTACACATAAAACCCGGACCCACCCCGCCCCGCTTAGACACGCGAACCCGGCGGGTTTACCAGCCCCGCCCCGGTTCCAGTTTTTTATTATTATTATTATTTTTTTAAAAAAAAAATTATCTAGAAATCAATTTTGAAACACAAAAGTTGAGTTTTGTGATTAAATTTTATGTTTTCTCTAGTAAATATTTATAATAAGCATTGCAAAACTATCTTTAAACTACTAAATATTTATTAATTTGCTATTATTTCCCTCAAAATGTCCAACTTCTTTAACATGAACACATGAATTTTGAAATAAAATTAAACAATGACACTTTACTGTTCAATTAAAGAAGTAAAATGTATAATCAATATCATATTTTTTTAAAAAAAAATTAAAAAAGTATTGCGGGGCGGGTACGGGGCGGGTTCGGCCAATCCCAGGACCCGCCCCGCCCCGCTTCCAAACCCTGTTGAAGCGGGTCCAGACCCGCCCCGGCGGGGCGGGTTCAATGCGGGTCCGGGTTTGGACCCGTCCCATTGCCATCCCTAATAAGGCTCTAGTGTGAGCAATTATGAGTATGTGTATTGATTTACTATGTGTTTGATAAAGAGTTATTTGAAAAGTTTTATATGTATGTTTTATAATGTTCAGCTGACCCCTACTTGCTGAGTGTTTTCCCAAACACTCACCCGTTACATCATCTCCCCAGATATGTATGGAAAATAGGTTGAAGACGAAGAACAAGACAATTCTGGGGCTCGTGATCAACCGAGGAGATTTCAAGAAATCTTATTTTGTTACGCTTCCGCAAACTCTATTAGAACTAAGGGTTACGAATAAATTGCTCGATTTGTTTTTCATTTGTAAAGATAATTATTGCTATGAAATAAATAGATTGGTTTTTATCATAGATCTGTACAAAAGCTTGTTGATTTTGAATTAATGATTGGAATCAACGCCGGTATCAAGCGCTCGGGTCTCGGGGCGTGACAGTGAACCTTTTGTTTAAAGTAGCTTTTATTTTATATTTGATTGCATATATTGGAAAATGAGCATTTGCATAATGTTGGGAAGTTCAGAGCTGTGAAGACAGTTTCTTTACCCTTACGGGAGATGGATTCTGATGGATAAGATTTACCAGCAGCACCTTTGCTGGCATATAAAAAATACTAGGCAGAAAGGTCATTCAAGACTTTTCCTATTCATCAAGGCATCAAAAATCATGTGATCGCTGAACTTACCACTATTCACCAAGAAGTGAGCCTTATCGCTCGATCTAAAGCTGATCGAGTAGGCAAGGTCACGAGCGCGTCCATCTTCATTTGGGAAGGGCTAACCAGAGTTTAATAACATAAGTGTAGATTATGCACAAATATTTCTATCTTTTCACGTCGTTAGTTGACTCGATTCATCCGACTTGCTCGATATTCAATGTTGAAAATTGTTTTATAATAATAGTAATGCAGTTCTTTGTTTGAATACTTCAATCTCCTTTTAAGTTATAATTTATGGCATGAAAATGTACATGAGTTTAGCTGTTTTAGAATTTTATGTCTTTATGTAAAAAAATATAAATATTAACATAAACTTTAATGGGGCCAGTAGGTGCATCACATATCTGCTTGATGATATGATTGAATCAGATAGAGTGTATGATGGTAACTCGCCTAAGAAGCCATGGACAGAACAAAATAAGATAAAAACAAAGGCGCGGTGCCAGAAGAAATAGTTTTACAATATATTTTAGTTTCAAAGTGATAAGATCATTTTTTTGATTATATATCATGACATCAATGCTTATTCTACTCTACTCATCAACTACGATTATAAATAATTAAATATACATGACATGCACTAAGTCACATAATCATCATACCTCATGCACATACATTCTTGCACTCCGGTTACGATATGGTGCATTGAGCGCGCGTGCACCACTTTTAGGCGTACTACGTTTCGCTAAGTCGTGCACTATCTTTTTTCATTTTTACTTACTTTTTAAAGACTTTTTGGGCTCAGATGAATTTTCATAGTTCATCGCGGCTTTGGGTTGATATGAGAATTCTATTAGACGGTAACTAGATACATAGTACACAATATTTTGTAATGACTTCATGAAATAAATAATAATATATGAAATATTCAAATATTTGATAAAAGAAGTATGGTAAAATCTTTGATTTTATAACATTTTTAGTGAGAAAACAATAATTTTGATATCATGAAATTTTTGGTATGAAAATTAATAGAATGAACTTTTATTTTTATTAAGTTAATTTAATTATTTATATTAGTTATTCCATAAGGCAATAATATAATTCTCCAGAAATAAAATGAGTCATTGTTAAAAAATTCATACTATTTAACAAAAATGTTAAAACACAAATGTAATGCTTGGTTTCATTTTTTTAATTCATTCTCTTAAAATAAAATGGCATACCCCAATTCATTGGGATAAAAGACTTAGTTGTTGTTATTATCTTAAAATAAAACCAAATATTAATACTTCATTTTCATTTCTCATTCCCTAAAATATATTTTTCGAACAATAATAATTGTCCCTACTATGAAAACAATTGAATACAAGATATGAACTATGCTTGTGCATGTGCTCATGCATCCACATGCGCTCGCACACCCGCCTTATGTGACTTAGGATGTGGCCTTCATTAATTCAACGACTTGATGCAATATATGATATTCATGATAATCATCCCTTTCAAGAAGATCCTAACTCCCACTTGGTTTATGAATGGTGCACCTTCAATACAAATCCTACAATTTTGTATTGAAGAAAAGCTAAATTGCCTGGAGGTCGTGCAGGAAAAGATCTCTCGTTATAGTATAATGAAAATTGATAGTTATCGTGGTTTTAAAAAAAACAAAAAAAGTGATAATTATCGTGACAGAGAGAGGAAAAAACTAATAGTTATATCTAAGATTTCTGATTGATCTTATTACAGTTTTAGATAAAGATTTCTTATTGATCTTAATACAGTTTTGACATCTGAAGCATCACATCCAAGTTAATAATTATGTACTAGAAAGAACAAGAACAAAAAAAAATTAGTAAGAGGCAGGTTCTTTGTTCCAAGACAAGTATGCTGGATCCCCCAAAGGCCTGCACAGGTCACCAAAATTTAATGTAATTAGCTTCGCTTCATTTACCCAAAGTCAAAGGAAACTTTAACTGAATCTGCACATAATTCACACACCTTGGCTTGAGGAGATACACAAGTATGAAAGCAATAGCAAGAAACAAGCAAATCCCACCAACAGTGATGTAAATTTTTCCTAAGAAATCATTCTTTCCACCAATCCAAGTTGTTGTAGATATCACTAAATTCTTTTTCCCATCAAAAGAATAGGTGTTGTAGTTGTTTTGTATCACTACTGTTATCTTCTCATTGGCTTCAAGATCAGTCTCGATCTTCCCGTATAGTTTTCGGAAATTGGGTAATGCTGCGGTTCGCATCCAAACAAGAAGATCTTCTTGCTCGCTCAACTGCAGATAACATAGGAAAACATGGACATGTAGGTAAAGATAAGGATCAAATGTGAGTAAAGCACGGGGGATGTAGGAAGAGGTAAGGGGGTAATCTTTTCTCTTATAGTAACTTTTTTAAAATCAATTAAGTTGCCCCCTTCATCCCCTCTCTCCAATGAATTACTGGATCCACCAATAAGTATAATAAGGTGAAGTTGGACTAACGGGTATGCTCTCGTTGAGTTTTGCGCCCCCAATAAGGCCTCGAGTTTGGAAGTTTTTTGGATATACATTCGATCCGAACTTATGGGTTTTGTCACTTTTCCATGCGATGTCTTTCTTGTAGATCGGTATAGCATTCCCATTTCTTGAAATGGCATATGTGTCATTGAATAAACTCCACGCGATTAGACCGCAAGGAACGATGGGCTTGTGATCATCATTGAAAGCCTCTGGCTCACATGTCTTTGTTTTTTGCTCATATTCCGGGCTCTTATACTGCTCATCACTTCTACTTTTCACATATCTGCATCAAGAATAGGAATTTTCACTTAAAAAGGAGAATTAATATGGTGTCACTTTTTAGAAGTAGTGACCAAAATAAGTGAAAACAATGAATTCACAAACCGGCGATGGTTCTGATAGAAATCATCCAGCTGATAGTATACAAAAATAGGCTGCTTCATCTTCTTTGGAACCTTGAGACACAAATCGTCGATTCAAGTGTTTAATTCGATACGTGGACAACAGAACAAAAAGGAATTAAAAAAACCTATTAAAGCACCAAAAATGAGGCTAACAATCAAGGTCCTGGTACAGGTTTTGTTCGTTCGAGCATCCTGGATAAATCCAACTCTCTCGAGATGTGCAGCTTCAGGATTATCGTGATTCGAAGAAATGCAAACCTCATCGTATCGGTCTACAATTTCAACAACCTACAAGCATGTTACACAAACAAAGAGTTGAGCCGTACAAATCAAATAAATCTGCACGATGTCACAAGGAGTCAGGATGACCTCTATAACGAAAAGAATTTGAAATTTTATTTGTAACTTCAGTAATAATACCAATACTCTGTTGGTCTCTGATTCATACTATACTACAATAATCTTCATTTACATAACACATAGACCAACAGATTTTCTATGTTTAATTTTCCCATCTTTTACATATCATGAAGTCAATGTGAGCAAACTAACACGAAAATCGAAAACGGGCTCTAGTCTAGCTTCACTAGAACTAAACTAAACTACTGTAGATTAGGACTGAACCAGCACGGACAGTTGCATCCAGAAAAACTAAGTCGAAATCAAAATCCTGGTTCCGTCCCAACTCAATATTAAAGTAGAGCAGTCAATATATAAGATATAAATAGAATATTTACTGCATCCGATGCAGACAAGGAGGAGAGACCGATTGGAATAAAGGTAACGCCAATAAAGATGAAAGTTGATATAACCTGAATAGAATCAAAAGATATAATAATCACCAAATTAATCAAGAATTTTAATTGAAATGCGTAAGAACACAATAAACTCAGATACACTGCTGAAAATCTTACCAATCCTGGAGTTAGAATCGGCTTGCATGCAGGAAGTTCTTGCTGCGTAAACCTAGAATCTGAAAAATTTGTATAAAATAAAAAAATACAGATTGCAGATAAAATCAAGAAAAAATAAAAGCAACAGATTATTAAAAATATCCCACAAAAAATATAATGTACTGATTATAAAATTTCATTATAAAAAAATGAAAACGATTATAAATACATCTGGGTTTCTTGGATTTCTTGGAAGACGATTGAGATGCTCCATCTCCAGAGCTCATCGCGCAAATTATGAACAAACAGAAACCACCCTTTTATTTAATCAGTTACAAAAAAGCGACCTAATTCTTATAAATTGTGTGATTTCGGGAAGGAAGGAAAATTTCCAGAGTCTGATTGCATGGATTACGCTTCAAAATTTCCTTTCTCGTTTCAATTCATTTAGCTATTTTTCAATTGGGATATTCTAAAATATTTAATCCGAAAATAAAAGGTGGTTGGCGAATGAAACGCGGGTGATAACTGAAAATCTGAAACTATAAATATTTGGGTTTTTTGTGATATAAATTAATTATTTAATGTACGTTAAGTGATATTGCGATTCAATGGTCGGAAATTTTTGCCAATATTATTCTTTTTATTTTATTTTATTTTATGGTTTTTTTTTTTTTTTTGGTAAAGGTTATGGCGCAAACTGAAATGGACAAAAATATTTTGCAATGGATTATGAAACAAAATCATAATATCTAAAGTCGAGTTGAACTCTATCTCTTTAAGATCAATTTATCCAAGACATAGTCCTAATTGAATATAATAATTATCTCCCAAGACACAACGAGTTTTTTCTTATGATACCCAATCACAATCCATATCACAAGTATGATCATATGTGCGTTGATTGGACCACATGTCTAGTCATCGAACCACCCTGATTTCAGTTGTGTAAAAAAGGGCTCATTGTGACCGCGTGTACGTGCACCTCAAATGCTCAAAGCATCCATTATGATGTGCGTGCTTGTGCTCCATCTGTCAAAATTTTTATCGTTTTACCAAAAATTATAGCTAACGGTAAATGTGCAACTCTAATTATTTTAAATTGTACAACAGTTGCTCAAGTGTTACGTTTTGTTATCCAAACATGGATAATTATTACTTAACAACAATCTCCTTTCAATAATTGCATTCTTTGCAATCTACGGGAATCAAATTATTGATATGTTTCTGATACTCATTAATAATTATAAGATCAAACACTTCTCGATTTATCAAAAAATAGTAGAGATGTCAAACGGAGCGGACGGCACGAGGCACGGCACGAGCACGGCACGTCACGGAGCGGCACGACACGTTTTGCAAACGGGCCGTGCCGGCACGGCACGGCACTGTAGCATGGGCCGTGCCGGGCCATAGGGTGCCGGCCCGTGGGCCGGCACGGCACGGCACGAATAGTAAAAAAATATTTTTTTTTTTTTTAAAACTGGTAGCGATCGATCGCCACCTAAGTGGCGATCGATCGCCCGATCGCTACACCAAAAAATAAAAATAAAAATAAAAAAACTTGAAATGGGCCGTGCCGGCACGGCACGGCACGTAAGGGCCGTGCCTATGGGCCGTGCCGGGCCCGACCCCTTGTGGAAATGGGCCGGCACGACACGACCCATTTTCGAAACGTGCCGGCACGGCACGACACGAATAGTGCCGTGCCGGCACGATTAAACGGGCCGTGCCGTTTGACACCTCTAAAAAATAGAGTTATCCTTTTAAATTGTATAGCTGCTCAGATATTAAGTCTAGATTGTTCTACTAATTGGGGACAAATTCTCCAACACATTTAGTAACACTATCAAATTTATTTAAAATTATTATTTTTATTGGAGTATCAATTGAGTCGAATTAATGCAAGCTCTGCTCGCCCAAACCTGTAATTCAGTTTCAAATAATTGTGAATTAAGTTAAATAAGTAATATATATTTGTGAATTGAAATAGATACGATATACCCCAAGTCTTCGAAGATCTGCAAGAATGTCGGAGGCGTACGAGCGGGTTCGCGCTGGAAGGCTGGCCTTCAAAGGAGGCGACCTCGCCACCCGAGACAAAGCTATAGACAAGAAGAAAAAGAAGAACAACAAAAAGAACCTACTCGACGACTCCGTATCGTCGAATGACCCGAATCTGAATGTTGTGGATCCGGGTTCGGGTGCGGGGGAGGTGTACACCATCGATGCGGCGAAGAAGATGAAGTACGATGAATTGTTCCCCGTCGAATCTAAGAAATTTGGGTACGACCCTAATGCCAAATCCAAGTCCGTTGAGGAAGCCCTCGAGAACCGCGTGAAGAAGAAGGCTGATCGATATTGTAAATGAGTGGAACCGTTCTCCGTTAAAGGTGGCAGCTTTTTTCAATCCTTTTAATAGGCGCTGTTAAGTATTTTTGCTGCTTTAGATTTAAGTAAGGCGTTGCTCTTTTTTTCTTGATTTCTTCTGGTAAAGATTGCGGAAGCTTATTGGGGTTCAGTCGGGCTGATTAGTGAATATTTGCCCCATGAGAGTGTAAAATTGAGTTACTCCGTAATTTGTGGTTGATTTCAGTTTCGTGCATAGAGATTTTCGAAAAAAACTCGTAGTTTTATTAAACTATACTCTCATATTGTTGACGTATTTTCTTTTATTTGCATTTGCTTTAGTTTTGGGGCATCACTGCTAGTTGAGCTTTGTTTCTTGTTTAATAACTTTCATCAAAAGAGGGTTTGCTTTATCTTTTTTCTTAGCAAGTTTTAGTCTGATTCTATATCTACAGGATGGAAAATATGTTGATCAAATAAAATTAGATAATTATGTGTAAATCTGAGTGTGGACTTGAAATTTTACGGGGATAGAAAATATAATGGAGGCTTTTAATTATTTTTTGGGCTGTGTAGGTTTACAAAGAGTTCAAGCAAGCATTGATTTATCGATTTATCTTGGTATGGATTTCAGTTATGGATTTTAGATTTGTTCTTTAGCAAGCCATTCAGGAATTTGAGAACTAATAGATATTGCGATTTGATTTGGAACTCTGGTACTGGGGCTGAAGTTCTCCTTATTGCTTCTCACAGGGTCAAACAAGTGTGCGAAAAGTCTTTCAAGGGTGCTGAGTCTGACGATCTTGAAAGGATGTAATCTAGAAGCTAGTCTTTCCTTGTATGCTATATGGTGTTGTAACCTTAAACTTTATTTCTTAATCATTTCTTGGAGGGTTAGGTACGATCTGGTGCTGTTAGATTATAATGTGGTGTTTACTTCTGAAGTCATCATTTTGTTACATAGCAACACCGTCGTATTGAAATCGGGGTCAATTAGCTGCAGATTGTTTATAAAGCAGATTTATAGCGCTTGATCCCAGTGCAATTTTTCAAGAATTCTTTCGATAGTGTTAAACATTAAAGTTTCAGGTATTGTCTAACCACAAATATTCTCGGCATATTTCGCACTTTTGTTAGATTAAATTTGATCAACTCCGACTTATACTTCTATTATTCGCATCACTGATCTTATTCAGAACTGTTTACGGTACTATCATGGAAACTGAAATCAGTGTTTCGATTGGTGATGGGGTTTAATACTGTATCTTTGAAAAAACCTTGAGATCTGAATCCGATTCTGTCCTTGCCATCAGAACCTGTTATTGTGCGCTATATGAGTCTATTGTACCTTATAGGATAAAAACCAGACTATGCACACTATAGGATTTCTTCCGATTCTTATCCGTCTTGTTATGGCTTATTCTCTATTTATGAGGAATTTTGCTACTAATTAAAATCATTGGTAATATCATTTCCAGTCTCAGAGATCAGTCATGGCTGCTGGAAATCATTACGTGGTTTTTTTGTATGATACTTGTGAGAAGTATATATAATAAAGAATATGAGGGTGATACTTTTGATGAAGTTATAATACTATATTGTGCATTGACGTCAAATAACATGTAGCAGAGATGAAAATATTCATAGATTTGATTCTCTTCAAGGTCAGACATAAATAATGCAGGAACTGGCTGCGCAATAACCTGACCTGTATGCTTGAAAACTTGAAGACCAATGAAGAGATGGTTGTATTTATTATCACCGAAAGTGTCTCTAATCGTTGACAGTTCTCTACACACTTGATCTATACTCGTCTCGTCTCTTGGAGATTCAGCTTAACATGTTACTCCAATTCAAGAAATTCAGTTGTTTAGTTGTTAGATGACTCATTCTTCCATCTGTGTTTCAGTCATTCATGTTGCTTCTGCATGCAAAACTGTGTTGCTAAAATCTTCATAACCCCCTTTTGGCATTGCCATCTTTGCAAATTGGTGTAGATTCAAATTCTCTTGAAATGAACTGTATGTAGGCCTTTTTTCAGTGAAAATCTCCAACAAGAAATCCCAAAACCATGAACATCTCGCGAAAGTGAAGCGCCCCCATGCCATACTCTGCAATGCAATTTTGATTTGCATAGTTTCAACTTAGCTGTGATGACTAATGAATGTATTGCTATATCAAATAGTTCCTGTGATTGGGTGATCCTTGTTTTTAGAATTGACTTCTATTAAGTTAACTACTAATGTACTTTGGCCGAGTCTTTTTAAGTGTGAATTACTCTTGCATTTTCACTTCACTGGTTGTACCATTGAATTATTGGCCTTTTATATAAACCCCTTTTCAATAACAGAGGAAGAAATTTGTCCCAATTTTGTGTGTTCTCTCCTTTGCTTTCTACTTCCCCTCTCTCGATTCTTTGAAATAAGGCAGACTCGCAATTGCCTCTCTCATTGCACCAAGTTCTTGAGCTGCAGAGTGACACAACTATTAAAAATTAGCCTCAGTTACGCCCATATCTCAGACTCTCTCTACTTCCTTCACTATTAAAATTTCCTTGGTAGAAAATGCATGTAAGAGAGCCTAACTCGAAAGTATGATCAACATTCTACGGGAATTAGAAGCCAGTTCAGTCATGTGAAAAATCCCAATGCTGGAAAGGTTCTGCTAAATTGCTAATAACTCTACCTACATATATATTCTCCCATATTGTTTGGTATTGACAACAGGATCTATATCAGGCCATCTTGCTATCCAAAATGATGTAAGGGGTCCAAATTATATCAATTAATCTATCTTGTCCAACTGGTTTTCAGTGTACAGTCTCATAAACTCTAGCTCATAATGAACCACCCCCCCACCCCCAACCCAATCATCATATGTGGTCAACAAAAGTATGGACATCATTGTTTTAAGATTCATTGCTGGCTCTAGTAGAGTGCAGCATTGGTGCATTCGATGGGCTCCTAGATATGGAGGAATCTTCTGGTAAGAAACACGGATAAGACCATGAGGGGCGAACTGTCCTTTAGGTAATGCCCAGCAGAAAATTGTTGAAGTGATGTAATTTTACCTACAATTTTTTTCTTTCTGTGAAAAAGATGTTATATTCGGCCCACCTAAAAATATTATTTAAATATTTGTTCATCTGATTCTAAACTCCTGATTATGCCCCGCACTACGATTATATGTCGACTAACAAATAACATCGATGTGGTAGTGTAGAAAATTCATGCTGCCAATTCTATTGAACATTGAAAAAGGGGATGTTGTTTAACTTGTGGATACAAAGTGCGTGAACCTTCTTGGACAAACTACAGAATTGACTACTGAAATTTTATTCATGCAAAATTTGGACCCCTACCCCCCAACTATGTATTGACCAAATAGACTAAAGGTTGCATTCGTAAATGTTGTTTTCCTTTACTGGACACATGTTTCCAGTTCGAGTTCCCTTTATTCCCCAGACCCCACTCAAGTATAGTCAGTAATCTCCCTATACAGTATAATATATATAATAAGATAGCGTCTGATATATTGACGAGGGTGTGATGAATCATAATTTTTAAATATTCATCCATCACTTATTGCATCACATCTATTATACCAAACAGTGTCTAAGAATGGTTTTTTAACCGTGTTTTCGTAAAAATCTATGATCGTAAATTGCTTAAATTTATTTATTTATTTATCTAACAAATATAATTTAATGTATTTCTAAATAAAATCGGTTTCTCTCTCAATCAATATTATAAGTAATTTATTAAAAAATCTTACTATATTCGTGTACTTATTCAATCTGATTATAATAATAATTATTTAAGTTGGATTTAATGATAAAAAAATTATTTTAAAAATATGACAAATATATGCACGAAGTACGTGTACCAGTAACCATCCCATACACTTTTATTCATGCTTTCAAATGTGTATATTCAAAGTGAGTCTAGATTTCAATTTAAAAATAAATAAAAATGATTTAAATTGTTATTTCAACATTTTCTTTAATATTTTTATTTTATGTATTTTATAATTTTTTCTTTTCACTAGTATTATAGTATATATCAATCAACAAGACAAAACAACCAACCTAATTTGTAGAGCCATAGCATAACCTGGCTTGTACAATTACTTAATAATGGGATCTGTTTAGTGTAATTATGCAGAATGAAACTTTAAACTTATTAAACTATATTTGTTCAAATTAATTAACATGTTGGATAAAGTTAGTGCCTCTTTAAGTACTTTAATTAACCTTTATTTAATTTTTGAGGCAAGGTATTAATACGATGGCATCATATATATATATATTAAATAAATCTTATGGCTTATTGTTGGGGAAAATAATTATCTATGATATTTGGAACAATATAGGGTCAAAAATATTTGAGTTAGATTGTTACCATTAATTATAGTTTAATAAAATTATGAGCATTTGATCTTACTAATGAAATCCAAGATCATGTGTGATTCCTAGAATTTTCAATGTTATCAAATTATTCGAAATGATATTGCTGGAAATCAATAATTGCTCATGCTAGAAAAGATATCGAAACTTTGAGTTACGTCATTACAACTAATCACAATAATATTTCCATAGTTGGCGATGGAATTTGATGTCACTAATTATGATTAGAAGTTCATGTAGTGTCTTAAATTTTGAGATGTGGCAGACTTTCTGATCGACATGAGTTTCACTCCGTTGATTTTTGATGTCCTAAATGGCGAGTTTTCCTATGAGCTCATCCGACGCTCAACTAAGGGACTATATGAGATAGGAAAATATGTAGGTTATCAATATATGTGAAAGGCTCAAGGATGACTTGAATTTTATCTTTTAACACATCTGTGTATTTATCGGCAAGAGGAAATCCTTATTTTTAGCATAAAATTGATGATATTCCCTTGGATTTTACATATTAGATGATCTTTACCCTAATTGATTTGCTACGATGTATCACACAATAACATTACAGTATCAATCCAATCCAGGATTGTGTTTTTGCTACCCTACGGACGGTGCTACAATATGCAAATCCAATATTATCGTGAATACTCTCATACAATTGATTGATCTGTCCTAAAAGATCATCAACCAAACTCCAATCCAGACTTAAACCTCGGAATTCACGGGATGTATCTTCTGCTCAATATGATTCTATGTAAATCAAGATTCAGTTATAAACATAGATGATGTGAGCTATTAGTGGCCTTGGATGTATCGAATTATCGATTTCATTACTCAAGAGAGGTCGGGAGCTCGAGCGAGCAGACCTTCCTTAGCTTTGGGTTTGGGATGTCGGAACTCGGGATTTTCTCCCTGAGGAATCCATTAATTCTGAAGCTCGAATTGTGCGTGCTAACAGCTAAATTTATTGCCGCATGTGAAATAAAACTTTTTTTTTTTCAAAGGTGTAATAATTAGTTCGAATTCATTAACTCTGCATTTATATCAATGTTTGTTGCACGTTTGGTTAAGACTCAACACATCTTAATTTAATTATCAGTTCCACATAAACATCATATATGAAAATTTTGATTGAAACTAGATACAATATAAGATTTGCGAAGTAAAATTTATTTATAGTGTAATATGAGTAAGTGTAAAAGAACTGAATTGAGCGTAATATTACGAAAAATAAGATTTGCGGTTTGTGAACTAGAATTTCTTTCAATGTTTCGGTTCCAATCAAGGCTTGTATTCGAGTTCGGCTCAAAATATTCAAATATATTCGCGAGCTATTCGAATTATTACTTGAAAAAAAAAAGCTGAAAATGTTCGAAATATATTTATTTAATACATACTTATATTATACTAATAAAATATTAAAGCTCGCGAGCGGTATCTGAACTATAGAACAAAATAATTTTGGCTCGATTTCGGCTTAAAAAAAGTTCACACATGTTCAAATTCGGCTCAAATTCAATAATTTCCAATATGAATCAAATATTTTTGAATGTACTCCATTCATTTACAGCCATAGTATAATCATTGTGTAGGCAAAAAAGTTTTTCATTAAAAGAAATGATGATTGTTTTGGAATCAACGAACAAATGCGTCATGACCATTATCATTAAGATCACTATCAAGAGCTGATTCAGCTTGGCAAGAAATATAGAAATTCATTGAAAATGACAAATTGGACTAATATGGCAAAGTTCGAAAAGGTTGCTTTCATTAATCGGATCCAATTTGATTTTGTCATAATTCACATTTATTGATTTCATTAAACTTATTTGAAGATACAGCGGCTTCGTGTTCGTACTGCCATCAAGTTACTTGAAGAAAAAGGCTAAAGAAAACTTAACAAAAATCCATCTCCAATTGAGTAGATGCAATGCCTTAATGGAGTAATAAGCATATATGTATGCTTTTAACAAACCATTCACTTCCAAGTGCCCAACCTAAGATGTGAACTTTTTCACTTCATATGTGACCTCAAGGCTGTCGCGGTTGAGCTTAAACTCGAGCTCGAATAATAAGCTATAAGTTATCGTTATTTGTATTCGATTTTGAATCCGATCAACTATACAACTAACTAAATGAACGAGTCGAGATCAACTACAATTTCATGATTCTAGACGTAGGCCTGAGGAAATTTTGAGAGTGCCATTGAGTTGGACTCATCTATACTACTTGCTTAAGTTACTATTGTTAGACAAATAACAATCAATCTATCCTGTCTGTCTTTTATTACCCCACTGCCATGACTTTAAACTCATGCACGCGTGGCCTCTTTATTCTAACATGGACCACAAAACTAATTGAAACTTTACTCAGAATCAAGAGAGACAATAGATGAAGAAATCTTAGTAAATTCATTCCAAGGAAATTCAATTAGTTGACGAACAGAAGTCAATACCCGAACCATACGACGTTTCTTGCTGTGTATAACAGTAATGTCGCGGATGGTGCGTTCTTGACTACTCGCTCGAGTAAAATAATAAAGGGTTACCAACAAAATTAAAGTACAAACCCCTCAAAAAACAAAAGAAAGAAATAATTGACAGTACAAAGTTGTTGTAAACTGTAATGAGACTTGGAATGAGCAGCAGCAGCAGCAGCTGATAGGCCAGCTTCAGATATGATGATGGGACTAAGGTGCATTCCAATTCTCCAACTAACCAAAAGATAGTTCCCTCTTTCATTCAATATCATCAAGATAGTATCAGGGCTGTAAATTTTTCCCTTTTTTCTGATCCGCACCAGGATTTAAAGATGGTACCCAAACACTGGCAGAATCTGTAGTATCACGAAGTTGTGCAATTCAGGGCAGCTTTAATTTGATGGACAGTGTTGCTGATAAGGTTATTAACGGTGGTCACTGACTCTGGGCTCATTCGGGCTGATGGGAAACTGCTCACGAGTATCTGAAACACAACGGTAATGAGTGAACCTGAGGACCTCCCACCGATTCCAGGATTCGAGCTGGTTGAGGCACCATCAATGCCACCACCGCCACCTCCTCTGGTTTGGAGGTGGTCAGGCTGGCCATCAGGTGAAATAGTGAAACCAGATGGCAGTAAAGGGATATACGAAGGGTCTTCCCCACTCATTACTATGTTGATGGCTGGAAGGTCGATAGGGCAGTACACAACAAGGGCACCTGATGAGTCTATGCAACTTTCTTGAAGTATCAGCATGTTGTTTTGGCATGTGTTGAAGGCCTAATTTCGAGAATTTGGGGTTGTTCGATACGTCAATTTCGAATGATTTAATCGAGAATTCACTTTGAATCAAACTAACTCAATAATGAAAGTCAATATAGGAAAATAATTTTACCCGGAGAACAGATATGCAATTCCCAGGATTAGAGCCATTTGCAATGTGAGCAACTTCTTGAACTGGATTTTGATTTGATAGAACATCCCACTGAAACATTAAATAAAATGTAAGAAGATCAAAGTCAAATTCAAACATTAAACACTGCTCTATAAAGATCAGAAAACTCACCTGAGGTCGAGTTCTTTCATCCCTGAAAAAATTGAACACATTTTGTGGAGGTATAGGGAGCCAGATAGTGGCTGCTGCGCTAAGTATCAAGCCATTTGGCTGGCCAGGATCAGTGCTCTTGTGAAGTGTCGCTCGGACCTCAAACTCGTTCAACCCCGTATTTGTGGTCCATTGTTGGCCATTAGCAGGGTTAATACTTGAACAAAAGTTGTTCACCATTCTCTGGGCAAGTTTCATCATGCTTGTTTTGCCTTCAGCCGATGGCATCACTATCAACACAGGACATTAATTAACTATTAGAATTTGTATTTCAAACACATCTCACTTTTAATACAAGAAAGGAAGGAATTTTAGTATGATTTACCCCCTCCAAGATCACGAGTCAAACTTCTAGCAACCATCAAGCAAGCAAATCGTTCGCATATTCTTTGGAGATTTGAAAGCCATCTTTCAGCTCCGAAGGCTAATCCACTGTGAACGAGTTCCCTATAAAGCCTATGAATGGGAGCTTTATCTTCAATTTCCCAATGCTCCACCCAAGTTACCTGATAATGGAAGCACAAAAACGCTTAAAATAAAATTTCGCACCATATCGTAACATATGCAAAACACGTTTGGAGTACACTTAACAACCTTTGAATAACCATTAGGCAAGTCTTGTATCAAGCATCCAGAAGGAAGCCTGTGAACTTTACATGAAGAAGTAAAGTGGCTGCCTTGATGAGGAATATCAGAGGAAACATCGACAATTGCCCATGAGCCTTGTTCAATCTGCTGACAGAATCGGAGGAAATAGAATTGCCTACTCGGCACCAACGGTGAAAGAACCTGCAATTCTTCATACATCTGACACAAAGATCACAAGTTTGAGAAGACAAACGTAATACGTTTACAATTAAGTTTAGATGGGATTAAATTTTTTGTTACCAATTGCAAGGTGCCGCTTCGGCCTCCAAGCATTCCAGATGATATTACTTCGATTGTTCTAGCCCTTGAGACAATTGTAGGGAACAATTCCACCCACTTATTCTGACAATTTAGAGCAAAATGGCACAAAATTATTCATAAAAATCTACGTAGTTGAATAAAATAGGTTTTTTTATGGGGAAACAAGAAAACGAGATATACTAACCGCGTCCATGAACATGTCAACCAATGCCAAACCATTCATTATCACGACACCTGAATCTCGCGATGCTTCGATCCGGATGTTGGGATTTTTCAAGTGACTATCAGACCTTGGGAAAATACTATCATAGGCTTCTAGATTAAGAATTTCCCTGCAATCAGCAGTGCACTTTATCCAGATTGGCTCATTTGCTTGCAAGAGCTTAATCAATTCATCAATGGCATTGACCGCAATATCGGCCATAAGGGATTTATCCATATCCGAAATGCTCATTGGAGGGAAGGCTAGATTAGGAATTACACTTGATGAACTTCCGTGAAGAAGATCAAGATCAAGAGAAGGGCCAGGAATTCCATGACTTCCGAAACTCGCCATTGATAAATCCAATGAAGATACATGTATGGGTTGCACTGGTGGTAGTTGTGAAATAGGCCTTCCTATGTATTTTGCTGCAATGCTAGAAACTCTGTCGAGCTACGAAATTAAGTAAGGCGTCAAATTTTTAAAAAGGTCAGGCCAAATATAATCAATCCAATCAATAGTAAGAATGGAGAACCAAAATATAACCTCTTCTTTTAGATGGGCATTTTCGATTCGCAGTTTTTGCTCGTCGAAGTATGAATCCTCAGAAACAGGAGGGCCTCCACAAGAGGGGCAGATTACATTCCTGAGGGCCTCTCTGATTGCTATATTTTCACATCTAATCTTATCGTTTTCTGCCCTAAGTGCACTGTTATCTGATCTTTCATGTTGTGCCTAAGACAAAGTACAAAGTGCATTTCAATAAATCACATCATTAAGGATTATAACATCATAGAAAACAGGGAACACAGTCAAGAGAACTAAGCCTTTATCCTCGTTAGAAGAAAAGAATTTAAGAAAAACCTTCATCTGAGTTCTCCTGTTCTGAAACCAAAATTTGATCTGCCGAGGATGCAAATTCAACTCTCTGCTCAAGTGATTTCTTGTCTTCTCGTCTGGGTGGGGACACTCTTTGAACATTCTGAATACACATAAATCATGCACAAAAACCTCAGTAACATCAAACCCATTTCAAAAAATTTTAACACAAACAAATGTTAAAAAAATAACTACTTTTTTGGGTCCAGATAAGAAATTTTATCAATTTTATAGTTATTATGGTATTTGTGCATGGAGTTCTGTTGCAGATATATAATAAAAAAAGGCATACGCTTCAAGCCTCTGAATTTGGTGGGCCGTGTGGCGATGGTAGCGCTTCTTCCTCCGGTGAGAATCGGAGCCATGTCCACCGCTGGAGCCATCTCCGCCGCCTCCGCTGCTAAACTCCATGAAAGATTGATTCTTCCACTCTCTCAACGTCAAAAGTAGCTAAAGCTGCGGTGTGTATCAATACCAGTATATAAACCGATTTCAAGAATCTCCACCGGATTACAACCAATTCCCATAATACGAAGTAATAACCACGTTGTCAATAACAACAAATAACTTCAACAACAACGAGAATTCAATCAGCAACTATCAACAATAAAAGAAAACGAGGAAAAATATATGGGATTTGATTTTGGAAACGACACTGTCTTGGGAGTGGATTTTTCTCATCAGCATTGGTCAAGGCAAAAGCAAAGCTCTCATTTTTGGAAGTTTGGCAATAGTAACGGCGAGAAAAACAATCAATCACACACGTATATATACGGAATACGATTAGAAAAACACATGGGGCGGCATTTGAAGTTAGGAAGAAATGAAAACGATGATATATACACTGTTATTTTTATGGGAATGAAGAGTGAGTTTAGGAGAGGAAGAAGATTGGTAAAAGAGCCACTGAAGAAAATCAAGGAGGAGAGATGAATTCAGACTTCATAGCCAACGCCACCCATAATAATGGGTTTGTCTTGGGTGCACCCGGTGTTTGGTGCACCCAAGACACATACATGTGTATCTATATGTATGTATAGATACACACGTATCTTGGGTGCACCAAACACCGGGTGTACCCAAAACAGACCCCATAATAATAATAATACGAACCGTATTAATTGTAACAGTAGGCTACGGGCTACCTACGCTATACTGCTACATACACGAACTACAATATGTGAACTATTCGTACTTTTTGTTTGAACGAAATATTCATACACAATGTTTGTGTGTGTATGTTGGTATTGGGTAGCATCGGATGCAGAAAAATTCGTAAGAGATGTAATTTTAAAACAAAAAATAGGAAAAAAAACTCAAAGAAATTTAAGCAGCAAATAAGATGTTATTTTTAGGGATAAATTATAATTTTTGGATATTCTTATAATACCGTCCATAAACATAAAAGAGACCCAAATCTTGAGCAACTTATAATATTTTTGAGGATGTTCGAAATTATTGATGTATTTTATAGAATTTTAATATTTAAATAGACAGTTATCATTTAATAACAGTAAAATTATGTAAAATTTTTAACTTTTCCTTTGAATTTTGAGAAATTTCAGAATATCTTTTAAGAAATTGAATTTGTTTTAAATATGATATTTTCTTAAATTTTAAATATTATATTTTTAAATAGTATTGTAATAAGTTATAACCGACAAATTTATGTGTTAGTGATAAGTGGGTGAGAGAGAAAATTGAAAAGAAATAATAATTAATAGAGATGTAGAAAGAGGTAGCTCCTATTCAATGTTTCGTCTTGCGATACGCAACCATAGTTTTGGAACGTGCAAGTGTGAGTTCAAATTTTTATTTTACCACGAAGGTAAGTTTTTTGAACATAAAAGCGTGAATTATATGTATATAAACTTTATCTGTTGTAATATAGTAGTTTTCTTGAAGGGGATCAAATGATTTCACTACTATTTTTAGGGTGATTCGAACTTAGGACTTTGAGCCTAGGTAGTGTGTGAAGATAATAGTGTTAAACACAAAGTAAAAAAGACAATACAAGATCGATAGGGTGGAGATAAAGCTATTCATTCAATTATATATGTCTACTCAAACTTGTTATAAAGTGCTCAATATATATAGCACTAAGAAAAGCCATCTCAAGAGTCAAGACACTTAAGGGAACTAAATACATTTTAATTGATTTATAATATTTCAATAGGTTGTGACCCTTCATTGGACATCCATAATAATATATTTACAATACTCCCCCTTGGATGTCCATCATTCATAGAATATGTCTTGTTAAAAACCTTGTCAGTAAAAACCCAATGGAAAAAAAAACTGGACAAATGAAAAAAGAGTACATATATATGAAGATTGTGAGCATGAGGCACTACCATGTTAAAATTGATCACTCTCCCCCTGATGCTGGCAAGATATCCTTGAGTTGACGTCCGATGTTATGAACCATCCTTTTGAATATTGTGGTTGACAATGCTATAGTAAATAAATCTGCAAAATTGTTACTTGACCGTATCTGATGAACATCAGTATCATCATTCTTTTGTAGCTCGTGGGTGTAGAAAAAATCTGGTGATATATGTTTCGTTTTGTCACCTTTGATATAGCCATTTCTAATTTGTATAATATAAGCAGCATTATCCTCGTACAAACAGTGTTGGTGTATTCCTTTGTGAAGTTAACCCACAAGATTTTTGGGAAAACAAGTTGGTATATTTTTAAAATCAAAATTAATTACTCTAAAAGTGTCATTTTTAATAATATATGTTGGGTGCAAAATGTTTTTTGTCGGGAGAGCGATCGACATGGCGTTTGGTTTGTTGTATGGTTCAAAAGATTATTATTATCATCTTTAACTTTTGATAGACGATAAATGTTTGATCATACAATTGGTATAAGAGTTAATGTCATGTGATCGATTTTGATGACCAATGTAGTGCAATTATTGAGAAGAAGATTGTGTGTGCATCATTTGCCCTTGCTGGGAAATCTATTGAAACATGACGTTTGAGTGTTGTACAGTTTAAAATATTTGAGTTATAGCGTTACCACAAGATTGTTATGTCGTCTTGAGCTTTTGATAAGACGTCAAGTGTTTGATCCTATAATTATTATTAGAGTTAATGTCATGTGTTCGATTCTCATGACTTACAAGGTATTGCATTTATTGAGATGAAGATTGTTGGGTGCAACATTTGCCCTTGCTATGAGAGTTATTGAAACGTGGAGTCTGATTGTTGTACGGTTTAAAAAATTCGAGTTGCAACATCACATGCTATAATTTTTGATAAGCGGCAAGCGCTTTGATCCTACAACATAAATAATATACATGATATAAATATATACTTTGATGCACGATCACGGTCACCGATATAAGGACAAGTGTGCAATACAATACAGATATTGCGACTCATATTTTCTAAAATTACATGATACGATAATAATTTTTTGTTTTTTATATATTTACTTATACACTATGTTATAATATACTGAAATTCAAGAAAAAAAATCAATAACAAATATTTGAATAATAAAATTGAAACGATATAACTTTGTAGCCATATCATTCGCAAAATATCCCATTTGCATAAAAAGGTTACAATGGATATTGTCAAAAGTCTATGTCTTTTAATTCAATCAACCATTAAACAACAATATCACTTAATTTTTCAATGACTTCATAAATGGACACGTAACGAGGAGTATCCGACACTGAGCCATACATGTGTCAATGTTCGCGGAGTGTCGAATACTGTATGGGATGAGTTTAGGGGTATCAGCGTAACATATAAAAAATGGGTAAATTCGGTGCACCAATCTCTCGCACTACGCGGGTTCGAGAGGGATCGGGCTTATTGAGCCTAATGAAAACAGCATTCTCATGTAATGTAAGAGACTGTTTCCGTGAGTATCAATGTAACATATGATATATATTTAAAAATTAGGAGGTATTTATTCTACTCACGAAAATATTTGTCTAAATATTTTGCTCTTTCACATTAAACTATTGCTCTTTCATATATGTATGCACGCATATACATATATAATTAAAGCTTTTATTTATATATATATATATATATATATATATATATATATATATATATATATATATATATATAGATTTCCCCTATAAAAGGAAAAAGCTTTAAGGGATGTTAAAGCCACCGGGAAAAAATTAATGCCGGTGGCTGCGGCGGAGCAATTTCAAATGACAGTTTTGTCCGCCACTTTGATTTTTGTGGATGTTTTCCACGTGTGTTTTCAAATTCCACGCGTCGTTACATTTTACAATTACTATTATTAATAATAAATGAAAGGTAATTTATTAATAATCATTTATATTTAAATGTGATTAGGTTTTGAGACTATTTTTTATATTATATTTAGTGATTAGGTTTTGAGACTATTTTTTATAATATATTTTTTACATAGTAATTATTTTTTAAAGAATGATCATTAGATTTTGATTGTTACTTACATATCAATAGTTGTGATTTCAAAATTATTAAAAAATCTTTTTAAAATCTAGATGATTTATGAAGGACCGGTCACATGGATCCAACAATAATAAAAGAACATGGGTTAGTGAGCTCCTTCACCTAGCTCAACTGGTAAGATCTCATCTCTATTTTAGAGCGACTTCAGTTCGAGTCCCACAGTATACGAAAAAATATTTAGCCATTCCTCCCAAAAAAAAAAAAAAAACAAAGAACATGGTTAGAGAAATTATGATATGAATTTAAAAATTAGTTTTGGAGGTAAATAATATTTAGTTTGGTGTCCTCTATACTATATTATAATATATGTGCACCTTAAAGTAACCACTTTGGTATGATCATTGTGAAATTTCAAAAATACCCTCTATGTGCTTTAGTAATAGCCATGAGACCATGAGATAAATGGATAATATCGGAAGATCACCTATTAACTTCCCAACTTAGTTCCCAATTTTTCACCTGTTTTTTTCTTTCCAAAAATATGTGCTGCAGTTTTTCTCTTCCCCATAAAATATCATATTTAAATCAGATATTTCAAATATAAAAATTTAGTATACATATACAATATATAAAATTTAAAATTTCATTGTACACGTAACGCGTGTGCATTGGTCGCTAGTAAATATCAGATATCAATAGGGCATGATAAATATTTTATTTGGATTGACCAGTTTTTAGTAGTATTAGTGTCTATAAATCTTATTTAAAAAATAACAATTATTGTCATTTGATTGAAATGTTAATAATTGAATATCAATGATTATATTGAAGTTAATTTTGATTAGTGTGTAAATGAAATTAAAAGCATTTGAAAAATTGTGTAAGAGTTCGAACTTCAAATATACAATCTTCAAATTAATTTCTCAGATTTAAAACTTATTGAACATAGGAATTTTAGTCATAATAACCATTTATACCCACCCAAGCCTTAGCCTTATGTCACGGGATGAGAGTTTCACCCAGATTTTCTCGAACCCGTGCGGTGCTTGACTAGTAACCCTGCGTTGCTTGACTAGTAACCCTGCGCTGCTAGCAAGTCAGCATTTCTCACAAGTTGGTTGCTAAAGTGCTAGAAAGATAAGGAACATAAAGAGGGTTGTGGAGGATGCTTTGTATTACTTGAATGCTTGAAACTTGGATGATTACAAATAAGCTCTTACCTCCTATATATACATGTCCACCTCTTAAATGGATGGTGGTGATTAATTTGATCTAATGGTGGGGAAAGACCTTTTAGGATCTCATTCCCTTCTACATGCTTCTACCATGTTCTATGTATAAGATTCTAGAACATTCACATGCTTCTATAATGTTCTATGTATATCTCCATAAGATTCTAGAATACAAAAGAATGTGCAAGTGAAGTCAAGAGTTTTTCGGGTTCTTCAAAGTGTTCTTCAAGCTTCCGGGAGCTTCCGGAATATCTCAAAGCCACAAAACTATGTAAAATTGCAAGCTTGCCCCAAGTTTGAAAGAAATGAGTTCGAACATCTGTAATACTTGGCCGGCAAAATTGGATGCAACAATGTGGGTCGTGACACTTAGCCTACCTATATATGTAACACATAACTATATTAATATTACTTGCTTGAATGCACAATTGAAAGGGCCTTGGTTAAAAGCGGAAAAAAGGGCTTGGTTGATGATTTACTTTTACAATTGTTTTCTAAAAAGAAAAAAACAAAGCGTTGATTTTCATAAATAATTTTTTAGAATTTGTTGTGATTTCTTTGAAAAATGAAAGTTGCTATGACTTTCGAATTATAGAAATCTAACCACGAGCCACTAGGCTAGACTTTGGCTCAAGTGGCAATAAGATGTTCCAAAATGAGCACACAAATCCCAAAAATAAAAAAATAAAAATAAAAATCTAACCAAGAAGACAATTAGGACATTAAAAAGAAATGTTAATTTTACTAAATTACCCCTACAGTAACCACCCTGCCGTTGACTCCGATATGCATCTTTGGGCTGGAAGCTTTTATTATTTTGTGGGTTGTTAGGGAAAAATACATGTACATACCCAGATTATATCTCACTTATTACACAAATTTAATATTAAAACAAAATATTGTTTACATAAAAATACATAAAATAATATATCAAATATTTTAGACCAATTATATTGAGTTGATCTAAATAAAACCCAAATCGGGTCTATACAAAAAATTTCCGTTTTTGGACTTTATTGGCTTTTCACCTTTAATGCAACGTTAGCAAATGTTTATAAGAAAGTGCTTAGTTCATATCAAAAACATATTTTGGGTGTTTGATTATTTCTCTATAAAAAGCAGGTAAGCACCATAATTAGATAAACAAATAATGATATATTTCTCTATAAATTGCTGATTTTTTGCACTTTAAGTTGCTTTTTGTTTTTAATATCAAATGTCTGTTATTTTTTATTAACATCAACTTTTTCACACTTTAAGGTGTTTTGAATAAACATTTATAAATAATACCTAAATTACATTGCCCTCGTCGAAAAAACAAAATCAAAATAAATAATTAATATATTTTCTTTTTTTCAATAAAATCGCCAAAGAGAGGAGTGTTAGATAAACCCTATCCATTTATTAAAACCATAAACAATTGGAGAAAAACTAGGCCGAAATCTCTAGAAAAACATAGAAAACAATTATGCCAAAAAAATCATTTATTTTATTGTCAAATATGTATAGTTTCTAACGGATTCCTAAGTTGACAAATAAAATAATTTATTATTATTCAAATATAATTATGCCACAAATTTCATAAACGAATAACTTAATTACTTTTCCTCGTGCTCCGCATTTAGTTTCTCACTTGAGTATTTATTATTACTATTCAACCACAATAACTTTTTTTTTTTTTTAAAAATATACTCCTTACCAAAATGATTACATGTAAATTATTGCCTAAAAATAGCAACAAAGAAGATGAAACAGTATTCAATAACCTTAATTCTCATGCCAACCACTGTCCAGATAGATATTACTGTTGAGACCCCAAACACTCCATTAAAATTGAAACTATAATGCACGCCTTCTTGTAATGAAACAGCTTGCATCTATGACAAGTTTCTGCCCAAACTGAATTTGGTAAGATAGTAGTAAATAACAAAAATAGCAAACCAAAGCGTTTGAGGAAACGAAAGGAAAATTCGAAGCCGCCATAAAGGCAAATCCGATGGCGGCCACAATTGTTTTGGGCCGTGTGATCTATATATAAATGTGCGGGGATACCCACGGTCCAAAGAAATTGGAGCCGCTGATCTGGACCTGACTCAAGGATTGAAGTTCCTGGAACCAAATGCTAGGGAAAAATTCTGTAATGAAATTTTGTTTAGCCAATTGAGGAACAGAAGTTGGCGAACTATGTAATTTCAGTCAGATAACCTTTTTACATAGTAAAGAACTGATGTATTTTCCTATTTTGCGGGGAATTCTATCCTACACCGGGATCGGGAGTAACAAAATTCTATCATACATTGTAAGTGTTATTTTCGGTGTGAATATAATCATTTGATAATGTGAAGCGTCGTGTCATTTAATTTTTAAAAATTCATATCCTCGTGTCTGTGTCGTGTCATATTCGTGTCCCAGTATCCGTGTCTATGCAGCATAGACTAGCCTCTAGGCTACAGTGATCCGAGATTTTGCAAGTTACGATGGCTACAATATTTCAAGTTTGGTGTACACACCTAATCCCAGTGGCTAAAAAGGCTAAGTCCCAAATCTAAGTTAAAGGCAAACTTTTAACGTTAAATTGGATTTGTAAACATATATTGTCCCTAATCTAAGTTAAAGGCAAACTTTTAACATTAGATTATATATATATAAATTTTTTATGAAATATTATGGTGAATCAATCACCTAGTGCTGATAACTATTGGTTTCAAATAATCCTCGGCGGGAAAATATTCGTTAAGAGGTGGGAGTAGGGGTGCTTAACGGGCCGGGTCAATCCGGGCCCGGTCCAAAACCGGACCGGTTAGTCCGATCCGGTGCCTAACGGGCCGGGTCAATCCGGACCCGACCCAAACCGGACCGGTTAGCCCGGTCCGGAATCGGAATCGGACTAACCGGTTCCGAACCGGACCGGAACCGGTTTGATACCGAACCGGATCCGATATCTTACCGGTTCCGGACCAAACGGATCCGATTCCGGTTCCGGATTGAACCGGAAGCGGATCCGTTTTTAACTTTTTTTTTTATAAAATCCCTTAGTTTTTTATTTTATTTTATTTTTTTAAAAAAAAATCGGTTCCGGGTTGGAATCGGATACAATCTGGTTCCTTAATGGATCAGATCAGTTCCGAGATTATCGAATCCGGAACCTGATCGATTCCGGACCGGACCGGACCAATCCGTTAAGCACCCCTAGGTGGGAGCAACTATGTTGCGCCTTAAAACGCTACAACTCTCATTCCTCTATTTTAAATAAAAAAGCGATTTTTGTTTTGATGATTACAAAACCTATGCTTTTTTGTACTAATGCTTTGTGTTGAGTATGCAGCATAAGTTATGATCAAATTAAGCATATTGAAGATTGTCAAAGTATTGAAATGCCAAAGAGAAATTAACTTTTTGATCAAAAGGATCGCCCTAGGCGATGAGGGCCATCGCCCCAAGCGATGGGTGCCAGGCGAGGCATCACCACGCCCATCGACAGAGGCGATGGCGAGGCGGGCATGCTAGGAAGATCGCTCCAGGCGATGATGACCATCGCCCCAGGCGATGGCAACCATTCGAGACTTCGCCCCGCACATCGACTGAAGCGATGCCGAGGACCGCGCGCATGGACTGATCACCTGAGGCGATCCACACAACGCCTGAGGTGATTCCTGGATCGTTTGAGGCGATGTCTAGTTCGTTTGAGGCGATGAAAATTTTTGTTCATTTGAGGCTACGGCTTTTATTTTCGGTGGTGATCGCCTGAGGCGATCCGAGCAATTTCGTGACCGTAGGAACGCGGCGATGGTGATCGCCCGAGGTGATGTCCGAGGCGATCGTGAGTGATTTCAGCCTTATGTGTAGCAACGGCTAGTACGAGCCTTGGGGGCCCTCTACACTATAAATATGGGTGTTTTGGATCATTTTGAAGTTAAGAAACAAGAGTATAAACTACAAGAAAGTTGTGTGCAATCAAAATCATTCTAGCATTGCAAACTTCATACATTTGTGTTGTATTGGAGTTTGTAATTATTTATTGTGTGTGATCTTTTGATTCTTCGTGTTGGTACACCGTGAAGGTGTTATTTGATTATTGTAAAGGTCCTCCAACACCGACGCAAGTTGGCAAAGTGTATAAGTCACCGACAAGTGAAGTTGGTGCAAGGTTGTGGCTATCCTTGGAGCCCTTAAGGCCAAGAAGAAGTTGTTCTAGTGGAACCTCGGTTGGACGTTTTCTAGCCGGGAAGAGGAGACGTAGGCGATTCATCGCCGAACTTCTATAACAAATTCTCGTGTTCTTTATTGCTTTATTTATATTAAGCATTTACATTATTTTATTATATTGTTTATTGTTCGATTGATAACTAGTCTTCCGCAGCGCAAACTCAATTTTGCAAATTCATTTTAAAACGCTAAAGTAGCCAATGAACCTCATTCACCCCCCTCTTAGGTTCCAACAAGTGGTATCAGAGCCATTTGATTTTTGTTTTAAATCAAAAATTTTCTATGGCTAATCTAGCATATGAGTTTGCTCAAGGTCAATCGACAAATCGCCCTCCGCTCTTCACGGGTGATAATTACGATATTGGAAAAATAGAATTTCTCTATGTATCCAATCCGTAGATTATGACCTATGGAAGATTATTGTGAAAGGTCCACATATTCCTTTAATGGAAGTTGGGGGAATAAGTATTCCCAAAGAAATGGACGATTTTACAAGAGCGGACATGATTTTAATTTCTCAAAATGCTAAAGCTATTAATATTTTACATTGAGCTTTAGATATGAAGGAGTACAACCGGATATCGATGTGCTCAACCACAAAGGAAATTTGGGACAAATTGCAAATTTGTCATGAGGGCACTAATCAAGTGAAGGAAACCAAGATTGATCTATTGCAACTCAAGTATGAAACTTTTGAGATGGAGTCCGGAGAAAACATTGATTCAATGTTTAGAAGGCTCACTCAAATCATCAATGAGCTTGCCCAACTTGGAGAGACGTATCCTCCAAAGCAAATATGGAGAAGAGCCCTTAGAGCCCTACCACAAGAATGGGATGCCAAGAGGACGGCCATCATTGAATCCAACAAAGGAGATAGTGCATCATATGAAATTGATGAACTTCATGGTACCTTGGTTACCCATGAGCTTGAGATGTCAATCCGGAAGGAAATGAAGAATGAGGAAGAAAAAGCAAAAGGCAAGGGGATTGCATTGGTTGGAAAGAAAGCAAAATCCGATGACGAAGATGATGAGGAAATGGCATTGTTCACAAGGAAGTTCAAGAAGTTCTACCGGAAATACAACAAGACAAAAACCTCCGAATCCAACAAGAATTCTACCAAACGAGAGGTAACTTGTTATAATTTTCAACAAAATGGTCATTATGCTAATGAATGTCCAAGTAGAAAGAAGGCGGATAAGGGAAAGAAGAAAGCTTTAATGGCCACATGGAGTGATAGTGACTCCGATGAAAAAGAAGTAGCAAATCTTTGTGTAATGGCTCTTGGAGATGAAGATGAAGAGGATAATGATGAGGTATCATCTTATAATGAATTATTAGATGCTTATAATGAACCTATTGATGTTATTAGTAAAGCTAAAAAGAGTAATAAAATGTTAAGTTGGACTTGGCTAAAAAGGAAGAAGAAAATATCACTTTGAAAAATGAACTACTTGATTTGAAGAAATCATTTGGGAAGTTTAATGATAGTGGTTTAATGCTTCATGAATTGCTTGGCTTGCAAAGATGTAGCTTTGATAAAGCCGGATTAGGCTTCTCAAGCAAATAAAAAACATTTTCAAGCTTGTTGGCCAAAGCCAAGCATAATCCCCCTACTTGCACCTATTGTTGTAAGGTTGGTCATGTTAGAAATAAATGTAGATTTGTCAAAAATCAATACCAACCAAACAAGCGGCGAAAGTGGATTCCTAAATCCCCCATTGTTACTAACCAACATGGACCCAAAGAACAATTGGGTACCAAAGGTCCAAATATTAAAAATTTGTTTTGTAGGGAGGAACAAGTAAGAGGTCCAATTCTTGGTATCTCGATAGTCGATGCTCAAGACATATGACGGGTGATAAGAACTTGTTCTTGTCACTAAAAGCTAAAAGTGGAGGAAGTGTCACCTTTGGAGACAATAGCAAAGGAATCATTGAAGGCATTGGCTAAATTGGTAACTCTAACTCTACTATTATTGATGATGTACTTTACGTCAAAGGACTTAAGCATAACCTTCTTAGCATAAGTCAATTATGTGATAAAGGTTATGAAGTCTCATTTGCATCACTTCATTGCACCGTATCATACACACATGAGAAATCCATTAAATTCATTGGTTATAGAAGTGAGAATGTGTACAAGGTTGATTTGGATAATCTTTCTTCTCAAAATGTAAAATGCCTTGTAACATTGAATGATAACAAAAATGTGTTATGGCATAGACGACTTGGTCATGTTGGATTAAGCACCATTGGTAAAATTCAAAAACTTGATCTTGTTGTTGGATTGTCTAACCTTGATTTACAAGTTGATTCTATTTGTGATGCTTGTCAACTAGGAAAGCATACTAGAGAATCCTTCAAAAATAAAAATGTTATCTCCATTTCTATGCCACTTGAATTGCTTCATTTAGACTTGTGTGGTCCTTCAAGAACAACTAGTCTAGGTGGAAAATCTTATTCATTTGTCATTGTGGATGATTTCTCTAGATTCACTTGGACATTGTTCTTAGCCCATAAAAGTGATGCCTTTGAGAATTTCAAAATATTTGCAAAAAGAGTTGAGAATGAGAAAACTCTTTCAATAAAAAGTATCCGTAGTGACCACGGAACCGAATTTGAGAATGAAAATTTTATAAACTTTTGTGATGACAAAGGCATTGGTCACAACTTTTCTTGTCCTAGGACACCTCAACAAAATGGTGTTGTTGAAAGGAAGAATATGACATTAGTGGAAATTGCACGTACTATGCTATGTGAATATTCACTTCCAAAATATTTTTGGGCCGAGGTAATGAGCACCGCATGTTATATCATTAATCGTTCATTAATAAGGCCAATTCTCAAGAAAACTCCATATGAATTATGGAGGGGGAGAAAGCCTAACATTTCTTACTTCAAGACATTTGGTTCAAAGTGCTTCATTCACAACAATGGTAAATATAACCTTGGTAAGTTTGATGCCAAATCGGATGAAGGTATATTTCTTGGTTATTCTAATACTAGTAAGACATATAGAGTGTTTAATAAACGTAATCTTATTGTTGAGGAATCTATTCATGTTATATTTGATGAGACTAACCCTCGAGTATCGAGAATTTCTCTTGATTGTGATGATGAAGAATTACTTGAGCAAAGGATAGAGTCAACCACCCTTGAGGACTTTAGTGGTGACAAAGAAGAACAAAGAATGGAGTCAAGTAATTCCAAAGATGATGGGGAACTTCCAAAGGATTGGAAAACCACCAAGGATCATCCCATGGATCTCATTATCGGTAGTCCATCAAAAGAGGTAAAAACTCGATCCTCATATATTAATATTTGCAATCATCTTGCTTTCATTTCCCACATAGAGCCTAAGGACATTAATGATGCATTGCTTGATGATTCTTGGATCTTGGCTATGCAAGAGAAACTAAATCGATTCAAAAGAAATAAAGTTTGAAATCTTGTACCTAGGCCTTCAAACTACACCATAATTGGAACAAAATGGGTATTTAGAAATAAAATGGATGAACATGTGACGATTATTCGAAACAAGGCTATGTTGGTAGCTAAAGGATATTGCCAAGAAGAGGGCATAGATTTTGATGAAACATATGCACCCGTTGCTCGCTTAGAATCCATTCGCATGTTTCTTGCTTTTGCTTGCTTTAAAGATCTTAAGCTCTTTCAAATGGATGTCAAGAGTGCATTCTTGAATGGTGATTTGAAAGAAGAGGTGTATGTTGATCAACCACCCGGCTTTGAGGATCCACATTTTCCCGACCATGTTTTTAAACTTGATAAAGCTTTGTATGGTTTGAAACAAGCTCCTAGTGTAAGGACCCTAGTTCCTTAAGTGCGGATTACAGGCATAATTAGAGCTAATATAAATGATCAGAGTGAAATAATTGTGTTGAGACTATGAGCCTTAAGAATTACATGCCAAAATGAGGACTATCAATGGATTAGTTACATTCCCAAATCAAATGAATGTTATCAATTATAGCTTTACACTACTCCTAGAGTAGATACTATACAAAATTAATCCTGTCATTCCTTTCTCAAAAGAATTCTTCACAAGCTCACCACCTCAACCCGCTTAGCCCTTCTTATCATGCCAAAAGTGTACCTACAAGGACAACCCCCAAACATGAGCAATAGTATCATTCATATACAACACAATATGAATATAAAGCGTAAATGCATAATCATAATAAAACACTTCCTGTTTTTCCCATGCATTTTAAACGCTTCCTTTTGGTTGTCCCTGTACCATAACTCATGAGTATAATCAATAGATTATTTAATGGTCTACACATGTCATGACATAATACCATCTCATCAAATCAAATATCAATCACCAATCCCTAGTCTGTCCATCGCAATGTATTTTAATGCCCCTCGCTTATTTACATATAGGCGGCATAGAATAACCTCGCTTCAATGGGCATGCGGCGCTCCCACCCCTCGCTTCACATTGAGCGGCAAATATTCTTTCCTCGCCCTATATGATAACCACGCTCAAATGTGACATGCGACGCTCCCACCCCTCGCTTCACATTTAGCGGAAACAAACCAAATAGCGGCAAGCATTAAAATCATCAAGGGATGACCACGACTCATGGGATGTGCACCAATAACCATCATATGCATATACAATCATCATGCATAATTCAATATGTATTTGCATCCACAATGCATAATCACATATATACTCGCATCCACAATGCATAACAATGAGTATACTAGATACATGTACCGTTGGGTGCCCGTACGTCCTCTACGTACCTTTCCAAAATGTAGGATGTGGTAGGACTTCAATTCCTTGGCTGTGTCGCCACCTGGGATGGTTCTACACATTCACACAATTCAATATTAGAACCCAATAATAGTCCGATACCAAAAATCCTACAATAAAAACCAAAAACATCATATTTTGTGACTCGCGATCGATCGCGAGATCACACTGCCCGAACATAAATTTTTGTTCCTTCGGCGATCGATCGCCACGTTTGGGCGATCGATCGGCGAGGGAACATTTGGCGTGATCGATCGCCACCCTCGCCGATCGATCGCCCAAACGTGGCGATCGATCGCCAAATGCTTCTGGAGCGTACTGCCTCTTCGCGATCGATCGCCAAAAACGGGCGATCGATCGCCGAGCCCTGTATCGCGAAAAATCGCCATTAATGCTCCAAAACTTCATTCTAACCCATTCCAACTCCCCTACCAACAAACCAATAACATCAAACACATAATAACCTTCCATAAACACTTTAAGCACCTCAAAAATCCAACATTCAACCAAAACCACAACAACCCAGCACAAACCCATTTTAAAACCCTTCAAAACCATACCAAACTTAAATAAAACATTACAAAATCAATAATGAGGTATCCATACCTCTTGGGGACTTCAAATCTCCCAATAAACTCCACAAATCAAGATTTTTGGAAGGATTTTCTTCACCCCTAAGCTCAAGAACGAAAATGAGGAGAGTAGGTTTGTGGAAAGTGATTTTGGGGGAAAATGAAAAGTGTTTTGGTAAAGGTGGGGGCAAAGGTTTTAAAACAAGTTTAATTGTATCCCCACACCTAACATGATGTATTAAACATCCCAACATGATATTTAAAAGGCATTTCACCAGAATGCACCATAATCACAATTAAACTCATGCTTTACAATTAATTGCGAACCATGGCAAATAAATCATGCTAATAACAATTTTCCCAACATGCACAACATGTACCCTGAAATGCACTCCCGGGTCGCCCTTTCCATATGACCATGCATTTCCATAAGATAAATAAATCCAACACATAATTAATTACCACCATAATTAATCATATAAACACAATTAATGCCTAAATTGCAATTAATCATTTCGGGGATATCACACCTAGAGCTTGGTATGAAAAACTATCTTCATTCTTAACCAAGAATGGCTTTATAAGAGGAAAAATGGATATTACTTTGTTTACCTTAATTAAGGGAAATGATTTGCTTATTGTTCAAATATATGTTGATGATATCATTTTTGGTGCTACTAATGAATCTTTGTGCAAGTAGTTTTCTAAATTGATGCAAGATAATTTTGAAATGAGCATGATGGGAGAACTCAACTACTTTCTTGGATTGCAAATCAAACAATGCAAAGATGGAATCTTTATAAGCCAAGGAAAGTATGTCAAAGATATGCTAAAGAAATTTGGAATGGATAATACGAAGAGTGCATCAACACCAATAAGCTCATCGACCAAGCTTGACAAGGATGAACAAGGTAAACCAATTTGTCAAAAGCTTTATAGGAGTATGATTGGCTCTTTGCTTTATTTAACGGCTAGTAGGCCGGATATCATGTTTAGTATATGTTTATGTGCTATATTTCAATCATCACCAAAAGAATCACACTTGTTCGCCTTAAAACGCATTTTTAAATATCTTACAAAAACTCCAAATCTCGGCTTGTGATATTCTAGAAACCCTTTCTTTGATTTGAAAGCTTACTCCGATGCCGATTTTGGAGGATATAAGGTGGATAGGAAAAGCACTAGTGGTACTTGTTTCTTTCTCGGCAATAGCTTGGTATCTTGGTTTTCCAAAAAGCAAAATTGTGTTGCACTCTCAACAACCGAATCCGAATATATGACCGCCGGTAATTGTTGTGCACAAATATTGTGGATGAAAAGCCAATTACTTGATTATGGGCTAGATGTTTCAAAAGTTCTAATTTTTTGTGACAACACTAGCACCTTATGTCTATCTAAAAATCCAATTCAACATTCTCGGACTAAGCATATTAATATAAGACAACATTTCATTCGTGACCATATCGAACAAAATGATGTTGAATTATTTTATGTTAATACTGTAAGTAACCCCATGAGCATACAGCGCAGCGGAATAAAATTTTGGGATTACAAACCAGCGATCTATACATAGGGATTCATATCGGATTAGAGAATTACATAAGAGTCTTACCCTTGTAGCGCGTTTGAAGCAGAATCCACGGAGCTGCACCACGTCCTACGCCTTCTCCGAGTCAATAGCAAAACTCGATTGGTTTTGCCTCAACGGTATCCACACGATCAAATCGGGTGAAGGGATGGTTTAATAACAAGTTGCTAGACAAGTTATTAAACCGATACACAAAGCTAACTCGATTCACAATCGAATAATCGCCACAAAAACCACCAAATCTCCTTCGGCTACCTTGAAGAAGCCGAGAGCTTTTGATGGTATTGTAGGCGGCCGTGTGGCTTGGTTTTGGGTGTAGGTTTTGATATAAAAATTGTCTTACAATAAAAAACCATGCAATCATATTAAATATGATTAATTAAAGGCTTTCTTAAAGCTTCATGGGCTTAAGCCCATGATTTAATTAATCCTTATGATTATTAATTAAGACTCCTCTTAATTATTTAATTCATCCCATGAATTTAATTTCCCTTCTCGATTTAATCTTTTGTGCGACCCGATAGGATCTCGTAATGTTGGCAGTGACATAAAATCTCATTTTATGTCGCAAGCATCGAGCGGTATCTAGCAACACATCAATGCTACCCAAATTACGAGAATGTCAATGACTCGACATAACCTTTAGAACTTGTGATAATATTAATCATGTAACTTAATCCCTTTGTCCTTTGTGTTTAGATTGAACACGAGTCATGGAATAGTCATACTCGTATATTCAATCTCTATTTCTTGATCCCCAAGTAGAACTAGAATAAACGAATAAGCTCGATATCTCATATCGACTCATTCGAGCATGGCCATGCATTTTAGTTCTCACTTGATCAAGGGCCAAACACATCTCCTGTTATATAGGAGGGACAAATCCTATCTCGATCAGTCAACATCCCTCTACATAATTCGTAGTGTATCCAATAGTCGCCTTTATTGTATACCCTGTTACGGGTAACGTTTGACGATATCAAGATACATAACTCCTTATGTTGGGATCTCTGATGATCACAAGTCGTAAGGATTACATACATTATTATCACTATGAGAATTGCATATGACGATCATATAACTATCCATGTTGCATTCTCATGGTGGGTCTGTTCAGTACATCGTTCTCTAACATGTACCCATATGTTGATTTGATATCTCATATCAATGAACAATTCATCGATCAACATATACTAGTCTATACGTATTATCATTATCCCTTTCATGATAATACTTGACTAGGAACTTCTTTAAGAATAATACAATATTATTCTAAGGACATTAACATATATATTAATTCACAATGCACAGTTAAAAGAATAATATATAATAATGAATTGCCATTCATAAATCCATAAACATTGTATGTCTTAAACAATCATCTAATGACTTGTCTTAGGGCATATCCCAACAAATCTCCCACTTGCACTAAGACCACTCAGACATATACCTAATGCCTAGAGATCTAGTATGACGATCATGCTTCTGCTGTGACAGCGGCTTCGTCAATGGGTCAGATACATTATCATCTGTTGGTACTTTGCATATTTTAACATCTCCCCTTTCAACGATTTCTCGAATGAAATGGAAACGCCTAAGTATGTGCTTGGATCTTTGGTGAGATCTTGGTTCCTTAGCCAATGCGATCGCTCCATTGTTGTCACAATAGAGTTCTATCGGATCTTTAATGCTAGGCACCACTCCAAGTTCAGAAATGAACTTCCTCATCCAAACAGCTTCCTTTGCTGCATCCGAGGCAGCAATATACTCAGCTTCCGTTGTAGAATCGGCTACTGTTTCTTGCTTTGAACTCTTCCAGCTCACAGCACCCCCATTTAGGCAATACACATATCCAGATTGCGATCGAAAATCATCTTTGTCGGTTTGGAAGCTAGCATCAGTGTAACCCATTACATTGAGCTCTTCCTCACCTCCATAAATCAAGAATGTATCCTTAGTCCTTCTCAAGTACTTCAGGATATTCTTGACAGCAATCCAGTGACCTTCACCTGGATCAACTTGATATCTGCTCGTCATGCTCAAAGCATACGATACATCGGGACGAGTACATATCATGGCATACATGATAGATCCAATAGCTGACGCGTATGGAATCTTACTCATGCGTTGTCTCTCATCTGGTGTTGAAGGACACTGTTCCTTCGAGAGATAAATACCATGTGTCATAGGCACGAATCCTTTCTTGGATTCTTGCATGCTAAACCTTTTAAGCACTTTGTCTATGTATGTACTTTGACTTAGACCAAGAAGCCTTCTCGATCTATCTCTATAGATCTTGATTCCTAATACATAGGTGGCTTCTCCTAAGTCTTTCATCGAAAAGCACTTCCCTAGCCAAATCTTTACAGATTGCAAGGCAGGGATATCATTTCCAATAAGAAGTATGTCATCTACATACAACACTAGGAAAATGATTACGCTCCCACTGACCTTCTTGTAGACACAAGGTTCATCTTCATTTTTGATAAAACCAAACTCTTTGATTGCATCATCAAAACGAAGATTCCAACTCCGAGAAGCTTGCTTCAATCCATAAATGGATCGTTGTAGCTTGCATATCTTTACAGCATCCTTTGGATCGACAAAACCCTCGGGCTGTGTCATGTACACATCCTCGAGCAGATTTCCATTAAGGAAAGCTGTTTTGACATCCATCTGCCAGATTTCATAATCATGAAATGCAGCTATTGCAAGTAAGATCCTTATGGATTTAACCATGGCCACTGGTGAAAAGGTTTCATCATAGTCAATACCATGAATTTGTTTGAATCCTTTTGCAACCAGCCGACCTTTATAGGTTTGTACGTTACCATCCATATCGGTCTTTTTCTTGAAAATCCATTTGCACCCTATGGGTCGTACCCCTTCAGGTGGATCAACCAAAGTCCATACTTGGTTTGCATACATGGATTCCATCTCAGATTTCATGGCCTCTTGCCATTTCTCAGAATCATTGCCCATAATAGCTTGTTGATAAGATGACGGCTCATCCTCATCAATAAGTAGTAAGTCACCTTGTTGAGTCACAAGAAATCCATATCTCTGTGGCTCCCGGTGTTCTCTTACAGACCTACGCTGGGCTTGTGTCTCTTGAGCAGGTACTTCTTCCACAACAGCTTGTGGTGCCTGCTCTGCTTCCATCTCAATCTCAGGTTCAGTGTTTTCTTGTGGTTGAACTTCACTAAGTTCTATTTTTCTCCCACTGGTTTTTCTAGAAATAAATTCTCTTTCAAGAAATACACCAGTCCGAGCAACAACTACTTTGTTCTCGGTGGGATAATAGAAATAGTACCCTTTCGTTTCCTTAGGATACCCCACAAATAAACACTTATCAGATTTGGGTCCAAGTTTGTTAGTGGCGTGACGTCTAACGAAAGCCTCACAACCCCAAATCTTCATAAAAGACATACTAGGACGCTTCCCAGTCCATATCTCATATGGTGTCTTTTCCACTGATTCAGATGGAACACGGTTCAGTAAGAAAATCGCTGTTTCTAGAGCGTGTCCCCAAAACGATATCGGAAGATCTGCATGACTCATCATTGATCTAACCATGTCTAACAAGGTTCGATTTCTCCTCTCGGATACACCATTCCATTGTGGAGTATACGGAGGAGTGAGTTGTGGGACTATCCCACACTCCTTTAGATAGTCATGAAACTCTTGGCTTAAGTATTCACCTCCTCGATCTGATCGAAGGATTTTGATACTTTTGCCAAGTTGGTTTTGTACTTCATTCTTGAAATCTTTGAACTTTTCAAAGGTTTCATGTTTATGTTTCATTAGGTACACATACCCATATCTACTGAGGTCATCAGTAAATGTAACGAAGTATTGAAAACCACCTCTAGCTTGCGTACTTATTGGTCCACATACATCATTATGTATTAGTCCCAATAAAACATTTGCCCTTTCAACATGTCCCTTGAAAGGGGCTTTAGTCATCTTGCCCATTAAACAAGATTCACATGTTTCATATGATTCAAAATCAAATGAATCTAATACTCCATCCTTATGAAGTTTAGATATGCGGTTCTCGTTTATGTGGCCCAAGCGACAGTGCCAGAGATAAGTCGGATTACAATCATTATTTTTAATCCTTTTAGTATTTATGTTATAGATAGGCATATCAAGATTTAATACATAAAGACCATTCACCATTTGTGCACTAGCATAAAACATATCATTTAAATAAATAGAACAACAATTGTCCTTTATTATAAATGAAAAACCATACTTGTCTAAACAAGAAATAGAAATAATGTTTTTAGTAATTGAAGGCACAAAATAACAGTCTTTTAAAATCAGTGATAAACCAGAAGGTAAAGCTAAATGATAATCTCCTATAGCTAATGCAGCAACTCTTGCTCCATTTCCAACTCGGAGATCAACTTCACCTTTCGCCAATGTCCTACTCCTTTTGAGATCCTGCACATTTACACAAATGTGAGATCCACATCCAGTATCTAATACCCATGATGAAGAAGTAGATAAATTGACTTCTATAACAAAAATACCTGAAGCGGAAGCCACACTTCCTTTCTTTAGATCCTCCAGATATACTTTGCAGTTCCTTTTCCAATGGCCGGTCTCACCGCAATGGAAACAGTTCCCTTCCTTTGCTATCCCTCCCTTTGGTTTCAGTGCATGAGACTTTGGCTTAGATTTAGCAAAGACCTTCTTTGCTTTCTTGTTGCCTTTAGCTTTGGCCCTTCCTTTGCCCTTATTCACAATAAGGACATTTGTGGTCTTAGTCTTCTTAGTATTTGCTTCATATGTTCTCAACATACCAAGCAATTGTGGTAAAGTCTTTTCCATGTCAGTCATATTGTAATTTACTACAAATTGACTGAAGCTTTCAGGCAACGATTGCAAGATCACATCGGTGGCCAACTCTTGGTCCAATGGAAAACCTAGATTGTCCAGATTCTCAATGTACCCAATCATCTTGAGTACATGAGTTTCAACCAAGCTTCCTTCTACCATCCTGCACTGGAATAACGCTTTAGAGACGTCATACCTCTCTTGTCTAGCTTGCTGTTGGTACAACTGCTTTAAGTGTTCGATCATATCGAACGCCTCCATTTCCTCATGTTGCTTCTGAAGCTCAGAGTTCATGGTGGCAAGCATGAGGCACCCAACATCAAGTGCGTCACTCTGATGCTTCTTGTAAGCATCTTTTTCAGCTCTTGTAGCTGTTAGGGGAGGTTCTTCAGCGAGTAAGGGTTCCTCTAGGACATATTGTTTCTTTTCTTGTTTGAGGACTATCCTCAAGTTCCTATGCCAGTCTAGGAAATTCGTCCCATTTAATTTGTCCTTCTCAAGGACCGATCGCAGTGATAAAGTGCTAGTAACGTTGTTAGTTGCCATGGATATCTACAATATAAATATGCAAAATAAGTTTATGATTTAAATCATTTAACATGGTCTTATATTAAATGATACTCCCACTATTTTGTTTGAAAAATATCAACCCTCGAAACTTTTAGTGGGCCAAGATCCATATTTCGCCTAATCTTGAGTTAGCTTTGGCTAATCGCCCAAGACTCGGTTATTTAGGTAGACAACACTTTGTCAATTACATCACATATAATTCTTGGATAGTTGGACGAACAACACTTTGTTCAATTCATCAAATGAATTATAATCCAACCCATGCCTCTAGGTTCCCAATCCTATTGAGATAACCTAGTTAAGTCGTACCCAATTAAAGTATGACGGATATCACTTTTATCCTTTCGCGCCTTACTAAGATTGCCACGGTGCTTTGCTTTGGCAAACCCACACATGTACAATCGAAGTTATTGACGAGTACTTTTATTTGGAAGGCATCTAAAACTTAATATTTTAGAGGGATTTATTGATCTCATGATTAATTTGATAATTTAAAATATGTCCACTACATATAGTTGTATACATATCTACATATATGTGTAATACTATTATCAAACTAAAACATAAGATAAATCATGCATCAACATACATAATTAAAACGTGACATGGTTATAGCCCCTACTAATGAGTTTCTCAAGCCAATGAGAAACTCCTATGAGTCAACCTAAGGTAACTTCATAAGCTCCTTCCTTTGGCTCCAATTTGTGAATGGCCTCCTCATCCCGGCACGATGCTCCATCTTTATTGATCACCATCAATAAAATAAACTATACTATTTACAAGATATAGAATTCCTCGATTCACATTCGAGGGGAACATAGGGGAGGGATTACATTTAGAATAAAATAGAGAAAGGCACGACTCGCAGGTCGTATTATAAATTACAATCATTCACAAATCCTATCTAATAGGTCAAAGGGCTATAACCACGCACCATGCTCAAACAACATATAAAGCATGCATTAACATTTAATTAATTAAATTCTAAACATTTTAAATTTAATTTTAATTAAAACTGTAATATAATTTTTGAAAAATTATCGTACGCTCGGACATCACATGCCACGAACTAAAGCGACTAAAACACGAACCACCATGGTTCGAACCAAAACCCACGGCTGGACCAATAGTGGGCCTAGGGTTCGAAACCCTAGCCCATGGCCGAGCCATGGTCCATGCGGCGGCTTGGGTGCGGCGCTGCTAGGGTTCCAAACCCTAGCCGCCTTGCACCATGTTGATTCTATCGAGCCAACTTGCACCTTTTCAATACTTTATCGAGCCAATAGAGTTCAAAACCCTAGATAGTGCGACGGCTTGACCCATGCTCGAGCCAGGGTCCGAACCCTAGCCCTTAAGCGGCGGCCGAGAGGCTTATGTGACTAGGGTTCAAAACCCTAGCCTATTGGAAGCGGCGGTCGAGCCATGGTGACTAGGGTTCGAAACCCTAGCACCTAGGTGGCGTCGGCCGTGAGCCATACTCGAGCTAATGTTCCGGTTTTTGATCACGAATTATCATATATTTCGATCCGTCAATTATATCATATATATTATCATACGATGATTTTCACAAAATCGATTTTTCCATATCATATATGAAAATACAGTTTTAAATAGCATGCAATATAAATTCTAACATGATTAAACTATTTAACCACATAAATCCGATATGAGCCTTGTACACGGCTCTGATACCACTGTAAGTAACCCCATGAGCATACAGCGCAGCGGAATAAAATTTTGGGATTACAAACCAGCGATCTATACATAGAGATTCATATCGGATTAGAGAATTACATAAGAAATACCAAGGATCAAATTGCCGATATTTTTACAAAACCACTAGACGAAAACACTTTTATTTTTCTTCGTGGTGAATTGGGTATGATTGAACTTTGAGCATGTTTGTATACCTTAAGAAATGATATCATATTTAGGGGGAGCTACTATACTTCATCATATGCATAGAACAATAGTGAAATTCATTTACATAAATTAATTATGTTTAATGAATTTTGTAGCTCAACATTTAATTTCAAAAGTGCATCTTGAAATCACCTTTAAAAGTCACAAATTGTGAATTATTGTGTTTTTGAGACTATGTGATTTATTTTTGTTGTTAGATGGTATAATGGAAGATAGGTTAATTAAAAATAAATTTTTGGTATAAAAATTGGCTCAAAATCTGGCCAAACCATCGCCTCGGCATTCTGTGCGCAGCGCCTCATCCGTGGCTCGCATCGCCTCGGGCGTTCAGCGATCGCCTCAGGCGATCTCGAATTTTATAGTCTGAAAGCTACGGCTTTTTGCTCATTTTTCTGCACATTTTCGAGATTTTCACCCATAATTCGAGCTACCTTCATAATTATAATCTCCGATCAATCCTAAGGTTTTCCCAACCATCAATTTTACTTTCTGAACAACAATTCTTCCAATTGGAAATCTTGCAACACTAACCTCAATTTTCCAAAACCGAAAATTTGTCTCAATTCTCTCAAATTTCTTGCTAAAATGTCTAGAAGCAACCGAGAAGAAGGAGAATCAAGCCGAAGGAGACGCTCTAATCGATCTACTAGGAATTATACGGGTCATTCTCTTGATGGTAAGCCAATTCCCGAAGATTATCTTTCTTGCAAATTATATCTGGGCTATGTGTTTGATTTTGACTTCCTTAGATCTTCCCAGCTCCCTGTTCTTGATTGGATTGAATTCCAACATTGGGAAATTTTTTTCAAATCTCCTAGAAAGAACGATTTTTTGTATCCATCCATGATTCATTCGTTCTATGCTAATCTTGAATTGTTTGAGGGAGATGGTGAATTAACTATCAAAACCATTGTTTGCAATCGCCCAATTGAATTCACTAGTACCGAATTGGGAAACATTCTTCGCATTCCTTCGGAGGGTCCATCTAAATTTGCTCTAGCTACTTGGCCTAATGATGGGGTATGCGATCCTGCCCAAGCTTTGTATCTCATTTTTGGCGGCACTCCCCAATGTCCAAACCAATCTTTTCTTGTGAATTCTATTCCTACGGTCTACCAAGTATTGCACAAGATAGTGATCACCTCGATGATCCCTCGGGATGGTGATCGTCTTAGATTGAAATTCTCTGATGTATACTTGATGTATTACATCATTACCATGACCCCCTTCAATCTACCAAGATTCATTGTCCAAATCTTTAAGAACACAACCCATAATCCCAAAAAGGTAATTCTCCCTTTCGGCCGTGTCTTAACCAAGATTTTTCTTCACTTCAATCTTCTTTTTAATGACAATGAAAAAATCCCTATCAAGCCTAAGGACACCTTCAATCTTAGTGTTTCATTTTTAACAAAATTTCTCTGAATCCTTTCACTTCTTGTTGGGTTAATGATCCGGGGAACTTGCTCTCAGCTTTCAATCCTAAAGACCATCCCTCATTACCCATTGATAGGATGACTGGTGCTCAAAGACTCCACTTTCCTTTCTTGATTGAACCAAACCACGAGGAGCAACCTATTCCACATCAATCTCCCTCCAATTTTGATGATATGATGAACATTGGGACGGATATTCCGGCTCCTGATAGTCAACAACCACATTCTTCATTTGAATTCAATCAAGATGCCTTTGCATTCTTCACTTCTCAATTCCAAACCCTTCGTGATGATATGAACTCTCAATTTCAATCCTTGAGAGTAGATGTAAATTCTCAATTCCAATCACTTCGAGATGATGTTGCGTCTCTTCAGACTTACCAAGACTCTTCTAGAGAAGATTTGTCGTATTTACGACATGAGGTGGACGTTCTTCGATCTCAGTTTCCCGGTGCCCACATGGACGAGGATCCTAATCACGGGAATGATGGTGATGGTGGCATGGATTGAGTTGTATTTTTTTAGTGTTTTTATATTTTATCATTTTGGAATTTTTGTAAGGATTAAATTGTTTAATTGATGTTGGACTAGTTTATTGTATATGTTGAATGGATATTGAGTTGATTTTGTATTGCTTGTTGATGGCTTTATGGTTTATTCAATTTATAAAGGAAACTATGTCCAATTTTATTAAAAATCCTTTACCTTTTTTATTCTCACAAAAAGGGGGAGAAAGTATGTGTAAACTTGATTGTTGAAATGTTATTTGCAACTAATTGTTTTTACAACTTGTGACACATTTTTAAAAGGTGATAAAAATGCACATTGAAACATTGTTTATCATTGCATTCATTAAGGGGGAGTTTAAACTCTCTATGCATTGCACTGTTATAAGTTTAATTTTCTTTCAAGTTTACCAGGTTTAGTGATCATCAAAAAGGGGGAGATTGTTGCGCCTTAAAATGCTACAACTCTCATTCCACTATTTTAAATAAAAAATCGATTTTTGTTTTGATGATTACAAAACCTATGCTTTTTGTACTAATGCTTTGTGTTGAGTATGCAGCATAAGTTATGATCAAATTAAGCATATTGAAGATTGTCAAAGTATTGAAATGCCAAAGAGAAATTAACTTTTTGATCAAAAGGATCGCCCCAGGCGATGAGGGCCATCGCCTCAGGCGATGGGTGCCAGGCGAGGCATCGCCACGCCCATCGACAGAGGCGATGGCGATGCGAGCATGCTAGGAAGATCGCTCCAGGCGATGATGACCATCGCCCCAGGCGATGGCAACCATTCAAGACTTCGCCCCGCACATCGACTGAAGCGATGCCGAGGATCGCGCGCATGGACTGATCGCCTGAGGCGATCCACACAACGCGTGAGGCGATTCCTGGATCGTTTGAGGCGATGTCTAGTTCGTTTGAGGCGATGCAAATTTTTGTTCAATTGAGGCTACGACTTTTATTTTCGGTGGTGATCGCCTGAGGCGATCCGAGCAATTTCGTGACCAAAACGCGGCGATGGTGATCGCCCGAGGCGATGTCCGAAGCGATCGTGGAGTGATTTCAGCCTTATGTGTAGCAACGGCTAGTACGAGCCTTGGGGGCCCTCTACATTATAAATATGAGTGTTTTGGATCATTTTGAAGTTAAGAAACAATAGTATAAACTACAAGAAAGTTGTGTGCAATCAAAATCATTCTAGCATTGCAAACTTCATACATTTGTGTTGTAAGTTTGTAATTATTTATTGTGTGTGATCTTTTGATTCTTCGTGTTGGTACACCGTGAAGGTGTTATTTGATTATTGTAAAGGTCTTCCAACACCGACGCAAGTTGGAAAAGTGTATAAGTCGCCGACAAGTGAAGTTGGTGCAAAGTTGTGGCTATCCTTGGAGCCCTTAAGGCCAAGAAGAAGTTGTTCTAGTGGAACATCGGTTGGACGTTTTCTAGCCGGGAAGAGGAGACGTAGACGATTCATCGCCGAACTTCTATAACAAATTCTCGTGTTCTTTATTGTTTTATTTATATTATTCATTTACATCATTTTATTATACTGTTTTTTGTTCGATTGACAACTAGTCTTCCGCAACGCAAACTCAATTTTTGCAAATTCATTTTAAAACGCTAAAGTAGCCAAGGAACCTCATTCACCCCCCTCTTAGGTTCCAACAAACTATCCCCTCAATTTTTTATATATTATATATTAATTATTTTTGTTATTTTAATTTTTATGTTATTAATTTTTATGTCAATAAAAAATATTGATTCGTTATGCTTTACAAAGGGTGTGTTTGTCTCACAGGATCAGACATGATTGTTAAATAATCATGGTGTAATCTAATGTTTGGCTCATTTTTTCAGGCTTTTGATAGATTACTGGGCCCGACATTGTACATGCTATTTCCCTAAATTTTGATGATAAATTATCAGAATAGGTGTGATGTCTTATCATACTGTGCGCTATCATAAATGCTAAAAAAAAAAGAATAATTGATGAAACTTATATTTTAAATAATTTTCTGAAAAATGATGATGCTGCGGCAATAATTAATAGCAACTTTATAAAAATATATATATGCACGACTAGCTAAACAATAGATTTGATTTTGATTTTTAGTTAATGATATATAATTTTTAATAAAACTTTAAAGAGTAAAATTAGAGTGAAAATGAGTAGTGATAATAAAAAAAAATAAAGCCTGAACATAAGCCAAGAAACATAAACTTTATTAATTTATTTTCATGTAATGATTAATACAATATATTTAATATATTATTTCTAATAAAATATTTTTATAAAAATTTAATTATTTATCTGATTAGTTGCCCTAAAAATTTGATCTAAAAATATAGCTTGAATTAAAAATAAGTATTGTAGTTTTTACTATATAAATATATAGATTTATACAAAATACAAATTATGATATTTTTAAAATAGCATAAATATTTTTTAATAGCCTTGGGTTAATAAATATTGACTTCATGGGTATGTTTAAACAAAAATTTAGTAATGCTGATATTAATTGTGGGGGTATTTTGGTCAACACAAGAAAATTTACCAAATTAATCCAATATTTTAAAATCATACCAAATACCGTATAATTTATCATACTAAATTATTTATCCTTATTTATTATCTATTTATCACTCTTATTACTCATTATTTGCTTATAATATCCTCGTACTAAACGTACCTGATACCCCTTAATATGAAGACACCACCTGATGAGCCGACCTGATCCGATTTAAATTATTTGACCTTCCTCAAAAGACCTCGCCTCTTGACCGAGCTCTTTGTTATGGCCGACCTGTTTGGCCGACGTGTTTCGCCTCACCTGTTGGTCCTTCGCCAAATAATCTGGCTACCTCTTTTGGAACCGAAGCTCATTGGCCGAGCTCTTCTCGTTCTCAGCTGGATACGTGTACACGATAAGGAAACTGAATCCCCTAAACTAGGTAAGTCCTAGATATGCGGAACAATATCAGGGATGTGATTGTATTCACAAGATCTTAAAATATCTGGGTAAGATTTGGATAAACATGGAAAGAGTCCTTGTTGCATGGTAATTCTCGGGTCTCTGCCTATAAATATCAGGTTTGGGGTATCAACTCATTCATTCAAAATCCTATTACTTTACAAGTATATATTTTCTTGTATCATCTCGCCTGACTTGAGCGTCGGAGGGGACCCGCTGAAAAAACATTCGGCCCCCTTCTCACGGTTAATTCATGCTTTCAGGTCATATCAGAGGCTACTTACTGTCAACATCATCGTTATTTCGAGTATTGGAGAAGAAAGAGAGAAGAACCCCCTCTCAATTGATAGCAACAAGTCATCATCAATTTTGGTGATATCAACACCCTTATTTTATTGGTTGTAAGAGTATCAGATACCCCTATTTCAATCAATGAAATAATTATTGCTAAAGTTATATTTTGAGGAATAGTAACTCTTGTCCATCTACATAAACATAGGCCTTAAATTTGTATTGAAATGGTGATTCATGGACAAATGGCATTATTTTACATTAATTAAGTAAAGAAAGAATAATTAAAACACAAACGATGAACGCCGAACAAGACGTGGCAGACGTAGAGAACAGGAGTCTAGTGAAACGACAGGCCCATTAGTAAATATGGGCCCGTAAGGTATATGAAGTGGGCCACGCCACCACACTTTAAAATTGAATGGGCCCACTAAAACAGACAGTTGCGATCACATTCCCGGTTCTACGTGTCACACTTTAAACTACCACAGAGACGCAGAATCTGCGAACTGTTTGTTTTTTGATACAAATACATGCATACAGCTAGCAATATATACACACATATATATTGTATATATATATATAGTATTTTTCATTAATTCGATTCAAACACCTTCATCTTCTTCCATTAATTCGATTTTTTTACCATAACTCAGCACCTTTTGGAGACTTTTTTGGGAAAAAATGGTGGTGACTACAACGATTTCAGGCTCCGATGAGCATTTCCAGTCCACTTATGCTTCGAGATACGTCCGCACTTCTCTCCCCAGGTACGGATGGTTAATTGCGGCTAGAATCTGTTTCCGCCCTTTTATTTGGCTGATTTGTGAATTTTGCAGGTTCAAGATACCGGAGGGGTCGATGCCGAAGGATGCGGCGTATCAGATAGTGAAAGATGAGTTGATGCTTGATGGAAACCCTCGCCTGAACTTGGCTTCATTCGTGACCACGTGGATGGAGGCGGAGTGCGATAAGTTGATCATGGATTCCATGAATAAGAATTATGTTGACATGGATGAATACCCTGTCACCACCGAACTTCAGGTCTCTCTTTCTTTCACTCTCTCCGTGTATTCATCAATAATTTCATTCATTCATTACGAAATATACTTGCTAATTGCCCTGAAACATAGTGTGACAGGCAGTTAAGGTTCTAATTTGTGGGAATGAATTCATACCGTCTTGTTTTAGATCCTGAGTTTTGCCAGAGGCAGTAGGATATTTTGGAGAAGGATCTTGTGTATATAATTTGTTTGTGGTATATGTACTTTTCATATCTACGTGAATAGAACTACTATGAAATTTGATATTTCAGTTCAGGTTGTGTGCAACTTTCCTAGGAAACTATACGTGCCTTTTAAGTTGGTGAATCATATAATTGTTGATCTGGCAGAATCGGTGTGTAAATATGATAGCCCATCTCTTCAATGCACCTGTTGGTGATGATGAAACAGCCATTGGTGTGGGTACTGTCGGATCATCAGAAGCTATAATGCTTGCAGGCCTTGCTTTTAAAAGGAAATGGCAGTCAAAGAGAAAGGCAGAGGGCAAGCCTTATGATAAGCCAAATATCGTCACCGGGGCTAATGTGCAGGTTTATTCATGAGTTTCTTCTTTCCTTTAGCCATTAATGAACTTTGTCAACTTTCCGCCGCCTAAAATTCCAATGCAATTCATGTTACTTAGGTTTGTTGGGAGAAATTTGCGAGGGTACTTTGAGGTAGAGCTGAAAGAGGTGAAGCTAACCGAAGGTTACTATATAATGGATCCAGTTAAAGCAGTTGAAATGGTGGATGAGAATACTATTTGTGTTGCTGCAATTCTTGGTTCTACTCTGAGTGGGGAATTTGAGGATGTGAAGCTCCTCAATGAACTTTTGACAGAAAAGAACAAGGAAACTGGATGGGACACCCCGATTCATGTTGATGCGGCTAGTGGAGGGTTTATTGCCCCGTTTCTTTACCCGGATCTTGAATGGGATTTCCGTTTACCGCTGGTGAAGAGCATCAATGTCAGTGGTCACAAGTATGGCCTCGTTTATGCGGGTGTTGGGTGGGTAGTGTGGAGGAGTAAGGAGGACTTGCCAGATGAACTTGTGTTCCATATTAACTACCTAGGATCGGACCAACCTACATTCACCTTAAATTTCTCGAAAGGTAATCCCAGTTTACTTGACAAAGTTTTTCTCGGCGGTTCATTTAGTAATCCCAGTTTAAATTTCATGTCATCTTCAAAAAAAATATGTGGTATTTACTCATATTATTTAATTTTTCAGGATCTTCCCAGATCATTGCTCAGTATTATCAGTTCATAAGACTTGGATTTGAGGTAATTCCTTTAACTGCACAAGAAACTTGAATGCTTGGGTTTGCTTTAGCTTTCAATTTTTGGAATGAAAATAACATGGTGTGGCCAGTGGCCATCGATTTTATCTCATTCGCTGCTCCTGTTTTCGTCTTGAAGGGCTATAAAGACATCATGCAAAATTGCATGGAAAACGCAAGGTTGCTTAAAGAAGGACTTGTCAAGACAGGGCGGTTCGAGATCCTCTCGAAAGATATTGGTGTTCCCTTGGTCGCATTTTCTCTCAAGGACAGCAGCAGATACACGGTTTTCCATATAGCTGAGGCTCTTAGAAAATTCGGATGGATAGTTCCCGCTTACACCATGCCTGCTGATGCCGAGCACATCGCTGTCCTTCGAGTGGTGATTCGAGAGGACTTCAGTCACAGCTTGGCACAGAGACTCGTCTCCGACTTCGAAAAAGTGATCAAGGAGCTGGATGAGCTGCCGCCTCGTGCTTCCGTCAAAACTGCCCATGTCAGCATCGATAAAATGAATGGGCCACAGATGAAAAAGAACATCATAGAGACTCAGAAAGAAATCTGCAGCCACTGGAGGAAGCTTGCAGACAAGAAAACTAGTGGTGTCTGCTAAATTGTGCACTCTCTGCGGACATGTGTGATTATATGATTTATGTATATTTCGAGTGTATAGTCTATTGTTTGCGTTCCCATTATATGATAGTAGACTAGTAGTACTAGATTCTACGTAGTACTTGTTTGCCTTATTGTATATGAAAGACTTGTTATTTTTAATTGTTCGTCGATTGGTGTGGTGGAACCAACAGAGTTTGGGGTAACTGTCTCTCTCAAGTTGATAAATTTAAAAGTTTGTGATATTTTTAAATGTTGAAGTTAAAACATTTGGCCACTGATTGTCATCCCCTGGTTCGAGAGGATTCGGGAATTGTAATTATAATTCTAATTGTTTATTTTTATTCTTAAATGGAAATATTGATTTGGCATATGGTGCATCTAGCGTCCATATATAGAATATTAGTTCTTATTGCATCGCACAAGGTACAGTGCCAGGAGCCAATCATTTTGATGCAAAACAACATAACAAACAGAGGTAAGAATTATTATGAGTTAGAATATCCCCAACCATCTCTTTACGTTTGTCAGATGTCGAAAGGAAGCACAATTGAGTCCATGATTTCTTTTTTATTTTTTAGCATAACAAACAGAGGTAAGAAGTATTATAAGTTAGAATATCCCCAATCATCTCGTTTACGTGTTTGTTAGATGTCGAAAGGAAGCACAATTGAGTCCATGATTTCTTTTTCTTGGTCGCCTGTGACTTTACATCCTTATGTGGCGTAAATGTTAGCCATGCACTGAACAACAGCCTGAGGTTAACAAAAATCATATTTAATAAAACAATTATTTAAAAGAAAAATAAAGAAGAAAACAAAGGCTGATTACCTAAGTTCCTTCCTCGATCACTTTTTTTGGTGGCACCGACAGGATTTCCCTCAACATTCAAGACTCGTAGCTGAGCTAGCATTCTAGATGAGTAGGAATGACTCTTATTCTTTTATTCCTCATGTCCAACTCCTCTAGCATTTCAAGGTTTCCAATGGATCTTGGCAGAGATTGTTAGTCGGCAAAATTGTTGCTTATGTTCCCCTATTTACAAGAGTTGTTGTTGTTACTGTTTATTTAAATTGAAAGATTGAACCAGTTTAAACAATTGTAATAAGAAGAGAAATTATACTGTAAACAAACATCAAACAATTAAACTACAAAAGTATTAGACTTACAACAGTAGTTATAAACTGAAGACTTAATCAACAAGAATTTTGGAAACAATTCTGGACGAGGCCACAACAAGCCATGTGCCCGTAAACTCAAATTTGTCTGTCTTAGCTTCTGGCCTCCTGAACAAGTGAGGTCCAAGGTACAACGCCCAATCAACTCTGTTCGGATTGAAGCAAAACTCCGAGCAGACTACCTCAAACACTAGCAGTGTGCAATACTCTCAAAGCATAATGTTATATGTATGTATGTAGATTTTCGGAATGAAGAAAGCAGAGAGCTGGTGCAGCTTATATAGCTGAGCATCAGACCTCTCCAAAGCTCACATATAATTAAATGTAATGTTTAGTGGGGTTGATGAAAAGTCTCAATACTTAACACCAGATTAATTCGGATTTAAGTCTCACACTTAAATCTGCAGGTAGGTGAAAAGTCTCAAACTAAACTTAACTCAGCAGAATATGAAAAGTCAGGTATGTGAAAAGTCATTTCAGAAATCCGAGTAATAAAAAGATAGGGTTGCCTTCGCGGTAGCGACACGCGCGGCGAGGCGAGGCAAGGCGAGACAAGCCGAGCGGAACGGACGGCCCGCGAGGGGCACCCATCTTTTCTACTTAACTACACTCTATTGATTTGTATCTCATTATAAACAAACCATAAGTGTCTCAATTTCTCAATGTGGGATTTCTTTAGCCTAATTGACTATTCATAATTAACTTACCTTAATTTTATTCTCATTAACAAAATTATACCAATTATTGGGCTTTTATTCATTAAACCCCCAATAATCCCCCACATGAATGCAATATGGCGAAAAAATTATACAATGCACCTAGATGAAGATTTGAGAGTACTTTGAGAATTCACTGCATCAGTGGTGGTTAACCTTGAACCTTCCTTAGTAAAGTATCATCGGATATACTTATCAACCAGTGGACGTGATGCCTTGAACTGTTCGACATTTATGTATAACAAGACAACAATACTCACACATCTTCATCTCCACACTATTATTGGTTCTTTCGTTGTTGTCCATTTTGGCACTGGACTGCCTTGGATTTTTCATCGAATGATCTAGAGATTTAGCCCTCAGATCATCTCATAGAAGCGGCCCCTTCACATTCGATGTAGGCGATTTCTTCTAAAGAGTATTCTATCATACCCAAATTTAATATCTCAAGATAGAAGAATCATTAAGAGCATGAGCTCAGCCTTCTCAAATACAGGTTTATCACTCTGTCACCACAGGAATAGGTAAGGAACCCACGGATTTATGTCTCCGACGTATGTTTGGTGATCTTCATCCCAAGAATCACATCCGCAAGACCCAGGTCTTTCATGTCAAAATTTTGTGACAACATTTTCTTGGTAATTGTGATGTTATTGTTTTACCAACAATTATCATGTCATCTACGTAGAGGCATATTATCACATAATTTGTATTGTCTCCTTTTACGTAAACACATTTATCACATTGGTTTGTTTTAAACCCATTTGAAAGCATGACGCTATCAAATTTTTCGTGACATTGTTAGGTGCTTGTTTTAATCCATACAAGGATTTCACAAGTCTACACGCCTTCGTTTCTTTACCTGGAACTACAAACTCTTCAGGTTGGTCCATGTAAACCTCATCTTCTAACTCTTCATTTAGAAAAGCCGTAAAGCCGTTTTTACATCCATTTGATGGATCTCTAGATTATATAATGCAGCAAATGCAATTATTAACATTATCGATGTTTTCCTGGATACATGAGCGTATGTGTCGAAATAATCAACACCTTCAGTTTGTCTGTAGCATTTGACTACAAGTCTAGCCTTGTACTTATCTACCGTACCATCATCTTTCATCTTCCTCTTGAATATCCACTTGTGGCATAGTGGTTTACAACCTGCAGGAAGATCCACTAGTTCCCAAGTATTATTATGTAAGATAGATTATATCTCACTGTTCACCGCTTCTTTCCAAATATCAGAGTCTTGAGAAGACATTGCTTCCTTGAAAGTAGTTGGATCCTTTTCCAACAATATGTTAGGAAATCTGAGCCAAAAGGCTTCTCTTTTCTAGCTCTTTGCATGCAATGTGATCTCAGACATGTTAAGACATTGTTTCCTTGAAAGTAGTTGGTTTGGGTCAATGTCTGAGTTTTGTGTGGAAAGATTTCCTCAAAGAATGAAACATCCCTAGCCTCAATGCTAGTATTTACATGCATTTCTGCATTATCTGACTTGTGTAGTAGAAAACGATAGGCACTACTATCTTGCGCATATCCGATAAATACACAATTCACTTAGGTCTTATCCTAGTCCGTTTAGGAGGAGGAATTGGTACCTTTGCTAGACAGCCCCAAACTCTTAAAAACTTGTAGCTAGGTGCGCGACCTTTCCACAATTCAAAAGGTGTTTTATCCAACTTTTTATGTGGTACTCTGTTTAGCACATAGTTGGCGGAAAGCAGAGCTTCTTCCCACAAATTCCGAGGTAAGTCGGAACTTATAAGCTTTGCATTCATCATTTTCTTAAGCTTTCTATTCTTTCTTTCAGCAATACCATTTTGCTCGGGAGAATAAGATGCAGTGGTTTGATGAATAATGTCACTCTCAGCACATATTTGTGCAAATGGTGACTCATATTCACCGCCTCGATCACTTCGAAGAATTTTAATCTTTTTATCAAGTTGATTCTCAACTTCATTCTTATAGTTAATGAACATATCAATTGCTTCGCATTTACTTCTCATTAAGTAGACATAACAATATCCTGTACAATCATTGATAAATGTTATGAAATAATTTTTACCGCCTCTAGATTGTACATACTTTAGATCGCAAACATCCGTATGGATCAAGTTTAACGGTTAGGTGCTTCGCTCAATTGAGTGGAATGAAGACTTGGTTAATTTGGCCTCTATACAAGTCTCACAATTGTGTTTATGATTGATGTTAAATTTAGGTAATAGACTAAGAGACATTAGCCTTTGTAAGGACTTATAGTTCACATGTCCTAATCTATCATGCCACAAATGTAAAGACTCACAAGAATAATCAAACTTTAAAGTTTTATTAGCCACATTGGCAACAATCATTACATTATTTTTGCTTGTGCTAGCCTCATCTGCCGCATTAACATCAACCTCAACCTCTACACTAGACTTAGCCTTATGAGCTAAAGTCATTACACTCATCTTGAAGAGGTTATTGGCCAAGTAGCATTTGCCCACAAACATACCACACTTGGACAGAATGACTTTGTCAGATTCAAACACGAGCCAAAAGCCTTTCTTCTTCAGCACTGCTCCGGAGATGAGATTCTTTCGAATCTCTGGCACGTGGAGCATCTCGGTAAGAGTCAACTCTTTTTCGGAAGTCATCTTTAGCACAACAATCCCTTTGCCTTCAACTTTTGAGACTGTTGAATTTCCCATGTAGCAGTGCTCACCATTTAAAGGTTGATAGGTCTTAAACATCCATTTGTTGGCACAAATGTGGCGAGTAGCCCCAGTGTCCACCTACCATTCTTGGAGTTCCCACCAACAAGGTTCACCCCCGACACCACTGCAGTCAGATGCATGTCATCCATGCCTGAGCTCAGGTTGTCCTCAACAATGTTGGCATGAGCAGGCCTCTTGCCTTTGCCTCTGTTTGGGACTGCCTTCCTTTTACCCTAATTGATTTGGCGTTGAGTGCATTCCTTGGCCTTATGGTTAGATTTACCGCACACGTAACAGTCACCGGTGAACCTCCCGTTCTGAGTATCTCCCTTGGAATCAAAAGTGCGTTTGCGCTTTTTACCGCGAGAACTGTCCCCAAATTCAACCACGTTGGCCTTGGAAATCATACCAATTGATTTCTTGTCAACTTTTCGGTTGTCTTGCTCGATGCGCAGCCTCCTGATAAGATCCTCAAGACTCATCATCTTTCGCTTGTGCTTCAGGTAGCTCTTGAAGTCCTTCCAAGATGGCGGTAATTTTTCAATCATCATTGCCACTTGGAGAGCATCATTTAGCCCCATACCTTCGTCAGCAAGTTCATGATATATCATCCGCAGCTCTTCGCATTGCTCAACAATGCTCTTGCCATCTACCATTCGATAGTCATGGAATCGACCGGCTACAAATTTCTTTGCGCCTGCGTCGTCAACTTTGTATTTCATTTCTAACGATTCCAAAGATCCTTCGCAGTTTCTTTGGGGGATTACACATTAAAAAGTGCATCGTCAAGAGAATTCAGTATATAGTTAAGACAGAGGTAGTCGTCACTCGGCCACGATTCGACTATTACAGCAGATTGAGGATCCTCTTTGTCCTCCACTGGTTTCTCCTCTTTGAGAAACCTGGTCAAGTTCAAGGTGGTCAAGAAGAACATCATCTTCTGCTGCCAACACTTAAAGTTGGAACCTTTGACTTTTCCTGTTTCTCAAATTGAGAGAACGGCATTGGGTTTCTCAGAACTGTCATAACGACCTCAGCGCCGCTAGCTTTCACGACTGGAATCTCAGTATTCTCAGCAATTCGGTTTTGAATCTGGCCAGCCATTAGCTAAAAACATAATACAAACAACACAAGACAAATAATATCAAACTATTTTGAAAAACAACAGTATAAAACCTTTGATAGTGCTCAAACAGTGATTGTTTGAAAATTCAAGAATTATTTTTTATTTTATTTTTTCGAAACTGATTCAACTCCAAAATTAAACCAAAACACAAAAGATTTGAGTTTACGATTGTTTGTAACGTTTATTTAAATTGAAAGATTGAATCAGTTTAAACAATTGTAATAAGAAGAGAAATTATACTGTAAACAACCATCAAACAATCAAACTACAAAAGCATTAGACTTACAACAGTAGTTATAAACTGAAGACTTAATCAACAAGAATTTGGAAACAATTCTAGATGAGGCCAAAACAAGCCGTGAGCCCGTAAACTCAAATTTGTCCGCCTTAGCTTCAGGCCTCCTAGACAAGTGAGTTCCAAGGTACAACGCCCAATCACCTCTGTTCGGATTGAAGCAAAACTCCGAGCAGACTACCTCGAACACTAGCAGTGGGTAGTACTCTCAAAGCAGAGAGCTGGTGCGGCCAACACTTAAAGTTGGAACCTTTGAACTTTTCCGGTTTCTCAAATTGAGAGAATGACATTGGGTTTCTCAGAACTAGCATAACGACCTCAGCGCCGCTAGCTTTTTTCACGACTGAAATCTCAGTATTCTCAGCAATTTGGTTTTGAATCTGGCCAGCCATTGGCTAAAACATAATACAAACAACACAAACAAATAATATCAAACTAGTTTGAAAGTCACAGTATAAAACCTTTGATAGTGCTCAAACAGTGATTGTTTGAAAATTCGAGAATTATTTTTTATTTTATTTTTTCGAAACTGATTCAACTCCAAAATTAAACCAAAACACAAAAGATTTGAGTTTACGATTGTTGGTACTGTTTATTTAAATTGAAAGATTGAATCATTTTAAACAATTGTAATAAGAAGAGAAATTATACCGTAAACAACCATCAAACAATCAAACTACAAAAGCATTAGACTTACAACAGTAGTTATAAACTGAAGACTTAATCAACAAGAATTTGGAAGCAATTCTGGACCAGACCACAGCAAGCCGTGTGCTCGTAAACTCAAATTTGCCCGCCTTAGCTTCTGGCCTCCTGGACAAGTGAGTTCCAAGGTACAACGCCCAATCACCTCTGTTCAGATTGAATCAAAACTCCGAGCAGACTACCTCGAACACTAGCAGTGTGTAGTACTCTCAAAGCAGAATGCTATATGTATGTATGCAGATTTTCGGAATGAAGAAAGCAGAGAGCTGGTGCAGCTTATATAGCTGAGCAGCAGACATCTCCAAAGGTCACAGATAATTAAATGTAATGTTTAGTGGGGTTGATGAAAATTCTCAATACTTAACATTAGATTAATTCGGATTTAAATCTCACACTTAAATCTACAGGTAGGTGAAAAGTCTCAAATTTAACTCAACAGAATATGAAAAGTCAGGTATATGAAAAGTCATTTCAGAAATCCGAGTAGTAAAATGATAAGGCTGCCTTCGCGACAACGACACGCTCGGCGAGTCGAGGCGAAATGAGCGGAGCGGACAGATGGACGACGCGCGAGGGGCACCAATCTTTTCTACTTAACTACACTATTGATTTGTATCTCATTATAAACAAACCATAAGTGACTCAATTTCTCAATGTTGGATTTCTTTAGCCTAATTGACTATTCATAATTAACTTACCTTAATTTTATTCTCATTAACAAAATTATACCAAAATATTGGGCTTTTATTCATTAAACCTAATAATTATAATTAATCACAACAGTTGTAACAAGGCATAAGCTCTCGGGACATGCAGAATAAGAAAATAAACAAGAATGCAAAACATTTACGTGAGAACAAGCACACAGAACACTCATTTTCTTGATAGAAACCAACAGAGGGTTTGGAAAAAACTTGTTTAGTGAGGTGTAGCAAATATGGTTAAAGTATGGCAAAATAACAGAGGTTACATATATAATAACACAATAAAAGTGATAATGTTTAGCCTTAACTTTGCAAGGCGAGCCATCACATAAGGAAAAAAAACCGACATCGGTCCACGAACCCAACCAAATGACAGTGAATAGGCAAGGAAACAATAGATGCTAGCCCAAAAAACAAAGGGACCTGATTCTAAAATGTAAGTTACAGAACCATATCGTGAGAAGAAAGCAAGCTTGGAAAAGATGAAACCAATTTCCAAGCAAGTACCACTCCTAAAAAAGAACAAAATGACTATGCCTACCAATTTCCAAGCATTGTGACAGCCATATAGAAGTGCTTCCCATAACTAAGACCTTAGGTAAGTATTAAGTCACAACCATCTTTGGAATGCTTTGTGTCGCAACACCAAGAATTGAACAACAGTTGGATGTCTTATATTCTCTGAAGCAAAGCAAGATCATCTCTAAATGCCCTCATGGAAAAATCAAGCAGGTAAGAGACAGATTATTTCCAATATCCAAAGGAATGGATAGTCCTTTTGTACTTGAAGCAATGGACCAGAAGCATAACTCATTTTTAAATCAGAAGCTATGAGCCAACGAATGCAAATGACAAAGTAAGATTTGCGTACTTAGTAGCCAAGTTCAATGGAAGCAACATAAAAAATTGGCCAATGAAACAAAATAATTATGTGATACATAAAACAAAGAAGCAAAGCAATGTAAACAAGTTGCAGGAACAACTATGTAAAATGCTTGAACAATCAAAATGGTAGTATGATATACCTTGTTCAGTAGCAGAATAAATCCTAACTTCAACCCTGTACCAGCACTGCCACGAAAACGAAATAATGTAACTGTTAGTTCGTAAATTACTAAAGCCAATCCTGGAAAGACCCAAAGCAACGTAGACGGCATAGCAACATGGGTAAATGAATCGTGAACCACACACCAATGAACGAAAAAACAAGGTAATACGGTAGGGATATAAACTGAAGCAACAAATATAAAAGCATAATAACCTTTTCGTAGCGAAGCAGGAGCACAAATCAAAAGAGAAAACAATCTGAAACAAGGCAAGAATGATGACTAATATGTACAAATACAGAATGCATCACCAAAATGTGGAAGTAATTGCCCTCCCGCATCACCAACCGTCGGAGTAATTGTCGACCCTTCGCATGACTGCAGGAGATCTGTTTCAACGCCGCTTCGATACACCACGACATCTCAATTCAGGCGGCTGGAAACAAATAAAATGAAGTGGAAAAATGCAGAACATAGAACAATGCAAGAAGCCCATTATAACGGGCTTCGACAATTTAATGAAAATGGCATCGAATTTGATAGGCCCTTAAGCCCATCACTGTTCGAATCTCTCCACACTTATTATACTGGTATAATAATTGGGGAAAATTTCGGGCCGGTACTACTTGGTAAAAGATTTTTCAGCCCAGTCACCCCAAAAAAAATTCTTTCAACTAGGTCCAATTTTGGTCAAAATGCCCAAAATAGTCTTCTGCCTTCCTCGGATCACCTCCTTCAATATCAAAACCCTAGTCTCCAACCCTCACATCAGCCATATGTCCCAACCACCAACGCCGTCGTCGGAAGTTGTCGCTCCTCCCATGGCGTCGGAGCTGCGCGCACTGGTCAAACGAAAACAAAACGGTTGTGCAAGAAGACAAAATCACCACACTTCTATTTATCATCTATTTACCGATTGTCTTGATTTTTTTTTATATTTCTTATGAATTTCAATTTTTTTGTAATGTCTGTACGTTGATTTTTAATGTGAAACGTAAAAGTATAATATATTTGAATTGTTCGATCAATTGTTTGATAAAAAATTATATTTATTATGAATTTCAATTTTATTATAATGATTGTTTGTAGATTTTTAATGTAAAACTCAAAATTATAATGTATTTGAGATGTTAGATCAATTGTTTGAATGAAAATTTTGAGAATGTAATGATATTGAAACCATTGGTGCATGTAATTTACATGCACCGGCAGTTCATGAGTCTATCGGTGCATGTAATTTACATGCACCGATAGACTCAGTGGTGCATGTAATTTACATGCACCGGCAGTTCATGAGTCTATCGGTGCATGTAATTCACATGCACCGATAGATTACATGCACCGATAAACTCATTGGTGCATGTAACTTACATGCATCTTTAGACTTAGGTTTTGCTTTCTTATTCATTTTGTTATTTCACATCTCAAGCCTTCTATTTCAGTTTGCTATTAAATAAAAAAAATTAATGAGGAAAAATGTTACATATTCAAAATTATATATAAAAAGGCTATGTTTTTGTTAAATATAGTATAAGTCTATAGGTGCATGTAATTTACATGCACCAAAATAGACTTAGCGGTGCATGTAATTCACATGCACCGACTTGCTAAAATCTATCGATGCATGTAATTTACATGCACCGATAGGCGAAGATGCACTAATATACGATTTTTTTTATCTAATTACTAAATAACAATGATTAAATCAAAAAAAATGTGAATTAATTTTTCATTCTATAATTTTACAATTGATCTTATAACAAATTAAAGATACAATATATTACTTTAGAAATTAAATTTTACTATGGATGAGTATATACTATATGATAAATTATTGCATAATCTCGTAACAAAATTCTATTATTTTTCAAATGATAATATATTACACAAACATGTATTAATTTTAAGTGTTATTTGTGATCGTCTTTACACTTACTATATGATACTTATTTATTATGCAATTTGAGAACCAATGCAAATGTTGAGTCTACCGATGCATGTAATTTACATGCACCGGTAGACTATCGGTGCATGTAAATTACATGCACCGATAGATTGGTAATTGGAATTCAGTTGAGCACATGTGGGATTTTTACTATCTGGTGTTTCGTTTCATTTAGGAATTTCTTTCTTTCTTTGTTTCTGTTTATTTACATATGTTTATGGTATTCTGAAATTACTTCTTACGTGGTTTGGATTAATTACATCATTCTAATTTAGACTAACGGTGCATGTAATTATATGCACCGGTAAACTAGGGCGCATTTAATTTACATGCACCACATGAATACATTTTTACACGCATCGCATGATTAATTTTTCATACACAGCATGATTAATTTTTATTCATACACCGAAGATGTACACAATCACACCAGCTACTCACGTGATTGTAATCGAACACCTCCAGAGCACAATGAACGAGTACAATTCAATTGCAAACGAACTATCGGAATTAATTCACGACGAAGAATTCAATTCCTCAACAGTTGTCCTTTGCCGTCGCCATATTCCAGAAGAAAAACGATATTTTTTTTGCATATTTGATATTAGAATTCACGAAGCAAAAACATCACAAGATCGCAGAAAAATTTGGCACAATTGCAAGCAACGATGCGTCACGAAGCAAAAAAATTTAACAATTGAAGGTGAATGCTATGGTGCGATCATACGTCAATTCAGAAACAGCTCGCAACGAAGAAGACGAAACCAATTCAAAGCAATAGATCGGAAAAAAATAGAGAAATTGATTGAAGACGAGGATGAGAACGACAACGAGATTCAATTTGTGAAGAACAAAATTCGATACTCGTTCTGAAATTTTAAAGCAATTCAACCAATCGAACAATCTGCCATTGAGAAAATGGATTAATTAGATTAGGGCTGTTTAAGTCATAAAAATGAATTAATTAGATTAGGGTTCCATAAAATAGACTTATGTGAAAGATATTTTTTAAAAGATGTATTTAGTTGAAAGAAGATTTTTTTGGGTGATTTAGTTGAAACATATTTTGATAAGTAGTACCTATGTGTAATTTTCTCTAATAATTATATGTGAGATATTCGGCATGGATGGTAAATGAAGTATAATGTCGGTAATGTCTTTAGGGGTAGTATCAACCTAACCTAACGTCTTTCTAGTATTTGAAAACTGAATTAGCATTTTAAATTAATTGAAATCTTCAATTAGTCGGATTTGGAATTAGTAATTGGAAGCATATGATGGGATTTAATTAAATTAACGAGACTGAGATAATTATTCGGTCATATGATTAAATTAGCCAAATGAATTAAACTACGATTTATCATCAGAGATAAAATAAATGAAAAATGTCACTATTATATTATTGTTAAAATACATATTATAAAAATTCCTCACTCTTGATGAGGAGATGAAGAGAGCAAATTCTCTTCTTTATGTCATGTATAGAGACGGTGGCAAACTTATATACGCATCTCAATCATTTTTTTTCTTTTCTAAACCATAATATCCAATTGAGTAATAATAAATTACATGACCGATTAAACTTATATTTCTGGATGTATTTGGTAGTAGTTGAGATTTTATTCACCAACAACTCAATAATCTTTTAAATTAATAATCGTTATAATAAAAATTATGCAAGAATTTAAAATTTTCAAAAAAATCTAATGAAAATTTGTAATGATAAAGAATAAATCGAAATATGACGAGTTTCACAATCTCATCTATAAATTTATTTATTTATAATAAGTCTTTTTTCCATTTATATTTAAATATTAATTGTTAGCTTGTATATCACTCGTAAATCGTAATGCCATTGATTATAATATTCAAAAATTTATTATTTTGAAACATATAATTGGCTTTGTCCAACTGTCACGTTCTGTTTACTAGTTTACATAAATTGACAGACCAATCTCATAGGATTTGTTTTCCTTCAGTTACGATTATATGTTGGCTTCTGGAAACATGGATGAAAAAAGTGAAGGCTATAAAATATTACATTGTGTACACACATGCAAACAGAGTACAAGTGATATCCGGATTGAACTGAGATTGACTCAACCAAGGCAAGAAGTGTAAAAGCTACGCATCCATATCTTCTTCCAATAAAATCTCATATATATCTGTCCTCAAATTGAGTTCCTTATCCCGCATGACTTCTTGGAGGTCAGAGAGCTCTTTTACAGTCAGTATGGAATCAAGTTTCAGGAATCCGTCGAGCCACAACCTTTTAGACCTGGAAAGATTATAAAAAAAAGAGAGTCAAGCAATCTCATATAAAGAATAGAAAGAAATGAGTGACACGACCAAAATAAACAATATATGTTTCATGCTTTCGGCCGAGTTCTAATCTTTTATCTGAAGCGCTTTCCTGTTCATCTTGGTAAAAGCAAGCATCACCACAAGATAAGGAATTCAAAATTTCGGTAATATGTGAAAGAAAATCAGACACTGCATTTTAAATGAAAACTGTTTCCACGCCTCACCATGGTAAAAACCAACTGGGACTAAAAAATATTCGCTTAAATTTTAAGTGTGGAGTCCAATGATTATTGTATACTACTTCCAGATTCTTTTGATCGGGAAGCAGTGCATGTAAAAAGTAACAAGGATGGCAACTTCAATATGCATAAATTTTATGTCCAACAGTGAATCAATGTGATGACATTACGAGAGAACTGCATAATGTATAACCATTAAACAAATACTAGCTCCAAAGGTATTCCTCGTGTTTTAATATGCACCAAGCAATGTTAAAGAAATGGATACCAGGGACAAGCGTGTATTGCCCGAAACAAAACTCTTTTAGCTGCAGCAAAATTGCATGCTATGTTCATCTCATATTCAAGATAACACCGCCAGAGAATCACCAAATTCTGCAATTTGACATCCTCTAGTGCCCTTTCAAAAAGTCCACGTATTCTATGTTGGGATCCCCCTGCACCCATCTCAAATGACAATGCATAGAGCCATGTTATCACCGATGATGTCCTGCAATGACAAGCAAAAGTGCAAGCAAATTTAAGAACTTGCGCCATCTTATGTTGTTGATATCACTAAAAATCTGAATAAGAAGGATGATAAAAGATTTTACTTGTGGAAGTAATCATCCAAAGTCCATCGCAGTTTATTGGGTGAAGTATAAAGATGGCTCATTTCAACCAAAGCATTGTGTAAAGGTGGATTAAAAGGATAAATCTGTAACCCTTTCACAATAGCTTCCCATACTTTTGAAATCTTAATTTCTGCATGATTTCTACAGAGCATCCTCACATAGTAATTCATCAAAAATTCAAGTTGCCGACTTTGCCGCCTTCTCTCTGCATTATAATTTTGTAGAACATAACCATTCTGTTAAGGAAACAACCAATAATTGCAATGATACACACACAGAAAATGAAAACAATAGACTGAGCAGTAAACCAATAGCAAGGTATGCAGACTAAGCTTCTACTTGCTGAAAAAAAAAGAATAAATAAATAAAATATAAAAAAAATTGTAAAACATTAATAACAATTAAAATATTATTACTTTCTATAATATTCAGTACTAACTCAGATTATAACAACCTAATGCGTCATATGCCTCAGCATTGCCAATTAACTGCGACTATTTAAAATGTATACCCAAATAGATAATAAATCATTCATAATCTAAAGATAAATTACACATTCATGGGCATGCATACACTAAACTACAATAACTAAATCGAAAAGATGCTTAAATAGATTAGTCTTTGGTCACCAATCAAAAATAAATAAGAAAATCAGGATTTGTTGGATAAATCATATTGGATCTGGTTACTGCCCTAAATGTTCAGTAAACATTGTTTTTTTTGTTGTCAGTAAACATTGTTTGCATGTTATTAAAGATCATGGCCACATTATGGGGCATATAGGACTTTTCAAGGGAACAAAGACGCATGAAGTAAACTCTTCTGGATTTAGTTTATATTCTATTTTCACGTGTGAACATATCAAAAAATTAGTTGTCCTTTTAAACTATCTGCCAGAAGAAACTTGTGCGTATCTTTGTTCTTATTGACTATTGCCTCGCTTCAAAATTTTGTGAATCCATACCACAGTTCAATTGCTTTAACTTGAGATAAGTGAAATATTTAACTGTTCATTTCTGAAAGTGCCCCGGATAGACTTGATCCCAATAAAGGATAACATCTATTTTTTCAAATAAAAATTCTCCGAAAATTGAACATGGAAGATTGAGAAGTTCACCTGCCATTCTTCTATCTCTTTAGACAACTGAAAGTTGGACAGGACATTCGGAAAATTTCCTAGTTCATAACTTCAGTCCAGCGAAAAGGGTGCAAAATTCTGAGAATAAATAAAAAAATCACTGAAAAAGCTTATTCACCTGGAAGCACCATTGTAAAAGAATGTTCCAAAATTTCCAGAGCAGAAGTCCATCCAGATGTCAGCTCTTCAAACAAAGCTGCTGAGCAAATTACAGCAGCAGAATGATCATCTATGATACCACGTGCCCACATCAAACTTAGCATTTTTATTTGATCTTTGAACCCCTGGTGGGCTCTAAGCTTTTGCAGAGCCGATGGTTGACCTTTAAATGGACTATATCTTGCTCCACTGCCTAAGCAAGACAAGATATGTGTTGCACGGGATGATGAATCGGAATTATCATTTGAAAGCTCCATTTCAGAGTACCAGAAATATAAAAGAGGAGCCTTCGGACGAGCATCCTGCTTTGTCAAATTTAATAAAGTATTAGATGAGTCATCGTTTTGATTTGTCAAGGACAGAGAGTCTCTCATATGATGAATACAATTATGATGTAGGGGAGGGTTTATCACTTGACGCGGTATGCTAAGTCCATGAGGATATTAATAGGAACAACAAACACATTCCTTTGATCATCTAAATTCACCATAGTTGATTACCAAATGAAGAGACAAAAAGGAAAAAAAACTTCAACGGGAAACAAAAGAACCGAAACCATTCACTGAAAGTTAGTATATTCTCTCTCAAGACCAAAACTTTCCCCAGTGTTACCCAGGGAAAATTGAGGTGCACATGAAATAGGGGAAAACCAGCAGAAATACTGATTTGGGAGATCATCATCCGAGAAAAAAGAAAAACAATTTGCTGAAAAACCTTAATTCAGCTATAGCAGGGAACGAAGCTAGTCAGTTAATTGACCGTAGTTTTTCAACTGAACCAGAGTTAAGCAAGTGACATCAATAGTAGTAAAAAATAAACATGAAGTCATGCCTGTGGAAGCCCCTCGATAGACATTAATGCCATGTCAAAAACCTTCCTGGAATGATCAATGTTCCCGAAGAATGCTTCTCTTTGTGCATAAACTCCACAGAGTAATACATCCTATAATGAGGAAGCATAAATAGACTGTCAAAGAATCAATATCAGAGCAGTCATCATATAAAAAAAAATCAGCAGTACAATCAACTAATTTAGACCAATTCCGTTGAATTTTAAGAAATTATAAGAAAAAAGTAGTTATGAGGAATGCTTATACTTCGGCATCTCTCTCTTTGGCACTAAAAAACACCCAGAAAATAGAAAACCCATTTTGACACAAGTCGGACACCAAGACTTCCCAGATGCTTTCATCCGTGTCTCAAAAGCATGCACGTGCCAGGATACAAACAAATCCTCCACAATACTCTCAACGAGTCTCAGATACCATTCAAACACTTCAAACAAAAATATGCCGATGTGCTAAGATGTTATTATGAACAATTAACTAATATGATAGGTAACCAGTAAGAAATTTACCAGTCAAAATAACGCTATAACTTTCAGTGTTAAATAATATATTGACCTTTTAAGGCTGGTAATAAAATACTTCAAAGAAAATCTCATGTGGTTTATGCTATGAATCAATTTTCCATTTTAAGTTTTCATAGGCCGCTCTCTAGGAAGTGCTGAAAAAACCTTTCTACATGATAAAACAAAGTTACTGTAAAAATTTGAGAGAGAGGAACGATTATTTTTTTCATTATTATCTCTGGAATAATATTACAAGAATATATAGTAGGGAAAAAGGAAACTACTTAAATGGGAATTGGTAAGTTAGCTAATTAATCATCTAATGTACAACTGGTGCAATCCTTCCAAATCAGGGAAGAATCCGGAAAATATCAGAGAAGAATCCGGAATTTCCACATTCCCCCTCAAGCTAAGTTGTAGATGTTGATTAATCCTAGCTTGGAGTTAAGTTCATCGAAAATCTTTCTGGTCACAGCCTTAGTTAGGATATCAGTTGTATGTTGACTAGTTGGATTGTAAAGGAGCGATATTGTTTCAGCCTCTATCTTTTCTTTAACAAAGTGTCTGTCAATCTCAACTTTGTCCTATTGCGGTGTACCGGATTCTTTGATATGCCGATAGCTGACTGATTATCACACAATACTTTCATCGGCCTTTTAATGGGAACTTTAAGTTCACAGAGTACCCATTTTAACCATATTCCTTCGCAAATGACGTGAGCTAGTGCCCTGAACTCTGCCTCTGCCTGCTTCTTGACACAACTGATTGTTTCTTGCTCCGCCATGACGTGAGCTAGTGCCCTGAACTCTGCCTCTGCATTGCTTCTTGACACAACTGATTGTTTCTTGCTCCGCCATGTAACTAGATTTCCCCAGATATATGTACAATATCCTGAGGTTGATCTTTTGTCTGTAATAGATCCAGCCTAGTCAGCATCAGTGTAGATCTCTATCTCTTTGTCTGTGGTCTTTTAGAAGAACAATCCTTGACCAGATGTCATTTTTAAGTATCTTAGGATCATGTATACTGCCTCCATGTATTCATCAGTCGGATTATTCATGAACTGGCTTACCATACTGACCGCAAAGTTAATATCTGGTCTGGTATGGGAAAGGTAAATTAGTTTACCAACTAACCTTTGCTATTTCCCTTTATCGACAGGAGCACTATCATCATTTCTTTCCAGTTTTGAATTGGGGTCCATAGGAGTGTTAGTAAGTTTGCATCCAAGCATCCCTGTTTCTTTCAACAAATCTAACACATACTTTCGTTGTGAAACTGAAATCCCTTCTCTTGATCGAGATGGCCCCCACGCATCACTATGAATCATCAAGAAAGGTTGTGAAACTTTGTATGGTAGACTACGATAAGATGCACGAGTATTCTTTGAAAATTGAAACTTTGTTGGATTTTTATTTCTGAATAAGGCTGGAAACAGTTTTTGAAGATACAAGAAGTTGGGATGACCTAATTGATAATGCCACAACATAATAACATTATCTTACTGAAATTATTGCAAGAAACTGAACATTTATTTTTCTCACTACATACTGCATTATGAGTTTGTCCTCTAGGGTATCCATCAGCCTCAAGAAGGAAGAGTCCGGAGTTTACCTTAGCATTGCCAATCATCCTCCCCGAAATCAAATCCGAAATTCACACAGCTTTGCAGAAAATTTAGCAACACGGTCATGTTCTCGAGTTAGCTTACTAATGGATAAAAGATTATAATCTAGATTTGGAACACAGAGGACGGAATTGAGAGTGAGGTCCTTTGAAATGATGACAGAATCTGTTCCGGCCACTTTAGAGAGAGATCCGTCGTTTCTATTTTTATTGTAAGGTTCTCATGGCACGGATTGTACTTGTGGAACAATGAGGCATCTCATGTCATATTTATCGGAGGCGCCGGAGTCTACAATCCATGGTTTTGATGAGTTCTTCGAGTTTACAGTAAGTGCACTAAAAATGATTACCTTTTTGAGCAATTGATCCTGTTCCAACAGTATTTTGGGTTGTATTTGTTGGGTGAATATTACTATAATGTCTCTAGATGATCTTTGGTGAAAGGACTCGATTCTAAAGGAAAAGACCCCTCTATTGCATCATGATTACCACGGCTTTCTCTGTCAGGAGCAGCCTTTGATGGCTTCCAATCTGCTGGTTTGCCTTGAATCTTCCAGCAAGTGTCTCGAGTGAGTCCATGTCTCTTGCAATAATCACACCATGGTCTCCCCTTCTTTGTTCGGTTGTCACCACCATGATGTTGAACTCCTCGAGCAGCTAGGGCAGAATTCTGATCAATGGATGGGATAGTAGAAACATCGCCCATCATCACCTTTTTACTGCTTTCTTCTTTTCTTACCTCAGAGAAGCCCTCCCGTATGTTGGGCAAGGGATTCATTCCCAGTATTCGTCCCCGAACCTCATCAAGATTCTTATTAAGTCCCATGAGAAACTTGAATATTCTTTTCTTTTCAACTATTTCCCTGTATTTCTTTGCATCCTTCAGGCATTCCCATTGATGTTCTTCAAACACATCCAGTCGTTGCCAGTGACGAGTAAGGATGCCAAAGTATTGAGTAACATTAAGATCCCCTTGCCGATGATCACGGAGGATGCTTTCAATCTCAAAAATTCCTGATGTATTTTCTTTGCTGGAGTATAATTCTTTTGTTGCCTCCCAGATTTGCCGTGTCATAAAGAAGGAAATTCTCACCAATTTCATCGGTCACAGAATTGACTAGCCAGGACATAACCAAATTGTTTTCCACCTTCTAGGTTTTGTATTTTGGATCGACAGCCTTTGGTTGGACAATTTCACTGGTGAGATATTCATCTGTTCCACGCCCACATATGAACATCTTGACAGATTGTGACCACTGAAGATAATTATTCCCATTCAATTTGTGTCCAGTGATGGGAATTTGAACACTTTCAGACCCGTAATGGCTGCCTTTGATGGCTGCTTCGGAGTTTAAAGGGTCCTCAGATGAGGAGGTCCCGATTTGTCTTTCTCCGGCCATTCCGTACTTGGTCATCGGAAATGTTTAGAGGTTAAGAGAGTGCTCTGATACCATGTGAAAATTTCAGAGACAAGAAAGATTATTTTTCTCATTATTATTTCTAGAATAATATTACAAGAATATGCAGTAGAACTATGGACAGGGAAAAAAAGAAACTACTTAAATGGGAATTGGTAAGTTACTACCAGAATCCCTTTAATCTAGGACATTGATTAAGCTAATTAATCATCTAATTTACAGCTCGTACAATACTTCCAAATCAGGGAAGAATCCGAAAATCCTCCAAATCAGAGAAGAATCCGGATCACTTTTGGCAAACACTCTTTAGGATACAACATCACATCACAATTTCTTCTGTAATAGATGTTCCCTAAAATAAAATGGTGCACATACACAAGCATCAACAAGAAATTAAGAAGTATGTGAGGCAATGAGTAATTTATTCTCAGATCAGGTTACTGGATAGCATATAGTAAGTATACAACTTAAATGTTTCAAATATTAAAGTCAACTGGGAGAGAAAAGACAAACCTGCCGATTATTTTTCAATAAAGTTTTTGCCAAAGCTCGACATGGGGTTACAGAACCGCAGGCCGAATTAATGCTTGTGTTTGATAGCTCTTCAGCTACCAGAGCAGCTTCTTGCAACATGTAATTCTGAGGAAAAGCTTTTAAGCAAAGCAAGGTGGCATTGCGAAGAAATTTCATGGTGTCACTCCTCACATTTTCTTCATTGGGGGAGCTCATAAGAAGCTCCAAACTGATACTCTTCGAGTTGATTCGTTTTTTTATTAGAACATCATGAACTCTTTTCAAATTCTCTAACACAGAATAAGGAAGAGTCTCCAAACTGAGGGTTTTTTCAATCCAACTTGAACCGTTTGTGCAAGTCCTGTAAACATGAGAGAGTAACCAGAACAGTAACAGCACTAAGCCATCATTGAAATAAGGTCACACATCAAATTAATCACCCAGGAAAAATAAAAGAATGACATAAGTCAAGAAATTATTAGTCATGGTATGAACGAGGTCATAGCCGATGTCTCTTATGATGCAAAAAATTGAGGTACATCAAATGCAGGTTCTAGTGCAGAACCAACAAATAAGGTTGTCAATCAATATTTTTGAAAATCAGTTCTGATAATGTTTTATCCTTCAATTGCACATTTTATATTTATTAACAAGTTTTGTTTCTTATTAAGAAAAATTCCACAAGAAGGATACAACAGGAAAAAAATCTAACTAAAGCACAAGATGGTGTGAAATTTACAAGAGATTTTAGATACCTCATTCCAAGAGATTGCAAACTGTTTGTGAAACAGAAGAGCTAGAGTCAATAAAGATGGTTAACAATTATCGAGAAACCCAAGTAAACCAGAGTATGTATATAAAGGGCACTTGAACATAAACAACAAAATAAAAAAATACAGGCAGAGGTATCACCGAGAGAGAGTAAATGCGCCTGGGATAAAAAATTACTAAAAACAATTCCACAAATTGTCAAAAAAACAGTTAACATCAATTGTCTACATCCTACCGGAAATTCCCCCAAAACAACCAGTTGTTTCTTCAATAATAACAATGATTAAGCCACATCAACTACTCTTTAAATAAAGCAAAATCGAAGAACTAATAAATTAGTATTTCCCTATCTTTTTTTTCTGGTCAACAAGCCCATCCATGCACAGCACGCCAATTTGAAGATCAAGAATGTTAGCCATGCAGATTCCATGCCTTAACACTCCCAAGTGATATTTGAAATGCTTCGTAATTACGTTCGCACTGACACCACCCATTCAAGTAGTTGCAAAGAATTAACGCTGCCTGAAGATTTGTTTGTTACCACAACAGATTGGTAATACGTAATTTTCGAAAAAAAGACCACATTTGATGCCAAGAACAGAGCCATGTGAATGTGGTGCATATCATTTTTGTCATGATAAAGATGCTGTTACAAGCATTGGCCACAAAAATCAGCTTGGATGCGATGAACAATAAGATAAAGAGTATAAACTTTTAATAACTGGACATATCTTTTAAAATGCCACAACACCCACCATTGAGCTATTCTCCCTTCGTAGAAATCTATAAACTGGGCAACGAGAGACATCTGGGCATCCTCGGATTTTATTGAGAACAGGTAATCACTCACATCTTCATATAATATTGTCCTGAATAGTTGATCATTGTCTTCCTCATCAGCTGTACTATCATTACGAGAATTTGAATCTATTATGACAATTATAGGAAATTATTGAGATTAGAAAATAATGCATAAACAATAACATTTACCACAAAAAACCAAAACAGGAAGTCCACATATGAGGAAGCATCAATGGCTGACAGGTGTTAATATCATGATGTAACACGTTAGAGTGGGTTCTCAGGATTAGTATCACATATTGAGCATGGGTCAAAATTTCAAAAAGTTTGCACGAGTATCCCAATAAGTTTCTTAACAAAAGCTGTTGTTTTCATTTCTGGCGAGTTAGTTTGAACAAATCCTTTATCCAATCATTCCGGTAATTATGAAGCTATAGAGTCACAAAATACATTAAAAAATGCAAAAACAAAGAATGGAAGAATGAAGATAGAAGGGTTTAAAATGTTGTTGATAGAGGGGGTGGGGACTGGGGACACACAACACAAAATAAATATGATAAGGCAAACCCGGTTTTGAATGAAGGGGCATCCACTGATCAAAATCTCTCGCCAACTCTGCCTTTGACCAATTAGTCCACGTTCTTGTATCTTTGACCTTGATATCAGCTTCGGCAGTAGCATCAATCCCAAGGGCTTTAAGCAGAGACTCGATATCATCCTTCTGCTCAACATCTCTAGCATTAGATTCATTATCGAACTCCTCAACAACGAAATCATTCTCAGCAGTACTAGCTGGAAATTCATTAATTTCCTTATTCTGCGACAACGGTTCAAACCAACCTGTCCAACCACCCTCGTCAGCTATTTTTGACGCCTCTTCGCTAATAAGCCTCTCCCTCTGTTCTTCTTCTTTCTCTAGCCATGTTGACCAACCAAAGGCACCATCTTCCCCTATTCTGGCACCATTACTACTCCAAAAGTGTTCAAACAGTCTTTGCTTACTTTGTTCAGAAAGTACTAAAGAGGGACATAACAAAGTATATTCAATCTCTGCCTGAAATAAAGCAGTAGCCAACTCTTGATAACCTGCTTGCCACTCTAGGCGACAAAGACCAAGAAATATATCAACTAAACCAAGTTCCAATTGCACAATGGCTGGATCGACAGGAGTTTCACTGCCAGATGGACATGCCTGCGTCCAGAATGAAGTGTAAGGATTCAGGATCACCATTTCAGAAGCTCGTCACAGATGAGATATATGATACCAAAATATAGTGCAAAATAGCTAAATACGAGAAATAATCCAATTTTGTGAGCAATTTTGTGTGCTTTCAGATTTAAGGGAAGAATTAAACAGAAAAAGAAAAATCATAGTAAGAAGCAAAGAGTATTAATACCCATAAGATTTTCCTCGAGAGTTTGGTAAGATGATGCCGCTTGCTACATCACAGTATCATGTGTTAAACCACAAATTTCGTACCTGCAAACTTGCCCTACCCAACCCCACACATAAAATGCAAATGCAGTACTGAAAATAACAGTCCATCATAGCATGTCATTTTTCCTTGCAAAGCATCGGCTAATTAACTGCAGACAGCAAACCCAGTTACTTCTAGCTGTCCTATAGCCTGCATATGTTTTTTTTAATTATAAAAGCCCGATAAGGTATTGTTCAATGGTATTTCTTTTACCTAACATTTTTCATCAGAACAACACAAATCTCATAAAAAGGGCGACAAACTCATGGGCATCTCTACCAATTTCAATTGATGGCAAAACAATTCTGAACCTGAATTCATGTGAAAAATACATGATGCAGCCAAGATTAAATTTTTGTTGAAGTTCATCAATTAGCAGAATGAAGAAAATATGAATCATCAAAGTGGACCTGCCTATGCTGCTTGATACAAGCACCACCTAAGGCTTGAATTGCGTTTGCGTAAATCTTCCTCATCTCAGAAACCTTAAATCTGGAGAAATCACCCTGAACAACCCGCAAAAATTCTCTCCAAAGTTTGTAACTCCCTGAATTGGATGTTAATATCCTTTCCCATCTCCTAATTAAAACATCAGAGCTATCTCTAGTTTGATAAGCATTCAAAAGAGAAAGCAACAAATCTTCACTATCAGGGTTCAATTCCGCCGCCTTCTCCAGAATGCTGATCTTCTTCTCTAGAGTCTGCAATCGAGCACCTTTATTAGGCTGCATTCTAGCCACCTTATCTTGAAATTCCGCAAATGCCAACCAAAAGCTCTCATCCTGTGGGTGTTCCCTTGTCATAATATTGAATTCCTTTGTTTTTCGCAAAACCTCATCTTCCCAAGACTCTTCAACTGCTGATACATTTAAAACAGGTGCACTATCTGAATCTTCATCTGATGATAAGGGAATAAAATCAGTAACCATACTCCCTACAGGCTTGGTAGGAACAAGAATTCTTAACCGTTTCAGGTTCTTATGACGTTCAACAGCAGCATACTTTGCAGACCAATAGCGACCCCCAGATCTAAGCTTCATGTCTAACCAATCAATGTCATCATCCCTATCCACGCCTCCAACTCTCATATACCGCCGAAAATTGCTGCTCTCAGAAACTTCCTTAGAGTTATAAAGTTTGTAATGTGCAACATCCATTCTGCATTTTATCAAATTAATGTACTTTGAAATCAGCACACTACAATACATCATTGCTGTCTAATAAAACACCTCCACACAGAATTTCCAATTGGCACTGGTCAAATAGATGACACAGCGGTAAAGAACATGTAATTTATACAAAAGGAAAAAACAACGGGACAGTAGTTGACCTAAGATCTTTCCACATGACCGGAAAAAATAGAAAACTTGAGCTAAATGCCAGTAATGTAAGGGACAGATTAGTCTGTGAAGTATAGATTACAACTTACAACTGATTTCAAATTAACATAAATCAACACAGAATAAATACAATTTAAAAGGCCTCCATCAATAATTAATCAAAGATGTTTATGTGACTGGCATTGTAGCTCTGAAGCGTTAGAAAAGCAGAAAAAAATGATGAACTTTACCTGTAAACTGAACCAAAAGCCAAATTATCGCGATCCCCACGAGAATCAAAGAAATACTCTTTCCCACCAGACGTAGTAGAAGAAGAAGCCCATTTTTGAACACCTGGTTTTCTCGAAGAAGAGAAAGCAGCTGGATAATCATGTGTAGATGAACGAGCCTCACCCGATGCGTCCCTCCTTTTCCTTCTCTTCTTCTTACTTTTCTTACGGCCTTCACCTGCAGACGAATCTTCATCAGAAGCCGAGGAAGCCACCATCTCGTACTGATCCCGCCGTTTATTGACGTCAATTTCTTCAGATTTTTGTTCTTCATCGTCTAGTGCATCAAATGAAAGGTCATATTTGGAAACGGCATCGTTTACGACGGAGAGATCGGTACTGAAGCTGGAGTTTTGAAGCCAATTAGCGGCGGCGGCGGCGGTGGATGTAATATTGGCGGTGGTTTCCGCAGAGGGAGTTTGGGGCGGTTTTGCGTGGAGAAAAGCGGGGAAAAGCGACGTCGTATTGGAGGAGGGTTCCTCTTCTTCCTCCATGCTTACGCCGTTCTAACAGATCGAATTGCAAAGAATCTATATCCTTGCTTTCTTCTTTTGAACTAATCTTTATACTTTACCTACAATTGATATGTAAAGATATTACGTTAAATTATTATTTTATATGGTTTGTTTGACCATAACGGACTGAAGGTATATCCATATCCAGTCCTGTAAAATGTAACCTTCACTAAATTTATCGTCTTTTCCTTGCTCAAGTGTTGGGGTTTTTTTTAAAAATAATTCAAAAAAAAAAAATATTTTCAAAAATACATCGAAAATAAAAATGTTGCAAATATACCCTAAACCGCCCTTGGAAAGGGCGGCTGCTAATACATTGAGGGGCCGCTTCTATGTGAAGCGGCCCCTATATATTTGAGGAGCCGCCCATTGAATGGGCGGCTCCTCTTATTATTATTTTTTAATTATATATATATATATTATTAATATAATATATTATTATTATTATTATATATATTATATACGTATATATATTAATATATATGTTTATTATTATTATATATAATATATACGTGCATATATATAAATATCATCAGTCTTTGTGCAAGAAAATTTTTGATGTCATTCGACATATTATCAATTACATTAGTTCTAACTCCTTATTCACCTAAAATTACTAAAATACTCTCGCTTTCTCACACGTAAAGTTTGTATGAAACATATATAATTTTGGTATTCAATATACATAAAATTAATATAAAACCTATACAACTTCAGTGCTAAATATACATAAAATTGGTATGAAACCTATAATAACTCCCCATCACTTAAAAATACTAAAGTACCATTGCTTTCTCATAGGAAAAGTTGATCATAAATTATTATGAAACCTATAATAATTTCGGTACTAAGTATATATAAAATTGATAAGAAACTTACAGTAAGAAAAAATTGGTAGCGACCGCCAAACTGGTAGGCTGCTGCTAAATGATTTAAGGGCCGCTACATAATATTTTTGAGAAGCGGCTGCTAATATAATATAATATATTAATAATATTATATATACGTATATAATATTATTAATATTATATAATATATTATTAATATTATATATATTATATATAAAAAAAAAAATAATATTGAGGAGCCGCTTCATGGTGAAGCGGCTCCTCAATATTTATTTGTATATATATATATATATATATATATATATATATATTATTAACATAATATTATATATATATATACGTATATAATATATATAATAATAATATATTGTATTTATTATTATATATATATGTACATATATATTATTATTATTATTATTAGAGTAAATTCTTAAATCCTTAAAGGCAATTTAAAATTGATCATCAGTATATGTGTAAGAGAATTTTTGATGTCAGTTCACATGTCATAAATTACATTAGTTCTAACTCCATATTCACCTAAAAATACTACTATATTTTTAGGTGAATATGGAGTTAGAACTAATGTAATTTATGACATGTGAACTGACATCAAAAATTCTCTTACACATATACTGATGATCAATTTTAAATTGCCTTTAAGGATTTAAAAATTTACCCTAATAATAATAATCATAATATATATGTACATATATATATATAATAATAATAAATATAATATATTATTATTATATATATTATATACGTATATATATATAATATTATGTTAATAATATATATATATATATATATATATATAAATAAATATTGAGGAGCCGCTTCACCATGAAGCGGCTCCTCAATATTTTTTTTTATTTTATATATAATATATATGTAACGGCCCTTAAATCATTTAGCAGCAGCCTACCAGTTTGGCGGCCGCTACCAATTTTTTCTTACTGTAAGTTTCTTATCAATTTTATATATATTTAGTACCAAAATTATTATAGGTTTCATAGCAATTTATGATCAACTTTGCCTATGAGAAAGCAATGGTACTTTAGTATTTTTAAGTGATGGGGAGTTATTATAGGTTTCATACCAATTTTATGTATACTTAGCACTGAAGTTGTATAGGTTTCATATTAATTTTATGTATATTGAATACCAAAATTATATATGTTTCATACAAACTTTACGTGTGAGAAAGCAAGGGTATTTTAGTAATTTTAGGTGAATAAGGAGTTAGAACTAATGTAATTGATAATATGTCGAATGACATCAAAAATTTTCTTACACAAAGACTGATGATCAATTTTAGATTGCCTTTAAAGATTTAAGAATTGCCCTAATAATAATAATAATAATATATAATAATAATAATAATATATATATATATGCACGTATATATTATATATAATAATAATAAACATATATATTAATATATATACGTATATAATATATAATAATAATAATATATTATATTAATAATATATATATATAATTATATAATTAAAAAAAAAATAAGAGGAGCCGGCCCATTCAATGGGCGGCTCCTCAAATATATAGGGGCCGCTTCACGTAGAAGCGGCCCCTCAATGTATTAGCAGCCGCCCTTTCCAAGGGCGGTTTAGTGTATATTTGCAATATTTTTATTTTCGATGTATTTTTGAAAATATTTTTTTTTTTTTGAATTATTTTTAAAAAAAAACCCAAGTGTTGAGACTGATCTTCGGATGTGGACTTTGAGAGCCTCAATCTGATATTTCTCCGACATTTAGCCCACAGGATTGATGCTAGCAATATTTCTTTGTAACACTCACCACAATATGGCGATTGTATAACAGCATATCAGCAGCAAATATACTAGCATCTAACAATAATACAAAAATCAGAGTCATTCACGTCAAATTCTAGATGGCCCTCTTCGATCCTGCCTGTTGAAGATCAGTGATCATCCAATGTAAGATGACACCAAATACTTCTTTATTTTATATATGTTTCATCAAAATGGGCTTTGATTGTTTGTCTCGTTCTCTTCTGTGTTTTAAGAGAACATATATTCATACTCACCGGTGTTATCTTTCCTCTAATTGCTGTATTCTTCATATCTATGGTCTCTGTATGAATATATAACTTGGCCTTTCCTATTTTGATAACAATAGTTTCCTTGAACAGAACCTTTTTCCTTTAATTCTTGGATATCGGTAGGCTCATCTGCTCTGGATTAGGAGGGGAACTGGAACAAGATTTGAACTTGAGCCATAAGGTGTAATCAAGACATTGAGATTGGACTTGTAAATAGATTCATAATCTTTCGAGAAAACCAATAGCTATTTGAACTCCTTTTACTTGTAGAAGTGCGTCTTGGATTTGTAGTGACAGTTGAGAACAAGTTCGCAGACCCATTAACCAATCTATTAGGACTAAATCAAATATTTTAACATATTTTGATGGTTCTGACAAAATGCAATTGATGGCTGGTTGCTAGACCTCCTAAACATGAACCAACTTCTGCAACATTGGCTGCTGAACTTTTATAAAAATATCATATTTTTGTAGGAATAGGACAGAGTTCTAGAGCTGGTAGAGTTCACTAGATTCTATCTGAGCTACGAATCACTTCGAAAAATTACTCTTTACACCTTCCTTATCAGCCATAAATGCCATAATTCTTATCACTTGAAAAGAATTAGTATTCTTATCAGCCATACTCACTGTTGTTTCTCTGCCTTTCGAAAAATTACTAAATTATGTTGTATAATATTTCTCTCAAAGTATATCTCAGGAATAAAAATAACAATGTCTACAAACAAGTTTTATGTCGATGCGAGATTTGTAATCTCCGTCCTTAAGACAATATTGTCCGCTAAGGTGCTAACTGTTTGCTATGGCAATTTGTCTCCCAAGATACAATGACTATGACTTGTGATAGGAGCACTCCAAATCACAAGTCATCAAACCACAAAGGTTCAAAGCACTCAATTTGATGAACAATAAATGCTCTCGAATTTCACTTATTGATCGATCATGCTACTGTTTACGAAGACATGAAATTTCTTGCCCCTCGATCGATCGAGCATGTTCAAAATTTTTAATTCATTCCAACAAATTTCTCCTTACACATTCCTTACGATTCATGATAGATCAAAGATAGAGTGGATTCAAGATTGTTAGTGTCCAAGAATTGTGGATGAGAATTGTGAAGACCCGGAATTTTGGTCAAACAAATTACGTGATACCGAGATAACATTGAAAAATAAATAAAAATAATATATTTACATTATGGATGGATTTAATTATATTATTCAATCTTGTGGACTTTTAATCACATATTTAAGTTTATAACTTATTAGAGTTGTGTAAGAGAAAATATATAGGTTATATGATTTTAGCTTATAAACTTATTAGATATCATTGAAAATAATATTAATAATAATAATCAATCTTAAATCTTGCAATGAATAGATAAAAGTTTATGGACTATAATTCCTACACTAATCCTACATTTTTGAAAGTACATAACTAAATCATTCAATGGACTTGCCTAAAATCATATCACTAATTGCCTAAACCCATTCTTTTCCTTATCAATCATGACATTGATGATTTATCAATTGCCTCATGTTAGCCATCATTGCATTGCTAAAATTATGACATTAGACATTCAATTATAATGACCAAAGTTTGGGAACCTTACCAAATCATGTTATCATTACCTTGCTATCATCATGATATTAGACATACCAAAGTTTAGGAATTGATCAATTAATTCTCCTACAATAAATAATAAAAGTCCTCTATTCAATTGCCCAATGGAATTAACCAATTCATTTGCCTTCCCAAATCTTGTCATTAATCATTCAATGACATTACTCAAACATGACACTAAATGGTAAAAGTTTAGGAATCTCCATTATTCCTCACACTTTAAAATCACCTCACTCAATCCCATTTATTTGCCTCTCAATCACATTAACATCATACATCCATCCAATTATTATTTAGCTTCAATCTTGTGATTAGAAGGCTAAAAAAATGAATATATAATTAATATCATCCATTTAAAATATTACCTTTTGACCTACCTTGAATCTTGCCATTGTTGAGCCAAATTGGTGGATCTACATTGGACCATCACTCTTCACTTTAAAACCACAATACACTATGCCAAGAAAAGATTATTCTACACTCTCCAATTTTCGAAAATTCACCTACTCACACACACAAGAATTCGAAAGCTTCAAGGCAAGAGAGGAGATGATTCACACCACTTCATAATCCGGGATCCATTCTACCATACTTTGTATATCCGACTGTAAATGGGTTTTTGCTACAACTTCATTTCGTTTTCAAAACTATATGTATGCTTTAAATCTCGATTGAACAACCTATGAAAAGCATGCTTTTAAATCAAATAACTCGTTATGTGGATATGTGCAAGATATGTGTTTATGTGTAAGAAATGTGTTTATGTGCCATGATCTATGTGATTTGACAAAGAAATATTAAAGGATTTTTGCTATGATTATATGTATATTTTTACTATGTTCAATCGGCCCCTACTTGTTGGGTGTTTTCCCAAACGCTCACCCCCCTTACCTATTTATTAGTTTTATTTGCGTTTCCGCATCTTTGATTTAATCCTAGATAATAGTATTTTGTAATAGCAATTGTAAGGACAATTTAATGATTTTGGAATAAATAGACTGGTTTTATCAAAGATCTGTATACGAGGCTTGTTGTATTCGAATTTCATATTTGGATTCAACGCCGGTGTCACGCGCTCCGGTTTCGGGGCGTGACATTTTAGTGGTATCAGAGCCAGGTTCCATGATCCCGATGGGAAAGATTTTTGGTTGATATAAATCAACCGGATTATAAATCCCGGATCTAAAAGACCAACTGAGTAAATCAAAAACAAGTTGGGAATCATGATTTAACAATCTAAAAAAAAAAAACGAAAAACCTAGATCTAATGGCGTCTGATCCCGCCGCCGCCACGCCGCAGCCAGAGAGACGACGACCAATCAACGGCAAGGAACGCCTCCCTGAGACGAAGCTACGACGCTAGGTATCGAGCTGAACGGAAGGCGTTAGCATGACCGATTTCGCGATCGAAATTCGCGCACTCCATACTCGTCAATTTTCCGACCTCTCACCGCCGACCACCGATCGACTACCTCGACAAACCACCATGGCCGACGATCATAGACGAACAAAAGCCCCTGTCAACTGCAAAACCCGTTCACTGTTGGATGATCAATCGCCAATCAAATTCTCGTCCTTATGAACCCTAATTCAGCCGAAAATTAGATCTCCGATTTCTCCTTGATTATGATGCCAAAAATAAATTAAATTCGGATTAATGATCCAATTATCATCCCTGATAAAAGCCCTATGCTTTTTCCATCTCACAAACAAATGAAGGTTGTTAATTGAGGGTCGAAAATTTAGCCCTTAGAACCCTAAAATGTGGAAATATCCCAAATTCGTTTTTTCCATCAATCCAAACGTATAATTTAAATTAGTTCGGGGTAAATATTCCACATGACATACATGTCAAAAGCCCTCTGGAAAATTCAAATTAACTACAAGGGAAGGCCTCCGATTTTGAGCCTAAAATCACGCTCAAGACCCTAATTTTTGCCGAATTTCAGCATCCGATTTGACAGACAATTCGAGCATGAAATTTCAATTAACTTCGGTATGTCAATCGTAATTGTCCCCATAATAAAAGCCCCTTATTGAATTCGAATTATAAATGAGGTAAGATGATCAATTTCGAGCCGCACTACACGCTCTATAAACCCTAAGTGACGAAAATTTCGACCAACGATTTCTCCATCAATCCGAACATAAATTTCAAATTAATTTCGGGTTTTTGACCGATATTTAATCCCTACCAAAAACCCCTTATCAAATCGAAATTATAAATTAGTAAAGTGTTCAATTTCGAAACAAGATTTTCGCCTCATTAGAACCCTAAATTACGAAAACTTTCACTACCTATTTAATCGAACTTTCGAACAAAAGACTCAAATTAAATTCGGGATCTTGCTCGAAATCATGCCAGTAATAAAAGCCCTATGTTCTTAACGACTCCCAAACGAAGCAAATGCGTCAATTGAGGACCACAATTTACGTCCCAAGAACCCTAATCTTTTGAAAGTTTCCAAATTCGATATCTCCTTAATCCGAACACCAATCTCAAATTAATTTTGGGTTTATGATCCTTATATCATGTCGAACAAAAGCCCTCTATCCAATCGAAATCACAAACAAGGAAAATACTCAATTTTGATCGAGATCCTCGCCCCTAGAACCCTAATCTGCGAAAATTTCGGGCATCGATTTCACACAACTCGGAACACCAAATTCAAATTAATTTTGGGTTATGAATCCTCATAACATGTATATTAATAGCCCTCAAACAATTTCACAATTCCAAACCTTGAGTGATCGAATTCTTGAAGCCCCAATCTACGCCTTTTAAATCATAATATCTCAAATTCTTGCCCACGATTTTTGAACCACCGAAGCAAATTATTCCAATCCAAATCGTGTTATTTACCCTCACATCATTTCTAAGAAAATCATTTGTCAATTTCAAAATTCAGCAACCGAAACGGAACCAATTGATGATCTAGTTTTTCTCCTCAAGGAATTCTAACTCACGAAATCACATCTTTCCATTCCTCCTCCACTATAACATTTTTTCGATACGACGTAAGCCACGATGACTCATGCTCAAAACAGATCGATCCAAAAGAATGAGCATGAGATAATCGAATTTAAAATATTCCAAGACAAGGAGATGCGAGACAAGACAGAGTTGTTGGAGATAATCAATTACTATCATTACAAGGCCCAAAGGATGACCTACCACCATCATCGTGCCGAAGAGCGACTTACAAAAGCGATAGAGGACAACAAAACACTTATGAAAGTCCACATTAATAAGTGTCAACAGTTAGAACGCTTCGAGCAGGAGTTCAATGAGCATCGGGGGAACATGTGGACTCAAATTCAAGCCCTCATAAATGAGAGGAATGAATTGGCACAGGAAGTCGCCTACAAGCAGTCTATGATAAATTTCCTGATGGAAGATGAAGATCATATGATACTGGAAGATGTTGAAGGGGATTTAGGAGACGGAGAAACAATAGACTAATTTTTCTAGTATGCAATAACTTTAGGATAATAAATAATAAATCTTGGGTATCATAGTGATGATTTTCTTTGTTTAGGATTTCGTGGTGAACCTCTCAGTTTAATTAGTAAAATTTTAATTTACTCTTCGAATGTATCTGGAATTGTGTTATTCCATGGTTACGCTCCTACGCAACAACTTTAAACCTTCATTCCAAGAGGAAACTCGGAACTCTATTTGCTCAATTTTCTAAAGTTAAGATACATCATTCTTTGTTTTCGAAATCATTTAGTATACTTTAATGATTCACACGAATATGGAAAGTATGTGTGTGGTTTGAATTCTAAAAAGTTTTAGTATGTTTTAAACTAAAAAATTAAGAGATATGTGTATGTGAAAGTACGCTTGGCGGAGCAAAGTGCCACATTATGTGGGAGCCACCTCTTGAACCGACGGGGCAAAGTGCTACACATAATGGGGGCCACCTCTTGAATCCAATAAGTTGTAATATGTGTATGTGAAAGTACGCTTGGCGGAGCAAAGTGCCACGTTATGTGGGAGCCACCTCTTGAACCGACGGGGCAAAGTGCTACACATAATGGGGGCCACCTCTTGAATCCAATAAGTTGTAATATGTGTATGTGAAAGTACGCTTGGCGGAGCAAAGTGCCACGTTATGTGGGAGCCACCTCTTGAACCGATGGGGCAAAGTGCTACACATAATGGGGGCCACCTCTTGAATCCAATAAGTTGTAATATGTGTATGTGAAAGTACGCTTGGCGGAGCAAAGTGCCACGTTATGTGGGAGCCACCTCTTGAACCGACGGGGCAAAGTGCTACACATAATGGGGGCCACCTCTTGAATCCAATAAGTTGTAATATGTGTATGTGAAGGTACGCTTGGCGGAGCAAAGTGCTACGTGTGTAGGAGCCACCACTTGATTCGGCGGGGCAAAGTGCTACATGATGTGGGCGTGCCACATGCATGGGAGCCACCTCTTGATCCTTAAGAGCAAAGTGCTATACACACGGGAGCCACCTCTTGAATCCAATAAGTTGTCATATGTTTATGTAAAAGTAAGGACTTGGCGGAGCAAAGTGCTACGTGTGTAGGAGCCACCACTTGATTCGGCGGGGCAAAGTGCTACATGATGTGGGCGTGCCACATGCATGGGAGCCACCTCTTGATCCTTAAGAGAAAGTGCTATGCGCATGGGAGCCACCTCTTGAATCCAATAAGTCATTGTGAATTTTTGTGTAAATGTACAAGTAAAGGCTTGGCAGGGCAAAGTGCTACGTGTGTAGGAGCCACCACTTGAATCGGAGGAGCAAAGTGCCACGTTATGTTGGAGCCACCTCTTGAACTGACGGGGCAAAGTGCTACACATAACGGGGGCCACCTCTTGAATCCAATGAGCAAAGTGCTATGCACATGGGAGCCACCTCTTGAACCCAAAGAAGCCACTATGTGATATGTGTTACGTGCTTATGTGATGTATTTCTGAAGCCGGCTCAAGTTTCGAGGACGAAACTTCCAATAAGGAGGGAGGGATGTGAAGACCCAGAATTTTGGTCAAACAAATTACGTGATACCGAGATAACATTGAAAAATAAATAATAATAATAGATTTACATTATGGATGAATTTAATTATATTATTCAATCTTGTGGACTTTTAATCACATATTTAAGTTTATAACTTATTAGAGTTGTGTAAGAGAAAATATATAGGTTATATGATTTTAGCTTATAAACTTATTAGAAATCATTGAAAATAATATTAATAATAATAATCAATCTTAAATCTTGCAATGAATAGATAAAAGTTTATGGACTATAATTCCTACAGTAATCCTACATTTTTGAAAGTACATAACTAAATCATTCAATGAACTTGCCTAAAATCATGTCACTAATGGCCTAAACACATTCTTTTCCTTATCAATCATGACATTGATGATTTATCAATTGCCTCGTGTTAGCCATCATTGCCTTGCTAAAATCATGACATTAGACATTCAATTATAATGACCAAAGTTTGGGAACCTTACCAAATCATGTTGTCATTACATTGCTATCATCATCATATTAGACATGCCAAAGTTTAGGAATTGATCAATTAATTCTCCTACAATAAATAATAAAAGTCCTCTATTCAATTGCCCAATGGAATTAACCAATTCATTTGCCTTCCCAAATCTTGTCATTAATCATTCAATGACATTACTCAAACATGACACTAAATGGCAAAAGTTTAGGAATCTCCATTATTCCTCACACTTTAAAATCACCTCACTCAATCCCATTTATTTGCCTCCCAATCACATTAACACCATACATCCATCCAATTATTATTTAGCTCCAATCTTGTGATTAGAAGGCTATAGAAATGAATATACAATTAATATCATCCATTTAAAATATTACCTTTTGACCTACATTGAATCTTGCCATTGTTGAGCCAAATTGGTGGATCTACATTGGACCATCACTCTTCACTTTAAAACCACAATACACTATGCCAAGAAAAGATTATTTTACACTCTCCAATTTTCGAAAATTCACCTACTCACACACACAAAATTCGAAAGCTTCAAGGCAAGAGAGGAGATGATTCACACCACTTCATAATCCGGGATCCATTCTACCATACTTTGTATATCCGACTGTAAATGGGTTTTTGCTACAACTTCATTTCGTTTTCAAAACTATATGTATGCTTTAAATCTCGATTGAACAACCTATGAAAAGCATGCTTTTAAATCAAATAACTCGTTATGTGGATATGTGCAAGATATGTGTTTATGTGTAAGAAATGTGTTTATGTGCCAAGATCTATGTGATTTGACAAAGAAATATTAAAGGATTTTTGCTATGATTATATGTATTTTTGTACTATGTTCAATCGGCCCCTACTTGCTGGGTGTTTTCCCAAACGCTCACCTCCCTTACCTCCCCTCCCAGACAAAGACGAAAAGAAGAGATCGAGGAAGAAGAACAAGAATAATTTTCGGAGATGATCCACGGAGAACCTTCAAAGAAATTTATTAGTTTTATTTGCGTTTTCCGCATCTTTGATTTAATCCTAGAGAATAGTATTTTGTAATAGCAATTGTAAGGACAATTTAATGATTTTGGAATAAATAGACTGGTTTTATCAAAGATCTGTATACGAGGCTTGTTGTATTCGAATTTCATATTTGGATTCAACGCCGGTGTCACGCGCTCCGATTTCGGGGCGTGACAAGAATTGAGAGAAGAATTGAGACTGATAACTATTACTTCATGAACTGGTTGAACGGATACAATGTTTATATACAAATCTATTTATACTATTCTCATAGCTAGCTTGAAGTAAGAACGCAACTAACTAATAAGCCAACTATGTGTCTTATCATATTAATTGAGTGCATAATCTTCACTATCCCCTGACCAGTTTGTTTGATGATGCCTTTAAGTGTAGTGCCCTTAGGGGCATCATCACCATTCATTTGGAATCTTTTTTTAAAAAAGAAAAATAAGATTCCAAATGGATGGTGGATGATGCCCTGAGGACAGTGCCCTTAAGGGCAGCAACAATGAAACCCCCCTGACCTCAGTCTGTCCCAGCTTCCTATGTGCCAGCTTGTTCTCTTCCAACTTCTTCTTTTGTATAGTTGTATCAATTCCTCATCATATTTTGTTTGTTTTTGTCCATTTTTTCTGGTTAAATAGTTACTTCGACGTTCTGATCTTTACTGCAATTTCCTCCAGATAATGTCAAGACTTAATATATATGCATTAAAGATCTACGACTAAACACACGAATTCAGTCCATTAAAAGAGTGTCCTCACCTTAAATGGGAAGTGTATTATTCACAAAAATATTTCCAAAATCCCACAGAGCCCAATCTTAGCCAAAAGTCAGCAGTCAGGATCCAAAACATAGAAAAGAAACAACTAAGTACCGTTTGAGGCTAGCCAAAATTTCCTTTCAAGAACATAAAGAAAGCCATGAAATAAGTATATGTAATTTTTCCATAAAAAATAAATTTCAGTACATTAAATCAATATTTGTGGTTCGACTCTGCAAGCAAAAATAGAGCAACGGCAGAATGAAACTCAACCAGGACTGGATATGGAGTAAAACCCTCTGTTTTCTTCATAACTTTCTTATGTTTATTGTTCTGCTCGTGCATGGCCATTCAAAGTAAATATATTATCTTTAAAGGCATGCCTTTATGTTTCATGTGACAAGTTCAAGTTGGTTCGAAATTTTTTTAAGCCAGATTTGGGGTCCAACTTATTTTGTTTCATATTCCACGAGCTGCTCGCTAACTTTAATATTTTATTAATATAATATAATCTTATATTGAACAAATATAATTTGAGTCTTTTGATTACTTATTTTTAAGCAATAGTTCGAATAATTCACAAACATACTAGAATAATTTGAGCCGAGCTCGAGATCGAGCTCTGATTTGAGTCGAATTCAAGAAAAAAATATTTAAACTTAGAAATAAGTTCGATTAAAGAAATTGTATATTTATACTATTTGGACTATGAAACTGTACAATTTATTTACAGATACTATATTTTTGAATTTAAGACTCAAGTACTTAAATATCATTATATTGTTGTTAATGGATTCAATTTTATGAGTGGTCTGATGTTGGTAAATTAATAATATGGAGAGGTAAGAAGAGTAAACCTAGCAATTTAAACTAGTTATGGGGAAAATTACAATTTTGATGTATGTTTGCCTCATTGTAATTTTAGTGTCTTAAGTAGTCAAATATCAGTTTAGCCCTGAATCTTTGCTCTTTTGCGATTACAATATTTTGTATTGCACGCATGAGTGATGCTTTGTATGACACCGCCTCATCAGTAATGACTAATTACAAAGGAAAAGACTAAAATGGTAAAAAAAAAATTGAAAGATACAAGATTAAAATTGAAATTTGACAATGTTATGGGATAAAATTGCAAATTGACAAACATAGAAGATTAATATTACAGGTTTCTCAATAGCTATGCATCCCACAAAATAACTCTATGAACATTAAAATTATCATATTCTCAATTATTGTTACGAAGAGGTTGATATTAAAAAGATTTTAGAGTATATATTTAAGAACTTTCGAGATGATTTTTTGTATATGTTTCTATTAATAATTAATTAGAATAATTATTTTTTCGACACTATTTTGCATCCGTCATTTATGAAAATATAATAAGATCGATTATAAAAAATAATCACTCAAGTTGAGCTTTCGGACAAGAAGTGAAGGCTAACCACTCAAAAGTTGAGCTTTCGTATTATTAAAAATCACATAAATTTATTGAAGACATTAACATGTACCTATACAACCATTGTCTCCATTTGTCAATCAAATCCGTCAATATCACATTTAGCATCATTGAGTAATTTCAGAAAATCATACATAAATTTTAATTTTCTTTCTATTTAAAATAACATATATGCCATGATTGGCGTTATCAAATATTAACTGAGGTTTATTTGATGATGCAAAGCATCTCAACACTCGAAATGAGATAATATATTTTGTTTGGAATATATCATTAGTTGTTGAACTCCAAAAATAATATGACTGAGATAGTATCAAATTTTCTCTTCTTACAATATGTTCTCTTTCAGCAACCTCACAAAGGCAAATGCCCCAGCTGAGACTACCCACTATGGAGAATGTGGTGATTTGATTAATACTGGGTCAACATCACATCATCGATGTGCACAAAAACTTTGTGGCATCAGCAATTGGGCAATCAAAAAGACATGAAAATGACACCCGGGCTTTTCCGGTTGGTTACCACAGATTCTCCCGAAAGGGATACCTAATGTTCGAGATTGGGCAATGGCCAAAAAATTTGAAATCTCTCTCTCCCATACAAAAAATGAAAAAGCCAACAAATATAATTTGTTTTACACAAAATAAATTTGAAACAATTAAAAGACTTAATCAAACGACCATGGCATCAATATCCCAAAAAATAAAGAAAGAAACAAGCATCAAATATTAGCTAGACTTCCATTAAGAGAGATATAAATTGAATTCTATCTATGATCAGATAATGCATGTAAAGATCGAATTTAAACGTAGGAGTGAATTCTAACATCGAATTGGATGAACAAGAGAAAATTTCTACTTTATGCAACTGTTTACACCGTACATTACAGAATATTTGCAATGCTTAATAACATGAAGAGCGTAAACTCATTCTCAAGTACTTGTAGCGGTTCAACGTTACACAGCTTTTGCGTCCTATAAGCCATAATTCATAGAAATTCTCTAACCATCAGAAAAAATTTGAGATATGGCAAATATACTATATTAATATGGGTTATGATAAGATATAAACCATCTTATTCCGGACATATTTGACGCTTACGCCAAAAAATGACTAAAATTGTAAAAGTAACAAATATAGTGAATTAAGACTGAAATTTGACAATATAGATGACCAAAATCATAAAAGATAAATACAAAGGGTCAAAATCGTAAACTTTAATTTATTTAGGTGATTAAATAAGAGATTTTTATAAAATTATAAAATTTTAAATATTTTTATTCGAGAATCCAGTGTTTCTTATTACAAACATAATGCTACTCATATAATGGTTAGGTAAATTATAAAAAATATCTCCTAGACAAGGGTATTTGCAATAGTATTTCCAAGTTTTAGAAATAATCAAATATAGTCTAAAGAAACTATTTTTTAGCAAAAGTAATCACATATAATTATTTTTATCAAATATAGTCCTATATAATTTTTTTAACAAAAATAGTCCCGAGTTTTGTTATAGATTTAGGGACCATTTTTGTTAAAACATTTATGCGGGACTCTTTTAGTTAAAAAATAATTTATTTGAGACTATATTTGATTAGTCCTAAAAATCTATGACTACTATTGCAAATGTACCTATTTATGAGACCATAATTTACTCTGATCGTTATTAGGCAAATCCTTTCACAAACATGAGAATCGGATCATAGTGCGAGTTGCATCCTTCCATTCCCAGCTGTTGTTTCAACTTCCAATTCTCAGACTCTAGCTCACCTTTCCTCTTCCTGGTTTCTTGCAGCTCCTTTTCGAGCACAGCTTCCCTTTCTTTGCTCTGGTGCAGGTATTCTTTGAGCTGCGCATTCTTTCGTATCAAGTCCTCCCTTGACTCCTTGGCTCGCCTTTTGGCTCGTTCGCGGTTGAACCAGCTCGTAATTTGCTCCACATCCAGTCCTGTAACTTTAACAAGCTCAGTCTTCTTCCGTTTACTCAAGTGTTCGGATTCTTCATATGCTGTATTTAGCGCATCGAGTTGATGTTTTTCGAATCGTTTAGCCATGACACACATTGATTATTAACTCCCATTCAGGAGCCATTTGGAGGCCATGGGATTTATAGAATTGCCAGCCATGAAAGGAAGAAAAACATGATTGAGACAAGCAGATGAAGTTAAGATAAGACGGTGATTACATGGAGGGGTCTCTTTCGACAAAATCAATACATTAATATAAAATGTTTGGCACAAAATATGTAGCCCAAAATACAAAGATTCAAATTTTAGGCCAATTGAACTCTCAAGTTCCAGATGATTTATGCCAGTTGGCTTCTCCGTTTTCATCACATAGAATTTATCGACCATATAAAAGTTAAATTGACTCCTCCCTTAAAGAAGCCATCCAATAGATATGGATGTAAGATTCGATGAGACACTTAGTACACAAAAGCTACCAATTATTTTGTTTTCGACATCCTCGCCCAAGGTGGTAATACTGGCTTTGCTTTGTATGAACAAAACGTTGCTAAAATAACGGGTTTAACCAGGGGACAAAACAAGGTTCGGGGAGCGAGTGCATTATTGAAAAGCTAAAACATAGAAGTGTATATTAAGTAGGGTTGGGAGTCCGGTCGAGTTTTTCGGCAGTGAAACACTAACCTAAGCCGATTTTTCCTCTTCAATACCCGACGTACCCGAAATTTTATGCAAAAAATCCAGCCTTAGTTAAATAAACCTATACAGTGTCAAAGTTTTACAGCAGCTAAAATAAGCCATATAGAAGAGCAAGCAGACTCATCAAGAAAAAAAGTTTCATCATTAACGTTTCACAATACTTAAGAAATCTTAGTCCATACCTTACGGCTCTGGCCTCTGTAGTCCTGTGGATCTGCGCCTCTGGCTCTGCTATCTGCGGACGACGAGGCGAGGATCTGAGAAGCGTGAAGGCGGAGATGGACGTGAGTGAGAAGCGTGAGGGGGAGAGGTGGAGTGAGTCTGGAGAAGAGGGGAGATTTGAGAACAAAATTAATTTGATAGGGTTTTGAAGTGGCTTTTGGGTGTTGGGCTGGGTGGGTAACTGGGTATTGGACCATGGTGATAAAATTTAAAAAAAAAAAAAATTAATGTAATTTAAACGGGAAGCAGCTGCAGCCTTTTGATAGAGATGAAGAAATTGACGCAAGTATGATAAAATCAAACCAGGGGATGCACTGTGCTGAAAATTCTGAGGATGCCCTTCATCTCCAGTTCCAGAACCTTGCACCCTGCACGTGGCATTGATGGTAATTCAAAGATAAAAGGGAGGACCTTCAATGGATGCTTCGAGGATAAGCGACATCCAATTTTGGATAATGGGCATGAAATTGGACCTCATGTTTTGGGCGATGGAGTGCAGGAGGAGTTGAGGTTTTGGATTTAAGTTTATTTTTCTCTCTTTCTATTATACACATGTGGCACACCTAAGTATGCGTAACATTCATATATTTGTTGGGTTTGAGTATTCAAAATTATTTTCGGGTTCCCATTTAAAAAACCGACACCAACCCAAACAAAGTTAGTCGGATTCGTGAAAACCCGATACCCAATTTTTTTGATAAAACCCGTCCTACCCGATCGGTCAGGTCGGGTACCTGATACCCAAAGTTTTTTGTCCACCTCTAATATTACGGACATAGGTTTTACAGTTGTAATAGATTAAAAAATATATAATGGTATTTCATTTAAAATCAGAAAAAAGGGTCTTTTATTTCCATGTGATTCAGATGAGTACGAGGGTCATCATCAAAAGTTAAATTTAACTGATTGAACCGAATTAATTCATAAATTCGGTTTTATTTTTTAAAATATTGGTTAAATCAGTTCGCTTTTTCGATTTTGATTTTAATAATATTAGTTAATCGATTTAACAGATTTTTGATATTTTTAAAAAATAATTTCTTTATTTTTTTATTTTTATTTAAAATTTTCGGTTGATTCGGCATGTAACCGAATCAACCGATATTTTATGGGTTCGGTTAGTCCAATTTTGTAAAAAAAGTTTGGTCGGTTAGATTATTTAATTTTTTTGGCTTTTCTGGTTTCAATTAATTCGGTTTGGTGGATCACGATATTAACGGATTGCTCGCCCCTACAATTGAGCATTAGGGATAGTATCTTGTTCTTGGATGGTAGCTCCCTTGACTTAAAATCGGATATACTTATTTAAGTACAAAGAATAAAATAATTTTTGTGTCATACACTTGGGAAAATTCTTATCGGGTTTGGACCTAATATATGCATCAATAAAAATCAGATATGCCAACCAAAATTAATCAAACTATGGTAAACCCATTTTCTTCATTTTGGTCAATAGGTGAAACGCAGACACAGTCCACACAAGGATTTTCCATACATTTGATAAGCCTTTTAAGTATATACTTTTGACCCTTGCGGTAAATACCAATCTCTGTTAATATATGAGGTAGAGGAAGTGATAGAAGACTATGCAACAAAGTTGAATGATGGCAAGAGGCATTAATTATAACAAGTTTGTATCTAGGGATCATAACATAACAATGTCAATGTTAATCATGATTTAGTGGGTTTACTTAAAATTGACTTCGCTTAGCCATAATTAAAAGTTGAGTTCAATATCATGACACATAATCGATATCTATATATCTATAAATGTATGGATATAGGGTCAAAGTTTTCCATTGTTATTTTATTATTTTGGCTATAATCCATTTGATGGATGGTTAAGATTGATGGGCATAGTTAGGGTAAAAAAGGACTAACAAACTAAATATAAATATTTTTGACAGGTTTGGAAAAGTTTGGGTAAAACGTGAATATTAATTTTTTTGGCAGGTTATTAATTAATTTTTTGAATCTAAATAATGAAAAATTAAGGATATTCATTGTGAGAACTTTATGACCCAAATACTCATTTCCAAAATTATGACCAGATGTCTCCATTACCCCCACATGAATAATGACAAATTAAGCCTATTTATTGTGAAAAAATTATGATCCCAAAGCTCCATTCCCAAATTAATCTCAAATGCATTGATTAGGGGACCCAAGTAGAATCAGAAGTCTTCCCAAATCCAAATGACAACACAAATGTGAAAGATATGTAAAAACCCGGATCATATAGCCGATATTTTCTTTGGTTATTCTGAATATTTACAATAGTGTCGCTAAAATTAGGTCCCGGTGAGTATTAGCCTGAATTGGCGCGTATCACGAGAGCCTAAATCTTCAATTTCAGCAAACTTTGTGAATGTCCAACTGAAAACCATCAAGATTTAAACGATAGGTCGGTCTAACGGATACTCATATGTGTCGTAAGTGCTTTGTACTAGTATGATTAAGTGTCCGAACTCATAGTCCGAACTCATAATCTTTCATTTTCAGTTTTTGTTAAGTGGAAAGAACATGTGTAACTGTTTTAATTTTCTAAAATATGTAAATACATTATACATACATACATATATATGTACATATTTCTTTCTCTTTTAAAACAATCAAATCCACACAGAGGCATGTTTTTATTAAAACTACATGTATATTTCAGCACAAAAAAATTATGGAACCAAGTGGTAAGAATATGACTCGGCATTTATCTTTGACCGACGTGGTGGGGTGGTTATAAGCTCTGCTCTCATGTGGTAGAAAATCGTTGTGGGTTAGATTATCTGATTAGATCATTGATTCAACCACGACAAATGCTGTAAGATATAGATTTCAACTGCGTATGATCTTTAAATATTTTATATTTATATGAATCGAGAGAACACTGATTAAACTCTGGAATGGTGAATCGAATTTAAATAATTTTTTTTAGTTTATCTGGATATGATCTGAAACATATTAGCCCTTAACCCCAAGGAACTTAGCCCTTAACCATACAAGTATTTTCCTTCCACGATTTTACGTATTTTCTTCACCTTTTATATATGTATATGAATGTTTGTTTATTCATTGTTCATACTTCATTATCCCATAATTCTTCAACTGATCTGAATTGACCTTTTGGGAATATAAATCTCTCGCCTGTGAATCCTCTTGTCTGTGGGATCTTTCCAATCTTACTAATTTCTTCATCTGTTAATTCCCAATCCAAAATTTGAAGATTCTGTCTCATTCTCTCACTGTTGAAACTCTTCACAATAGGGGTTGCTCCCTGCTCATATACCCATCTCAATGCCACCTGAAATTTTATTACTAAAAGTTTAGTTCCAAGACTTTTACTGAGTAGGACTGAAACCAAACTCGACTCGAGTGGTTTGAGTATTCTCTTGAGTCGAGCTCGAGTTTTGATGTCTCACAGTCTCAGGCTCAAGAACTTGAGTACAAGATATTATTTTTTAAAATAATAATTCAATTATCATTTTACGTTTTATTTTATAGTAAATTACATACTTTAATGCTGAGAAATTTACAACTTTGGTCATATAACTTGACCATTTTCCGTTTTTAGTCATGTAAGTCATAAAAGTTAAGTCTTTCTCCAATAAATTGGTCTTTGCTTTCACTTTTAGTCTTTTTTCGCCTGAATGCTGAATGCTGACTGCTGACTTAGCAGCGAAAATCCAAATCGATATGTCAAACGTCAAGTCATCGTTACCGCAAAAAGGACTAAAATAGCAACAACGACTACAAGATCAAAAATGGAAAATGACCAAATTACATTTTTAAAACCGTAATTTCTCCACTATAATTATTCAATTTTCAAAAAAAAGATTGTAAAGATTTTTTCTTCAAAAAAATATTTAGTACTCAAGGTCGAAGAAATTGTGCTATTTGATCGAGCTCGAAAAGCAAGAGGTACACGGTGTATATATAAAAAATAATAATTAAGAGGCACCTGGGCTATGGTCTTATTTTTAGCAGTCGCAACTTCGTTGATAACTGGGCTCTGCATGACTGCAAGTGATCCCCAAAGAGCTCCATTTGCCCCAAGAGGAGACCAAGCACAAACATTAATCTTTTTTCCCTTGCAAAACTCCAACATTTTGCGTTGCTGCCATGCTGCATTCAGCTCAACCTGAATCTCAATCGAGGGACGATTTAATGTATCTCCGAATTTCGCATAAAAATATGTACATAAAATTCGAATTCTACTATGTCTTCCCAAAATTTGTGTAATACGGCAAAATTTGTCCAAATTTCATATATTTTGGTTTTTGGTCATCTAAGTAATCAAAGTTGGGTCTTGGTACAATCACTCTATCTTCTTTGTTCCTAATTCTATTTTATCGGAGTGCTGATGTGATGCTGAAAATTGCAGGCCGGAATAGGAAGAAGCAAAGTTATTTTATTAAGACCAGCTTTGACGTGAAACAGGTTTAGAGGAGTAAATTAACTATTTCCCCATATATTTATTTTACCTGGTTAACTGCTGGTGGGATGGTTGCATTTAGCAGCAGTTTGGAGAGCTTTTCACGGCTGAAATTGCTTACACCAATGGAATTGGCTAAACCCAATTTAGAGCACTCTTCCATGCCCTTCCAAACCTCCTTTATATCAAAATAAAGCATGTCTTCTTCACTCAATTTAAAAGGGTTAGTAGCACTTTGCTTTATCCTCAATGGCCAATGTATCAGATATAGATCCACATAATCTTGCCCCAACTTACTACATTAATAATATTAATGATTAGATTCTCAAAACTTTTATGTTAGGTGAAATTGATTATGATTAATAAGTTGATTCACACAAAATAGCCAAGAAATAGGAAAAAAAAATAAAACTTTCAAAATATATATTTATCTTAACTAAATTACTTTGCTAATCAAGATTATATCCTTATTTATTATAGGACAAAAATACGGAAAAACGACATCTCTGGGCTAGCTGGATTGATTTTTACATTGTCCAATTAATGTGACGGCTCCGATTTGAGCCTTGTAAACTCAATTCCCATCCCCTTTGATAAAAAAACAAACAAAACAAAATGGAAAAACAAAATCTAAAAAACATTTCAAAAATTGTAAGCCTATGTTAACAAAATAAAAAGACACTATAAGATCTAAAAATGAAAATGGAATATAATTTTGAATTTCAGATTTTCTATATGCAAAAATAAATATTACCAAAAATCGTAAAATTGCGTATTCATTAAATTAAATAAATATTATTGTAATTTTTTTTTGAAAAGTTGTATTTTCTTACACATATAATTTTTTTTAAAATAAACTTGTAATATATTAATAAACAAACATGTACAATAAAAATCAGACACAATCACTCAAACACCGACAATGTAACCAAAACCAGCAGCATATACAAGCGTCGTAGCATTGCCATATAAGCGTAGCATTGCCAATGACTATAACACATCTAGTAAGGAACGGATGAAAAGGTGAGTTGTTTTATTTTGTTAGGCATAATAATTAATTTGCAATTAAATAAGGAATATGTCATCTTCGTTATAAAAAAAAACAATTTTAGGCATAATAATTAATTTGCAATTAAATAATTTATTTTTAAATGAGCCGCGAACTTTATTTTCTCCGCCACCATGAACGAACATGCAATAAAGAAAACAAGTACCGGAGTGATTTCTGGAGGGCCGGCACCACAAGATCACGATGAGTATCTGTTATAAACAACTTCGAAGTGATGAAAATCTCCTTCCGATCCTTAATCAGACCGCCTTCAATCGCCGCAGCCACCGCTCTGCCGACGGCTTCCTCGGATCCATAGGCGGCGGCCGTGTCAAAGTGGCGGTAACCAGCAGCGATTGCTTCCAAGAGGACCGTTGCTAGCTCGTCAGCAGGTGGCATCGGAAGCGACGCGGTTCCGAAGCCTAGACCTGGCATTTTATGGCCGGAATTCAAGATTACTTCGGGAACTGCGCAGCCTGGTTTTCCCATGAAAATTTGTGCAGAATTTTGATTTATTTGAGACCGTGATCAATTATGAGATGGACATAATTGTCGATTTATAGTGATATATATTGCACCAACTAACAAGAGACGCAGCTTTAGATTGATACGTACAGACAATGAATTCATTGTAAAGTACGAGGGGAAATTTTATTTTAGTAAATATTTTTGAGAAACTATAAATCCAAAATTACGTGGTGATATTTCCATAATATTTGAAAATTTTGAGTCTTAATGAATTAAAATTAAGCAAGATAAAATCATGGATTAATGAATTAAAAATAAACAAGACTTATTAATTTGAAAGTACGCAAGAAAGACACGAATAAAAGTTGAATATTAAGAAAAAGGTCAAAAATTTAAAAAATGGGCAGAATTGGAGGTGCCCTAACGCCTCCCAACTGTCACCTAGGGCTCTTTCTCACTGCCTGAAAAATTCCAGGCAGTGAGGTAGGTGTTAGGGCACCTCTGGACAGGCGCCTAGGGCACCATGTCACCTTTTCACACCAAGTTTGCGACCCTTGATGAGTGGGTGCGACTTTTCCCCAAAAAATCACTTCCAAATGACGTCTTTTAGTGATACCATTTGGACAAGTATATATACAACACATCCATTTCCATTCTAAACATACTTCGTGCAAGAATTAAACACAATATATTATGAAAGAAAGCAAAATTAAGATAATTTTGCATTACATTCATATCTTGTTCTTGAAGAAGAGACTTTGCAACATTTGTGGTTGTAGAACTTGTGATTTTGTTATTTGTAGTGCAACAATCACAAGTTGAAGTCATTGTATCTTGTGAGAAGATTGTCATATTTCGTACACATCATGAGCAGGACAAAATCTTCTTAAAGATAAAGTGTTAAACACTTGCCTCGACTTGTTATTGTCATCTTTGCATGCCCGATGTTATAACGAAGAATTTCTGCGAAGAAGCACCATAAGGATCAAATGATACTCACAAATATTAGGTTGAAATGATTTACAAGAGGTTACGAAGGATTTTTATAAATCTGTCTTAAAGACAAAGTGTTAAACATTTGCATCGACTTGCTATTGTCATCTTTCCAAACCTGTTGATTCTTGCGGAGAAGCAACGCAACGATCAAATGATACTCACAAATATTAGGTTGAAATGATTTATAAGAGGTTACAAAGGATTTTTATAACAAATTGAGCTAATTATTTTTATAAAACGAGAAGAAATAGAATTAGTTGTTAAAATAGCTTATTGTGTAATTGCGGTCGTACAAACCTAAACGTGGAGCATGACATATTGAAGCAAAAAATGTATTTTAAGACTTTTTAAAAAGATTGGATGGAGAACTTTTTTCAAAAAAATATTTAAAAAACTAATTAAATCTAGAAGTTCTCTGAGACCGTGTTTGGATGTATTGATTTATTTCTTATGAAATGAATTGATTCGACAGGGGAATTTCAAATGACGTATACTTGAAAAATCCATCGTAATTACTAATATATTTGTGTAAATAAACAGACAGGTGAATCTGAAAACCATCTACACTTATATCCAAATGCCCCTAAATTAATGTTAAATTTCTCGTTAAGAAAAAAAGACATATTTTTTAATTTTTTTTTAAATTAATCGAACCCAAAACATCTTATATCGAGAATCATTAATATTTGTATCCAAACTGATGTAGCTGGAATTTGAAATATACTTTTTTAAAGGGGTTAAGGTTGCAGTACATTATGTCTATGCTCTAGACAGAATGTGGACCTTTCGGAGACTAGTAACAAATTTGGCAAAAAAATAACATAAATGCCTGTTTAAATAATTTGTTAATGGTTGGTTGAGAATAAGGAGACTTTATTATTAAATTAATCTGCGTGATAAATTATGCATGCAAAGGTATATTATGGTATTAATTTTCTCTATTACTTTATGTGGGGTTTGCTCATTTTCTAACCTACTACACAGGTGTCTAATTTATTGATTTGGTTGGGTTTTGCTCCAAATGGGCTTATCCAATAAATGTCATCAATGTGATTTATTTATATATATAAGTGTACTTTTACTTATAATAAAAGTTTTGTAAGTTATATTAGATAATTTAATACAAATTAACAAAATTAGTAGAATCGAGTGTTTGTTGTTTTATCGAACGCTTCAGCTAATACTAATTGCAATTCAAATATTTTAAATTATATGAAAACTCCATTATGAAGTTTCAATTGCTTTCCTACTCAAGTAGGGAAGTTGTTTCTCTCCATTGAAAGTATTTAAATAATGTTTAAGAATCAATTATGTTGATAGGAATAATATGGGATTAAACGCGTATCTTATTTATGGCACAACTAGAATTTAAACGGATGGAAATTCAAGACGACGTTGCCATCTTAAGTAGTTGACAGTTAATATTCCTCGAAATAATTTTTGCCACCGAACTCTTCAATATATTTAAAAAATTGTACAAATAAAGTTTAAATATAATTTAAATTAAAATGCCATTAGACACTACGAGTGTGTTTGCAGTTGCTTATTCAAATTACTTCTATGTTTTGTTTGCTTAAAGGTAAAAAAAGTTGCTTTTAAGCAAAATCATTTAGTGTTTGTTATTAAAATAAAAAAACAGCTTAATAAACTTCAATTAATTATAAAATTGTCATCAAACAACTTAAAGCAGTCAAAAGTATTTCATGACCTGCTTCTCAATTTCTGTTTTTTCTGCTTATTTTTAGAGAAGCAATAACAGAAGCAAGGAAATAAAATACTCAAAATCTGTTTTTTATCTGAAAAGTAGATAACCAGTTTGCAAAGCATTTGTAAACACACATTACATCTTGCGTCAATGTCCTTTCTTTTTTCTTGTTTACAAAACAATTGACATGTATCACGGCATGACATTTTTAAAGACATCGTCTTTAAAAACGGCATAAACAAATTCTGGTACAACGGTGAACCTAAGACCTCTAGCATAACAGATCAATCATTATAAGATTTGATATTTAACGACAAAATTTACTGAAAAAACGGTAATAAATATGATTAATCAAATAAATATTCTTCCGACAACTTTTAGTAGCAAATCATTTTTATTTACTTTATGTAATAATATTATGTAAAACAAAAGCAAATTTTTTACATAAAATACAAATTATTTTTTTGGGCTTAATAGTTTTTCTAAGAAAAATGTAACAAATTAGCCAAATATGGATAATTTTTTGCTGATTATACGACAATTAATGTAGGCAAATTTGGTATATAATTTCATACAAGGAAAAAAAACAGTTAAATAAGTTCTGCTTAACAAAATAGTTTTAAGTTCGTTCTTCAACATTCGAGTTGGTTGTATATTAAAATATTGGTAATTAAAAAAATGATCACATAAAATACTGATATTTGCAATAGTAGTCCCAAACTTTTAGTACTGAAAATATATAGTCCCACATAATTGTTATTTTAACAAAATTGGTCTCAAACATTTTTTCCATTAAAAATAACGAAACAGACATGTATTGTGCACATGAGGACATGTGCCGTGTGATGAACTTTTTCTTGAACAGACAAGTGTCATCGACATGTTCGTTTCATTTTTTATTTAACGAAAACGTGATTTTAGGAACAATTTTGTTAAAAAATAAATTTTGTGGAACTAAAACATTTATGTGAGACTGATTTTGTTAAAAAAACATTTTCTTTGAAATTATATATGTTTAATCCTAAAAGTTTAAATCACTCTTATATTATATTAAACCCAAACTACAAAGCGAAGAACCTAGCTGAAGTAATGAACTATGGTGATAGGACTTTCCCAAGAACAGATAAGCTAGGGAACATATCAAAGCTGCTTAGTAAACTAAGTTGAGATCAGAAAAGCTGTCGACAGAAAAGTTAAGCATAATTGAACTAAGTTGATCGAGCGATGTAAGAACTAAGCATACGAGTTAACTAAGCTGGATTATTTTTCAATTGTAAAAGCAGGACAACAAAGTAGAATAGATAAAGTAAAGTTGATTATGTACTCAAGACAAGCAGACTAAAGCAAAGCTCATCTGATCATGAAATATTTTGTTAAATCGCCAAGGACAAAGTTGTTTTCTTCAGAATATCAAGACTTTTAGTTCGATTATGTGTTGCTCTATTCTAAACAGTGTTTTGAAAATCGGTCCGGATTGGTCGGTTCAACCGGTTTAACCTGTAATCGGTGATTGGTTCGGTCAGGTCGACTCTTCAAAACCACCATACTAAAAAATCAGTGAGAACCGGATTAAATCGGTAAAAAACTGGTTCAACCAGTGAACCGGTTGACTGATTAAACTACTAGGTTCCTTCATTTTTTAAAATTTTAATTTTTTTAAAATTATAAATCAAATATTTAGAACAAAATATATTACATATAATTTATTGTTATTGGAATGATTACAAAATAATATTTTATATATGTTTTTATAAAAAAATTCATATAATTTAATAAATGTGTCTTGTATATTATATATAAATTCTCGTAAATTATAATATATGTGAATACTTTCATAATATTGTGTAATGATATTTTTATTACGAACAACTTGAAACTATAACAAATACATGGTATATATATTTTACAAAACTTAAAATAGATATTATATAATGCTGATCACCGGTTGAATCAATAGCTCAACTGGTCAAACCTATAATCAGTAACGACACCGATTTTATGTACGATCCAATTTTGAAAACATTGATTCTAAATAAAGGCTACAAAAGCCGTTGAAGGCTATTGTTAACAACTTTGCAATTTTTGACAAGTGCATTAAATGTACAAGTGATATTTTTTTTTGTAGAGAACAGATTAACATTTAATTCAAGACAAAATGAACTCTGCCAAAAGTTGGCGCTATGCAAAAAAATAGTTTAAGACACTCACTTTTTGAGTAATTTAACATTGATTTTCGGGTATTGATAGATATCTAAATCAGAGCATTGAATACGCTTGAAACTTTTGAACATTTGTAACCATTTAAGTTAAAACATTCAATACGCTTTCTCTACTGCTCGGTGTTTTGTGTAGCATAACTTTAACTGCTCTAGCAGATCATCGAGGACCATTCATGCTGTCACTTATCATTCATTTTCGGTTTGTTTGATGATGCCCTTAAGGGTAGTGTCCTTAGGAGCATCATCACCATTCATTTAGAATCTTTTTTTTTTAAAAGAAAAAAAAGATTCTACATGGATGGTGGATGATGCCCTAAAGGCAGTGCCCTTCAGGACAGCAACAAACAAACCCTCATTTTCTTATATTATGAGCTTAAACAAAAGAGTCAATATACATTGTAATTATCACATTGTATATGAACATGTTGAATGCAATGTTGAAAAATTGGGAATTTCAGCTAAGTTTGGTGAAGCTAGCTACTATATTACCTTCCTGCAAAAGATGAATGAGAGTCGTTGTAGGATTTCTTTCGAACTCTTATAAACAAATTAAGACCCCTTTACTTTATTGCATTTATTTTAATGCTATTTTATTTGACACCAGCTTAGTTAGCATCTAAGTCACATAATCCCCATACCCCCTCCACGCACTGGCGCTCCGGCCGCGAACTGGCGAACTCGATGCGCGTGCGGCGCATTAAGGCGACTTAAGAATTTCTAGTTCGCGTACTAAGATTTTATAATTCGCGCACTAAGATTTCCTAATTCGCGCACTAAGATTTTCTAATTCGCGCATTACGATTTACTAAGTCGCGCACTAAGTTACTAAGTCTTGTTAATCCTCATTAATCTCCGATTTTTTTTTTTTGTAATTATAAAAAAAATTCTTAAATTTTGGGTTTAGATGAATTTTTATGGTTTCTAGGTATTTCGGGTTGGTAAGAAAATTATATTATATTAGGGGTGCTTATCGGACCGGGTCGATCCGGACCCGATCTGAAACCGAACCGGTTAGTCCAGGTCCGAAACCGGAACCGGACTAACCGGTCCCGAACCGGTTTGATACCGGACCGGATCGGTTCTACCGTTCCGGATCCGGTATATTACCGGTTCCGGACAAAACGGATCCGGTTCCGGATTGAACCGGAACCGGATCCATTTTATAAATAAAAAAAAAAAAAAATTTTTTTTCGATAAATCCTTTCATTTTTTTTCCTTTTTTTTAAAAAAAAAAAAAGAAAGAAAAATCTGGTCCCGGGTTGGAACCGGTCCAACCCGGAACCGGTGGAACCGGAACCGGATCCGATTCGGTTCCGCCCATAACGGGTCCGGACCGGACCGGTTTGATCCGGTAACCACCCCTATATTATATGGTAAATAGATAGATAATGAATTACGAAAAGATATAATAACATATGAAAGATTAAAATATATGATAAATCTGTGATTTTGTAATATTTTTGTGGAGTAAATAATAATAAAAATTTGATATCTTAGTTTTTTGCATGAAAATTAATAGAATGAACTTTATAAATAAAAATTTTATTTTTATTGAGTTAATTTAAATGTTTATATCATTTCATAAAGTAATAATATAAGTCTCCGAAATTAATACGAGTCATTTTTAATAAATTCATACTGATGTGATCCGTTATTTTACGTGTTTGGTAGAAATAAATGTGTACGAAAAATAAAAGGAATACACCAAGATTTTTTACGTGGAAAACCCTCGAATTGAGAGAAAAACCACGGGACCCAGTCCAGTATAAAGTTCCACTATAAATATTACTGATTTACAAGATGATCTGGACACAAGAAAAAGTTATTCAATGACTTACACGACTAATGTTGTAGAAATTATAAAAAAGACCGAACAGACTCAAGCTTGCTCTCTTCGGAGTCTTTTGCCCAGAAAAATCCAACCCCTTCTATGAAGTTCTCTGAGGGTATTTATAGGACTGCCCTTAGCAACTAACTCGCGGAAAATCAGCCATATGATGTCCTTTAATCGTGGCTTGATGGGAGCCAAGCGTGTCCGAGAAATCCGCCCCATTAAAGCACGTTCCATCTCCGCCGGTTAATCAGTTTTAATTATGACCGGGGTCTTCCGCTACTCTTTGACCAAAATCCCGAAGAGGGCAAAGGATGCTCGAGAATATGCTGATCAGTATCCTGGGTTTCGACAAGCATCTCTTCGGTATAGCTTCTGCTCGGCAATTTTAGGGTTTGTGTCTTCATTCATGGATTTTACCCGAGAAATCAATATGTCATATGACATCACCTCACCCCCCCAAAGTAAAGCAAGATGAGAGTAGTGAAATCTTGGTTTATTGTCTTCGGGTAAAATCCTGATATGCTCGGGATATTTTAACCGCCTAATTTTCCCGCCTGAAAATTTCAAAAATCTCGCGACGTTTCGTTTCCCAAAGCACATCTATAACCGTTCATGGGTTTTTTATTTGTACGGTGCTGATTTAACGTCTGTTCCAGTGGCACCCCACTATAAATACTCGTTCATTTTGCGGATTTAACTTACTTTACTGCAGTTTGCTTCCGAGCTAGCATTTTAGACGTCCGACCAATCTTTTCATCCATACTTATTTTCTTTCCATTCATCGAGTATGTCTTCTTCTGGCGATATTTCGAAGACTATCGACATGTTCGAGGAAGAGGGTATCCTGGGTCCCTCTCCTCGACACTCTTCTTCCTCTGATAGTGAGGAGACTTCCAGCTCGTCGACAACCCCTGACGCTCGTGGAGAGGAGCTTCAGGCTGCGACAGAGCAGGATCTGATAAAAGCCCGCGTTCCTTGGTTTGAGATATTTGAATCAGGGATTAAATCGCAACGGCACATATCCAGTATCCAAACTAAATGGGGGATTTCAGAGGGGACATCTATTATTGTTCCCCCTCCCGGATCTCGCCCCCACTTGCCTCCCATGGGTTATTTTCCCTTCTACTTAGACCAACTTCGAGGGGGACTTCGCTTTCCTATCCCTTCTTTCTTTGTAGATGTTGCTTCCTACTTTGCCATTTCTCTAAGTCAGTTGTTCCCCAACAGTTATCGATTGTTGGCGGGTTTCTACATAGTCCTATCCTTTCTTGGCTTTTCCCCGACTCCCGAACTCTTTCATTGCTTCTTTCAATTAAACCGAAAAGAGATCGGGCTTTTTTATTTTTCTTCCCGAACAGGGATGGGTTTTCTTAAAAATTACCCCTCTTCCATAAAAAATTGGAAAAGATTTTTCTTTTTTGCTCGCCCACTCCAACCTTGGGACTGTCCCATGAAGTGGAAAGAAAACTTACCGAAGGGCAAGTCAATCAAGGGGCTACTTGAGGGAGAAACATATCTATCGGTTCGTCGTAAGCTTGGCGATCAGTGTTTTAACCTTGGGGAGCTGATTGACGACGGACTGCTGTACTTGTTCCAGCTTAGTCCTAAGGGTGTTTCCCTAAAAATGCCCCTCGGTGAGTATTTACCGAGCATCTTGCTTTGTTTGCGTATTTTGTATTAACATGCTTGAATAATTGCTATGATGTTTCTCTCTTGCAGAAAACAAGATGCTGAAAGCCAAGATTGCTGCTAGCCTGAAGAAAATTGCCGCACCAGAGAAGGCTACCAAACCGACCACTGAAACAAATCCTCCCCCTTCTGTTACACATGCTCCCCCCGAAGAGGTGATTGAAATACCGGAGACGGAGGCCTTGATTCCTCGATCACTGAAGAGGGCGGCCCCCGAGGGCCAAGGTTCTTCCTCTAAACTTCCTCCTGCCAAGAAAACTCCCCCCCGAATCTCCCTTACCCACCGAGCTAATCCATCTCTTCAAACTCGGGCTACTTCTCAACCTGCTCCTGGTGGTTCTAGCTCTTCTCGCCCAACCTCCAGATATCACATACCTGATTGGATTTATCCCCCCAACGTCCCGATTCTGAGAAAACCGGACCCCAAAATTTCCCATTCTATTATTTGTAATTGGGCCAATTCTCCCGACCGCAAATACCTGGGAGGATTGGCCTTCAGCAATTTGATAAATGATTTTTCCACCTCCCTCACTCAGGTACCTTATATCCATTTCCATCTGATAAACTTTTTGGTCTTCGGTATATTAACTTCGTTTATTTGCTTGCAGACCAATCTGATGGCTGGCGAGATTATGACTCGCTTCCAATCCATGCGATCCTCAGATGGGGAGAATCAGAAACATCTTAAACAGCTAGAAGGTATTGGTGAGGAGATGAAGAAATCCATAAAGCTACTGGAAGAGCGATACTCTGCTGCTGTTGTTACTCGAGATAAGGCAGTGGCAGCTCTCGAGGAAGCGCATGGTAAATTAGCCGACTTTGAGGAGGCTAACACCACTTTATCCGGGCAATTCAGGTCTGTGACTGAAGAGAATAAATCCCTCTTAGAACAACTTTCACAAGAGAGATAACTGCGAGCTGAAGATAACAAAGCCCTTTCTGAACAGCTTGATCAGGAGAAACTATCTCGGGCTACTCAGATCGAGGAATCCTGGCTCATCAAAAAGGAAGAGTTTATGAAGTCTGAGGAGTATGGTGATATTCTGGGCGAACGCGCTGCTAAGTTCCTTAACTATGGCTTTGAAGCGTCTGTTCGTCAATTTAAAGCCGCTGGCTATCCTCCTGAAGGAACTTCAACAGATTTTATAAATGTTGATGAGGCCCTGAATACTGTTCCAGATGAATTCCTCCAGTTGTAAATTTAGGAATGTACTCTTTTTGTTTTAAAGTTGTAATCTTTGGACTATGATATTATGAGTTTCCCTGTCTTCTTACACTCTTGTGCAAACTAGTCTCTCCAACAAGCAAACTTTTTAGAACACATCTCAAAGTAATGAATATAACAGAACTCGGGGAAAAGACATCCCGAGCCAACGATTAAACCGAACATAAGCTCGCAAACCCGAGCACAATAACATGGTAATTTCAAGTTAAACGTTGACCAAACATCCCGATCCCACGATTAAACGATGGTATTTTCAAGTTTAAACGTTGACCAAACATCCCGATCCAACGAGTAAACGATGGTATTTTGAAGTTTAAACGTTGACCAAACATCCCGATCCAACGATTAAACGATGGTATTTTCAAGTTTAAACGTTGACCAAACATCCCGATCCAACGATTAACCCGAACACTGCTCGCTACCCCGAGCACAATCACTTAGTCCCATTTTAGGTTCAAATACAGACCAAACTTCCCGATCCTGTATTTAACCTGCCAACAATGGACTATAACAACATAAGCTCGCTACCCCGAGCACAATCACTTAGTGTTTTCAAGTTTAAACGTTGACCAAACATCCCGATCCAACGAGTAAACGATGGTATTTTCAAGTTTAAACGTTGACCAAACATCCCGATCCAACGATTAAACGATGGTATTTTCAAGTTTAAACGTTGACCAAACATCCCGATCCAACGAGTAAACGATGGTATTTTCAAGTTTAAACGTTGACCAAACATCCCGATCCAACGATTAAACGATGGTATTTTCAAGTTTAAACGTTGACCAAACATCCCGATCCAACGATTAACCCGAACACTGCTCGCTACCCCGAGCACAATCACTTAGTCCCATTTTAGGTTCAAATACAGACCAAACTTCCCGATCCTGTATTTAACCTGCCAACAATGGACTATAACAACATAAGCTCGCTACCCCGAGCACAATCACTTAGTGTTTTCAAGTTTAAACGTTGACCAAACATCCCGATCCAACGAGTAAACGATGGTATTTTCAAGTTTAAACGTTGACCAAACATCCCGATCCAACGAGTAAACGATGGTATTTTCAAGTTTAAACGTTGACCAAACATCCCGATCCAACGATTAAACGATGGTATTTTCAAGTTTAAACGTTGACCAAACATCCCGATCCAACGATTAACCCGAACACTACTCGCTACCCCGAGCACAATCACTTAGTCCCATTTTAGGTTCAAATACAGACCAAACTTCCCGATCCTGTATTTAACCTGCCAACAATGGACTATAACAACATAAGCTCGCTACCCCGAGCACAATCACTTAGTCCCATTTTAGGTTCAAATACAGACCAAACTTCCCGATCCTGTATTTAACCTGCCAACAATGGACTATAACAACATAAGCTCGCTACCCCGAGCACAATCACTTAGTCCCATTTTAGGTTCAAATACAGACCAAACTTCCCGATCCTGTATTTAACCTGCCAACAATGGACTATAACAACATAAGCTCGCTACCCCGAGCACAATCACTTGGTGTTTTCAAGTTTAAACGTTGACCAAACATCCCGATCCAACGAGTAAACGATGGTATTTTCAAGTTTAAACGTTGACCAAACATCCCGATCCAACGAGTAAACGATGGTATTTTCAAGTTTAAACGTTGACCAAACATCCCGATCCAACGATTAAACGATGGTATTTTCAAGTTTAAACGTTGACCAAACATCCCGATCCAACGATTAACCCGAACATTGATCGATAACAGGAAATTTATTTATTTCAGAAATACATATGGGAATAGTAACGATAATTGAAAGATTACACAAAGTACTTTCTTAAATTATGAATGTTCCAAGGTCTCACCAGTTCCCGACCTTCGCGATCTTCCAGCCTGTAGGCTCCTCTTCCAATCACCCCTTTTATCTTATAAGGACCCTCCCATTTGGGGGCTAACTACTTTACCTCCCCCGCGGGATTGACTCTTCGCAGCACCAGATCTCCCACTTGAAAAGCCCTCGGGCGAACCCTCCGATTGTAAGCATTGGTCACCCTTACTTTATACAATTCTACTTTAGCCAAGGCTTTCTCTCTCAATTCCATAACCCCGTCTAACTCTAACTTCCTTTTTTCTTCATTCTGGTCGGGATCATAGCTCTGTACTCGAAGAGATTCAACTCCAATTTCTACTGGAATGAGGGCCTCAGATCCATATACTAAGCTATATGGAATCTCTCCTGTAGATACCCGAGGAGTCGTTCTATAGGCCCATAAGACCCCGGGTAATTCATTTACCCACTCCCCTCGAGCTCCTTCTAATCTTGTTTTGATCCCGTGCAATAAAATTCGATTAATCACTTCCGCCTGCCCATTTGCTTGAGGATAAGCGACTGAAGTGAAGACTTGTTTAATTTTCATATCTTTGCACCATTCTTGTATTCTTCCTCCCTGGAATTGTCTTCCGTTATCGGAAATTATTCTTCGAGGTATTCCGAAGCGGCATACTACATTTCTCCATAAAAATCTGATGACTTCCTCCTCAGTTATTTTAGCCAATGGTTCGGCTTCTACCCACTTAGTGAAGTACTCGACGGCTACCAGGAGAAATTTTCTCTGCCCTGTAGCAGGAGGAAATGGCCCAACAATATCCATTCCCCATTGGTCAAAGGGGCAGGAAATGATGCTACTATTAAGAATTTCCGCAGGTACATGGGATAAATTTGCGTGCCTTTGGCAATTAATGCATTTCTTCACAACTTCTTCAGCATCTTCCCTCATCGTCGGCCAATAGTACCCAGCTCGAATAGATTTCTGATATAACATGTTAGTTCCTACATGATTCCCGCAACATCCTTCATGAATCTCTTTTAATAAATGCTCCCCTTCTTCCTTCGAGGCACATTGTAAGAAAGGAATTGAGAATCCTTTCTTGAACAACTTGCCTTCTATCAACACAAATCGGTTCCCCATTCTTTTAACTTTAGCAGCTTCCTTTGGGTCAGAAGGCATAACCTTTGTTTTCAAGAAATTAATAAGATGCTCTCGCCAATCGGATATAATATATGGCTCCATACTCAGGATGCTATTGACGGATATATGAGAAATTAAGAGCTCTTGCACGAGCACATTCCTGTTCTTCCATTCGTGTACTGAACTAGCCAACTTTGCTAATTCATCGGCACGGGTATTCTCCTCCCTTGGTATCTGCATCAATTCCACTTCTTGAAATTGAGCTATCATCGCCCGCACCTTTTCTACATACTTTCGAAGTTTTTCTTCTTTCACCTTATATATCCCCTTCACTTGATGAACGACTAGCATCGAGTCCATAAAAGCTTTTATCTTCATGGCTCCAGCGTCCAACGCTATTTGGAGACCTGAAATGATAGCTTCAAATTCAGCTTCATTGTTTGAGGATAAAAATCCAAACTGGACGGCAACCCTGACTTCCTCCCCTTCAGGACTAATGAGTATGACACCTGCTCCACTTCCCAATCGAGTAGATGATCCATCCACAAACAAACTCCACTCTTTTTCTTCCGAGGTATGGGTGACTTCTACCAGAAAATCTGACAGAGCTTGTGCTTTAATTGTAGTTCGGGGTTGATAAGTGACCTCAAACTCACTCAGCTCTGTGGCCCATTTTACCATCCTCCCTGATATTTCGGATTTGGATAAAAGCCTACCCAAAGGAGTGTTTGTTACTACCACGATAGGGTGAGACAGGAAGTATGGCCGAAGTCTTCTTGCTGTGGTGACCAGAGCTAAGGCCAACTTTTCAATTTCAGGGTATCGCTGCTCGGCTCCTTGCAGGGCTCGGCTGACATAATATACAGGCTGCTGTTGTCCTGATTTTTCTCTGATTAGCACGGAACTAATGACTTCTTCTGCCACCGATAAATACACGAGAAGTGTTTCTTTAGGCTCAGGCTTATTTATTAATGGTAACTGAGCCAAATAATCCTTCAAATCCTCGAAGGCCTTTTGGCACTGGTCATTCCACTCGAACTTGACTCCCTGCCTTAATGCTTTGAAGAAAGGCAAGCTTCTATCGGCTGATCGGGATATAAATCGGCTCAATGCCGCTATTCTTCCTGCCAATCTCTGCACTTCATTCAATGTCCTCGGAGGATTCATTTCTCGTATGGCTTGGATTTTCTCCGGGTTAGCTTCAACACCTCTTTCCGTAACCATATATCCCAGAAATTTGCCCCTACGAATACCGAAAGTACATTTTGCGGGATTCAATTTCATGCCAAATTTTCGTAAAGTGTTGAAAACTTCTTCCATATCTTTGACCAAGTCCTTGGCTTTTCGGCTTTTGATCAGGACATCATCCACATACACTTCCACGTTCCGACCAATTTGTTCTTTAAACATTTTATCCATCAACCTTTGATAGGTGGCCCAGCATTTTTCAATCCAAAAGGCATTACTACATAACAAAAAGTTCCCCCTGCTGTTACAAAACTTACTTTTGATTGATCTTCCTGTGCCAAAGGGATCTGATGATATCCCTGATAGGCATCCATGAGACATAACAGCTCGTGTCCAGCAGTAGAATCTACAAGCTGATCGATCCTGGGCAAGGGATAACAATCCTTGGGACATGCCTTATTCACATCCCTAAAATCCACACACATTCTCCATTTATCACCAGCTTTAGGTACCAACACTACATTCGAAAGCCATGTAGGGAAGCCGATCTCACGAATGTGGCCTGCTTTTAACAACTCTTCTACCTGCTTGGCAATGACAGCGTCTTTTTCTGGTCCAAAATGCCTTCTCTTTTGCCTTATTACTCGAACATTAGGGTCTACATTGAGGCGGTGTTCGGCAATCTCAGGCTTAACTCCCTTTAAATCAGATGTGCTCCATGCAAATACATCCACATGCTGATTCAAACAATTAATCACTTTTTCTCGTAATTCTGGATCAAGCTGGGATCCTACCCTAGTAACTCGAGTAGGGTGACCCAGCTCGATGTTGAGGAACTCCTCTTCGGGTGTTATTCGTTCTTCCTCGCCCCGTTTCCTCTTTTCATTTCCCCTTCGTTCTTTTCCTTCGTTATTCTGCTCTTTTTCTTGCTTTAACTCTTGCACATAACATTTCCGAGACGAGCTTTGATCACCCCTTACTTGCCCCACCTCCTCGCCTACTGGAAATTTCATGATTAAATGATAGGTGGAGGCAACGGCTTCAAAGGCAGCTAGGGCTGGTCTCCCCAATATTATATTATAAGAAGATGGTGCATCCACAATGAGGAAATTTATCATCTTTGTTTTGATCCTTGATGCTTCACCAATTGTAACTGGCAGAGACACTTGCCCTATCGGGTTTATGACTTCCCCTGCAAACCCGTGCAAGGACGTATTCACTTTCGATATAGGTAAGCTTCCTAAGTTCATTTGGCTTAACGTACCAAGAAAAAGTACATCCGCCGAGCTTCCTGTGTCCACGAAAATCCTCTGCACATTATAATTAGCCACTGTGGCAGAGATAACCAATGCATCATCATGAGGAAAATGAACTCCTTGCAGATCTGCAGGCCCAAAAGATATAGACGGACCCTCATGTACTTGACTGGGGTCAACAGATAGCACTTGAAGCCTCCGGGCGTGATTCCTTCTTGCTCTGTTCAAATCTCCTCCCGACGTTCCTCCAGCTATCATGTGTATAGTTCCCCGACTAGGAATATTGTTCAAGGTTTCCTCTTCTCCCTCTATTCTTTCTCCTCGAGCTGACCAAGGGACTGGCTGCGGTGCTCCTCTTCCAGGATTTATATTAATTCTAGGAGTGAAATTATTGTCTTTGAACTCCTCGTTAAATCCTCGCCCTCCATCAGACTCGTTAGATCTTCCACCTCGAAACCCCCCTCCTCGATATCCTCTTCCTCGGAAGGACCTTCCTCGGATCATTGTTCCTCGGAAAGGTCCCCCCCTATGAGGTCCACCCCGTCCTCTCTTCGGCATACTCTGATTCATTGCTACTTCCCGATGGGGTCTCATCGGTAAAAATTGGTCAAAACTTCTTTTGACTGGCTCCACCGGTTTATTCTTTCTGTTTACCTCTTCCCCAGTTTTGCCATCTCTTCTTTGCTTCATCCTTTGGGCTTCTTCCAGGTTAATGTATTTAGAAGCTCTTCCCAACAATTCATCATAATCAGAAGGTGGCTTTTTTGCCAAAGATCGAAATAAGTCTCCTTCTTTTAATCCTTGAGTGAAAGCGCTGATTAGTATTTCCGAGGGTGACATGCGGGATGTCAAGACATGCATGACTAAATCTTTTCAGAAAATCTCGAAGAGATTCCTTCTCCGCTTGCTTAATCCCGAATAGACTAAGAGCTGTTCTTTTGCAACTCCGGCTGCTTGCAAACTGGTGCAAAAATAAAGAACTAAACTTCGGGAAAGAGTCTATGATTCTTGCTGGCAACTGATTAAACCATGCTTGCGCTGCTCCCGATAATGTGGTCAGGAAAACCCGACATTTCACTCCATCCGTAAGTTGATGAAGAAGCGAAGCGTTTTCAAATCGAGACAGATATTCTTCGGGATCTGTACCACCATCGTAATTTCCCACATTTAAAGCCCTGAAATTTGGGGGCAAAGGATCATCAACCACATGGGAGGCAAATGGAGTACTCCTCTGCGGAGGATACAGACGTCCTTCCATCCTATTACGCATCTGCTGCAGCTCACTTTTCAGCTCTTCCATTTGGCGATTCAAAGCTTTGTCAGCTTCTTCATTCAAATGATTAGAAACAGGTCTAACTTCCTTAGGCTCTTTTTCAGGTTCTCTTTCAGGCTCTCTTTCAGGTTCCTGCCGAGAAGCCAATTCTTCCCCCTCTTCGTCTTGTACATTTTCTTGTTTCTGGGGGGGGCCATAAATTGCTTCATAATCTCTCCCACAGTTTTGGTTATCATTTCCGTCAAATGCTCCATGGGAATTCCCCCCAACAGGAAATGACTGAGGAACATGTTGAGATGATCCTGCATCTTCTGGCCCTTCTCCGGGTTCAGTGAACATGTATGGGTGAGAATTGGATCCGTTTCCCCTAGAAGCTTGCCCCCTGCCTTTACCTCTGGCCATCTTACCCCTTGATTTATTTTTTGTTTAGAAAATTCGTCCTACTTCAACGCCTTAGATCAGAATTCCCACAGACGGCGCCAATGATGTGATCCGTTATTTTACGTGTTTGGTAGAAATAAATGTGTACGAAAAATAAAAGGAATACACCAAGATTTTTTACGTGGAAAACCCTCGAATTGAGAGAAAAACCACGGGACCCAGTCCAGTATAAAGTTCCACTATAAATATTACTGATTTACAAGATGATCTGGACACAAGAAAAAGTTATTCAATGACTTACACGACTAATGTTGTAGAAATTATAAAAAAGACCGAACAGACTCAAGCTTGCTCTCTTCGGAGTCTTTTGCCCAGAAAAATCCAACCCCTTCTATGAAGTTCTCTGAGGGTATTTATAGGACTGCCCTTAGCAACTAACTCGCGGAAAATCAGCCATATGATGTCCTTTGATCGTGGCTTGATGGGAGCCAAGCGTGTCCGAGAAATCCGCCCCATTAAAGCACGTTCCATCTCCGCCGGTTAATCAGTTTTAATTATGACCGGGTCTTCCGCTACTCTTTGACCAAAATCCCGAAGAGGGCAAAGGATGCTCGAGAATATGCTGATCAGTATCCTGGGTTCGACAAGCATCTCTTCGGTTATAGCTTCTGCTCGGCAATTTTAGGGTTTGTGTCTTCATTCATGGATTTTACCCGAGAAATCAATATGTCATATGACATCACATACTATTACCAAACATGTTGAAATAAATATGAACAATTTGGTTTCATTTTTCAAATTCGTTATTTTATATCTTAAAATAAAACGAAACTTTAATACTTCATTTATATTTCTACAATATATTTTTCGGAAAGTTCTTACTAGACGAACGATCAAATACAAGATTCAAATTACGTTGTATCACTGGCTATAAGATTTTTGCAAAGCTGCAAATGTTAGATTCTTCAATAAAATCTAATTTTAATGTTTTTTTAAGAATGGTAAAGCTGCAAACACCAAAATTGTTAAGAACTTCATATTGTAAATTTGTAAATAATATAATAATAATGTGAGTTTGTTAAATATGATATATATTATGTATGTTTAACTTCATTTCATCAATGTGTATGTATATATATATTTATTTATTAATTTTTAATAGGCGCATTAAGACGCACCCGCACTCAAATGTTTTGCAAATTGACGCACTCACGCATCCACATCCGCTCCCGCATCAGACTTATGTGACTTATGTTAGCATAACAGATTCATTCCGTACTTTAAAAAATTCATTTTTAAGTTATTTGCGAAGCCCAAATAATCGAGAAAGTAGATTTCAATCGTTCGCCCAACTAGAATCACACTCTTAATTTGAAAAACACAAATTTTAGGAGTTGTTTATTCACCCCATGTTGATCCTAAAAAATTTCGTTGGAAGTTGCAACATTAAATTTCAAATATTATTATCAATTATGTATGTTATACATTTGCACTATTAGTAACCCATTACATAATAGCACGAGTCCTTCAATGATAGGTAAAAAAATATATATATTTTTAAATATCTTATTATTATTATAAATAATTTAAAAAGAAATTTTTTCAAATTTTTTAGTAGTTGGCCTCACATTGCTCAAGTTAAGGACCATCATAAAACATGCTGAAATTGAGGACCACCAGTGACAGGTGCATCACAATAAATCATACACAACTAATACTGAGTTTTTTTTTATTTATTTTAAAAGACCAACTACTAATAATTATTGATTTTATTTTATTTCGGGATAATAATTAAAATAATAAGTAACCATCTACAATACTAATGTTTTTTTTAAAAAATTAGATATATAGATGACTTTTATCGTTGTAATATATTAAATAACCTATAAAATACCATAATATTATATATAGATCTCCACTCATATATTATTATTATTATTTTATATATATATGTGTGTGTTATTTTAATGTAAATCATGTTCCATTATGAACATTTAAACTAAATAAATAAATATTGAACCCGTACAATGTACCATTCACATTTCCCTATTATTTAATGGCCTTATTTTTTGGTTTAATTATTTTTTTATTATTAAATTAAAACATTTAAATTAAATAATGGCATCACTATTCAACAGTCAACGATTATAATATTGATATACTGGAGTATATTTTTTATATAGTAAATTTTCATTTTAAATAAATGTATTACTAGATAATTATGTAAAATAATTTTATTAAATAGTATATGTTTTTTAATAAAATTCTTTTTTATTTATATTTTATTATATGTTTTGTGTTGTTTTAAGGGTCACGAAGTTTTGTTAGTAATGTCTCTAATGTATGTGACAAGTAATTTATCTTTGCAACAATTCTTTTGGTCTCATCATTATCATCGATGATATTAATTAACGATGGAAATTCGATGCTATCGTAAGAGTCCAAAATGATTTGAGGCGTGAGGCCAACATAAAAGTCGAAAAATTTGAATAAAAATCATATTATTTTAGCGGTAAATCGGGAGAAAATCCCCTAATTCAAACTCAAGTTTAGGTTTAGTCCTTGGTGTGATCCATTATTTTTACGTATTTGGTAAAATTAAGTGTTTATGAAAAATAAAGGAAACACACCAAAATTTTTACGTGGAAAAACCACGGGACCTAGTCCAGTATAATTTGTACTATCACAATCTTGATTTGTTACATGACTTTTGACAATATTTATGACTACATAATTATTACACAAGAATATATGAAAAAATAATAGAGACGACCGAACAGAATAAGGATGCTCTCTTCGGAGTCTTTTATGCATAAAAAGTCCAACCTCCTAAATGATACTTCCGATGGGTATTTATAGGCTCGATTCTTGAATTTACTTGGCGGGAAAGTTTAGAAACTCGTCTCCTTTGATCGTGGCGGTAATGCAGCGAGTATGTCCGAAAAATCCGCCCCCACTAATGTACATTTACCCTCGTCGGTTAATTTGTTGGTTATCACAGGGTCTTCCGCTATTCTTTGACCAGAATCCCGAGGAGAGTTTAACAGCTGTTCGGCTATCATGTGCTCGATATTCATCATGTTCGGTGCCACTCTGTTCGATACATGACGGTTCGGTTATTGAGGGGATTTTACCCAAGAAGACCAATATGTCATATGACATCAGCCTTATGTAAGAGTTTTTTCATTCCAACTCCCTTACACCAATTATTTATTTGTTTTAGTTCCCTATGACCTTTAAAATACTATAATAGCCTTAAATTTATTTGTAAACCCTAAAATATCCACTATATTTTATTATTTCTTTCTAAAATAGCTCACTCACCTCTCCAATTAAAACTTATGTCTTCCCCTTCACCTCATTGCGGAGAGAAACTAGTTGTGGAGTACAGATTCCACTCTACTTTTCATATTTGTACAGCAAAGCATTTGGGTGCTTTTCTAGTGGAGCTTAAAAGTGAGCTTTGGCTTTGCTTACGGCAGGGGACTTCGAGTCTTTTCTACTGGGCTGATTGGAAAAATAGTACGAAGGAGTACATTGTTAGCACGAAAGAATTTCAGTTAGTCTTCGGACATGAGTGTTGTATGTTGGTTTTTCTGTCTTTTTTAAATTTACTCATCTTTTGGGTTTTTTTCCTGGAAAAATTGATAATAAAAATTCTATTTGATCAGATTATGTTTGTGAGTTCAGGATGAATTGATGTATATAGATTCATGTAAATTGTTAGCTTTTAAGGCTTAATATTAGTTTGTTGTTTTTGAATGTGGGTATGTCCGTTTATAACTATAGAATTTAGCCTATTCCTTCAGCAAAATCAAAGTTTATTTCATTTCCTTGATAGTTGAATGGGGTGCTGTGAAATTTGAGCAAGTGTTGTAATCTTGGTCTATTTGATTATATTTGCATGCTTAATGTTATTGTACATAGGATTCACTATTTACGATGGTATTGTTGATAAGTTTTTCTAGCTCGTTGGACGGAGGCATTCACACAAGATAACAAAGAATTATGGGCGTTTTTGAATTCATACAACATTGAACATTATGCACACAAGGCGGCCACCATTTTAGCCGATGATTATGAGATGTTTCACAATTTAGTTGAAAAATCTGATTGATGTTCTTGGTGTATGATGTGGAATATCTGAATTTTGTATGTTCTGGTTAATCTCCTAGATGTTATAACGTACTCGATACGGTGAAAGCAATTAATTATCTATAGTTTGGCAATGCACACGATATATTACCATATCCTTGTATAAATTGTACCATATTTTTCCTTAAATAGTACCATAATTTTTCTTAAATAGTACCACAAATTATTATATTTAATACCACAAATCATGTTATATAGTACCACAAATTATATTAGATACTACACAAATTATGTTATTTAGCACCATAAATTAACTTATGTAGTACAACAAATCAGCTTATATAGTATATCAAATCAGTATATTTTGTATCGTAGAGTAGCTTATATAGTAACGCAAATTATTTTATGTAGTACCAAAAATATATTATTTAATGCCACAAATCAGTATATTTGGTACTACAAATCGGTATATTTAGTATCACATAGTAGCTTATATAATACCATGTTGTTATTTATCACCAAAAAATATGTTATTTAGTACCACAAATCAGTATATTTAGTACCCACATATATGTTTATATAGTACACAGATCAGTATATTTGGTACCACAAATCAGTATATTTAGTATCAGCGCCCAAAAATGGGAAAAAGATGCATCGCATGGCAGAATATGCAGCGTTAGGACACTGCTAAACGTGGTGACCCAGCTCTGCTAACTCTGAAATTTTGGTTAAAAATTCAGATTTAGTACTATAAATCAGTATATTTAGTACCACATATCAGTATATTTGGTACCACAAATCGATATATTCGGTACCACGAATCAGTATATTTAGTACCACAAAGTAGCTTATATATTACAACATTATTATTTAGTATAAAAAAATATGTTATTTAGTACCACAAACCAGTATATTTAATACTACATATTTGCTTGTATAGTACCACAGATCAGTATATATGGTACCACAAATCAGTATATTTAATACACCGCCAAACCTTCATCACTTTAAATTACCAAGCATCACACCTATTTCATTCAAAATTATTTGCATAACTTTTTAAATAGAAATTCCAGCAAACGCATGCCAAATACTTGATCTTGAAACTCATCTATAATAACAGAGTATAAGAACCACAAAAATTTATAAACCATTGCATTAATATATTCAAGTATCTTAAAATGGCAAAAGGTCACGTACCAATACAAAAATTTTCGGAAATGACAAGTGACCTCCAATAACATTTAACTAAGACATGTTTTCATTGACTTTGTTAAGAAATCCAAACAAAGAAAAAAAAACTACTGAGAATAAATATTACTCCATGCCTCAAAATTCATTGTCCAAATCAAAGTAGGAATCCCTTATTTAGAGCAATTCTCATTCCTTGATCCTTGCTGATAGGTGGAATGCACTCTTTCTTGTCGAGGTATTTGCATATAGAAACCATTCCCTCGTGGTCTCATGTGTGATCCCAGTGCCAAAACTTTAGCCACAAAAACGTCCCCTTGTTCTTTCCACATATTAGCTAACCCGGACTCTACTCCTTGCTCCTGTTAGTCAAAACAAGCCAACCATGAAAGAATTTAAGAGCAGTCACGGTGCACGTTTTAGTGGTAAGGATTGAGAGAACTTAACGTTTGAATTTACTCAACCATTATGTTGTCTTACTATCAAGTATTTTGTGTCCTTGATGCAACATTAGATTTCTAAAGAATAGCCACATTCTACAAATCTTACATTTTGACCTTTGCTAAAACTGTTAAATAACCAAACATGAAAGAAGAATGTACATATTTTGGAAAACTAGCATAACTTTTGCATATCAATTCGAAATTGAGTAATTCTGGGGCCAAATCGAAGCTAACAAACAACACTACAACTTTTGTTCAGACCATATAACACCAAATTCAAAAGCTATAATTCCTAGAAATTCATTGAACATGAAGCATACACACTGATTTTCAGAATGTACACATTTGGGAAAAATAGCATATCTTTTGCACCTCAACTCCAAATTGGAGGATTCCGGTGCCAAAACAATGCTAACACATAGCATTACAACTTTTTACTCAGGCCATAACACCATTCAAAACTAGTAATTCCTAGATATTCGATGAACAAGACGTTTGCACAATGATTTTCAGATTGTACACACTTTGGAAAAACTTGCATAACTTTTGCACCTCAACTCCAAATTTAGCGATTCTTATGCCAAATTGAAGCTAACATATAGCACCACAACTTCTATTTAGACCATAACTCCAAATTCAAAATCAATAATTCCCATAAATTCGATGAACAAGATGCTTACACACTGATTTTCAGAATGACACAGTTTGGGAAAACTAGCATAACTTTTGCACCTCAACTCCAAATAGTGATTTCGGTACCAAACGAATCTAACATGTATCATCACAACTTCTATTCAGACCATAACACCAAAGTCGAAACTAATAATTATCAGAAATTCGATAAGCATGATGCATGCACACTGATTCATAACAAAACATATTTTACAGCATAATTCATTTAAACACCAATGTACTTTCACCATTAACTCAATTTCAGTATACAAATTCGAAGAATACGTGTATACCTTCGATTATCTTCAAGATTTGAAGCCAAATCGTCTACCTAAATCGTCATTGTTTAAGCTTCGTCATCCACAAATTCTGTTAATATTACCTAAAAATCTGGAAATTGTTGAGGTTTTGCATGTATTTGGGCGTAGTTTATGAATCTAATTTGAGAGAGAGAAGCTTAAAGTTTGAAACTCTTACTAAGTTTTTTTTTTATGTATAAATTAATTAAGACTGCAGTTATTGAATAACCAAAAATAGGCAATTGGAGTTGGACTCCATCATTTCCTTTCTCGCTATATTATTTGTATTTGATTGTTTTTAGTACCGAAATGAAGTGATTCCTTTCGAGTTGAATGCTTATCGCCAGCTGTCAATATGTGGTTACATGCATTTGCTTCCTTTATTTAAACACATTTTTATTATATATCTGAGTTAAATAATGTGTGGAGGCGGACCATGGATTGTTCATGTTTTGTGAGATTAATCCAAATGGGCAATAAAATAATCTCTGTTTTTTATTATTTTTGTTGTGGGGTTGCGGCGCACATTTGAGATTTAATAAGTTGCATTATTCATGATTTCAACCTTTGTAGAATCATATTGTGCTGATATATTTGGTATTATTTAATGTAATAGGTGATGCTATCAACGACAAATAGATATGTATATCAGTTTATCTGACCAAGGGTCATAAACGGGACGATTAATCAGGTCAAAAGTTCGGCGAGTCGGACTATAGGCTTGAAGGGTCATAATGTCGTTAAACATTTGTTACCCTGTAGATTTGAACTCATGACCTCCAACTTGAATAATTTAGCTTCAACCACTAAGCTATAAGAACATTGTTGCTCTAAATAGAGTTTTATAATATATATATATATATATATATATATATATATATTAATAAAACAAATATATCTTACATATTTTGATTATTTGAGCTTGAATTTATTTCATATTATTTTATGATTAATCCATGAAGGAAAGCACATTCAAATATTTTTTACACTTTTTCCCCCAAACTTTAATAATATTTCTAATTTTTTTTAAAATAAGAATCAAAACGTAACTGAAACTATAAAGGAAGGTTAATGTTCGAGGTTTTTTGAACCATTTAATCGGCAATTCTGAACCGTCTGACCGACAGTTCTGAACTATAGTCATGTCTATATATTTGTATATATCTATTTCTCTCCGTGTGTTAGAGAGACGAGTGTGTTAGAGAGAGAGATGATGCAACGTCAAAGTTTTTTTTTTTGAATAGGGGAGGGGCTAAATGATTTTTATTAGCCTCGAATACGGGCATCCAAAGTGGGAATTGGTGACTATCAGTCCGGCTATTTCGTAGCGGTCACACCAAAGTTTAGCAAAGGATTTTATATGTCTTGTGCTAGCACATAATTTCTAATATTATTCCTATGAGGGGTTTCTTCTAATAGTTAAATTGTGCTATGTTAACGTGCACCATACAAATATATCCAATTTTTTTATTATATTGTAAACGAGCAGTGTTTTACTTTTTAAATGATATGTCATCTTCAAGAAGACTTTGTCATCCAGTATTAAATAGTTTCTGCCACTAGCACCAAGAAATATGAATATATTATATCTGTCCACTTATCTTTTATATATTTTATAAATAATCTGGTGTATATTTAAACTTCTTTGACAAGATGGATTTGTATATTCTCTGTACTTGTTCTGCATTGATCAGTACAACAATTAAATAGTATTATATTGCGCATGAGATGCAAAACATTGATTTATTTTAAAAGTGGATCAACAATTAACTGATTCCTATGATGCATGCACACTGATTCATAACAAAACATAATTTACAGCATAATTCATTTACATACCAATGTACTTTCACCATTTAACTCAATTTCAGTATACAAATTCGAAGAATACGTGTATACCTTCGATTATCTTCAAGATTTGAGCCAAATCATCTACCTAAATCATCATTGCTTGAAGATCAACTGTTGTTGCTTCACCCAATACTTGAGCTTTCCTTCGATTTTTGCTTCGCTTCCACAAATTCTGTGATTTCTCTTCGTCATCCACAAAACCGAGCAAGTAAATTGAAATTGTAGCAAACAATAATGGTGAAGAAGAAAAATAAAGAGATAAATGGGTAAAAGAGTCAATTTCATCAATTATAAAAATTGGAAAGAAAGTATTGTTTAAATAAGGAGTGTAGAGTTTGAAATTGTTGATTAGAGATTGATTCCTAAATGGAAAGAAGCTTTTTTTAAATAGAGTGTAGAGTTTGAGATTATTGATTAGAGGTTGATTTTTAAATTCGGATGGTATTAAATTAAATGCATAGAAAATTCAAACGTAAATCCTAATCTGTCAGAATAATCTTTACAAAAGTGAGGCCATTTTATAAAATTTGATCGATGACATTCAATGACGAGGAAACGATTAACAAAGTATTTTTGCTTAATATATATATAATAAATAACACTCAAAAGTCACCGGACCCCTTCCCACATCCTACTGTGTAGCGTGAACTTCGTACATCAAATTTCTATTTTATATAATTAATAATACTAAACATATACCATACTTGTTAATTTAAATATATGTATGAAATTATTAATGTTTTTTAAATATCAAATTTTATAATTAAAATATTTTTATTTTAGAAATATAAGATACGTAAGATAATAATATTATAACATTCAATTCTCATATCATGTTAGAGAGAATAATATTCTGAAAAAACGATAAGATTCCAATACACTAATTTTTTTTTTTAATACAAAGAATGGTTATTTTAGGCACAATAAAAAAATATGGTTTGTTGTAAGGCGTGAGTCCAAGTACAAAATTATAAAAAAAATAATGTAAAGTTCTTATCAAAATCGAATTATTCATCATATTTAATTTTCTATGAAATATTTTATATTCAAAATTATTTATTATTATTCTTATAAAAACAAGTCTTCATTTTTTTCTTCCTTTCTTTAACTTGAACATAGTCTCCTCAAATGCTCACTGGTTTCCCTCTTCTTCCATTCTCAGCTAATCAAACATCGGTACTCAGGATTTTCTGGCACCTGATCCCTCCTTTATTCGCTGCCAACCGAGGAGTTTTTTAAAGGAGATGAAGATGGAGAGAGATTTAATGGGCTTGTCTGTGAAGAACAATGAAATTAACGAATCCGGTAATTAGAATATCACGCTTTTGCTTTTGCACTCGAATTCTTCTGTTAATATTACCTAAAAATCTGGAAATTGTTTAGGTTTTGCATGTATTTGGGCGTAGTTTATGAATCTAATTTCAGAGATAGAAACTTAAAGTTTGAAACTCTAACCAATTTTATTTTTTTTTAAATTAATTAAGACTGCAGTTATTGGATAACCAAAAATAGGCACTTGGAGTTGGACTCCATCATTTCCTTTCTGGCTATATTATACCGAAATGAAGTGATTCCTTTCGAGTTGAATGCTTATCGCCAGCTGTCAATATGTGGTTAGATGCATTTGCTTCCTTTATTTAAACACATTTTTATTATATATCTGAGTTAAATAATGTGTGGAGGCGGACCATGGATTGTTCATGTTTTGTGAGATTAATCCAAATGGGCAATAAAATAATCTCTGTTGTTTTATTATTTTTGTTGTGGGGTTGCGGCGCACATTTGAGATTTAATAAGTTGCATTATTCATGATTTCAACCTTTGTAGAATCATATTGTGCTGTTATATTTATGTTATATTTGGTATTAATTAATGTAATAGGTGGATGCTATCAACGACAAATAGATATGTATATCAGTTTATCTGACCAAGGGTCATAAACGGGACGATTAATCAGGTCAAAAGTTCGGCGAGTCGGACTATAGGCTTGAAGGGTCATAATGTCGTTATTTTAATTTTTTTACATTTAAAATTTAAAACATTTGTTACCCTGTAGATTTGAACTCATGACCTCCAACTTGAATAATTAGCTTCAACCACTAAGCTATAAGAGCATTGTTGCTCTAAATAGAGTTTTATAATTTATATATATATATATATATATATATATATATATATTAATAAAACAAATATATCTTACATATTTTGATTATTTGAGCTTGAATTTATTTCATGTTATTTTATGATTAATCCATGAAGGAAAGCACATTCAAATAATTTTTACACTTTTTCCCCCAAACTTTAATAATATTTCTAATTTTTTTTAAAATAAGAACGTAACCGAACCAGACCGTAACCGAAACCATAAAGGAAGGTTAATGTTCGAGGTTTTTTGAACCATCTAATCGGCAATTCTGAACCGTCTGACCGACAATTCTGAACCGTAGTCATGTCTATATATTTGTATATATATCTATTTCTCTTTGTGTGTTAGAGAGACGTGTGTGTTAGAGAGAGAGATGATGCAACGTCAAAGTTTTTTTTTTTTGAATAGGGGAGGGGCTAAATGATTTTTATTAGCCGCGAACACGGGCATCCAAAGTGGGAATTGGTGACTATCAGTCCGGCTATTTCGTAGCGGTCACACCAAAGTTTAGCAAAGGATTTTATATGTCTTGTGCTAGCACATAATTTCTAATATTATTCCTATGAGGGGTTTCTTCTAATAGTTAAATTGTGCTATGTTAACGTGCACCATACAAATATATCCAATTTTTTTATTATATTGTAAACGAGCAGTGTTTTTACTTTTTAAATGATATGTCATCTTCAAGAAGACTTTGTCATCCAGTATTAAATAGTTTCTGCCACTAGCACCAAGAAATATGAATATATTATATCTGTCCACTTATCTTTTATATATTTTATAAATAATCTGGTGTATATTTAAACTTCTTTGACAAGATGGATTTGTATATTCTCTGTACTTGTTCTGCATTGATCAGTACAACAATTAAATAGTATTATATTGCGCATGAGATGCAAAACATTGATTTATTTTAAAAGTGGATCAACATGCTCACCTCCCTTTTACAGCCAATCTTGGAGTTATTTAATGGAACTCATGTATTCTACTCCTTGTGATTGATATTAAAATATTATACAAGTTGATATATTTTGTTCATTTATGCAGTTAAAGCCACACTTTGAGTTATTTAATGAAACTCGTGTATTATATTCCCTGTGATTTGATGTTGAAATGTACACAAGTTGCAATGCTTTGATCTTTCACGCAGTCTTGAAACTAGCCTTTATAAATTACTGCTAAATAGTCATTTATCATCAGGTAATGAACTCTAAATGAGGTTCATAAATTAGGCAAAAGAAGGCTGTATCTTGTTCGATTGTATTGGTAGTTGTATTTAGATAATACTGGTTATAGATTTGATTGTGTCTCTTTCGTTTCTGTTGTGTTCTTTGTTATGTAGCTCCAGAGAGAAGGTTAGCAATGCAGTGGTCATTTTCAAACAAGGCTTCTACTTTGCCTCAGCTCTTATCTTTTCAGGATGTTCATGAAGAAAAACCTAAGACAGGTTTCGATTCCCTGGCATCGACTGGACTGGTCTCCATAACTACTACTCAAGCTTTTGACTATGATCAGAAACAGAACTCTAGAGTCATGCAGGTTTTGATCCTCAATTTATGTTTATGAAGAATCCTATCCATGTTTTGTTACCTTTAACTGATTCGCAATTTTTAAGTTAGATTGCTTCTGTGCTTTTGTTGGTAGACTTTTGATTTGTTTTCCGATTTTTGGTATTCAGAAAAATGTTGTTCCTGAAAAGAAAGCGGGACCTTGGTACAGGATGACTACATATGCAAATCACCTTGACGCACGTACCACGCATCGATCTTTTATTAATCAAGAAAATGGGACTGTTTCACCCGTGGGAATGAATATTATAGGTTCGGCAAGTCCACAGCCTCTTGCAGTTAATCCCATCCAAGCTATTCCTTCTAACAGCCCTGTTGTGAGAACCACAGATTTAAGGTATGGTAAGAGACACCGAGTTAGAACCTTAATATAAAAACAGGAATTTGAATCTTATCAAGAGGAAAATGACTAAATATCTGAATCAAAACGGATTTATTCCGCAGAAATGCTCCCAAGATCTCGACCGCACCTGCTCAGTTGACCATATTCTACGCTGGTTCAGTTTGTGTGTATGATAATGTATCTCCCGAGAAGGTGCACCATGTGATATTCAATAGTTTCAGATTTTCCTTTCTTGATTTTATGACTCAGTCATTTTATTAGATGGATGTAGGCTCAGGCCATCATGCTATTAGCTGGAAAAGTGCCTCCTGCGACTTCTAGCACAACTCTTCCAGTAGCACCAGTTCAAGCATCCATGCCTCGGTCTTCTGTTCTTGATGGATTTGTTGTAAGCCATCCATATGGCTCAACACCTTGTCATTCAAAGCCCGTACCCATTACCTCTCTTAGCATGTCTCACTCTGCTTGCACGTGGTCTGGTATCAATAACAGAACTAACGTAAATCCAGGAGGAGTTATTATATCTTCTTCCAGTAAAATAGAGCCTATGAAAGTAGTCATCAATTCGTCAGGATCTGTTCCAGCTACCTTACTTGCAAGTAATTTCGGGTTTCTTTGTATTCACGTTGTCTCCAATATTTATGATATATATATTTATGTATTTATGTTTGACAGCATCATATTGAAGGTAATTCTTTGTGTTTAGGCACCGTGCCTCAGTTTCGCCAAAAATCTTTAGCTCGGTTTTTGGAGAAACGCAAGGAAAGGTATTCACTATCTTCTTCATGCTACTAACTTATGATCGCTGCATAATCCTCAATAATCTTTTAACTTACTGTGTTTCGTGTTGAATAATTTCTATTGCTGAATCCAGGGTAATCTCTCAAGCCCCATATACCGACTAGCAAACTCTAGATAGTAACACTCCTGAAGCTGGTAACACAAGCATGTCTGTGAACTCTTCAGGCTCGTGTCCTGTGCCAGCCACAATTTAACAGTCGATCTAGCTAAATTCAGTGAATATTAAGTACATATAAGCAAGCTACTAGACTTTTCGTATTGATATTATTTACCTTAAATGTCGCATTTTTTGTTGCCACTGTACTTTAATAGTCGTAGTTAATTATTATTATGTCTTTTTAAATTGTGATTGAATACAGTGTGTGGTAGGTTTATAATTCACATTGTATAAATATTGATTCTACGAACAATAGTATTTACTTTTTTAGCCTAAGAAAGATTGATTATGGTGTTCTGCATATAACAAGCTGCTCAAATGGTAAAGGTGTGCTTCGAATGAGTATATAGGCTACGACTTATATACATGATTTTTGCGTTTACGCATACAGATTCATTACTTGCTTTCTCATCACATCAGAAGATTCAGGACCAGATTTGCAAAATACCTTATTTTCCCCTTGTGGCATAAAATTTTATTGAAAATGAGAGTTTGGAAATGTATTAGAATTCACAACACCAAACTAAAACTTGCCGTTGCATCGGCACCTGTTTGAAGCCATAGATCTACCAACTGTAGACCGTCGAGCCTTGACGAAGTGATGCTCCTCCGTAAAGCACATAAAATTTCTTACCGGGAGAGCCTTGACCGGGAGATGGGTGATTTGATGATGAAACATTATCTTTATATTAGGTTGAACTCATCCCAGGACTGGTGCTCCATTTTCTCTTCTAGTAAACAGAACCATACCATACCGAAACGAATCAAACCTAAGCTTACCATACTGAAACAAAAAAAGAAGAAGCAAACAACTGAATCCAAACCTTCAATCTCGCAGTGAAATCAGCAGTCTGTTTGCCTAAATTCAAAAGAAGTAACCCTGTTATTGATTTATATTATTATTAAAATCATTCTCATGATTGTCAAATTCACGGATATTTTTAAAACTAGCCCAAAAAGTAAATGACACAACATATTAGTTCCACTAAATCAACTCATCCCGTGTTAATGACATTGGGGCTATGAGACATGCTAACAAGATGCAAAGAATTGATAAAACTGCCTTATTTTGAGGTGATTGGCCTACATTTCTGCCAGTGTCAACACATTTAACTCGTGCAATAAAATACACTGTTCTTTCATAACTTATCATTGATCGAACCCAAGATTCTAGATTTCTTGTCAAGCATTTCGACAACTACATTGTCAAATGTGCCCTCTCCCAACCAAGAAATTATTATTGGGTACCCAATTTAAATAATAAAAAAAAGCCCTCCACACTTGTGATGCCTCTTACCTACAGCTAGTAAATTTCAAACAAACTTCGGGCCGGGCTTTTCAGTCGAGAATCAATGGTGATTGCTCCCTTGACGCCTACAAAAGGCAGGCATCCTAGGAGTCATTCTAAAACGAAGAGGTGGAGGATGCCTTTCTCCATCGCCCCACAACGCATATGCTTCCTCCCCATGTGCTGCATCGTCCCCTATCTCGAGGTCATCTTCGTCCATTCGAAGCTGAATTATTCTATTTATCAATATACATATCAAACTAGTTATTATAACATTCCATGCTGTTATAAAAAGTGCTCCAGCGATTTGGTAGCCTATTTGGTGAAGCCCGCCCCTTAAGTCTCCGTTGACTAGACCATATACGAAGCCTGGCCCATGAGTCTTTGGCGGCGGATAGAACATGTCTAGGAGGTCCGGGTGAGCGAAGAGGCCCGAGAGGAGCCCGCCCAATAGGCCCGCAACCGCGTGTGTATGGAAAACTCCCAATGTGTCGTCAACATTTTGGAAAAAGGATGATTTCTTGTGCAAGACCATCATGGTGTACCATGGTACTGAGCCCGAAAGTATTCCCATCAGTACTGCCGCCCATGTATCGACAACACCTAACAAATCCAAATGCACACACAAAAATGGTGTCTTCGTAGTTAGTAGAAGCATAGGCTATTATAATGTTATATTATTACTCAATATACCTATAAAGTATAGGGGTTTGTTTATAAACTAGTTAAAATATGTTTTGACAAATACAGCATTTTCAATCTAAGTCAACTTAAATTTTAATATACTTCACATGTTAAAATATTGTTGATCCATCAATGTATTCTTTGTGACATATGATTTGTCACTTCCCCTAAAATGATAATTTTTTAAAATGTTTCTTTAAATTAATCAACCGAATTACCTGCACCAGGAGTAATACAAACCAGGCCAGTGATCATCCCCTGGACAGCACCAATGACTGAGCTCTTGAAGTAGACCACCATGTCAAGCGAAAGCCAAACAAGGAGGCTTGTGGCGGTGCACACGTGCGTGTTCAGCACAGCTAGGGACGTTATCCTGCTAGCCGAGAGTGGTGAGCCGCCGTTGAATCCAGTCCAGCCCATCCATAAGAAACCTGCGCCCCCCAACATGTTTATTATGTTGTTTGGTGGAAAATGTTGCCTGTCATGTTGATGCCTTGGTCCAACCTATAATGTAATATGTAATATAATATATAATATAAATCACCCCAAACGTAAAAGGAAAAAACACCGAAAATTGGAAAAAAAGCATTTAAAGTTTATTATCATGTTTGAAAGTGTATACAGCATGTAAGTTTAGTATATGGTTTGATATCATGATATAATTTAGTATATTAATCCCTATTGATTTAAATTCAAACTTGAGAAAATATTCTAATAAAAGTTTGATGATGTATATCAAAGTTACCCAGTAAGCAGCAGTGAAACCAGCAACCCCAGAAGACAAATGGATAACATAACCTCCTGCATAATCAATAATGTAGTCTTTCAAGAACCCCGAGCCCCAAATGGTGTACGCACCGACCGTGTAAGAAAACGTAACCCAGAGCGGAACGAACAACATCCACGCATAAAAATTCATCCTCCCGAGCAACGAACCGGCCACCAATATAACAGTAATGGCAGCAAATGCAAACTGATAAAATATATAATCTGCGGTTGGGATATATCCATCCTCGTTCTGTTTCAAAACATATGTATCAGTCATGGCCTGACCAGGCTTTCCTAATATGGGCAACATTTTGGATCCGAAGGACATTCGATAAGCCCACGATACCCAACAGATGAGCACGGCTGCAAACGCATAGAGCGCCATGAAAGCAGAGTTTACGGCCCATTTTTTCTTGACCATGCTTCCATAGAGTATAATCAGGCCTGGAATTGGGAAGCGATCAGATATTTTGTTCACAGGGCGAAAACAAATGACTAATGAAAAACAACTAAACATGGAGGACATTTTGTGAGAGGGGGACGATCGACTATCCCCTTTTCATTTTCTAAAGATAATAAAATTGTAGGAACAAAATTTAAAATTTGCAGATAGAGGAATTTAAGGTCCCCCTTATTCTGCCCTTCCTCCGCCAACGCCATTACGTATATTATATCATGTAGATAAAAACTCGATGACATACTATAGACTAGCTCAGACTCGGGTAAATTTTGTGACATGGTTCGTCGGTCGTGGAGGTAATTTTTCCAGTTCCATGATCTTTCACCGAATAATCCCCCTTATTCTGGCATAGTTTTTAAAATAAAAATAAATAGATAATTTGAAAAAATTTGGTCAAATTTTTAATGAAAATAATATAAAAAATGGAAAAAGTTGAAAAAAAATTAAAAATATTCCGCAACTACAACAATGGCTGCGGAATTATTGTCCGTTCCGCGACATTACACATCTGTTTTAGTGTAACTTTATTACGACAACTGCTATTCCCATTATGGAACGGTCCCATGACGGCAAATCATGATTTGTGATCCTGTCGACCACCTTGCTAACGGGATCGGCTAGACTCGGTTTACGTCCCTACCTGGAACGCTTTGTAGGCCAACCAAGGCAGCAGCGGTTAGCTCCCATCCGTTGTCTCCTTTGTTTAGCCATGGCGGGTTAGCCTCATCTGGAATTAATCCTGTTGGAAGGCTAATGTTAGCATCCATTTTTAAAGGAGTTTAAATTTTTTTTCCAGGGAATGTTGTATGCAGAATATAAAGAATATTTTAAGGTTTTGGAGTGTAGCATAATATTCTATGTGCATACTTTGTAGTAATCTATGTTTTTTGTTAGTATTCCAACATTCTCTCTTGTTTTTGGTTGTGATTCACAGACAGATAAGATGTAGATTCAGTGGAGAAGTCACTTATTCCTAGTAGGTATCTAAAATTGCTAGCTTGATTCTTGTAAAGTTCCGCCCTGAATATTGTATTATTATTTGATAGGTGCCTTTCATAATTTTTTATTTGCAAAAGTATTCATAAGATTTTATTGTGATTCCATATGCTACGTTTAGTTCGAATGATAACGATATTGATAAGTTATATTGTGGTTAGTAATGTAATTGATAGGATATGGAATATTGTTGAGCAAATAATAGTATGTTTAATTTAAATGATTGAGATCATAATTATTATAATATAATAAATTACTTTTTGCCCTTGTATTCTTATTATTAATATTATCTTTGGATTGATTTAGTGTAAGAAAATTGTGATTGTAAGTATCATAGGAAAATATAATCCCCTTTTTTATATTCATTGTTTTACTTGTTTAAATAATCTTTTTTATTTATCTTTCAAAATTTCACAATTATATTACACAATTTTATTAATCAGTATTATCCGATGGATTATTCTTACTTAAATATATTTGATATATTTCCAATTGAATATGTGTATTAATACAAATTTTTTATTTTTAATTATTAAAGAATCTTTAAATTATTTCAATTTATTTTTAAATAATAACATAAATAGAAAATAAAAAATGCTGGAGAAGGATTTTTATTTCCCACAAAATAATCAACACCCAAATGTTAATCATCTTACCATTTTTATGAGATTATTTATCATTTGAAAACAATATTAACATATAAATTACAAAAGAAAGTAGAGATAACTGATAATTGTTGGATCAATAATGCAAGATACTATTTGGTTGATGTGATGAGATTATGAAGTAATTATTTATTGTGAAATTGCTTAATAACGATAACAAAATTTGATCTCGATTGTTCAAAAATTAGTTAACTCCCTTATGAACATGCTGACCAAATTTCAGCTTGATCCAACAGTTATATTAATTGCAAATGCTTCTTTCCTCAAACTGATTTGCAGCCTATGCAATTTCGAAAACTCCATCAAAGGATAAAAAGATATTCACGTGATTCGCAACCCAAAATTCATTCAATTTGTCTAGAAATCATCTTCAATCTGTAAGTGAGTTTTTGGTATACAAATATTAATTGGTTTTGAAAAGTAAGTATATGTTAAAATTCTCAATTGAACATGCAAGTATTTTTAAGATTAAATACTAACGAGTTATGCGATATGTGATCGTAAGTGAATGGCTATATGGGGCAAAGTGTTGCATGTGTAGCCCCACCACTTGATCGGCGGGGGTAAAGTGCTACGTACGATGAGAGACATCTATTGAACTTTCGGGTCAAAGTGCTATATGTACTAGAGCCACATCTTTAACCTTTAAAGCAAAGTACTATGCATATGGAAGCCACTTCTTGAACCTGTAGCCAGTATGTGATTATGTGTATGTGATGAAGATGTTATAAGGCTCTAGGTGAGCAAATATGAGTATATGCATAAAATCTTTATGTGTTTTGATAAATAATTATTGGAGAGTTTATGTGCACAATATTTAAATGTTTGTACCATGTTCAATTGATCCCTACTTGCTGAATGTTTCCCCAAAAGCTCACCCCTTATATCTCTCCTCAGATAAGGACAAATAACATGTTGAAGATGATGAATAGAAAAAGTTTTGGGGTTGGTGATTCTTTGCTGCTGTCGCTAGATACTAGTTTATTTTATTTTTGCTTCCGCTAATGCTTTAGAATATTGAACAATTTACAGTATTAATATTTCAAGTTGCAAAGACTATTTGATTATTTTGGAATAAATACTATTTTCGCTATAATCTGTATTACGTGGCTTGTTGAATTTTGAATTACTTTGGAATCAACGTCGGTGGCAAATAGTGATGGTGGCGTTAGTCGGTAAAGTTTTGGAAGAAGCTGAACATTGTAACTGTTTGAGAAAAAAAATACATAATATATGTAATTAAGGAAGGCGGAAGTTTGTTGGAAGGTGGAACATATGCGTAATTTCATCTTTATTATGTTAAGCTTTCCTAAAAAGTGATGTTTGACTTTGCGCTACGTGCAGTTCTTTTCAGATGGTGTATTTTGAAAGTATGATATTGAGGGAATCCCATTTATGTTTGATCTTGTTTTTTGAAGATTTATTTATTTCTTTTAAAGTAGATAAGAATATGTCAGATTATGTAGGTTTTTTTTTTAATACTTTATAGGGTATTGCTAAAATTTGAAAATATAGTTTATAAGATAAGGATGTAGTATAATAATTGAGTTATTTTTTGCACGAAGAAAAATTGAATGGAAAATAATGATTTTATAGAAAATTGTGAAATGAGACCGAATGTATTTTGAGAAAATCAGGCGAATATGTGCCACTTCTATTCCCGGAAAAAAAAACATGGTTTTGAAAATAAAACCAAACGTAGCTTAGTTTTTTCTCAGAAAATAGGGAAAATTATAGCCTCTCTCGTGAAAAAGATTTATTACAACGTTTTATCTTTAGTTTAAATAATAATAGATGGACCCATATAATATAGATGTATTACAATATCACCCATAAAATATGTAATCGATATGAGAAAATTTACAACCGTCTCCTTGACATCAGGGGCGGATCTACAGTGTGGGCTGGGGTGGGCTTCAGCCCACCCAGCGCTGCTTAGAATTATTATATATATATATATTTTGTCTAAGATTAACGCGTGAAAGGGTGTGGTGTGGGTGGTAGAGATGCTAACCTATAGTGTTAGGTCGCGAGTTCTCTACACCTAGGAAGCTCAATTTATTGGATTTTCAATACATAATATTTTTTGATTTATTTAAACAAAATTTAATTTTAAAATTATTTTTAAAAAGAATTTAATACTTATTTGTCCCATTTTTAAGCTTATTTTTTAAAAAAAATATATCGATTTACATCATTTTTTTGTAAACTCTAGTTCTTTTAAAAAAATTCTGGTATATTTTTTTCTATCTAATATTAAACTCATTGTATATATTAATTTGAAATTTAAATTAAATGGATTATGAAATATTTATACAGAAGATTGAGAATTAAATGGTGAGTAATACTTATGCATGTAGAGAAAGATATTATAAAATAATAGCTAACGAGTATACGAACGAAGTGTTTATACAAAAAAAAATTTCAGGGCTCCGCCCCGAACCCCCACAATGGAGTTGTCGCCTCCTTCACCCCCGCAGTGTCTTTGCTTCCAGCCCCCCCAATATAAAATTTCTGGCTACGCCCCTGCTTGACATAACAATATATAGCAGATGAGATATATATTATTATTAAATTATATGGGTAAAATTCGTTATTGTTCAACTAGATGTGGTCTTAGGCAATTTCACCCAAGATAATAATTAAATTTTTTATGTAGCTTTTCTTTAAATCATAAATTTTATTAATCTATAATATATTAAATTGCTCTCCTTGAATTCCTTGGGACGAATAACTATCACACGAGATTTTAATATCATTATAAAAAGTATTTAATGCATGAACAATATCAGGACTGATATCACCAAAAAGAGTGATTACCTTCTGATATCAATAAGAGGTGAACAATATCTCCATGTTTCTTCAATGCAAATAGTAACCTCAATATCACTCAGGATCCTCTCCTGAAATCACTGAACAAACGTAAGAAATGGGCCGGAAGTTTTTCCGACGGGTCCCCTCCGACGCTCAAGTCAGGCGAAAGGATATGATAAAATACGTACTTGAGAAGTAAGAGAATTGTCCACCTTTTAATCGTGTCACTAACCTGATATTTATAGGCAGAGAACTAAAAATTACCTTGTAGCAAGGACTCCTTTCATGTTTATCCAAATCTTACCTGGATACGCTAGGATCTTGTGAACATAATCAAATCCCAGATATTACTCCGTGAATCTTAGACTTGCGTAGTTTAAGGGGCACCGTCTCCTTGTTTTGCCCAGGTTTCAATCTCTGAAGGAAAAGAGATCGGCCAATGAGGTTGGGATCTTAAAAGAGGTCTCCCAACAGTTTGGTGGGGGGGGGGGGGGGGGGGGGGGGGTCAACAGGTGGGGTAAGACAGGTCGGCACAACAGCTCGGTAAAGTTAAAGAGCTCGGGAAAGCTTAGGCGAGATCTTCTGAAGAAGGGCTACTAGTAATCTTCAGAGGCAAGATCGGCTCATCAGATGGATTCTTATTTAAGGGGTATCACAGTCCCCCCCAGTCGAGCTGACGTCGTAGACTAGAAGTTCGTATGTACTGAGCCGGTTCTTCTGATATACAACATTTAGGCGGGAAATAACGGCTAATTTTTTTGAATTTTTGAAAAATTCCGACCGTTGGGGGCGTCTGTTCGTAATCCGAGGTAAATCCCGACCGTTCAATGTCTCGGAGATCAACGGTCCTGATTCGGGGAGGCCCACTATATATATGGTATGCCTGGTCCCCCATTATCCGTTTTTTTTGCAACTTGAAATAGTTCGGCTCCTACATCTCTTGCCTCAATTTATTTTCTATTTTTGAAAACTCCTAGGTACGTTTATTCTCAGCCGTTTTATTTGAAAATGTCTTCTTCTTATGATCGATTATTTCCTTCTCCTCTAACTGAAGAAGAACTTGGGGCGGTAGATCAGTACGGTTCCTTCTATCCCTCAGGGATTGCCCTCCTCGAGGGAGTTGTCCGAACTGAGAAGACTGTACACACTGAGGAATTTGTACAGTCTAAGGAAGGTGTATGGACCGAGGATACCCAGGGCGCTGGGCCCTTTGCCGGGCACGAACTTCATCTTGCTGAGGCCTGCCCTCAGCATAGATTGGAATCCCCTCCTGGTAATTATCATTGGTATGAACTATACGTTTCTGCTTTGGATGATTCAGACGAAGCCCAAATACGCAAGCTCAGCCAAGCCCCTTCTGATCATGAATTTCTATTCCCCTATACTTCTCAAAGACCGCACCAGCCTCCAGAGGGTTATTACACCTTTTACCGTGGGCAACTGGAGGGGGGTTTACGTTTTCCTCTTCCTAAGTTCTTTCAAGAGTTCAGCTCTTTTTACCACCTTAACCTTAGCCAATTCTCTCCCAACTCCTTCCGTATTTTATGCAGCCTCGTAGTCATTTTTAGGGCCCTGGGGCTGTCTCATGACAACCCCACCCTTTCTTATTTTTTTCATATCAAGAGGTCTGACGAAGGGCCTTAGTATGTGACTAGTCGACCTGACTTATTTATTTTTTGTTAAACCTCCTCAGCCATGGTCGTGCTATACTGATTGGGTAGATTACCTTCCTGTTCTCCCATCTCCACCCAAAAACTTCAAAAAGAGCTCCCTCTACTTAGATGTGATGAGTGTTATAGGGGGCCACTACTTCAATTCATCTAAGCTATTGGTGGATGAGCTCCTTTGTTTTGCTGGGCTGAGTCCGGCCGATCTAACCTTAAGGGGGAAAGCTGGTATTTTAAGCAAGCTTCAATAGCTATTTTATATATTATTATTATTATTATTATTATTATTATTATTATTATTATATATATATATATATTTATATTTATTTATTTATATTCCAATTATTTTCTGCTAGGTTGGGCTGACCTCTTTATTTATGTCGTTCAGATGACAGAGTAATGAGCTCCCTAGTACAGAAAGCTCTTCCGAAGAGGAAACAAAAGCAAGCCCACTCCCAAACAGCTGAGGGAGTGACTATTGTGGATGTAGTGGGTGAAAGTCCTGTTGCTTAGGAGGTTCCCCTTTCCAAGAAGAAACGAGCTGAAACAAGGAGGATCTGCGGGTTCCTCGACTGTAGATGCTCAGCATGTGAGGCAGGTACGAGCTCGAACTGATCCATTCGATCCTCGGGTGGTAGGCAGGAAAGGCAGTGAGCCAGCTCGGGTTGAGAGACGTGGGGAGAGGGTGATGGAGGCCTATCGAGGAGGGGTTAGGCTTGTTGGGGAAGGGCCGGGCACAGTTGCCTTAGCTGTGTCTCGTGATCTGGCTAACGCCGAGGATGCTCCCTACATGAGCCAATTGAGCTGGGGCGACCTCATCACCTGTATCGGTAGTCGTCTTACCGATGCCATGCTCTTGATGGGGGAGTTTACCTCCTGTGCTTCTTTCATACGAAGAGAGTCTCTGAAAGACACCAAGGTGCTTGAAGCTATGCAGGACTCATTGGCGGAGGCCCAATCCTTGCATGAGAAGGAAGTATCTGAGCTTAAAGCTCAGATCGACAGGAAGACCATTTCGGAAGCTGAGGCCCGTTCCTTAATTGAGGCGCAAAAACGCTAGTACGAAACTGATCTGCGGGAGCTTCGTAATGAGCTGGCCCTAGCTAAAGGGTTAGCTAACTCTGCTGAGCAGGAACTTGCTAGGGCTCAGAAGGATGCGGTCGAGGACAAATAGAAATCCAAAGAACAGGTCGGGGAGAAGGTTCTTACTTTTGTTGAGGCTGGTTTCCAGGGATGTGTTAGTCAGATCAAGGAACGAGGTTGCCTTTTGCCCGACGTCTCTCGGGACTTTTTGGATGTAGAGAAAGTAGTTGTCACTCTCCCCCCTAACCTTTAGATATGAGTTCCCTCTCTGAGCTTGTACCTTCCAGCTTTTGTAATCTTTTCTTATTCTGATAGAATTATTTTTCCGCTTTTATATGTAGTTTTATTCTTGCTTATTTCGTATGAACATTTTGTATGCCAAGTAAAAACAGATAGGACCAAGCATGCAAAAGTTCGGCTATGTTTAATTAATTACCACGTAACGGTAAAGTAAAAACAGGTAGGACCAAGCACGCATAAGCTCGACTATGTTTAATTAATTACCACGTAATGGTAAAGTAAAAACAGGTAGGACCAAGCACGCATGAGCTCGGCTATCTTTAATTAATTACCACGTAATGGTAAAGTAAAAACAGGTAGGACCAAGCACGCATGAGCTCGGCTATGTTTAATTAATTACCATGTCATGGTAAAGTAAAAACAGGTAGGACCAAGCATGCATGAGCTCGGCTATGTTTATTAATTACCACGTAATGTTAAAGTAAAAGCAGGTAGGACCGAGCACGCATGAGCTCGGCTATGTTTAATTAATTACCACGTAATGGTAAAGTAAAAGCAGGTAGGACCGAGCACGCATGAGCTCGGCTATGTTTAATTAATTACCACGTAATGGTAAAATAAAAACAGGTAGGACCAAGCACGCATAAGCTCGGCTATCTTTAATTAATTACCACATAATGATAAAGTAAAAACAGGTAGAACCAAGCACGCATGAGCTCGGCTATGTTTAATTAATTACCACGTAATGGTAAAGTAAAAACAGGTATGAGCAAGCATGCATGAGCTCGGCTATGTTTATTAATTACCACGTAATGGTAAAGTAAAAGCAGGTAGGACCGAGCACGCATGAGCTCGGCTATGTTTAATTAATTACCACGTAATGGTAAAGTAAAAGCAGGTAGGACCGAGCACACATGAGCTCGGCTATGTTTAATTAATTACCACGTAATGGTAAAGTAAAAACAGGTAGGACCAAGCACGCATGAGCTCGGCTATGTTTAATTAATTACCACGTAATGGTAAAGTAAAAACAGGTAGAACCAAGCATGCATGAGCTCAGCATGTTTATTAATTACCACGTAATGGTAAAGTAAAAGCAGGTAGGACCGAGCACGCATGAGCTCGGCTATGTTTAATTAATTACCACGTAATGGTAAAGTAAAAACAGGTAGGACCAAGCATGCATGAGCTCGGCTATGTTAGGGCTTGGGGTGACAACCCTTGTGCCTTGCGTAACCAGGGATGAGGTGAGCTCATCGTAAACGTGCTCCTGAGATCGGGTGAAAACCCTTGAGCCCGGCATAACCAGGGCTGAGGTGAGCTCGTCGTAAACGTGCTCCTGAGGTCGGGTGAAAACCCTTGAGCCTGGCGTAACCAGGGCTGAGGTGAGCTCGTCGTAAACGTGCTCCTGAGGTCGGGTGAAAACCCTTGAGCCTGGCGTAACCAGGGCTGAGGTGAGCTCGTCGTAAATGTGTTTCTGAGGTCGGAAGAAAACCCTTGAGCCTGGCGTAACCAGGGCTGAGGTGAGCTCGTCGTACACGTGCTCCTGAGGTCGGGTGAAAACCCTTGAGCCTGGCGTAACCAGGGCTGAGGTGAGCTCATCGTAAACGTGCTCCTGAGGTCGGGTGAAAACCCTTGTACCTGGCGTAACCAGGGCTGAGGTGAGCTCGTCGTAAACGTGCTCCTGAGGTCGGATGAAAACCCTTGAGCCTGGCGTAACCAGGGCTGAGGTGAGCTCGTCGTAAATGTGCTCCTGAGGTCGGGCGAAAACCCTTGAGTCTAGCGTAACCAGGGCTGAGGTGAGCCGTCGTAAATGTGCTCCTGAGGTCCGGTGAAAACCCTTGTTATATAGATCATGAATTGTAAAAAATATCAAACTTGTATTAAAATAATGAAAAAGTAAATTATCCAAAAATATAATCTTTGCCACAAGGGAAATTTAAAAGACATGTACTAAGAATAATATTTGCGAAGGTGATATGCGTTCCATGGCCTCTTTAACATCTTCCCATCATGGCCTTCTAGGTAATAAGCTCTGGAGCTTAGCTTTTCCATAATTTTAAACGGTCCTTCCCATTTCGGGTCTAGTTTGCCCACTTGCGCCTCTTGCACCTTTCTCAGCACTAGGTCTCCGACTTGGAAAATCTTCTGAACAACTCGTCGGTTGTATCTCCGTGCAATACGACTACAATAGGCTTCCATCCTGATGCAACAGCTTCCCTTCTTTCTTATATTAAATCAAGATCAGCAGCTCTTCTCTCATTGTTTTGCTCATCATAGAAATGTACTATTGACTACTATGCTCCAATTTTAGTTGGGAGCACTGCCTCATTTTCATAGACCATACTAAATGGTGTTTCACTTGTTCCCGTCTTTGGTGTAGTTCGATTGGACCACAGGACTTTGGGTAGCTCCTCCACTCAATTCCCTTTTGCTCTCCCCAGCCTAGCTTTAATGTTCTGTACCAGAGACCTGTTGGTGACCTCTACCTGATCATTGCTTTGATGATAAGCAATGGAAGTAAAGGCCTGATGGATTTTTAACTCTTCACACCATGCCCGGAGTAGAGCTCCCTGGAATTGTCTACCATTATCAGAGATGATCTTCCTCGGGACTCCATATCGGCAGACAATGTTTTTCCAGATGAAGTTGAAGACCTCTTTCTCAGTGATTCTGGCTAAGGGCTCAGCTTCCACCCATTTTGAAAAATAATCAATAGCCATGATTAAAAATCTCTTTTGGCCTCTTCCTGTTGGAAAAGGTCCTACTATATTGATGCCCCACTGATCAAACGGGCATGCTGCCACAATCGCTTTCATCATCATGGCTGGCTGATGCTGAAGTCCCTGACAACTATCACAAGATATAACCATAGTTGTAGAGTCCTTCTGAATTGTAGGCCAAAAGTATCCAGCGAGAAGCACCTTCTTTGCCAGGAAATGCGCTCCTAGATGATTCCCACAGCACCCCTCATGGATTTCTCTCAACACATAATCTGATTCTTTCAGACCCAAACAACGCAGCAATGGTCGAGCAAAAGACCTTTTGTACAAGACTCCTTCAATGAGTATGAACCTCTGACTCCCCTGCTTGAGTCTGTAGGCTTTCTTGGGATCATTCAGGAGCTTAGCATTGATAAGATAGTCTAAGAGATCTACTCTTCAATCATTTTATTCAAGAGATTCAGATGGATCATCTTGACTAGGAGTTAATTCAACTTGAAACACTACCTCTCTATTTTGCCAAGTGCGAAGAGCACTGGCAATTCTTGCCAAGCTGTCAGCATTTCTATTCTCTTCTCTTGGGATCTGTTTGAATATTATCTCTAGAAATCCCTCTTTAATTTTTTCTATGGTGCTTGCACATCGAATTAACTTCTCATTTTTCACCTCATAGACCCCATTCATCTGTTGGGCTACTAGCTGGGAATCAGAGAAGATATGTATGCGCTTAGCTCCGATGTTCTAGGCAGCCCTCAATCTGGTTAATACTGCCTCATATTCTGCTTCATTGTTGGAGGCCCGGAAGTCTATTCGTACCTCCAACTGGACTCATCTCCACTAGGAGATATTAGCACGATTCCAATTCCACTTCCTTCATTACAAGATGATCCATCAACAAATGCTTTCCATAACTCCTCTCTCTCTCAGGGTGCATAGCTTCCGCAATGAAATCTACTAAAGCCTGAGCTTTGATAGCCGTGCGTGGCTCGTACTGTATGTCATACTCTCCTAGTTCAGTTGCCCATTTGACTAATCGTCCAGAGATATCTGCACAACTGAGTATTTTTCCCAGAGAGCAATTTGTTAACACCGTTATAGGATGTGACAGGAAATAAGGCCTGAGTCGCCTACCTGTCATAATCAGCATTAGGGCCAACTTTTCAATTTCCGAGTATCTCAACTAAGCACCTTTTAAAGCATGAGATAAATAATAGATAGGTAGCTGATCTGTTTGCACATTCTTTACTAGAACTGAACTGATTGCTTCCTCAGTTGATGATAAGTAGATAAATAACCGTTCAGCGAGTATAGGCTTTGCTAGTACATGGAGTTCAACCAAGTATTTTTTTAACCCTTCGAATGCTTCCTTGCATTTCTCATTCCATTCAAACTTATCAGCTTTTCGGAGTATCTTGAAAAATGGGAGACTTCTATGAGCTGATCTAGAGATAAATCGTGACAAAGCGACGATATTTACTGTGAGGTGTTGTACCTCTTGAAGATTCTTCGGAGGAGTCATCTCACAGATAGCTTTGACTTTCTCTGGATTAGCTTCAATACCCCTCTCTGTAATCATGTAGCCCAGAAACTTTCCACTTTTTACCCCAAACACACATTTCTGGGGATTTAACTTTAACCCATAGGACCTGAGAGTGGAGAAAGTCTTCGATAGATCAGCTATCAGGTCGGTGCCATTTTTTGATTTCACCAGAATGTCGTCTACATATACTTCCACATTTCTGCCTAGCTGTTGTGAGAACACCTTGTCCATTGATCGCTGATAAGTAGCCCCGGCTTTCTTAAGTCCGAAGGGCATAACAACATAACAGAAGGTCCCATCTGAGATGACGAAACTCACCTTATCTTGATCTTCCTCAGCCAAAGGGATTTGAGGATATCCCTGATAGGCATCCATTAAACACAAGTACCGATGTCCTGCAGTGGAGTCGACTAACTGATCAATCATTGGTAGTGGGTAACAATCTTTTGGGCATGCCTTATTAAGATCTCGAAAGTCTATGCACATCCTCCACTTTCCCGAGCTCTTGGGTACAAGAACTACGTTTGAGAGCCATGTTGGGAATTGAACCTCTCGAATATGACCTGCCTGAAGGAGTTCGTGCACTTGTTCTCTTATTACTTTGTCATTTTCAAGTCCAAAGTGCCTTTTCTTTTACTTGATAGGTAGGGCTCCTGAAAGTATATTTAAACGATGTTCTAGGATGTCGGGGCTGATTCCCCTTAACTCCTGAGCCCTCCAAGCAAATATGTCTTCATTCTTGATCAGACACGAGATGAGATCTGCTCTTATATTTGTTTCCAAATCTCTGACTACCTTTACTTTCTTATCTGACATACCGAGTGTCACTATTTCGGGCTCTTCATCTAAGCTATTTGGGATACCCTTATCAGTAGGAATTTTACGCCCAACTATTTCAATACAACCGACCTCTCTACGAGCTCGTTTTCTATCTTCTTTTACCTCATCAACATAACACCGGCGGGCTGTTTTCTGATCACCACACAGAGCTCTGACCTCTATACCCACCGGGAATTTGAGTTTTTGATGGTATGTAGAGGCTACTGCTTTAAAGTCCTTCATAGCAGGTCGGCCAAGGATTGCATTATATGATGATGGAGCCTCCACCACTGTAAAATTAATCATTTTGGTTATTCGTGACATCCCATGACCAAGAGATAAGAGCAGGGTGATCTGTCCAAGTGGCTGAATTGCATGCCCCGTGAACCCATATAAAGGAGTTGTAATACGTTCAAACTTTGACCCTTCTATCTGCATCTTTTCTAAGGTGTCTTTGAACAAAACATTAACTGAACTCCCAGTATCAACAAAGATCCTTGCGACATCATAGTTTGTTATGGTTACGGTGACCACTAGAGCATCATTATGCGGTGTTGCAACTCCTTTCAGATCATCAGTGCCAAAGCTTATCATAGGCTCATCTATTTGGCTTACCTCTTCTGAAACTTCAAAACTTTCCAACCTTCTGCCATGACTTTTCCGAGCTCTACCTGAGTCCCCATCAATAGGTCCCCCCGAGATTATATTGATAGTTCCTCGGGTGGGTTATTCTCCACCTGTTCAACCCTTCTTCTTGGATTATCTGTTTCTCTAGGAGGAACATCCCTCTAATGGGAACTAGCTCGGCCATTCCGTGGCACTCTCTCTTTCCTATTATCTCTGTATCGGCCTCTGTCACTATTCTGATAAGGTTCTCGCATCTTTGTTAGAAGAGTTTTTATTTGAGAATCTCTTCTAATGATTCGTTCTACCCCATCTTCAAGCTTCTGACATTCATTAGTTATGTGGCCATATTCTCTATGGAATCCACAGTATTTATCGGAGGGAGGCAAACGAGGACCCTTCTCAGATTTCCTTGATCTTTCCAATTTCTTTCTATCATCACAGACTTTCATAGCTCTTTCCAAGCTCATAGTTAGAGGTGTGCGAGAAGTAAATTAACTTTTGGGTCTACTGATCTCATCGGACCTATCAGCAGATCTCTTCTTGCTTACCTCTTTCTCTTTCTTTTATGATGGCCTTAAATCAGCCCTTTTCTGTTTTTGAGCATCTTCTAGATTGATATACTTTTCAGCTCGACCAAGAAGTTCATCATAACTGCGCGGAGGCTTCTTTACCAGTGATTTGAAAAACTCCCCAGCCTTAAGTCCTTGTGTGAAGGCATTAATAAGGACATCCACCGTTGCCGAGGGAACCTCTAAGGCCACCCCATTGAAGTGTTGTACGAACTCTCTCAAGGACTCTTGTTCATTTTGTTTAGCAGTGAACAAACTCAGAGAAGTTTTCTGATACCTATTGCTACTAGCAAACTGGTTCAGAAAGGCAGAACTAAATTCCTCAAAGGAACGAATCGTGTCTGGTTTAAGTAAATTAAACCATTGTTGTGCCGATCTTACCAGAGTGGTAAAGAAAACACGACATTTGATCCCATCAGAATACATATGCAATAAGGCAGCATTCTCAAATCTTTCGAGGTGTTCCTCTGGGTCTGTACTTACATCATACTCTACCACTGCAGGTTGTCTGAAATTTGGTGGGAGCTCATCTCCTAGGATGGCTTGTGAGAAAGGGCTTTCTCTCCTAGACATTTGAGGTCGGCCACCTATGTTGACCTAAACGCCTTATTTCTCCCCACACAGCTTCCATCGGATCTAATAATGGAGGCTCCACTCGTGTGTTTGCACCACTTCCCATAGGTTCAGGAACTTGCTCTGGTTGAACAAGAGGTGGTGCCTAGTTGGGATGTGGAGGGGGTGGAGCCTAGCTAAGTTCCTGAGGTGGTGGTACCTGGTTAAGTTCCGGAGGTGGTGGAGCCTGGTGCTGGAAGAAAGTATTCCGCATGGTTCGATTGATGAACTGTGTCAGTTGATCCATAGTCAAATCTCCCACGCTCCTGACAGGAGGGGGTGGTTGATCATGCTGTGGAGGGGCATTAAGATTTTCATTTTCAGGAATTCCTCTCTCCCCAACGTTTCTCCTTACTCCACGTCCACGTCCCCATCCCCGTCTTCCAGCCATATCTACGCCTTAAACTCAGATTTCCCAGAGACGGCGCCAATTGATATCACCAAAAAGAGTGATTACCTTCTGATATCAATAAGAGGTGAACGATACCTCCTTGTTTCTTCAATGCAAATAGTAACATCAATATCACTCAGGATCCTCTCCTGAAATCACTGAACAAACGTAAGAAAGGGGCCAAAAGTTTTTCCGGTGGGTCCCCTCCGACGCTCAAGTCAGGCAAAAGGATATGATAAAATACGTACTTGAGAAGTAAGAGAATTGTCCACCTTTTAATTGTGTCACTAACCTGATATTTATAGGCAGAGAACTAAGAATTACCCTGTAGCAAGGACTCCTTTCATGTTTATCCAAATCTTACCTGGATATGCTAGGATCTTGTGAACATAATCAAATCCCAGATATTAATCCGTGAATCTCAGACTTGCGTAGTTTAAGGGGCATCGTCTCCTTGTTTTGCCCAGGTTTCGATCTGTGAAGGAAAAGAGATTGGCCAATGAGGCCGGGATCTTAAAAGAGGTCTCCCAACAGTTTGGTGGGGGGGTCAACAGGTGGGGTAAGACAGGTCGGCACAACAGCTCGGTAAAGTTAAAGAGCTCGGGAAAGCTTAGGCGAGATCTTCTTAAGAAGGGCTATTAGTAATCATCAGAGGCAAGATCGGCTCATCAGATGGATTCTTATTTAAGGGGTATCAAAGACTTTTATGCTCCCGTACCTTGGAAGCCTAAGCAGAATTGATAATAAAGCCATACCGTTGGGTTTTGGAAACCCGAATAATCTTGGTTTTGATGTTAACAAAACTTGTTATTGTGTTGCTAACATATTTCATCAAGTGTGCAGTTCATAGATCATAATTAAGAGCTTGGTGAATTACAAAGAAGTAGCTTGAAAATATCAAGCTGGACCAAGACTGAAATCCTGGCATAGCAGATTGTTTCGATCATATCTCATAGCTCGAATATCTAAATGGCGTGCTTCCAAAGACGTTAAAAAGCCAACTCAAAATACTAAAAGTTATATTTCACAACAGATCGGCTAGTTCTAATTTTATCAAGGATAAAGGACGCCTGCAAGATCGAGCTGTACCGTGAAGAAACAGCAAGCAGTTTCATCAAGCAACTGTCAGTATGTTGGGCATAACTCTTAGCTCGCTTATCGGAACGAGGTGATTCAGTATGGGTTGCAAAGCTAAGACAAAGATCTACAAGTCATATTTGAACGTCAAAGACTGAATCGGACGTTAAGATGGCCAAAAAGCTTCTGCAAGTCACGGCATGTGCTGTTGCATCCAGCAAACATACAGCAGAACCATCGCCTTGTATTTCGAGCATAACTCTCTCATACGAACTCGAAATCAAGCGATTCTTGATTTCATGGAAAGCTAAGAGAAAGGGATACAATTTTCATGTAGATCACGTTGCCCAGAAATCAAAGAATCAAGAGCTACAAGCAACAGATCGGAAGAGCAAGTTTATCAATCTGTTTTGTATCAAGCTGGTCTGCCCAGACTGATCCGGCTAGACTGATCTGCCCAAGCTTATCTGGCCAGACTGATCTGTCCAAGCTGACCCGGCCAGACTGATCTGTACAAGACTGATCCGGCCAGTCCGGTCCAAAATTCAAAGAGCCCAGAAACCAGAATATGACCGTTGCAAGCTCGAGAATGATGCAGAACCTTTTCCAATTGGCATATTCTTGTGTCTAACGTATATATCATTATTTGAGGCTATATATACAAGTCTTGGAAGCTCAAATAAGGTGATTGAAGATCAATCCAAGCAAGATAAAAGCAAACCCACTTGGGATTCAATTGGGGAACTTCATTGACAAAAGTTGCTAAATGAAGAGCACTCCCCAAACCTTTGGCACCTCTTACATTCCTTTATCAGATTCATTATGGAATCATTTGTGCCTTTGTATTCACTCTATTCATTGTATTTGTGAGCTCATATAGATGAGTGAATATTATTGTAACGGTTGATGATTCATCACAACCGATTGAGAGGTCTTTGTATGTGAGACATTAAAGAACATACATAGTTGAATTGCTAGGAGTTCTAGTTGGATGGGGAATGTCCAACTGGATCGGGTTTGTACAACGGGATTTTATAAATCAAAGTCTTCTAGTGGAATCATTCCATGAGGTTGAAGAATGAGAGACGTAGAAGGATTACACCACCTTCGAACTTCCATAAACAAATGCTTGTGTATTTACTTTACTTGCATATCTTTAAAATATCTTTTAAATGGTTAATTGGTTTAGAGCAGGTTATGTCGAGTGTCTTCCGCTCGGTTTTGAAACCGAACTCGATATAATCTCTCGGTGCAATCATTTCAAGAACACGAGCTATTGAAGCTCAAGTCGGTTGAACTTGGGTATGGACTGACCACCCACCCCGATCGATCATGACACATACTTTTCAATATTATTACTGAATTATGTAATCCTCAATCAAATCTATCCTTTTTTTAATGGCACTATTTTATTGATTATAAAATTAACAATATAAGACTACTATAAGACATGAGTTTGAGTATCAAGCTCTACAAAAAAAAGATAATCATTAACTAAACGAAATGAAGATCAACCACAATAAAAATCGAATCCTAGATAGCTTGGTAAATGGGAAAGAAAATTTATATATCTATAGTAAATTATTAACTGGTATATATGTAATAGTTATATTTGATTTTTTAAATTTCCTAATATACCCCCTTGTAGAAAATAATCTTGATATTCGTAGTTATTTATAGTTTCCTAAAACATTTATATTCTTATATAATAATGTATGATATAATAATTTATTTTTTAATTAAAATGATTAAAAGTATATGAAAGTGATTTGTTTACTAAAGAAAAGGTGAAATTGGGAAGTTTTATTCTGAGGTGGTGGGCAGAATACTTAGGTAGTACTTAAACACAAATTACTAGTTCAAATAAACAAAATGTGTACGTAAATATTATGACCATTCAACAAAGCTGGAATATCAAGATAAGGAGAAAACTTCAAAGAGAAATCAGAGATAATTTTGAGTGAGATTGCTCAGAAATTCCTACATTATTCTATGACGTATTGGTTCCTAAATCCTAGAGAATGCTTAGTAAAATATCATTGAAAATTCTGATATATATAAATAGGAATCTGATAGTTGTATTTAATTAGTTTCGAAAAAATTTAGAACTTTTTCAGTAATAGAACAAGCTTGTCTAGATGTTACCTTCTAATTGAACATTTAATAGCTTTACTCATGTCTTGTAATAAGTGGGTTGGAGTACCCTAGTACTCCTATATTTTAATTTATTGGCTTACCAAAAACAAAACAAAAATTTTTTATGGCAGTACGACCCAGTTTTTCTCACTATCATTAATATGGTGAACAACGGTAAATCAAGAGGCAATTAATCCAAAAAATTTCTAATTAAGATCAGTATTGAAACTAAATATCGGACCTTTGATTTGCTCCTCAAGGGAGGAGCTTTCTTGTATATAAGTCTTTTCTTTCACTCTTCAGTACTATGAATATTAAGAAGAAAGTGTGATGAAACTAACTAAAAGTATCAAGAAGATCTCAGAACTGACGATCATTTTTCTTAAGATGGTTGTAATATTGGAGAATTAGGTTAAACATTTTTATGAATTCTTGTACATTGCAGTGGCGAAATTATCCTCCAAAGTAAACTACACAGATACCCTTTGAATTTAACTTAATTAGGAAAAATAATTATGTTTTTTTGTGTAATTACAAGATGTCAATGCCCTAAAGTAAAGGGAAAGTTATTGTGGTCACTAAAAGTTGTGGCAATAAATGATTTAAGGTCTGGTCTTAGGACGGGGATGAATGGGACAAATGGAAACGTTTTGAAATTTTTATATATATATTATTAAAAATCAATTATCGCCCCCATTTTTGAATGTCTTTTATCTAAGAAGGGTTTAAGGTGGAGTTAGATTTAGCAGTCAAATCTGAGTATATGGCATACATTATAAATAGCTCTTCGTGTCATTTTTCTTCACCTGAAATTTGATTTTTTTTTTTTTGAAGGATTAAGAAAAAATTTAAATTTTTATATAAAGCTTTTTTAAAAAAATTATAAATTTTATTAATCTATAATATATTAAATTGCTATCCTTGAATTTCTTGGGACATATGACTATCACACAAGATTTTAATATCAGTATCAAAAGTATTAATACATGAACAATATCAAGACTTTTATGATCCCATATCTTGGAAAAAATTGGAAATTGAATTTTTAAATCCAAGGATCTAGAATTCCATTTGGTTTGGTTAAACATTAAAATATTATTTAAAATTTGATTTGACGTTAAACTAATATTATTTGATATTAAAAACTATTTATATTACTTATATTTGTGAAATTGTACTGCTAAATTATTGCCTAATACTTTTCAAACAATTCAGCAGCATATTTGAGAAAATGGTGTAGCTAGACTGGACCTGTGTAGGTCCATGCTCGACACCATCCATTAATCGCTTTATCTCTTGTCTATTCACGTTTTTTGAAACTTTTGTTAGTCTTATGTTTGAACTACATAGGCTTCCTTCCTAAATAATTATGTTAATTAATAGATTTTGACAAAATAGGGTCAATTTAAAAAAGAGTCTCATTAGAATAAGAGTCTTTGCAATACGAGTACCAAACTTTTAAGAATAGTAAAAAATAGTCATATGAAAATTATCTTTAATCCAAATTAGTCTCAAACTTTATTTTTAATTCATATAGTCTCAAACTTTAGTTTTTAATCAAAAGTGGTTACAGATTATGAAACTATTTTTGTTAAAAACTAATTTCCGTGTCACTAAATATGATTAAAAAAACTTGCGATTATTTTTGATTAAAAACTATTTTTCGTGTGACTATAATTGAAAAAAAGTCATATTATACGGGATCATTTGTAAAATTCACCTGACAAAATATATTAATAAAATTGGTAGGGGCGCTTGTTCTTGCTTTATGAATGCTTATAACAAATAATTTAGTAGAGAAGAAGACGCTATTGTTAGATTGAGCATTCAGAAGATATTATTAATGATTATTAGTTCTGTTATTTTAAGCTGATTAAGAGTGGAATCGCTCTAGTTTAGTGGAATACAATAAGATTAATAAATAACTGATTAGTCAAGAGTTGATTGGTTCAAAATTAATTTATTCGAGCTTAATATAATTATCTCTAATCAAGTCCTTTGGTGATTCAAATAAATTGTAAGAGGAAAAAGCATTGTAGTGTAAAAAGGAAACATTTGGACTTGTAAGACACATGCATAACTCATGGTGGTGTGTGCCAGAGGAAAAACTCTTTTAATAAGTGTCAAAAATTCAAACACAATCGTCATTATTATAAAATATTGTAAATATTTTAGAAGTCTGATTGATAAGAATATTTTATAAGAACCATGGAGGGCTGGCGCGGCGTAGCTACGATTCAAAAATACATTGGGCTAGCCAGGGTAGGTAGGCCAGAGAGTTATGCAAAAAACCTAAATTTTCGAGATTAGTACTAAAAAAAGTTTGTTTGAAACATAGTCCAAAGGTAAGGTTTGGAGCATAGATCCAGCACTGAAAAGATTGGTAAAGTTCGATTCAATATGATATCTAATTCTAATTCTGTGTGTTTATCGATTCGTGTTAAAACTTAAAATAATCAAGATCACGTTATGAGACGTTTGAAATGCAGAGAAGTCATTTTCCGAAGTATTTTCTTAACATTGAAGAGTTGAAACTAAAACAGAAAGAAACTATAGGGTCTACTATAGACCGTTTTATTGGTTCGACAATACATTAGTGGTATCATAGTACCTTGATTATTCTGAGCGTTTATCCTGCTGTAATAATAGAAATAACGTGTGCACACGAAAGGGTGTTCCTAATTTACACAGATATTGGTGAAGCTACGAGAGAGAGTGGGATTTTCTTATGCATCGTGATCCCAAGTGCTTCTTCCATGTCAAGATCATGTGCTGACATTCCCTGTGGGAGCTCCCAATCAAAGGAAAACAAGAGATTTGCCAGTGCGAGCCTTACCAAGGGAATCGAGAAGTTCATTCCAGGGCAGCTTCTTCTACCGGCACCGAACGGCAACAACTCATAATGTTGCCCTCTAAAATCGATGTCCCTGTTCAAAAATCTATCGGGGTCGAATTTTTCAGGGTTTTCCCAATACTTTGGATCGGTTCCAATTGACAATGAACTAAAAAAGACTCTTGTTTTTGCCGGGATTTCGTATTTATTTTGAATGGTGCAACTCTCCATAGTTTCTCTAGGAACCATTAACGGGGTAGGCGGATGCAGTCGTAGTGACTCTTTTATGACTAGTTTTAGGTATGTAAGTCTCTCGAGATCGTCTTCTTCTACCTTTGCCTTTCCTTTGCAAGCTTCTCTCACTTCTTGTTGAGCTTTTTTTTGGACTTCTGGGTTTCTTATTATTTCTGTCATTGTCCATTCAATTGCCGCAGATGAGGTATCAGTCCCGGCTGCGAATATATCCTGCAAACTTATATTGGAATTTAATATATGTGGCATGCAAATACTAATATAAAATAAATATGCAACAATCTGATGCTCATTAAAAATTATGGGTTAGTTAATATAAAAATGAAAAAAGACAAATGAGAGGAAAATTTTAAAAGAAAATACATACTACAAGAACACCCTTGATATGTTCATCTTTCAGTGTGTTTGTCTGATTGGGGTTCTTTTGAATTCGAAGCAACACATCAATAATGTCTTCGTGATCAGTTTTAGGCCTGCTAGGATCTCGATGTTTTTCTATTACTTTGTTGAAAAAAGTGTCTAGGTCATGAAAAATCTTGTTGATCCTCCGGTCGACACCATTAAACTTGTTTAACCAAGCAAACCAAGGAAAATAATCCGCAACATTAAAATCAGCAGCCAAATGCTCTACTTCAAGAAGAACTTGTTGAAACTTGCTCATTTTTCCATCCATATTCCTTTCGTCATCAGGGCTCAACATTCCAAAGGCTGCGCGACAGACAACATTATTCAATAATGAATAAGTTAATGAACCCAAATCTACAGGGTTTGCATGGTTTTCGTGTACACGACGAATCATGAGAGCCACCTCTTCCTCCCGTATCCTACCAAAAGATTGGACTCTTTTCGAGGAAAACAATTCCAAAACTGCGATTTTTCTTACTTCTCTCCAATACTCACCGTACTGTGCAAAAGAAATACTGGAACAATTGTATGCTAATTTCTTAGCTGTATACAACTGGGGTCTCCCGGAAAAAGCAAGATCGTGTGATTTAAAGATTTCACGTGCCATGTCGGCTGATGACACGATCAACGTAGGCACGAATCCTAAATGCAAGAGCATGAGATCACCATATATTTTGGACATCTCTTTAAGGGATCGATGAGGTGACTTTCGAAGCTGATGAAGATTGCCTATTATCGGGAGCTTTTTTGGGCCAGGAGGAAGCTTACTTTTAACTAAATCTGTTCTTTTCTTTTTCATGATTAAGAACAAGAATAAAGGTGCGATGAAACAGAGAAAGGATATGAAGAAAGCTTCAGAACTCATAGTTTTCTCAAGGCTGTGGATATAGTGGAGATTGTAGAGTGTGCGATATAACTCCAACTTGTTGCCCTTTTATAGTTGGAACTTGTCTATCTATGTGTAGAGTTTGCTCCTTTTAATTTCAGACCTAAAGTGAAATATTATAGATTTCTTATTCATACATGATTTGTAAGTTATAAGGTCTTATTTTGCTAGTTCATGTAGCTTATCCATTTCATTGGGATTAAATATTTAGTAAGTTGTTCTTGTAATATATTATTTTAAAAAAATTGAAAAAATTGCACAACTAGTCATGTACTGACATGAAACGTCAATGACAGGGGCAGAGCCACCCTTGAGCTATGATGAGTTCTAGCGCAATGTAAATTTTCAAACAAAAAGTTTTTTTTTGGTTATTTTATGAAATTTAATTTAATTTTTAACCCTACCTAATCCGGCCAATCTTATGTATTTTTGAATCCTGACTCTACCTCTCGTTATAAGGCTAGCTAGCCTTATGGATCTAAATATATATGTCGTAAAATTATATATTTTTTGGTTTTATGAATTAACACTTTATTTTCTTTTCTTAAAGTCAACACTTATTCTTATTCTCAATTGCGTATTGAACAATCTCATTTATTTTTCCTTGGTATTAGATAATGATAGGTTATTTGGTCTAATTTGGAGGGATAGAATTGTATTTCCAAATAATAGTTGAGAATATTTTCTAAATTAGCTAGGAAAATTAATGAGCAAAAATAGTTGTTTGCTTCGATATTTATATACTATTCGATTGCGCGGATGCAATATCAGTACCTAAAATTCGAAATAATTATTTGTCAAATTTGAATATACATATGATTATAGTCTTAATACAATGGCCTCATCGTATTAAAAAATGAATTATTATAGAACAAGTTTGTATTTACAAGAAAGTCTAGTATATTATTTATATAGGGGTGTTTTCAGTAGAACATATAAATACATCAAAAGATCAATGTAGTTTCTCCAGGGTGCTCTCACTTTATAAACTAAATAAATAAATATAAAAATATCTAATAATGATAATAATAACAATAATAATAGTAATAACAGCGGACCAAAGTACACACGTTGTGAGTGCATAGCATATTGTTTTGTGCATGCATTGCATGTATATAAATATTTTTTTGATACGAAAATTTCAGAATTATAATAGACTTAATGATTTTATATTTATAATTAAGTAGCATAATTATTTACGTAGAATAACATTAGGATCAAAGTAGTGTTTAAAATGATGTTGAATAAACACTGGCTCAAATCAAATTTTCTTCAAGTTACAGCATACTGTTAAGTACTGTGGTAGGTTCTCCATTTAAGGCAAGCCAGTAGACAACTAATAAATAGTGTGAAAGGTGTCTATCGGGCTCGTGAATAACAAATTGAAGTCAGAAACAAAATGTGGTAGGATAAAGAACAGAAAGTAAATGACACGCTAGTTGTTTCTGGAAGTTCGAAGCACAAACGCTTCTATCTACATCTCTCATTCTTCCTTTGCAGGAATGATACACTAGAATATTTGGTTTACACCTTTTATAGTATACAACTACTTAGGTTAATATCACACATTTAGCCTAAATTCCTAGCTCACACAGATCACAAAGTTTACAATTGAATGAATTCAAGAATTTCTTGAACATTCTTATTTCTCAAAGATAGTAAGCAGTAAATAGCTTGTGTTCTTGAGCAGTATATTATTGAACTTAGATCTTCACAAAATGTTGATTGCAATAAGTGCTTTGAATGATTTGCTTGCATAGCTTGATAGTTTTGTGGGTCCAGAAGATCTTTCTTCAAAAGGTTTCTGGGTATTTATAGCACTTAAAATCCAACGGTAACATTTCTTCAAATGGAAAGAACCGCACAAAATCAACTTTCAGATTTATGTCCAAAATTCTTTTTATCTTCTTTCCAAATCTATTAACAACGGCTAGTTTATTATGATGTGTTTGGTGGCGCTGAAAAGACAGTGCTACACTCAGTGTACTATTTTCAGGATAAACTATGTTGCATTTTTGTCTTTTTGCGATCTTTATCTGTTGACTCTTCTCAGTGACTTAGTCTGCTGGAGTGAAGCAACTGATGTCTTCCAGAAGAGTCATCTTTTTAAGTCTTCTGTTATCTTCCGGTAGACTTCTCTACTCTTTTGATATAATTCGGTAGACTTCTCTAGGATATCATCAAGTAGACTCCTCTAGTCTTCTGATATCATCCAGTAGACTCTGGTTAAAGCGGTAGACTCTTTCTTCCGGTAGAATTTTGTTGATCAATCGGTAGACTTCCTGATCAAACAATATAGTCTTGTTAAGTCATTGGCTTCTTGACACGATAGACTCTTTAAGTAGTCGGTAGACTCTTCAAGCACTAGACTCTTGTTATTAACAAAACTTAGAAATATATTCCACCAAATAATTTTTTTATTTTCAATAATTTTATAAGATTAGGATGACTTAGTGATAATTTTATGAAGCATATTAATTTGGTTATTATGCCAATGCTTAATGATGATTATAACCTAGAGATACCGGTTGTCACACAAGGACTTGTAAGTATGAGAACAGAAAATAATTATGCTAGTAGTTTGGGGAACGTGGGATATAACACACACAGAACTGAAGGGGAAGTTCATGATTCAAGGGAGGAGGACATAGATGATTATGCCAACGCCGATTTTTTTGGTCCTGAAACTCATGTTGATTCCGAACCAGACGAAGATGGAGTTAACGTTCATGATGGTAGCGATGACGATGTAGAAATTGATGTGATGTTGAAAACTATGTCCCAACATAACTATATGCCATCATATGTACAAGAGGAGCAATTGAAGCAACAATGCCGCAAGAGACACAACCCGGGCGCAAACTTTTCCCTGTCGTTCCATTCTTCGTTACGACATTTCCGGATGTACCTGTTAACTCTGTTGACATTCCAACTGGCTCTTGGAGAAAGTTCTATGACCATGTCAAAGGAAAGTTAGAGTTGGGTATATTGTTCAAGAGTAAGCACATTTGCAGTCTGCAGTTAAGGACTTCTCCATACGGGTTGCTAGGAACGAGTACCACGTCATTGAGAGCACACCAAAAATATCGAAAGTGGTTTGTAGACACAATTCTACGGTCATGCTGTTGAGCCTTAAACGCATGGTTGCGTTTAATGCGTTAAATTATCCCCGGTCAATCTGTGAGTTTTGATGATCAACAAAACTTGTGTTTGTTATACTAATGCATCTACTTAGTGTGCAGATTAAGTGATGAAAAGTGGTTTGGAATGAAGAAAATCGAGTGTGCATATTCTGGCCTGGATCGCCCCAGGCGATGGTGATCATCGCCTGGAGCGATCTTCCTCGCATGCTCGCCTAGCCATCGCCTCTGTCGATTCCAACAACAAGATCAAGTTTTTGAATTTTACCAATGGTGCTCAATCCAACATGACCAAGTCGTCTATGCCATAACACATTTTTGTTATCATTCAATGCTACAAGGCATTTTACATTTTGAGAAGAGAGATTATCCAAATCAACCTTGTACACATTCTCACTTCTATAACCAATGAATTTAATGGATTTGTCATGAGTGTATGATACGGTGCAATGATGTGATGCAAATGAGACTTCATAACCTTTATCACATAATTGACTTATGCTAAGAAGGTTATGCTTAAGTCCTTTGACATAAAGAACATCATCAATAATAGTAGAGTTAGAGTTACCAATTGAGCAAATCATACTCCTATAAAGCTTTTGACAAATTGGTTTACCTTGTTCATCCTTGTCAAGCTTGGTTGATGAGCTTATTGGTGTTGATGCACTTTTGGTATTATCCATTCCAAATTTCTTTAGCATATCTTTGACATACTTTCCTTGGCTTATAAAGATTCCATCTTTGCATTGTTTGATTTGCAATCCAAAAAAGTAGTTGAGTTCTCCCATCATGCTCATTTCAAAATTATCTTGCATCAATTTAGAAAACTCTGTTAGGATCGGTCCGGAGTGTTTAGAGGGGGGGTGAATGAACACTCCTTCTAAAAATTAATCCTTCGTGATTTCTTTCGGATTAGTGAAATAAATCTGTTTCTTAATCAATTCTTGTACAAAACAGACTACTGAAAATATAAGTGCGGAACGGTCTGTTCTTGTATGTAAGAACGGCTCGATGGCTAGTGAGAAAGAACGAGTGCAGAAATAAGATACACAGGATATGTTTCTGGAAGTTCGAAGGTGGTGTAATCCTTCTACGTCTCCCCTTCTTCCAATTAAGGAAGGTTTATACTAGAAGACTTTGATTTATACAATCCTGTTGTACAAACCCGATTCAGACTGGATTTACCTCACTACCAATCTGAAACTCCTAGTCACTCAATCTGCTCAGACACACTCTGTCTGACAGTTACAATATGCTTCTCACTTCTATTTTCAACACAGAAAACACAAGATGCGCACAGTGATCCTAAAATGATCAAATGTTACAAAGTAAACGTGCTTAAGAATGATTTCAGCTCGAGAGCTTCTGAGCTTGTAAGCTTGTGCTGTTTTTGCTTTCTTGTGCACTTTTCAATTGATCAGCGAGAGTCAGTAGCAAGAGTCAGTAAGTTCCTTTTGTTGCATCCTTTTATAGTTGAAGGTACCAACGACATTATTTCCCTTAATGTGCAACTTTGACTCTGCTTAAACTCTGAGTAGGCTTCAGTCTTCTTCTTCAGGATACTTGCCGTTCTGGTTCATACTTTCGGCGACTGTCAGGTAAGCTCTTCTTTGTCTTCTTACCTATTATGGCAATCTTCAGTCTTTGGTCCTTTGTAGCATTAATTACAACATTAAATGCAACAATAAATAGCCGTTAATGATTCGGACTGAGGAGCCATTCTGTATGTATCCTAAGCTGCTCTGATCTGATAAAGATAGAGATCGATCTGAAGCTTTGGTTGAGTCAGTCTGATATTCATCGATCCGGTCTGATAAGTAATGTGACTTATCAGCTTGTTCTGTTGTTGAGCTATCGATCTGGTCAGTCTGATTACCCTCGATCCGGTCTGATATGCTTTGTCATCTTATCAGCTTGATCTGTTTTGGGCGATCGTTCTGGTCAGTCTGATTTCTCTCGATCCGGTCTGATATGTTTTGTCATCTTTAAAATCTCATCGATAAGATCCGGGACTAACAAATTCCCCATTTTTGATGATGACAAAACCTAGCTTCTAAGTCTTTTTAACTAGTCTGATGAGAACTCTGAAGCGAAAACTTTCGGATCGATTACTCTTTCTTGTTCAAAATAAATGAACATCATTAAGTTGGATCGATTAAACCTTTATTATTAAGCCTTATATTGTAGTTCAAAATAAATGAACACGGACTTAATCGAAAGAGGATTTTTATTGATCACCAAAAAATCCTAAATACAGACAGTCTGAAAATATTATTTTCTAGAAGACTGAGACGGAGGCGGCCTGAAGTCTTTCTTCTTTTTCCCCTTTTTGTCAGCAGCAATCTCTTGAAGAAAGTCAACAACTTGTGCTAGCTGCGCGCTGATAGCGTCAAGACGAACGTCTTGAGCGCGGAGGGAATTGGCAACAGATGCTCTGACTTCAGTGGCTAGTTCGATCTGCTCTTTTCTCAGACTGTTCTTATAAGAGGCTTGTTGAGAAAATAGATCGGTTATGCCTCGCTGAAGGCTTCCGATACTGGCAGTCATCTTCTCTTTGAATGAATCAAAGTCCAAAGCTGTAAGCCTCTGACCTTGATGAACTTCGAGAACACGTTGAGAGAGTGACAAGCAGTTGTCAGAGAGGTGCTGAAGAGTCCTTGCCAGAAATGGAGGTGCATCAGATTGTTGGCTGGGAGAGCGATCTGATGAGGACAAAGCCTGTTCATCGTCTTCAGCAACCGGGACAAGTGAAGATACAGCAACTTGGTGACTTTCGGACCGGATCAAGGTGACCAGATCCGAAGAAAATGTTTGAATAAAGGCCATATCTTCATCTGATTGGACTGGAGGAGTGCTGGGTCTGGAAGGCTCCTCAATCTGGAGAGTTGCAACAACGGTGGACACCACCAGATCCGGATCGACGAATTCTGAAGCGCCAACTGTTGCCAGTTCTACTGTTGGACTGATTTGTGCACGGGAGGCTGAGGACCCCAAAGGAATGGAGGTTGTTGGAGAGTCCAACAATACATTCAATGGTTCATCATCGGGCACAGACGGAGCATTAGGCAATTGCTGCTCCGCTGTCTGGTCTGGTAGTGGCTCTGCAGTCTGATCTGGTATTTGCTCTGCAGTCTGATCTGCTGCATCAGAAGGAATAACCTCAACGAAAGGTTCTGCCATAGTCTTGCTTGCAGAGGGATGATCCGGGCTGGTTGTGGGAGTGGATACACTGAGCTTCTGTCGTTGAAAACGGACAGCTAAGTGAAGAGCATGAACATCCATCTCGAGTTGAGCAATAACAGCCCCATCATCTCTAGCAGTTGGAGCAGTCGGATCAAAGTTCTCTTTCTTAGCAGCTAGGAGCAGAGTGGCTATACAGAATCTTTGATTAGCCGTGAATAGCTCTTTGCGCTGCACGGAAAGCCGAACATCATCAGTCTCTGTTCCTTTCAGAACTTCCTCTTCCATCTTCTTAGTCTGCTCAGCTTACCGAAGAATAACTCAATGTGGTTGATAGTCCGGTACTGGACATATTCATCAAAGACCACAATGAGTGCCTTCATCTTCTCATCAACATCCTCCATAGCGATGTCGATGGCTGTCTGCGCTGCAGATTTGGGTTTAGAGGAGAGGGGTTCGGAGAGAATGGCTTTTCCCTTGCCGGTGGAGGAGGGGGACTTGATCCCTGATTGGGTATAATCTCCCAACTCAGTGATAACTATTCCTTTGACCGTGGGAATGGCAGATGGGACTCGGATAGTGACTTTGGGTGCAAGGGTTGAAGCCTGTGAAGGTTGGATGGAAGGTTGGGGTGCAGGGGTGGCTTTAGTTGGAGGCAATATGGGTAAGGCTTTCAGGGGTAATGGTTTGCTGGGTTTGGTAATCTGGGTTCTTGGCTTTTTGGGAAGTGGCTTGGTTGGTGGCGAGGGAGCAGACTGAGTTTCTTCCGAATCAGTCTGGATGGTCAGTTTGCGCTTGACGCGAGGTTTGCGCGCAACAGCTTGTTCTTCGCCCTTCTCAATCTTGACTGCAGCCAGAGTAGCAGGAGTAGGCGGAGCACTCTTGGACTTCAGCAATGCAAGTCCTTTGGAGTTTAGAATCTTAAAGGGGCTGAGAGCGGACTGCTTTCCCAGCTCGATGTCCAAAGACTCCAGTAGCGGTGTCTAGCAACACATCAAGGCTACCCAAATTACAAGAATGTCTTTGACTCGACATAACCTTTAGAACTTGTGATAATATTAATCATGTAACTTAATCCCTTTGTCCTTTGTGTTTAGATTGAACACGAGTCATGGAATAGTCATACTCGTATATTCAATCTTTATTTCTTGATCCCCAAGTAGAACTAGAATAAACGAATAAGCTTGATATCTCATATCGACTCATTCGAGCATGGCCATGCATTTTAGTTCTCACTTGATCAAGGGCCAAACACATCTCCTGTTATATAGGAGGGACAAATCCTATCTCGATCAGTCAACATCCCTCTACATAATTCGTAGTGTATCCAATAATCGCCTTTATAGTTTACCCTATTACGGGTAACGTTTGACAATATCAAGATACATAACTCCTTATGTTGGGATCTCTGATGATCACAAGTCGTAAGGATTACATACATTATTATCACTATGAGAATTGCATATGACGATCATATAACTATCCATGTTGCATTCTCATGGTGGGTCTGTCCAGTACATCGTTCTTTAACATGTACCCATGTGTTGATTTGATATCTCATATCAATGAACAATTCATCAATCAACACATACTAGTCTCAATGCATTATCATTATCCCGATTCATGATAATACTCGTCTAGGGACAACTTTAAGAACAATACAATATTATTCTAGAGACATTAACTTATATATCAATTCATATTGCACAGATATTCGAATAATATATACTAATGATTTGCCATTAACAAAATCATAATACAGTATATGTCACAAACAATCATCTAATGACTTGTCTTAGGGCATATCCCAACAAATCTCCCACTTGCACTAAGACCAATCAGACATTTACTTAATGCCTAGAGATCTAGTATGACGATCAAGCTATTGCTGTGACAGTGGCTTCGTCAATGGGTCAGATACATTATCATCTGTTGGTACTTTGCATATCCATTTAGGCAAAACACACATCCTGATTGCGATCGAAAATCATCTTTGTCGGTTTGGAAGCTTGCATCAGTGTAACCCATTACATTGAGCTCTTCCTCACCTCCATAAATCAAGAATGTATCCTTAGTTCTTCTCAAGTACTTCAGGATATTCTTGACAGCAATCCAGTGACCTTCACCTGGATCAACTTGATATCTGCTCGTCATGCTCAAAGCATACGATACATCGGGACGAGTACATATCATGGCATACATGATAGATCCAATAGCTGACGCATATGGAATATTACTCATGCGTTGTCTCTCATCTGGTGTTGAAGGACACTGTTCCTTCGAGAGATGTATACCATGTGTCATAGGCACGAATCCTTTCTTTGATTCTTGCATGCTAAACCTTTTAAGCATTTTGTCTATGTATGTACTTTGACTTAGGCCGAGAAGCCTTCTCGATCTATCTCTATAGATCTTGATTCCTAATACATAGGTGGCTTCTCCCAAGTCTTTCATCGAAAAGCAATTCTCTAGCCAAATCTTTACAGATTGTAAGGCAGGGATATCATTCCCAATGAGAAGTATGTCATCTACATACAACACTAGGAAAATGATTACGCTCCCACTGACCTTCTTGTAGACACAAGGTTCATCCTCATTTTTGATAAAACCAAACTCAATGATTGCATCATCAAAACGAAGATTCCAACTCCGAGAAGCTTGCTTCAATCCATAAATGGATCGTTGTAGCTTGCATATCTTTCCAGCATCCTTTGGATCGACAAAACCCTCGGGCTGTGTCATGTACACATCCTCGAGCAGATTTCCATTAAGGAAAGCTGTTTTGACATCCATCTGCCAGATTTCATAATCATGAAATGCAGCTATTGCAAGTAAGATCCTTATGGATTTAACCATGGCCACTGGTGAAAAGGTTTCATCATAGTCAATACCATGAATTTGTTTGAATCCTTTTGCAACCAGCCAACCTTTATAGGTTTGTACATTACCATCCATATCGGTCTTTTTCTTGAAAATCCATTTGCACCCTATGGGTCATACCCCTTCAGGTGGATCAACCAAAGTCCATACTTGGTTTGCATACATGGATTCCATCTCAGATTTCATGGCCTCTTGCCATTTCTCAGAATCAGTGCCCATTATAGCTTGTTGATAAGATGACGGCTCATCCTCATCAATAAGTAGTAAGTCACCTTGTTGAGTCACAAGAAATCCATATCTCTGTGGCTCCCGGTGTTCTCTTACAGACCTACGCTGGGCTTGTGTCTCTTGAGCAGGTACTTCTTCCACAACAGTTTGCGGTGCCTGCTATGTTTCCTCTCAATCTCAGGTTCAGTGTTTTCTTTTGGTTGAACTTCACTAAGTTCTATTTTTCTCCCACTGGTTTTTCTAGAAATAAATTCTCTTTCAAGAAATAAACCAGTCCGAGCAACAACTACTTTGTTCTCGGTGGGATAATAGAAATAGTATCATTTTGTTTCCTTAGGATACCCCACAAATAAACACTTATCAGATTTGGGTCCAAGTTTGTTAGTGGCGTGACGTCTAACGAAAGCCTCACAACCCCAAATCTTCATAAAAGACATACTAGGACGCTTCCCAGTCCATATCTCATATGGTGTCTTTTCCACTGATTTAGATGGAACACGGTTCAGTAAGAAAATCGCTGTTTCTAGAGCGTGTCCCCAAAACGATATCGGAAGATCTGCATGACTCATCATTGATCTAACCATGTCTAACAAGGTTCGATTTCTCCTCTCGGATACACCATTCCATTGTGGAGTATACGGAGGAGTGAGTTGTGGGACTATCCCACACTCCTTTAGATAGTCATGAAACTCTTGGCTTAAGTATTCACCTCCTCGATCTGATCGAAGGATTTTGATACTTTTGCCAAGTTGGTTTTGTACTTCATTCTTGAAATCTTTGAACTTTTCAAAGGTTTCATGCTTATGCTTCATTAGGTACACATACCCATATCTACTGAGGTCATCAGTAAATGTAACGAAGTATTGAAAATCACCTCTGGCTTGTGTACTTATTGGTCCACATATATCACTATGTATTAGTCCCAATAAAACATTTGCCCTTTCAACATGTCCCTTGAAAGGCGCTTTAGTCATCTTGCCCATTAAACAAGATTCACATGTTTCATATGATTCAAAATCAAATGAATCTAATACTCCATCCTTATGAAGTTTAGATATGCGGTTTTCGTTTATGTGGCCCAAGCGACAATGCCAGAGATAAGTCGGATTACAATCATTATTTTTAATCCTTTTAGTATTTATGTTATAGATAGGCATATCAAGATTTAATAAATAAAGACCATTCACCATTTGTGCACTAGCATAAAACATATCATTTAAATAAATAGAACAACAGTTGTCCTTTATTATAAATGAAAAACCACACTTGTCTAAACAAGAAATAGAAATTATGTTTTTGGTAATAGATGGCACAAAATAACAGTCTTTTAAAATTAATGATAAACCAGAGGGCAAAGATAAATAATAATCTCCTATAGCTAATGCAGCAACTCTTGCTCCATTTCAAACTCGGAGATCAACTTCGCATTTCGCCAACAATCTACTCTTTTTGAGGTACTGCACATTTACACAAATGTGAGATCCACATCCAGTATCTAATACCCATGATGAAGAAGTAGATAAATTGACTTCTATAACAAAAATACCTGAAGTGGAAGTGACACTTCCTTTCTTTAGATTCTCCAGATATACTTTGCAGTTTCTTTTCCAATGGCCGGTCTCACCGCAATGGAAACAGTTCCCTTCCTTTGCTATCCCTCTCTTTGGTTTCAGTGCAGATGACTTTGGCTTAGATTTAACAAAGACCTTTTTGTTTTTCTTGAAATTCTTAGCTTTAGTCTTTCCTTTGCTCTTATTCACAATAAGAACATTTGTTGGTTTAGACTTCTTGCTATTTGCTTCAAAAGTTCTAAGCATGCCAAGTAACTGTGGTAGTGTCTTCTCAATTTCAATCATATTGTAATTTAAGACAAATTGACTGAAGCTTTCATGCAACGATTGCAAGATCACGTCAGTGGCCAACTCTTGGTCCAAAGGAAAACCCAGTTTCTCTAGATTCTCAATATACCCAATCATCTTGAGTACATGAGTACCAACCAGACTTCCTTCTACCATTCTACACTGGAATAACGCCTTAGAGACGTCATACCTCTCTTGTCTTGCTTGTTGTTGGTACAGTTGCTTAAGATGCTCGATCATATCAAACGCCTCCATTTCCTCATGTTGCTTCTGAAGCTCAGAGTTCATGGTGGCAAGCATAAGGCACCCAACATCAAGTGCGTCACTTTGATGCTTCTTGTAAGCATCTTTTTCGGCTCTTGTAGCCGTTAGGGGAGGTTCCTCAGCAGGTAAGGGTTCCTCTAGGACATATTGTTTCTTTTCTTGTTTGAGGACTATCCTCAAGTTCCTATGCCAGTCTAGGAAGTTTGTCCCATTTAATTTGTCCTTCTCAAGGACCGATCGTAGTGATAAAGTGCTTGTTACGTTGTTAGTTGCCATGGATATCTACAATATAAATATGCAAAATAAGTTTATGATTTAATCATTTAACATGGTCTTATATTAAATGATGCTCCCACTATTTTGTTAAAAAAAATATCAACCCTCAAAACCTTTAGTGGGCCAAGATCCATATTTCGCCTAATCTTGAGTTAGCTTTGGCTAATCGCCCAAGACTCGGTTATTTAGGTAGACAACACTTTGTCAATTACATCACATATAATTCTTGGATAGTTGGACGAACAACGCTTTGTTCAATTCATCAAATGAATTATTATCCAACCTATGCCTCTATGTTCCCAATCCTATTGAGATAACCTAGTTAAGTCGTACCCAATTTAAAGTATAACGGATATCACTTTTATCCTTTCGCGCCTTACTAAGATTGCCACGGTGCTTTGCTTTGGCAAACCCACACATGTACAATCGAAGTTTTTGACGAGTACTTTTAATTTTGGAAGGCATCTAAAACTTAATATTTTAGAGGGATTTATTGATCTCATGATTAGTTTGATAATTTAAAATATGTCCACTACATATAGTTGTATACATATCTACATATATGTGTAATACAATTATCAATCTAAAACATAAGATAAATCATGCATCAACATACATAATTAAACGTGACATGGTTATAGCCCCTACTAACGATTTTCTCAAGCCAATGAGAAAATCCTAAGAGTCAACCTAAGGTAACTTCACAAGCACCTTCCTTTGGCTCTTATATGTGAATGGCCTCCTCATCCCGACACGATGCTCCATCTTCATTGACCACCATCAACAATTAAACTATACTATTTACAAGATATAAAATACCTCGATTCACATTCGAGGGGAACATAGGGGAGGGATAACATTTAGAATAAAATAGAGAAGGCACGACACGCAGGTCGTATTATAAATTACAAACATTCACAAATCCTATCTAATAGGTCAAAGGGCTATAACCACGCACCATGCTCAAACAACACATAAAGCATGCATTAACATTTAATTAATTAAATTCTAAACATTTTAAATTTAATTCTAATTAAAACTGTAAAATAGAATTTTGAAAAATTATCGTATGCTCGGGACATCACATGCCACGAACTAAAACGACTAAGCCACGAACCACCATGATTCGAACCACAAAAGCACACGGCTGGACCAATTTTGGGCCTAGGGTTCGAAACCCTAGCCCATGGCCGAACCATGACCGAGCGGCGGCGCGCTAGGGTTCCAAACCCTAGCCGCCGTGCACCACATTGAGTTTTTCATCGAGCCAACTTGTTTAAAACGCCGTAATTCATGAGCCACGAGCCACGAGCCACGATCCAACCATGCACGGTTCATGACGGTGGCGGCTTAACCATCTCGAGCCAAGGGTTCGAAAAACCCTAGCCCTCATGTGGTGTAGCCGTCGACCCTCATAATTTCGTGGACCATGATCGAACCAACTTGCACCTTCTCAATACTATATCGAGCAAATAGAGTTCAAAACCCTAGATAGTGCGACGGTGGCCGAGCCCATGCATTCCCAACCAAGAGGGTTTGAAACCCTTCTTACATGTTGGCGGCGACCGAGAGCCATGGTGACTAGGGTTCGAAACCCTAGCCCTTTTGCGGCGGCTGCTCGGCCATGCACGAGCCAAAGGGTTCGAAACCCTAGCAACATGCGGCGGTCGTGAGCTATATGTGAGCCAATGGCTCGGTTTTAATCACAAATTATCATATATTTTGATCCGTCAATTATATCATATATAATATTATACGATGATTTTCACAAACTCGATTTATTCCATATCATATATGAAAATACAGTTTTAAAGCATGCAATATTAGTTCTAATATGATTAACACAATTTAATCACATAAATCCGATATGAGCCTTGTACACGGCTCTGATACCACTGTAAGTAATCCTTAGAGCATACAACGCAGCGGAATAAAAATTTTGGATTACTAAACCGCTGATCTATACTAAGGTTATCATATCGGATGAAGGATTTACGAAAGTCTCACCCTTGTAGCGTGTTTGAGCAGATTCCACGGAGCACCACGTCCAACGATCCCGAGTCACGAGCAACACCTCCAAGGTCTTGCCTCTCACGGTATCCACACGATTAATCGAAAAGGAGATTTAAGAACAAGTTGCTAGACTCGTTCTTAAACCGGAACTTGACTCACGGTTCGAAACCGATCAAACGACTGCCGTTAAACCACCAAGGAATGGCGGCGGCCGAGACTCTCACGGCGTGAAGAAGGCGGCCGAGAGTGAGCAAGTTGGAGGCTAGGTTATTGATGTCTTGGATTAATTTCATTAATCACCTTGTTAACCAATTATATATGATTTAATTAAAGGCTTTCATAAAGCCTCATGGGCTCAAGCCCATGATTATAATTTAATCCTTATAATTATTTAATTAAGACTCTTCTTAATTATTTAATTCATCCCATGAATTTAATTCCCTTTATCGATTTAATCTTTTGTGTGACCCGATAGGATCTTGTAATGTTGGCAGTGACATAAAATCTCATTTTACGTTACAAGCAAAGAGCGGTGTCTAGCAACACATCAAGGCTACCCAAATTACAAGAATGTCTTTGACTCGACATAACCTTTAGAACTTGTGATAATATTAATCATGTAACTTAATCCCTTTGTCCTTTGTGTTTAGATTGAACACGAGTCATGGAATAGTCATACTCGTATATTCAATCTTTATTTCTTGATCCCCAAGTAGAACTAGAATAAACGAATAAGCTCGATATCTCATATCGACTCATTCGAGCATGGCCATGCATTTTAGTTCTCACTTGATCAAGGGCCAAACACATCTCCTGTTATATAGGAGGGACAAATCCTATCTCGATCAGTCAACATCCCTCTACATAATTCGTAGTGTATCCAATAGTCGCCTTTATAGTTTACCCTGTTACGGGTAACGTTTGACAATATCAAGATACGTAACTCCTTATGTTGGGATCTCTGATGATCACAAGTCGTAAGGATTACATACATTATTATCACTATGAGAATTGCATATGACGATCATATAACTATCCATGTTGCATTCTCATGGTGGGTCTGTCCAGTACATCGTTCTTTAACATGTACCCATGTGTTGATTTGATATCTCATATCAATGAACAATTCATCAATCAACACATACTAGTCTCAATGCATTATCATTATCCCGATTCATGATAATACTCGTCTAGGGACAACTTTAAGAACAATACAATATTATTCTAGGGACATTAACTTATATATCAATTCATATTGCACATATATTCGAATAATATATACTAATGATTTGCCATTAACAAAATCATAATACAGTATATGTCACAAACAATCATCTAATGACTTGTCTTAGGGCATATCCCAACAGCGTGGAGATGGAAATTTTTGGGATATGTGTAAGGCGAGGCCACTTGATATACGTGTATTATGCACCTTAAATGAAATGGGGTTCTATGGAGTATATAGATGTGGCCACTTTGTTATTTATAGCCATCTGATAACATCATTGGTTGAGAGATGACGACCCTAGACACACACATTCAACTTTCGTGTTGGGGAGGTGACCATCACATTGCATGACATAACTATCATATGGGGACTACTGATTGCGGGTGATGACATATGTGGGGAGAATCGCATGCGCTCTTCAGAATGGCAGGCATATTGTGCACAGTGGCTTGGATTTTTCCCTCCGCGTGATAAAATCAAAATTTCACGTCTATCATTGAGTACAATACTTGACCATCTACTTGCTAACCCAATTGTGGAGGAGAGCACCGAGGAACAGGTGCATGTTCAGTTGGGGTAGTGCAGTACTCGGATACTTTATCGTGAGTTATGTCAAGGCTCCAAGCAAGGAAGAACAAACATAGGTGGTGCAATGCAACTTTTGCAGGTAATAAGATTTACTAGCCTCTATTATTTGAATTAAATTATATATAAACTAACATTATGTTATATTAATGTTGTACTCGAATAATTTTTTTTATAGATTTGGGCATATACGAGGATAAAGAGTATCCATCCTAATACTAATGGTCCTCGAGTACAACAAGGCCAAATTATTGTCAATGAGGATCTAATATTTCATGCCCCTCCATATGGTGCAAGGTATAATTATACATGTTATTTATATTTATTAGTTTCAATTTAATTCACTAACAATACCATGTCGAGGTGGTCTTGTTTTTTTAGATTTGGACACACTGTCCCACATGCTTTGCGTGTATTTCGTGACACATTTAATAGGATGTATTGGGATCAGGTAATATAAATATTTTGAGAATTTAACTTGGATATTAATAATTATGTATTTATGCTAATTCCTTAACTAACTATAGTATGTTTCTGTTTTACAGTTTATTTGGACTCCATATGACATGGAGTCGGAGGAGATCAGATCACTGCCTCCAGAATGTGGTCCAGAGGATTGGATGACATAATGTCCACTCATAAATTATGCCATTGTGGAGATGCATCGTCCAGAACGAGTTTTGCGAAACTATTCCACCACCAATAGATGCTAGACTGGTGGGGTTGCATAAGCTCGATCGCAGAGGTCGTGTTGCAACGAATTGGACATGGTTCCATAGTGCATACATATATTTGTGGATGGCCTGACGATATAATATTGTGCCCTCAGGCCACCGTCTCCTATACTTTCAGTGATGATTACATGATGTGGTACGGTAAAATTACACGTCATATTATATCTCCACCAACAACAATATTGAGACAGGATACCGTGCAGCAGATGCTACTGCATGGCAGCAAGTGGTATGTATATATTTCCTCTATTTTTATTTAAAATAATTTTATTTATCTTCTGAATTATGCTAGCTATTAACCATCTTTTTTTTTTAAGGATGTGCATATGGAGCAACTAAGACTTAGTTGCTGAAGTTTGAGTGAGGATGAAGGGATATCACCGGGGGCAGGCGTGTATTAGATCATAACTTAGCTATTGTGGTTGAAGTGCGTCAACTTGCTCGGACGCAACAAAATAGATATGATATGCCTGCACGGCAGCGAGCTACCAATAGAGGGGGCAACCGGAGGAGAAGAAGATCAAGTACCTCTGATACGTATACCTCCATTTACGACTGATACATATGATGCAGGAGGGATATCAACATCACATCGTTCTTCATTCCATTATGATGCCACCTCTTCTGACTACTACGAGACATAACCTGCCCATAGGGAGGAGCCATCACCATACACTCCCATGTATACCAGATCCAACTCAAGTATACGTGGATTCTCATTTATGGATCTTCTGCTTCGTGTCCCCGATCCTACAGATTTATGGATCTCACCTGTTTCATTCTCCGACTTGACTCCACGATATCATGATATTGGTGAGTCCAGCGCTAGGATTAGACCATCTCAATCACAAACGCAGAATGTAGAGGAAGTTGAGCCATCTAGAAGACCACAACGACATATACATAGACGTGGTTGTGGGACCGGAGGAAATATTTAGAGTTCAATGTAAAAAATAATATATTTATTTTTATATGTACTATTATAGATCATCTATTCATATTTCAACTATTTATGTGGTTTAATTTTTTTGTATAAAACATAATACCTCAATTAGATAAAAAAGAAATTTTTTTTTTTGCAACTAAGAGTTTAAATTTTATTTTTAGTATATTTTTTAAAATACTGTTTTAAAGTTGCAATCTTGGATTGCAACTTTTTTTAAAATTTTTTTTTATAAAGTTGCAATCCAAGATTGCAACTTTAAAATAGTGTTAAGTTCGCATGCCCCATTTGTAAATTATAATAGAAATTTAACAATCCTCAAAAATGAATTTTTATTATTATTATAATATTAGATTAAATTGGCCCTATTAGCCTTGAATTTTATTTCGGTGGGGATTCCTTCGTTTTCGTTTATTATATTTATGGTTTACCTTGACTTTGATAATTTCCAGGGACATGACAAAGGTGAGGAAAACTAACAATGGCGCCATCCCCGATAAATATAATATTGGAGGACGTGGTAGAAGAGATAATCGCAACCACATAAAAAAAGGGGGTTTGCGCCATAAAAAGCAAATTACAAAATTGGTTTCATTCAATTTTCAATAATAATCATAAATATTTAGGACTAAATAAATATAAGCTCAAAGAAATATTTTTTTTTTAAAGAAAAGCTGCCTCACATAAATATTATTAACAAATATAATAAGATTTTTTTTTAAAACAAAAGTGGTCCCAAATTTGGTATTATTGTTAGAATAAATAAATTTTGTGGGACAATATTTTTTAAAACTATTTATAAGGGAATATTTTTGTTAAAAATAATTTCTTTGAACTATATTTAATACTCCTATTATCTGAGACCATTTTTGTAATTCTCTATATCATATACTATGTGAAAGCAATTTGGGAGATAATAAAATTGGGCCAAATTTTGATTTTGATCATCTACTTTAGACAAATTTCAGTATTAATACAATAACTTTTTTTTTTTAATTTTAGTACTTTTTTATCGTAGTGCTATTATTATAATAGATATTGCTGAAATGGCGTAGGATATCACAAATTTGAAAATTATTTCTTTACTTCTACAATATCCAGCGCCATATTAGTATTACCACAAAAAAAATATTAAATTACATAAGAATCAAAGATTATTCACGAAACTAAGATTTGAGTAATTACAATTTTCTTCTATTTCATTATGGTTTTTCTACATAGTACGTGGCCTTTTCTCATGTCTCTGGAAATTAATTATAAATAAACGAAAACGAAGGAATCGTCGACCGAAGTTGAAAAATTCTTCCTTCTTATTTCCGAAAAAAACTCTAAACAGACCAAGAGGATTATAACAAATGTTGGTCATCTTTGAATAAACTCAGTTACTTCTTACTGTTGAAATAAAATATAACAGAAACTCTAGTCGTTCAAGGATACCGATGTATGCAGTACAACGACAGAAATACAAGGAAATATCTGAGGTTGGAAAAAAAAGTTATTTTATTAATACAGATTTGACTAATTAATGGATCAAAATCAAATGTAAACAAACTTATATGACTATTTTTTCCTATTTCTCCCAATAGAATTTTTCTAGAGATATATTAGTATTTTAAAATATTAAAAGAAGATCTCAAATTTAAACTATCAAATAAGTTGTTTTTAAATTGGGAAAATTTCGGGCCGGCATCAGAACATAAGAGTTTTTTCGGCCCAGTCCACCAAATTATTTGCCTTTCATTTAAGTCCGATTGATCGCAAATTACTAAATTACCCTCGTCTTCTTCCCTTACATTCAACGTCGAAAACACTCTGCATACTTACAATCATCGCGCCTCTTCTTCTTCTTCAACGCTAAAAAATTTTTCAGTCATTCCTCCAACATTTTCCTCGATATCGTTCAAAGAATCCTACAAGTTTTCAAAAATTTAATCGAAATCATACAAGTAAATTACTGTAATTTTGCCAAAGAAGATTCCTCAAACCAAACCACCAACAAACATCAAAGGAAAGAAAAAAGGTGCTCCAAAATCTGGTAATCATTAATCTAGGGTTTACACATATTAAACTATTTCTTAATCATTAATCTAGGGTTTCCATATATTAAACTATTTGTTTGTTACTGTAAGTTCTTGTGTCTACAATGCATGAGTACTATTGAAGACCTTATTAACACCGCATTTAGAAATGTTTGTAATTTTTGTATTCTTAATTAACATAAGTCTATCGGTGCATGTAATTAACATGCACCGATGGACTCTTATCTTGCATTTATATTACATACACCACTTTTTAAAATCTTAATTTTTTGTATTAACAATGATGAACAAATTGACACCAATGGAACATCTTTTTAGTTTTTTGTTTCTATTGGTGCATGTGTATAATACACGCACCGAATAACCAGTTGCATTTATCCAACATGAACTACTTGAATGTATCGGTGCACCAATTCACATTTTTTTTCTTTCGGTGCATGTGATTTCACATGCACCGGTATACCATTAGTGCATTTATCGACATATTATGCTTGAATAAATCTTTTATATTGATTTTACTTTGTAATTTGATATGTACTATCGATTTGTGTAAATACACAATCATAAATTCACAGATGTTTTATATCGGTGCATGTGTATTATACATGCACCGATATAAAACATTGCATTCATATATAACATGTAAATATTTTATACATTTGTTTCTATCGGTGCATGTCATATACATGCACCGATAGTTCTTTACATGCACCAATTGTACATACATGCACCGACATGCACTGTTATAAAACATTGCACTTATCCAACATGTAAATATTGACATTTGTTTCTATCGGTGCATGTGATATACATGCACCGGAAGTTCTTTACATCCACAGTTGTTTTCTATCGGTGCATGTCATATACATGCACCGATAGTTCTTTACATGCACCAATTGTACATACATGCACCGACATGCACTATTATAAAACATTGCATTTATCCAACATGTAAATATTTGACATTTGTTTCTATCGGTGCATGTGATATACATGCACCGGAAATTCTTTACATGCCCCAATTGTACCTACATGCACCTACGGGCTATCTACATGCACCGAAGAATTTAATTTATTAAATTCATTGTTTTAGTTTTTTAACTAACATATAATTTTCTCTCAGTTACACCTACATCATCACCAAGCTCAGAAGAAATTACAAAAAGATGGAATAAACAAACCACATATCGGGCCAACCTACAGGCAGTTATAACAGAGATAAAGGCACTTGAACTCAGTCAAGTTCACATCAGAGTGCTAATGAAGACACCGTTCTGGCCTTTACTGAACTCCATTTTTTCCAACACAATTGTCCTCGATCATTGCAAAAAGCGTGACATATTAATAAAAGACATCATTGGCTGCTTCAACAGAAATACTCAAGATTTCACATTCGGGTCATATACAATGAAAATCAGGACAAATGATGTGCGTATACTCTTTGGAATAAGAGATGATAAAGAAGACATTGATATGCAGCTTCAGGATTACGAACGTACGGAATTCTTATATAGATGCTTTCCAGAAAAGAAAGGAGATAAAAAAGACATAAGGATGAGCAAGAGTTTAATCTACAAAAAATTGAAAATAAAGGCACAAAGCAACATTGATAATGATGTCAATGACGTTACTCGTTTGGTGACCCTATACATTCTTGCAGCCTTTTTCATATCAACAAAATCATCGAACATTCCATGGGCGTACACATCGGTTGTTGAGGATCTGGACATGATTTGCAGCTACGACTGGTCCAAACACATATTGAATACATTGCTAAACAGCCTGATGCAGTATTGGTTATGTGAGAGGACAGAGCTCATAAATCCTGTCCAGCCCAACCTTATCCCAAGGTTCCTTAAGTGGAATCTTGAGGATTTTTACAAAAGGATTCAAAACATTGACATCAAAGAGCTCGCCCGTGATTATGTAAGTTTCTTGTACATTCAATTTAACTATTTTGGTGCATGCAATTTAACTTGTTCTGGTGCATGCAATTTTTCGATACTGGTGCATGCAATTATATAACATGCGATGCTTGAATAAATCTTTATAATGATAATGATTTTACTTGAAACCAAACTAACGATGCATGTAAATACACAAGCATAAAACAAAGTTGCATTTATCAAACATGAAAAACTTGATTCAATCGGTGAATGTAAATACACATGCACCAATTCACATTTTTTTCTATCGGTGCATGTGATTTCACATGCACCGGTAGACCATTAGTTGCCTTTATACAACATGTGAGGCTTGAATATATATTTTATAATGATTTTACTTGATATGTACTAACGATGCATGTAAATACATAAGCATTAATTATCATTTTGTTTCTATCGATGCATGTGATATACATGCACCGATAGTTCATTAGGTTCATGCAATTTAACTATACTGGTGCATGCAATGAAACTATGCTGGTGCATGCAATTTAACTAGACTTCCAACAATTCAATTGCAGATAGTAAAAAAACCTCTGCAAATTTCTGTTGAAGAAGATGAAATGCTGAATAAAGCCATTGTTTGTGCTACAGAAGCTCCAATGACATATCAACTTCCCGATTTGAATTCAAACATTAAAACAGCTGAATGTTTGACAACAGCGGACTCCACCATTGCCGGAGTCCTCATGGAACTGAAGCAACTAAGTACAGAGGAATATATATACAATGATGAATACATTGAAATGGAGGGCAACATGGTGGATGTAGCTATTGATGAGGAACCAGCCCAGAACGAAGAAAATGTCGCCAATCTGTCTGAAGAAATGAATGAACTTGATGACACACAAGCACAAGATATTCTTCAAGCTGCAGTACTTGTAACAGAGATTGAAGAATTGAAGGCGAAGCTCATGACAAAGGATAATGAAATAACAGAACTGAAGAACATTGTTGATTCCTTTGATCATGAGCAAGAAACAATTCCAACACCGCAATTTTTTGAATATGCGGAACTAACAGCCCAGCTGGAAGAAACAAAAACAAATCTTTTTATGAGAGACGAGCAAATCAAAGAAATTAAAGACAATTACGAAGATATGAAAAAAAAGAAAGATGAGCTCGAAACTATCATAACAGAGCTCTATGCGGACCTTGAAAGGGTAAATGATGAGAATAATTCACTGAAAAATGAGCTTCTCAATGTCAAAGCTGCCTCCTTCATCATTAATGAAGAACAAGAACAGATCCTTAAAGAAAAGCAAGAACAAACATCCCTTGTCAAGAGGATCAAGAAAAGGGTGGACAGGCAGCAAAAAATGGAGTTGGACCACACATACCCTGATAAGAGGAAGGCAAAGAGGACCAAGAAAAACGACGAAGAGGGAAATAAAATTTTTGCAGAAATGGAATCATTACAAAGTCTGAAAGACAAAGGTACAACTAATGATCCCGTAGATCTAGAGCTGAGAGATGATGATTTCGTCAGCGACAATAAACAAAAAGGGAAGACGAAAATAATGGACCTCTCAAGTTCAAAACCACAATGCCTGCCATGAAGCTCTTAACAGCAGATGAAAAGGCTTACATAATGAATATAAACAAGAACCATGGAAAATGGTACGTCTAATTTAATTAAACAACACTTCATTGACACTGACTCTTCAACTGTGTGCAGGGGACTTATCTGGAAAGACAAATTCACCAACAGAAAGCTATTTGTATCGGATATTGCTGAAATCCTTCACGATGTACCTCTTGCCAACGATGTAAGTCAATTGCATTATACTTTTCTAATGGTTTTACTTGATAAAAAAACATTAATTCACATTTGGTTAATCGGTGCATGTAAATAACATGCACCAATTCATTTTTTTTCTATCGGTGCATGTGAAATCACATGCACCGATAGACCTTTAGTTACATTTATATAACATGCAATGCTTGAATAAAACTTTTATGATGATTTTACTTGATAATTACTAACGATGCATTTAAATACACAAGCATTAATTAAAATTTAGTTTCTATGCGTGCATGTTAAATCACATGCAACGGTAGACCATTAGTTGCATTTATCAAACATGTAAACATGCACCGACATAACATTAGGTGTATGTCTCGCACATGAACTACTATATATATCTGTGAAACTGATTGATCATTACTTACAGATGATTGAATCAACCGGTGCATGTAAATAACTTGTAGCAAATCAAATTTGTGGTATCGGTGCATGTGTTTTCACATGCACCGGTAGACCATTATTTACATTTATCAAACATGTAAACATGCACCGACATAATATTAGGTGTATGTCTCGCACATGAACTACTATATATATATCTGTGAAACTGATTGATCATTACATACAGATGATTGACCGTTGGGCGATTATTGTAAATAACCGGATTACCAATACCGGAAAAAAGAAGATAGCCTATGTGTTCAACAGCATGTGTTGGGTAATAAAATTCAACTATTAAATATATTTTTTTCTCATTAAACAAAGTGCACTCATACCATTCAACTTTGGATATTCGTTTATCATGCAATTATTTCATACAAATTCGCAGAAATACGCAACACTGATCTCACTAGGAAGCTACTACAAAGACTCAGCAGAAAACAACATTGATAAATTCCTACCAGAGGCAATGTCATATAGGTTTTTGGTTTTTCCAATAAACACCCCAGGCAAAGAAGACCACTTAAAAACACCAGGATACCACTGGACACTACTTGTCTTTGATATTCAAGAGTCAGTTTGGACTCATTACAATTCAATAAGGCCACGAATTGAGGGGGAGACAGATTATTACTTTGAAAAGGCCAAATTACTGGTAAGGTTTACTTTAAATATACTTATTTTTTTAAATTCGATACTTTTTATAAAATTACCAGTTGATAACAATACTTCTTCCAAAATATAGAAAGTCTACGTTGAAGAGAAGATGAAGAAAATCATTCAGGAGTCTCCCATTTCAGCAGGCATCACCTACAGTCCAAGTGAAGATACATACGAAATCATAACATTCAAAGAAGCAATGCAACAAAAGGGTGGCTCGGCAGACTGTGCCGTGTTTGTTTGCATGAACATGGAAAGAATTATGAGAGGACAAGAAGTGCCCAAGCATTCAAATGTAGATATAAATTGTATTTATATAGCAAAAATGGTGAAAGTCATCCTCCAAAATGTATAAGACAACGATTAATACTTTGTTGTATATATATTTTGTATTGTAAATGTATAATTTTGTAAAGAAACAAACTTTTGTTATTGAATAACTGTACAGACTCATATTGGTGTTTTAGTTGGTAAAGAAACAAAGTTGCATTTATCAAACATGAACTACTTGAATCAACCGGTGCATGTAAATAACATGACCTCTTCAATTTGTTTTGTATCGGTGCATGTAAATCACATGCATCGGCAGACCATCAGTTGCATTTATCATACATGCGAGCTTGAATATATATTTTACAATGATACTACGATGCATGTAAATACACAAACATTAAGTAAAATTTTGTTTCTATCGGTGCATGTGATATACATGCACCGATAATTCATTAATTGCATTTATCCAACATTTTCAATAGGTGCATGTGAAATCACATGGACCAATAGCCATTTAATTGCAGTTATATAACATGGAATGCTTGAATAATCTGTCTACAGGTGCATGTAAACTAACATGCATTAACATTTTGTTTCTATCGGTGCATGTCTATCACATGCACCGATAGAATACACATTTTCATTTATCCATGTTCAACTTGAATCTTTTGGTGCATGTATATGACATGCACCTATATGTGAAACTTAAATCTATAGGTGCACGTAAATTACATGCAACTAATAAATTGTATGTATTTGTATCATTATGTTAAATAACCAATAACAAATCAAACAAATAATTTCTACAATTAAATTTTGTTCAACATAAACTTACAAAAAACATCAAATAGGTTCCTTACAAGTCTTCCTATTATGTCCGTATTTTTTACACCGACTACAACGCAACTGTCGAATGTTTTCACCTTTGGATCTAATTCTCCTCTTATTTGGACGACCCGGTTGCCTTTTTGTTTGTGGTGGTAAAATATTCATATCCATGACAATTTGAGCAAATTCATCACTTGAACGTCCTGGAATCGGAATTATAACTCCTTCATAGCAACTCTTATAAGTACGAACATGGAAATATACATCAACAACTTCATCTATGGCCATCTTGTTCCTCCTAAATACAGCAATCGCATGAGGACATGGGAATCCATCAAGCTGCCACTGATAGCAAGTACACGTACGAACATCAAGGCGCACAGTAACTGAAGGATATGAAAACACCTCGAAACAACAGTCAGTAGACATCTTCACATTCAATGCACGACCTTGATTTTCGTAAAAATACCATTTCTTTTCCATCTTCGCGCACAGAACCCCACTCCATCGTGCAGCCATTGATCTCCTATCATAAAACCAGCTCATTAGCTTAACCCGGATACAATCCACCATATGAGTAATATGCAGATCCCTTGCCTCTAATATCCACGAATTGAAAGACTCTGCTGCATTTGAATACATCTCTCCATATCGCATGCCGCATGAGTAAGCATTTGTCCATTTCTCCAAAGATAGACCCTATAAAAACCCTTCTATAATTGAACCACCTTCTCGTTTCAAAATAGCAAGCTTCTCTGTGAAAATAGCCACCGTCGGCGAATATGCACACTCATCCAACAAGTAACACATCCTTTCCCGAAACTGGTTCGAAAAATGTTTGCCAGCATATCTGTCCCGGAGGTTGCATTTCAAATGATAAAGACAAAAAAAGTGTTTTGGAGAAGGTCCAAACACAACGTGTAAAGCCTCCATCAAACCAACATTCCGATCAGATATATAAACAATATCTCCACCATTATCTACAATCTTGCTCAAACAAGATAGAAACCAACACCAATTATCAAAGTTCTCTGAGTCCACAACAGCAAAAGCCAGGGGGAACAACCCTACAATAAAATAATCAAAACATATAAAGCAAAAAATACAATTTATGTTATATGATGCACTTATATAACCTTTAGTGGTACATTTAGAGACGACAAGTTCTATCGGTGCATGTAATATACATGCACCGATAAATTTTCGGTGCATGTAAACTACATGCACCGATTCTCTATTACATGCATATGTAGTACTAAATGATAGAGAATCCTAGTTCTATCGGTGCATGTAATATACATGCACCGGTAGACTAGCGGTGCATGTATAATACATGCACCGCATTCGATCCGATTAATTTTATATCATGTAGCATTTTTTAACGCAGAAGTCTATCGGTGCATGTAATATACATGCACCGACAGACTTCGATGCATGTAAAATCTCATTTATATTATAATCTTGTTGCATCTTACCTTGATTCCCATCCTTTGCAGTAGCTGACAGAAGTATTCCCTTAAAATGGGATTTCAAAAAAGTTCCATCAAGAAATAACATAGGGCGACAAAATTTAAAAACCATCCATACAAGCACAAAACGACACAAACAAACGGATGAATCGGTTACAGTCGTCAACTTCAAGCTCTACAAAACTCCCAACATTAGTCGTCTTCACCGCATCGATGTACCACTTCAACTCCTTGAAAGACTCATCATAATTTCCAAAAGCAGTAGACCTAGCCTTCTCCACACTTCTCCATGCCTTAATGTATGTTATATCCAACCCATAATCTTTTTTCATTAACTCCATTACAGACCTAGCAGAAAAGTTTGGATTGGAACTGACTCGTTCGCAAATAATTTCTGATATTAAATGTGAAACAATCCTTTTTGATTTGTCTTTCATGACTCGTAGACCACACATGTGAATGTTGTTCAATTTTTTTTTATGTAGAAAGAACCATTTACACGTGAAATGTTGGCACTCACAAACTAGCCACACCCATCAACATGCTTCCTAGAACATTCAACAACTACTCTATCTTTATTATTTTTCACATAGTTGTAATCAAACCCAACATCCATGGAATATTTACTCAACTCACTTCGAAACTCTTCAACACCACCTCTAAATACTTGACCCACCCTACTAATAATTGATGACCATCCAGAACATAACAACAACTTCTCCTTGCCTTTAATATTGCATCTTCGATATTCTGAATCAAGTCCTAGACCTGATGGTGAACTGCAAATTTGTTTTGTCGATATATGTGCACCACCTGATTCTATTGATGGGTGTAAATCACGGGCAGAAATAGACTCTATAGGTTCATGTATATTGCGTATACCGCTTGACTCTGTCAAAAAGTTTATACCACAAGCAATTCTGTCTACCGGTGCATGTATGTCACATGCACCTCTAGACACAATCGGTAAACTACCAACACATTCATCAACAGACCTCAACAATGAAGCATTACCATCAACAACATGCACTGTCAACAAGCAAAGATTGATCATCTTACACAACAAAAACATATTTCTCATATCAATCGCATTACTCAAACAACAATTAGGATGCCCATCGATTGAGTATTTGAAACAAAATTCATCGGCATTCATATCAGACCACTTAGCAGATGCACAGCCTATTAAATCACTGAATTCGAAACCGGGATTAACATTCAAAACCAGTGTTTCCTCTCTAAATTTCAAAAGAATCATGATTTCATTATCCATCAGAATTAACGATAAAAATCTCAGGAAAATTTGATCAATTAACAGTTAATTGAATATTGGACAGATCGAACAATCTAAAATCAGAAAACTAATTAAAACACGATCGAAATCAGCTGCTCAATGAATTAGATGAAAAAAGTTTCGGAAAACGATAATCGTTATGTTAGAAATATCAAATTTTTTATGATGGATTTTATTGCTTGCAATAGGGGTAGTTTAGTAATAAAAATAGACCAGTTAGATTAGGGTTTAATAAATTGGACTTATGTGAAATATGTTTTTCAAAAGATATATTTAGTTGAAAAGAAAATATTTTGCTAGATTTAATTGAAACAAGTTTTGAAAAGTGGTACCATTGTGTAATTTCCTCTTTTAAATTCTATAAATTATTTTATTCAACACTTTTATAAAGTGTATAAGGTTTTTTTTAAATAAAAATAAAAATAAAAATTTATAAACTCAAAACCAAAGGGCTTATGTTTTAATTTTGATTTTTATACATATAATTACAAATCAATTTTAAAAGTGTCTCACCGCCACATCATTATTGTTGCAATTAATTCATTCTATAATTTTAAATCATTTTTATCATTGTAACTCACTTTAATTTCAATTAATGAGACTTACTAAATACTTTATTATACTTTATTCAATTTTTAACATATTTTATTCATATTTATAATATACTTTTCAATTTTTAAAATTATTCGTAATTCTTAGGATTGATTTGTGGGTGGGTGGTCATTCACATCCGAGTTCAACAAAGTTGAGCTTCAATAGCTCGTGTTCTTGAAATAATTACAACGAAAGATTTTCGGTTACAAAACCGAGCTAAAGACACTCGACATAACCCGCTCTATAAGCGATTAACCAATTTAAAATCATTTTAAAGATATGCAAGTAAATATGAAAAACAGTTTGGTTGAAGCATTTTATCACTAGTGAGCTACACTTTGGTGTTTTAACAATCACATAAAATACTTCAACGATGCTAAGCAAAACAGTAAGGTAAATAATTCAATAATGTAAATACACAAGTATTTATTTATGAAAATTCGAAGGTGGTTCAAAGGTGGTGAACTTATCTGCAAACATCAGATCATTTGTCAAAGATGAGATAAATGCAATGCAAGGCAGTTGAGGAAAACGTGAGTTGTAGGTTAAGAAAATAGGGGGAAATGCTTTCCTCTCAATATCTATCGGGGATAAGCATATAAGATTGGAAATTAAAAGGAAGAATGATAATTGTGGAATTTTAGAAAAGGCTTCACCAAATAGTTTTTCTAACCCTCTATAGTATAATATAGATAAATGATTAAGTTCATCACAATATAAAATCTTGGTTATACATTCGGTTTTGTTTAAGTGGAGAAATTTATTGTTGACGATGGTTAGAGAAAAGTGAACTCATTTTGCAAAATCTCTTTTTTTTTTTTTTTTTGGATTTTGCCAACCCTATAAGCACGTTAATCGTTTGTTTATTCATTTATTTATAAGCTAAAGACAAACATGCATATAGAACCCTCAAAATGGGTTATACCCAATTGACCTACCAAATGAACGGGTTGTGCCAGGATTTTCAGCCCTTTTTGTACACCTATCAATCAATTAATTAATTTACAATAAAATTGCATTAATTAATTAAAATATGAGTTATTTATAATCTATTTAATAACTATAATTCATTACTTAATAAAAATATTTATATTTTTGATGGGTTGGCCCACGGAACCAATAACCCGCCTCGGGTTAGTTCGGGTTAAGATTTTTCCAACACGCCTAGATACGGCCATGGCCAACCCATTTGGTTTATGGGTTGGGAGGGTCAGATTACCCGATTTTAACAGCTCTAATTACATACCAAATTTTCTATAACACCAAATATGATATTGACCTGTGATAGAACACTGTTGATAGTTGAATCCACAAATGGCATTTTTTTACTGCAGATTTGTGTATTAGGAATCACATGATGGCGTTAAAAACAAAAATTCATTTTTTCATACCTTGTAATCAAATCACAAGCTGTAATAGAACCAAACTGGCAAAAGTCTAACTCAAAATCATTGTATATGATTCCCTATTAATTTTTTTTAATTCAAATTGAATAAAAAAAACACTTGAACAAATAGAAAAAAAGTATAATATGTTTTTCCAGAATTCAGCCTGCTCTTTTTATTTAATATCATTCCCGTTCTCATACAGAAGGGGTTTTGTGAGGGGATGGGTGATATAACAGTCATTCAGTATGGGAAATTTATGTTTTTGAGAAATGAAAATGGTATTAATTCCCTCATAGTTAATTGATATCAGTCTCCCATAAACAACCCTCCCAAGGAAAATGTCAGGACAACAGTTCATCCACCGTATCATAATCTGTAGAACTCATAATAACAATTGCCCCCTCTATCAGCCATTAGGATAGAGTAGGAGTTTTAACCCCACCACTTCATTAATATCTTCATAAACAAAATTATTAACATATCCAATGTTGGATTTTGGAGTATTGATTTAGCCTTGTATGCTTGTTTTATAAAATTATATTGATAATTTTTTCTCGAATTCAAAACATGTTATCCTACTATGTTTTACGTATACATGATTCATGGTACATTATTATGCTGAATTATGCATTTGGTGGTGTGCTTGATTCATGCTCATTGGTCAACTACTTGCTATCACACACACGTGTGCTAGATTTTACTTGATTCGTCTCAACCTAAAACCCACGACCTAATTTACTACATCGTATTGTGCTCTCGTATGGTGAAGTCAATTATGATTACCAAATTCATGCAAAATGTAGCTAATCTTTTGAAAGCATTAAAAACATAAATTATGCGCAAAGATCATAAAAATCAAATGAAAAACTAATATTTAACTCTAAAGGTTCAACCATGGGATCCCATATGTCTTGATAAACAAACTAGCCAACAACCATATTCAAATATAATGCAAAAGTATGTCTTTCAACAATATCAACATCAAAATCTGAAATTCAACAGTAAATAAGTTCAGAAATACGAATAAACAAGGGCGTCGCTCCGTAATTCCGTCTCTTGCGTTGCTCTTGCTTCTTCAATGATTTGTGGTATTTTTGGTGTGGATGGAGAATGAGAGGGCTGCTCCTAGGTCTGATTAAAGAGGTGCAACAAAGTCCTAAAATTCACGTGTCTTCTTCTTTATATAGTGGAGGAGTCCATCTTGAACCAAACTCAAAAAGGAAGTTTTTTTTTTCCAGCACTTCTCGGTTACCAATCGATCGGTAAGATGTACCGATCGATCGGTATTTTTACGAATTAAAATTTTAAGGTACGGCATGCTACCGATCGATCGGTACATCTACCGATCGATCGGTACATGTGTATCGATCGATCGATAGATTCTTCAAAATTTCCCCAACTTGCTGCCTCTCTAGCGATCGATCGCTATGTCCTAGCGATCGGTCGCTACCTGAAAATCTTTACAAGTCAAGTTTCTTCGCCGCTTCTATGATTGGTTAGCTCATTTGAGTTCTTTTTCATCATTTTAAGCATAAATTCTCCACTTTCATATAATCCGACCTTGATTCCTGAAATAAACAAAAACAACACAGAAGCGCATAATATCGTCCAGGAATCAACATAAACAGTATTAAAAATAGTAGAAATGTAAGTGTAAAAAATCAAACTTATCAACTCCTCCAAGTTTATCACTTGATCGTCCTCAAGCAAGAATTAGATTCACAATATAGAGTTCATCCTTAATACTTTAAAAGAATTAACTAGCTTAGAAACCTCACTTAAACACAAGCATTAGTCAATCCAAAAATTAACAAGACGTGTTTTCTACTAGGTCAAGCAATACATCGCAAAATCGGAACGTGCGTGTGTGCTATTGTCAATCTTAAGTTTCATGCATATCTTCAAGATCAAACCATGTTAAACAACTCAATGTCCAAATCACCATCAAGCACCCCATATGCCTATTTTTCAAGCACCTCTCCACTAATGTAATTAATCCCTAGACTTGGACCGAGTGTTGGATCATTTGTATGATAGTAGGCTTGATCTAGAAATTGTTAGCCTGGATGATCGGTCTAGTGATACTAGATAGTAATCCATGGAATGAAGGATGAGCATAGTCCATGAGTGACCTTGCAACTGGTGCTATTAGAACCTCCTCGTTATTAGCCATGAGTGTTCTTGCTTGCCTCAGCCTCTTTTGACAAGTTCGTTCAATCTCGGGATCAAAAGGCTCAAATGTAGGTTTGCTACTCCTTAGCATGCACCAAGAGATAATAACCTGCAAAAATCAACCAAAAGAACACAAACAAAAAATCGAAATAAAATAATTGTTGTGCCTTAAACGCATGGTTGCGTTTAAAGCGTTAAATTATCCCCGGTCAATCTTTGAGTTTTGATGATCAACAAAACTTGTGTTTGTTATACTAATGCATCTACTTAGTGTGCAGATTAAGTGATGAAAAGTGGATTGGAATGATGTTTTTCAAGTGTGTGCAATCTGGTCTGGATCGCCCCAGGCGATGGTGATCATCGCCCCAGGCGATGGGTGTCAGGCCAGGCATCGCCACGCACATCGACAGAAGCGATGGCTAGGCGAGCATGCGGGGACGATCGCCCCAGGCGATGGTGACCAACGCCTGAGGCGATGGCAGCCACAAGGACTTCGCCCCAGCACATCGACTGAAGCGACGCCGAGGCTTGGCGCGGGCATGCGCGCAGGGAGATCGCCCGAGGCGATGACTGAGGCGATCGAGGAGTGATTTCAGCCTTTTGTGGTGCAACGGCTAGTAGGAACCTTGGAGGCTTTCTACACTATAAATATTGATGCTTTGGAGCATTTTGAAGCCAAGAAACAAGTCTACAAACTATACCAAAGCTTTGATTATTAAATTCTTGAATAGCATTACAAACTCCATACATTGTTGTTGTATTGGAGCTAGTAATTGTTTTCATTTGTTAAGTCTTGTTGTCTTCGTGTGAGTACACCGTGAAGGTGTTTTTGGTTTGATTTTCTTGTAAAGGTCCTCCAACACCAAAGCAAGTTGGAAAATTGTAAAGTCGCCATCAAGTGAAGGTGGTGCAAGTGTGTGGCTATCCTTGGAGCCCTTAAGGCCAAGAAGACTCGTGAAGAGTGTTGGTAGCTCGGGAAGAGCTTTGTATACTCGGGAAGAGTATTGTGCTCGGGAAGAGCTTGTGTACTCGGGAAGAGTAGTGTGCTCGGGAAGAGCGTTGTAACTCGGGAAGAGTTGTTGTGTGGCTAACTTGGAGCCCTCAAGGCCAAGATCATTTATTCTAGTGGAACCTCGGTTGGAGGTTATCTAACCGGGAAGAGGAGACGTAGGCGATTCATCGCCGAACTTCTATAACAAATCCTTTTGTTATTTATTGCTTTATTTTTCATTACGCATTTATTTACTTATTCTTTTTATTTATCGATTGACGTAAGGCTTCCGCAAAGCGCAAAATATTTTTATTTTACAAACTCATTTTAAAAAGCTAAAGTAGCCAAGGAATCTCATTCACCCCCCCTCTTCGATTCCAACAAGTGGTATCAGAGCCATTTGATTTTTGTTTTAAATCAAAATCTTTTTATGGCTAATCTAGCAAATGAGTTTGCTCAAGGTCAATCGACAAATCGCCCTCCGCTCTTCACGGGGTGATAATTACGGCTATTGGAAAAATAGAATTTCTCTATAAATCCAATCCGTAGATTATGACTTATGGAAGATTATAGTGAAAGGTCCACATGTTCCTTTAAAGGAAATTGGGGGAATAAGTGTTCCCAAAGAAATGGACGGTTTCACTAGAGCGGATATGATTTTAATTTCTCAAAATGCTAAAGCTATTAATATTTTACATTGTGCTTTAGATATGAAGGAGTACAACCGGATCTCAATGTGCTCAACGGCAAAGGAGATATGGGACAAATTGCAAATTTGTCATGAGGGCACTAATCAAGTAAAGGAGACCAAGATTGATCTATTGCAACTCAAGTATGAAACTTTTGAGATGGAGTCCGGAGAAGATGGATTCCATGTTTAGGAGGCTCACCCTTATCATAAATGAGCTTGCCCAACTTGGAGAGAAGTACCCTCCAAAGCAAATATGGAGGAGAGCACTAAGAGCCTTACCTAAAGAATGGGATGCAAAGAGGACGGCCATTATCGAGTCCAACAAAGGAGAAAGTGCTTCCTATGATCTTGATGATCTCCATGGCACCTTGGTGACTCATGAACTTGAAGTTGCCACAAGGAGAGAAGTAAAGGAGGAGGATAGATCCAAGAGAAATGGGATTGCCTTGGTGGGAAGGAAAGACCACTCCGATGATGAAGAAGAAGATGATGATGATGAAGAGATGAGGTTGTTCACAAAGAAGTTCAAAAAGCTCTTCACCAAGCATAGCAAGTCAAAGACCTCCAATGCTACCAAACAAGAATCCAAAAATGAGGTAACTTGTTATAATTGTCAAGAAATAGGCCATTATGCTAACAAATGTCCTAGGAAGAAGAATGAGGACAAAGGGAAGAAGAAGGCGTTCATAACTACATGGAGTGATAGTGACTCCGATGAAGAAGAAGCCAAAATCTTTGTCTAATGGCTCTTGGAAATGAAGATGAAGAGGATGATGATGAGGTACCTTCTTATGATGAATTATTAGATGCTTATAATGAACTCATTAATTGTCTTGGTAAAACCAAGAAGAGCAACAAAGTACTTAAGCTAGACTTGGCAAAGAAGGAAGAAGAAAATACTATTTTGAAAAACCAAGTGCTTAATTTAAAGACATCTTTTGCCAAGTTTAGTGAAAGTAGTATAAAGATGAATGAATTGCTTGGCTTGCAACGTTGTAGCTTTGATAAAGCCGGGTTAGGTTTTTCAAGCAAATCAAAATCTTTTTCAAGCTTGTTGGCCAAAGCTAAACATGATTCTACTACTTGTAACTATTGTTGCAAAAATGGTCATACCAAGAACAAGTGTAGGTTTGCTAGAATCCAATACCAACCTAATAAAAGGTGGAAATGGATCCCAAAAGTGCAATTGAAAGTTAACCCTCAAGGACCCAAAAATCAAATGGGTACCAAAGATCCTTCTATTATGAATTTGTCTTGTAGGGACAACCATGGATTGGAGGATGAAGGACCAAGCAACTCAAATGAGGAGTTTATTCTATTCACCACCATAGAAGAGACGAGAGGCATTGGACCTATGACAAGAACGAACTCTTGTCATTGAGGGTAAAATTTATTTTTTTTGTTAAAAGAGCAATTTCAAAATTCATTGGCACAAATTAATTGTGATCAATAAATATTGAAGCTCAATATTCATTGGAGTAAAATGCATAACCCCTTAGCATAATTGTTGAAATGCATGATGTATGCTTATCTTTTTATAGTAAGTAGCTTGATATGCTTTGCATTCCAATTTAAATATGCTATGTGAAAATGTGCAAGTATATGATTTGTTATAGTGCCTTGATATTTTTATTATTTTGTTTTTGGCATGAATGCATGAACATATGCACACATTGCAACTTTTAGAATTAATTGTTGTGTGCCTTAAACACATGGTTGTGATTCACCTCTACATGATTTAATCTTGTTTGATGAGGAACATGTGTAATTTGAAGTTATATGTCAACATATAAATTATGCCATGTTTATTTGAATTTTATGCTTTTTGATTATCACAAAAAGGGGGAGAATTTTGTGATAAACTTGAACCTTAATACATGCATAGTTTAAGGGGGAGAGCTTATGTATGCTGGTTTGAGGGGGAGAGTTATTTGTTTAATGATTTACTTGATAACTTGTTTGTGTTATGCAATTGTTAAGGGGGAGTTATTTTTACTCACATTTCATGCATATTACTTATTCAAGTTTATCAAGTTTTGTGATCATCAAAAAGGGGGAGATTGTTGAGCCTTAAACGCATGGTTGTGTTTAATGCGTTAAATTATCCCCGGTCAATCTTTGAGTTTTGATGATCAACAAAACTTGTGTTTACTGCATCTACTTAGTGTGCAGATTAAGTGATGAAAAGTGGATTGGAATGATGTTTTTCAAGTGTGTGCAATCTGGTCTGGATCGCCCCAGGCGATGGTGATCATCGCCCCAGGCGATGGGTGTCAGGCCAGGCATCGCCACGCACATCGACAGAAGCGATGGCTAGGCGAGCATGCGGGGACGATCGCCCCAGGCGATGGTGACCAACGCCTGAGGCGATGGCAGCCACAAGGACTTCGCCCCAGCACATCGACTGAAGCGACGCCGAGGCTTGGCGCGGGCATGCGCGCAGGGAGATCGCCCGAGGCGATGACACGAACGCCTGAGGCGATGGGCTGGAACGCCTGAGGCGATGTGGAGATCGTTTGAGGCGATGCATGATTTCAGGCTGCTGAAGCTACGGCATTGGGATTTGACTTGGATCGCCTGAGGCGATGCGTGATTTTTGGTGACCGTTGGGGCGCAGCGATGGAGATCGCCTGAGGCGATGACTGAGGCGATCGAGGAGTGATTTCAGCCTTTTGTGGTGCAACGGCTAGTAGGAGCCTTGGAGGCTTTCTACACTATAAATATTGATGCTTTGGAGCATTTTGAAGCCAAGAAACAAGTCTACAAACTATACCAAAGCTTTGATTATTAAATTCTTGAATAGCATTACAAACTCCATACATTGTTGTTGTATTGGAGCTAGTAATTATTTTCATTTGTTAAGTCTTGTTGTCTTCGTGTGAGTACACCGTGAAGGTGTTTTTGGTTTGATTTTCTTGTAAAGGTCCTCCAACACCAAAGCAAGTTGGGAAATTGTAAAGTCGCCATCAAGTGAAGGTGGTGCAAGTGTGTGGCTATCCTTGGAGCCCTTAAGGCCAAGAAGACTCGTGAAGAGTGTTGGTAGCTCGGGAAGAGCTTTGTATACTCGGGAAGAGTATTGTGCTCGGGAAGAGCTTGTGTACTCGGGAAGAGTAGTGTGCTCGGGAAGAGCGTTGTAACTCGGGAAGAGTTGTTGTGTGGCTAACTTGGAGCCCTCAAGGCCGAGATCATTTATTCTAGTGGAACCTCGGTTGGAGGTTATCTAACCGGGAAGAGGAGACGTAGGCGATTCATCGCCGAACTTCTATAACAAATCCTTTTGTTATTTATTGCTTTATTTTTCATTACGCATTTATTTACTTATTCTTTTTATTTATCGATTGACGTAAGGCTTCCGCAAAGCGCAAAATATTTTTATTTTACAAACTCATTTTAAAAAGCTAAAGTAGCCAAGGAATCTCATTCACCCCCCCTCTTCGATTCCAACAATAATAAAAAACAAATGAATAAACTACAGTCAACTAATCGCGTTTGATATTACTTAAACTAGTCCCCGACAATGACACCAAAAACTTTATCGCTTTTATTTTAAACAATTATTTCCAGTATAGCGATTATATACCGCAAATTTACGGTGTCAAGTTTTAGTATAAATTATGAAAAGTACGAGTGTCAAACCCACGAGGATTAAAAAATAAGTACCGCGTTCAATTAGATTAACTATATTTAGCCTACGATTATAGAATAATTATTAAACTAAATTGATTAAACAAAAAAACAACCTTAACATCAGTGATGGATTATGAAGAAATATGATAAAACAATTATCAAGACGTCGGTTCACCCATGTAATCCCCCAAAAGTTGTCTATTAATTAAGATTCAAAATTCCACGTTCTAGGGTGACGAGTTTTCATATTTCATTTGTTATACTATGGTCAAGTTATAACAAGTCTAGTATTAATGTGCAACAAACCACTCCCGTGTCCTTATTGAACGATTAATACCGAAAAAAGCTTTGTGAAAACTTCTAGCCTTCGATTTTGGTAAATGTATGTTATCACACGTTTGCTAGATTTTACTTGATCCGTCTCAACCTAAACCCCACGGCCTAATTTTTTACGTTGTATCGTAATCTCGTATGGTCAAGTCAATTACGATTACCAAATTCATGCAAAAGGTAGCTAATCTTTTGAAAGCATTAAAAACATAAATTATGCTCAAAGATCATAGAAATCAAATCAAAAACTAATATTTAACTCTAAAGGTTCAAATATGGAATCCTCTATGTCTTGATAAACAAACTAGCCAACGATCATATTCAAATAATAATGCAAAAGTATGTCTTTCAACAATATCAACATCAGAATTCTGAAATTCAAACGTAAATAAGTTCAGAAATACGAATAAACAAGGGCGTTACTCCGTACGTCGCTCCGTAATTCCGTCTCTTGCGTTGCTCTTGCTTCTTCAATGATTTGTGATATTTTTGGTGTGGATGGAGGATGGGAGGGCTGCTCCTAGGTCTGATAAAAGAGGTGCAAAAAAGTCCTAAAATTCGTGTGTCTTCTTCTTTATGTAGTGGAGGAGTCCATCTTGAACCAACTCAAAAAGGTTTTTTTTTTCAGAACTTCTCGGTTACCGATCGATCAGTAAAATGTACCAATCGATCGATATTTCCACGAATTAAAATTTTAAGGTACGGTATACTACCGATCGATTGGTACATGTGTAGCGATCGATAGGTAGATTCTTCAAAATTTCCCCAACTTTCTGCCTCTCTAGCGATCGATCGCTACCTGGAAATCTTTACAAGTCGAGTTTCTTTGCCGCTTCTATGATCGGTTCGCTCATTTGAGTCCTTTTTCATCATTTTAAGCATAAATTCTCCACTCTCATATAGTCCGACCTTGATTCATGAATAAAAAAACAACACAGAAGCGCATAATATCGTCCAGGAATCAAATACTTCTTCTTGCAATTCCTCATTCAAGAACGCAAATTTTACGTGATTTTCCATTTCTTGTTGGCTGCAAGAGCTATCAAAGTTTGAGTTGTATCTAATCTTGCAAAATGAGCATATGCTCATTATAATATTTTCCAAAATGTTGAGCATACGCTTTTACAATCAACATTGCTTGTGTTTGTGAATTTATTTATTTGGATTCAATTTAGTTTTGTAAATACACTTTACCCCAATGACTTCCTTTTCATCTGGTAGATGAACCAAGTCTCAAGTGGCATTCTTCTTTATCATTCTCATCTACTCCTCCATCTCTTTAACCCACATCATTCTTTGGAGGCTGCTACATAGTTTGCAGGTTCTAAAGACAGAAAAAGTTGCAGCTTTCATAGATTTCATCCAATGATCTAAATCTCCTTGGTGGTGTATTCTGAAATATTTGATCAATTAATCTGCAAGAATACTCCTTTACATTTTCAAATTACTTCATCTTAAAATTTTCTAGTTCCCTTCCCTAACCTTGAAGTTTTATAGATTTTACCTTCTCATTTCCTTGGAACTCTCACTACAAGATATCCCAAGGTTGTTTTGCTATTGTTGCTCTCATCAACCTTGGAAAGATAGAATCACTTATTGTTTGCTGGAGAACAAATAAAGCCTTTGCGTTCTTCTTTTGTTCAGACTTCAGTTCAATAGATTGTTCAGCAGTTGGTGAGGTGACACCATTTTCTATCACTTCCTAAGGATCTTCATTTTTATACTTCAGTAATCATAGCCTTCTCCACTGAAGATAGGTACTGGTGGTGTTGTTCCAACAGTAGACATGTTCGTCCTTTGGTATATCAAATTATTCACTTGTTGAATTTAAAGAACAGAACACTTCTATAGAATGTAGTTCACGACTCTTAATCTTATTCAAATATATTTTCTGATAATGAAATTACATCATAATAACTGAAACTTATATTAATCATCTTGTGACTCTTCAATTCAGATACAAGGAATGTAAGTAGAAATAAATTCAAATATAGTCAATGATGAACTTAGATGACACATTTAATTCAGTAGTCTCGAACTTGAGACATCTCCCAATAGGCACCATACATAAGGACATCATCAAACAAACAAGAAGAAGTAGAAAACTTCTTTACTTGCCTGTTTTGCTCAAGGGCTGTAAAATTCTTCATTCCATGCCTTCTCATTCTTCAAAAATTCGAGAAGTTAGCATAAGATCAGACAGAACAGGAAGAACAATCTGAAAGTGAATTCATTTGATTTTTATTTAACTCAGACATGTAATCCAACCTTGATTTCTTCATCTCTTTAATTCCTCACATATAAACAGAATTGCTTCACCAAGTTATAACATTTTTTTCAAACAGCTAGCCAACTAGAACATGTAAAGATACACAGAACTTGCTATTAGGAATCACATGTCATAGAAACCACGTTACCAACATAGAAAACAAATACTCATAAATTGCATCACTTTTGTTGTGATGCCTTGGACTTTCTCTTCTCCATAAAGAAGAACCCAAACAAGGACACCACGGAGAAAGCAGAGAAGCAAATAGACGCGATATCAAGCGATGCGTGGCGTCCACTTATCGCCTGGACCTGGAACAAGTTCGTGGTCTTGTTAGAATCCGTGCTTTGTCCGTATCCAACCTTCACCTCTGCAGAGTCTTGTACGTATGCGCGACAAAATATGTTGCGGTGGGTATATCCCTCTTCACCTTCCATATGAAGGTATTGTTCGAAGGAGTATACGGTTTGGCTACAATATCGTGTGAGCATGTCTTGTCTTTCTTCAATTCGTCGACTGTTTTTCTCCACCCGCGATCTTTTTGGCTCACCGGAGCGTAGCAAAGCTTGACGGCCACCGTCTTGTAGGTCGAATCGGTTCCGGGTGCATAGCTGGTGTTGTATGACCATGTCACGGTGATTGAGTCTACTCCAGCTTTAAGAACTGCAAGTTCATATATACAGATAAATTTCATACGATATATAAACATTCTTGACTAGTATAATTTGTTTCGATCCAGACCTCCATATTGATTTATTTTTTAAAAGACCTTTTTTGAGATTATCCGACATAAACAGGTGGATCGGATCAGCAGGTTGAAATTCTTGTTGGGTAGATTTGAGATGTGTGGAGCTAGTTACCTTGAAGTGATGTCGGTGAGGCGGTGACTATGAGAGTTCTCTGAAGAGAAGAGAAGGTGACACCATAGCTAGTAGCTACCAAGCAACAGAACAGAACTGATACAACAAGAAAACCCTGATTCGCCATTGATTGGATGCTTGAAGTTCCAAGAAATGTGGGGAAAATCATCTATGGAATGGAAAGTGGAAAAGGTTTGTGATCCCACTAGATATCTGATTTTTTGGAGATGAGACAATTGCCAGAATCTTGATTGCTTTATATAGAGGCACACACACGGCCCTTTCCTTTTATTACAATCTTTTTTTTTTTAAATCCTTTTATTACAATCTTTTAAAAGAACTGAAGGGTGTTTTTTTTTCAATTTGTTCATTATAATCCCTAATAAGTCAAGCATGACCAATTGGCAAATTTTTCCCATTTGATGATAATGACTGGTAAGATTTATAAAATAATTTTAAAAAAAGAGACGGTTCGAAAATTCGCTTGTTCTTATTATTTTTATGAGTAGGTGTCCCAGAAGTATATCCAAGGGATGTGATTGCCTCTAGTTTTATAGTTGACTTTAGTTTTTATATTCATGAAAATAAATGGAAGTTATATAGAAGGGGCGGTTCTCATTAATGTTTTTGTTACCCTATATAGCTTTTTGATGACTTTTTTTTTCTTCTCTTTTTTCTATAATCATGTTTGTAGGCATACGCCTGACTATGCTTGGGGATAACAACCCCGACTCCTCAGTGTTGCTACCAGATAAACCATGAGATATGTCGAAATTGATCAGAGTTTGAAACCTTAACTGCTGACGTTCACCAAGATTCTAACCTAAAGAAGGCAAAGAGCCCTCCCAAGTTCGATCTCACGTTGATGTAGAAAGTATGCTTTTGGTCCCCTCCATTTGCTAACTCCACTCTGCCCCGGGGACAAGCTCTCGTAACTTTTGTGGTAACCTACTAAAGTGCTGAAGTATATGTCTTATTACGTACTTTCAATTGTAAAAATGTCAATTAGCAGTGACGGGATAGAACTATCTAGTTACACTACCGTGTAGGACACGAGCGTATCAATGAATTTTAATATGGTGGCCTAAAATTTATTTTAAAATACATATATAAACATAAAAAAACACAATATAAAATATATTATATTAACTTAGAAACAAAAAGCATTGAAACTATACAATAAAGTATATTAAAAATATTATTATAGTCACAATCTGCGATTTCTTTAAAAAATCAAAATTGTCGATGATGAACACCATATCAACAGTAAGAAAAAATATCAAAATTATCGATGATGATGAATACCATATCAATGGTAAGAGCAAACTTCCTCTTATTGTGAAGAGCAACGGTGATGATGATGATGATGATTAGAAATTCATTTTACATTTTATTGTGAAGTGGTGCTTAATGAATTCATCCCAAAAAGAGCTCCTACTGTGGTTGCCATAGAAATTGTAATTGTGAGGAGACAAAAAAAAAATCTTGTTCTATCAAATGTCTATCCGTGATTTAGGTTTTGCCAATTTTTAAGGCTTTGAATTTTTGTGCTTTTACTTTTTAGCATTTTATATCATTGTTCATTTAATAATATACTCATATATTAAGGGTTGAGCTGAAAAAATATAATGGATTGTACGTGTATTTATAGTTGGATGGAAAAAAAAAAACTTGTGGACTATAGCCCACATTTGCCCCAAAAATGATTGCATGCCAAAGATTATCTAAATCATTAGAATCAGAGTATCAGTAAAAATGAATCGAATCCACTATTCGAGTTTTTGTGTCCGTTTTCAGGACCGATTCGTGTTCAAAAAATATCGAAATATATCATGTGTTGATGTTCCAGATTATATCTGATGATGACCTGATTGCCCCTACTTTGTGATGAAGTTTTCCAACCACAAGAAGTTTGGAAATTTGAAACAGACAATCTTTCGAACTACGTTTTTCAGCTCAATGGTTGATTCTAGTTGGTTATCGTTTGATCGCTAGGCCAACTCGTGAACAGGTAACATGTGAAGGTCTGAAACATCAAGAATTTATAATTTCCCATACATTGTTTTGCCATGCTATTTTGATTAGCAACAGCTGGGATACCAGAAAACTTGCACACATTCCCGAACTCATGTTTATTAAAGTTTACGTGTCCATGTAGGTTCCCTCCCGTTACACTTGTTGAGTATTCCATGAATGCCGGCACTGAAGGAATTGATGCTATAGCCACAACAAGGCTACTAATCCGCGCAGAGGATAGTGAAACAGCTACACATGCTATGACAGTACAACTATTAAAAGCACATTCAGGGTTTGAGAATGAAGTTAAATACGTCTGTTACTTTAGTACTTTGACGTAGTTTGAAAACATGATATCTTATCTAATGCAGTGAAACGGGAGCAGCTATCGACATTGTCATCTCCAGTGTTCGAGCCTATGTTGGTGCGATGAACAAGATGCTGGGGGTTCAAGAATCGTTTCAAAACCGACAAACCGAATGAAAGCAAAGTGTTTCATGCCACATGAAATGAGGTAATCACAAGTGTTGTTCTTCAAGAACTACCTTAAACAGATCCTATCTTTTCTTTTAGGTGTTATTTTCACATACAACTATGAATGTGACATATTTCTAAAACAAATTTCCCCAAGGTTAATTTTGTGGGGGTATCAGGGAAATCGATATACAAACTAGGTAATTACGTGGTGGATGTCACAAGCACACAACAATAATTGAAAAAAAAGAATCCCAATCTGAGGCTACATCGACTCAAGAACCATAAAGGAGATTACTTTTTATTGATACCAAAGAAGATAATAGAAATGAGAATGCAAAGTATTTTGGTCCGAACACTCTGAATTTAATACTCAATTTCTCTTTGCTAATCATATTCATTCCAAAGATAAAACTCTCCTTAATAAATTCTCACGCTCAATCTCATTTTCACCTCTACAATTATACTTGTAGATTTTGAAATGAAGAATGAGTTTCGTATTTATAGTTGGAGATTAGGAAAGAAAAATAAATAAATAAATAAAGACGAAAAAAATAAATCGAGCTCGAGCTGAAGCCCTCAGAAATTCTTTAACTCGAATCGAGCCGGTTGAATTCATGTTATATCTTCTAGTTGGCATACAATGAAACAACAATTTAGTTTTGTATTTTACGAAATAAAGTTTATCTTGTCTTAGCATTAAATTATACAAAAAAATTAATACAAATATTTTGAAAGACGTCTATTCTTCTTCCGTGGAATAAAGACGACTGTTTCTTGGGAATATGTTTGGTCAATTTTGAAGATTATTGTTTTCATTTTTTATTTATATTTTCTATTTTTGTTTGTCGGAGAAATATTTTTTTTTAATTTTTTTTAAAAACAAAGGAAAATTATTTGTTTAGTGGTTAAAAATAATTTTTATTTAAAACTAAATAATTGTTTTTTTGGGAGAAATGGCTGAAAACAGTTTTAGTTATCGAAATAACCAAAGAATATTAGTAAGAAGTGTTTTATATACTATTATGTGCGCTTTGAGATTTTAGAAATTATTACTAAAATTTTAAATATTTAAAACGATAAAAAACATATTATAAATTAATTATATATATATATATATATATATATATATATATTTAAGGATAAATAATTAAATAAAAATATCCGTGAATGAATTTCACCAAAAGAAAATTCAAACTTATAATTTAATAGGGATTATTGGATCGTTCAGTGTTCTCGGTTTCTCACTCTAGTTTTAGTCAAATGTGAAAGTTCAAGCTAATAAAAAGTACCAAATTATTTTCGTATTCCATTAATGCATGTTACTATCAAGTGCTACCTGATTTACTAAAATTTATTGACTGATAATGGTACAACTCAGATATTTTAATTTATATAATAGCATGAGTGTCAGTCCTTCAATTCTCTGGTAATCAAACATATGTTCATTGACTTTGATACCAATTATATGATTAAATGTTTCACTTTACAAAAAAGCTACAGTTGGTTAACTGTCGCGCCTCGAGATCGGGTCGATAACACGGACGTTGCTTCAAAATGTGAATTCAAAAACAACAAGCCTTATAGTACATAATTTACCAAAATTAGTCTTTTATTCCATAAAATAAACGCGTCTTCACAACTTGAAATTTCAAACATACAAAACTGGTCTAAAATCTAAACGTCAGCGGAAACAACTAAGTAGCAGAACTTTGAACAAGAACAACTAAATCGGACATCTCGAAAACTGATTATGATTTTCCCATCGATTTTCGATTCACTTTTTATCTGCGGAAGGACATGTAAGAAGTGAGTGTTGGGAAAACATTCAGCAATGTGACAAAAAATATAATATACAATCATAATTTTTGCAACATGCATCAAAATCAAAGTAGAAAATGATGTGAATACAGAAACAAAAACTGAACATAATTGCTCTCATCAGAACCAAAACAAAATATATAATATCAAAATCACATATCATATACTAATAAGCACAATAAATCATCTAATTTCCATGTTTACTTATATCAGTTCTTAGACTTAACTCTCCGGCAGAACATTGGAACACCCACGAATAAAGAGGCTGGAGTTTCCAAAGCAACTGTTAACCACCGCGTCAAGTCAGAAAAACTGTAATAATCTCACCGCGTCAATGTCAGAAATAGAGTTCGTAATTTCTACCAATTAGATTTCAAAATTTAAAGTGCTTCAAAAATCATAATTTCACCAGAAACGTCATAATTTCATATGTTTCGAAATACTTCACATAATCATTGAAATCTAAAACTTGCTTATGACTTTTCAAAAAACAAAATGATATTTCAAAACAAAAGCCTACTTACATAGATAAAAAATGATTTGTAAATATGTGACGTATTTGGGTGGCAAAACGTGACAAAATTTCTCTATTTTCTTGCTGAAAGTTCAAAAATTTGTATATGTTCTAGTTTGTGTTTTTTCGAAATTGGGTGCTGAAATTTTCGAAATTTTGTATTTTGAAAAATGAGGGAGAATTTTTGCTTATTTGATATCTAATAAGATTTTGTGATTCTCGTGAACTTTTCCAGATTCGTTCCAACTTCTACCTGGCTAAAAATGTTATAATAATTCAATATTCATGTAGTTGGATTGATTAAAAATACTGAGTGGTTGAGTTGCTCGAAAGATCACAAGAGTTGAGTTGACCCAAACATTTGGTATTTAGCACAACTCTAGTTGTTGATTTTGTTAGAAAAATCGAAACAATACAACTTAAATATGTTAAACATTCAAACAGTTGAACACCAAATTTTGATTAATCCTCCAACATAGACAAGTACTACTTCCCAGACATATTTTGAGCATTTATTTCAGAAGAAATTGATTAGGGATTTGGTGATTATTGTAACATCGCCGGTGCAGTCACTGGATTAGGATTGGGTGGGACGTAAATATTTGTATTAAATCTCGCCGGAAAAATCTCGGGGTTATGGTTTGGTTTGGAGGGTTCAAAGTGGGGGATGATTCTCACTCTCTCTCCACTCTCCCACTCTCCATTTCCTGAGCTATAAAGAGAATCAAGCTCACGATTTGAGGAGATCGAGGACTGGGAAAATGAGGTGGTGGAGGATTCAATGAGTCAGGAACTTGAATTAAATAAGCCGAATATTTGTAGAATCCCAAGCCAAAGTTGACATCCACAAGTCAAAGTTAAATATGTCAAATGCTGAGGTGGACATTGAAGTGGTAAAAGTGTCGGGGCCAAGTAAATGTAATGGACATTGAGGTAAAAAATGATAGCCAAATCCATATGGGCCAAAAAGAAGCAATTGATGTCCAGAACCCTATATCCGAAGATTGCTCAACAGGTACCAGTATCCCAGTTAAATTGAAATTGCATCAAACTCATAAAGAAAAAAAGATTTGAGAATCGACCCAAAAGGAGGAAGATTGCTCAACAGGTACCAATATCCCAGTTAAATTGAAATTGCATCAAACTCATAAAGAAAAAGATTTGAGAATCGACCCAAAAGGAAAGAAGAAAGGGAAAGCTAAAATTATGAAGAAAAAAAATACGCAAAGAAAAGTGGAATGAATTTGCTGCTGATATGTTCTCTGAGTTTTCAGAATCGGGCAACAAGAATCGACACCAGGTTAGTCAATTGATTTCCATTCATGGTAATACATATCTTAGTCGCCACAATGATGCAATTCTGAAGAAGGATTGTGTCAAAGAAGCGGAGATAATTTGGAATCATGGTTTGAAGATTGGGTTGATAGGGCATGGTAAAGACACTGAAATCATCAACACGATATCAGAAATGGAAGCGCGAGACAGAGATGTTGTGCGGACATCTTGAGTGCTTAGTTTCTGATTTGTGCGGTGTAAGGATTGAATATTAGTTAAATAATGCAGATACTTTCTTATAACATTCGTGGATTGGGGAGAAGAATCAAGAGAAATGAGGTAAGATCTTTATGTTTAAAGGAAAAGGTGGATTTCTTGTGCTTACAGGAAACCTAACTGGAAGTAATAGATAGAAGGATCTGTCTTGCTATCCAGGGGCAATGAGGAGTTTGATTGGGTCTTTCAAAGGCAAGATCAGGGGTATTGGTATGTATCTGGAACAAACACATTTTTATGAAAGAAAATGTTTTGAAATCAAAAGGTGTACTTAGTGTGGAAGGAAGATGGGGCCAAATGGGATTCAATGTTCAATTGCTAATGTATACACTCCTTGCGATTTCTATGGGAAGAAAGAGTTATGGGAGGTGATTACTACCAAAATTCAGGGGAATAAAGACGGACGATGGTGTATAGTTGGGGACTTTAATGCAACTAAGGTGCCTCATGAGAGAAGAGGCCGCAACCAAATTTCATGTACCCGTGATGTAGCACTATTTAACAAGATCATCCAAGAATCTGATCTGATCGATTTGCCATTGACAGGAAGAAAATATACTTGGTACAGGCCTGATGACAGCGCCATGAGTAGGTTAGACAGATTTCTTTTATCAAACTCATGGTTAATTGAATGGGAAAACATCTCACAGTGGGCACTTCCTAGATCGGTCTCGGACCACTGTGCTATTATTTTGAAAGACAAATTTGTTGACTAGGGTGCCAAACCTTTCATAACACTAGATTGTTGGTTTAGTCATCCGGACTTCCATCCGTTTGTCGAGCAAGAATGGAAAATAATGAATTTCAGTGGTTGGGGAGCTTTTGTGGTAAAAGAAAAATTAAAAGGGATAAAGAACGCTATGAGAGTATGGAATAAAGAGGTGTTTGGATTTGTGGATAATAGAATTGAAGAGGCAAGAACATAAATTAATTCGCATTGACCGGCTAGGGGAAAATACTGATTCATCCGAGGCATCAATATCAAAAAAAGGGAGGAAACAGCGAAATTATGGAATAATATGAGATCCAAAGACAGCATTCTTTATCAAAAAGCAAGGTCTAGATGGTTAAAGGAATGAGATACGAATTCGAGATTTTCTCATATGTGCTTAAATAGAAGAAGAAAACATAACCAACTCCATGGGATCTATGTCAACGACAGATGGTTAAATTATGTGGATGATGTGACAAATGGAATTCGTAATCACTTTGAAAGTCAATTTTCGCAACAAAGTTGTCATAAACCGGAATTAGCTGGCATTGAATTCCAGAAATTGGATTCTTCAGACAATGAGTTTCTAACAACACCCTTTTCTGAGGAAGAAATTTGGAATGCAGTAAAATCTTGTGAGAGTTCAAACAGCGCCTGATGGTATTAATTTCAAATTCATAAAATAAATGTGGCAATGCATTAAGGGTGATTCCCACCGATTCATAGAGGAGTTTCATCGCCATGGGAAATTGGTGAGAGGTTCTAATTCTTCATTCATGGTTCTTATCCCAAAGACTGATAATCCCCAAAGAATTGAAGATTATAGGCCAATATCGTTGATTGGGTGTATGTATAAGATCTTAGCGAAAATCTTGGCAACTCGAATTAGTAAAGTGTTGGATAAGATAATTTCAGATTGCCAATCAGCTTTTGTGGGCAGTAGACGGTTACTAGATGGGGTCTTAATTGTGAATAGATTGTTGATGAATTTAATAGAAATCGGAAATCATGCGCAATATTTAAAGTGGATTTCGAGAAGGCTTATGATTTTGTAGATTGGGGCTTCCTAGATTTTATGATGAGGAAGTTTAATTTTCATCCTAAATGGAAAACTTGGATCATGGAATGTGTTGGGAATGCCTCAGCATCAGTCCTTGTCAATGGTAGTCCATCGAAGGAATTCTTTTCTAGGAGATCCATTCTCTCCGTTTCTTTTCCTTATAGTTGCTGAAGGTTTAAGTGTTATGATCTCGAAAGCCAAAGAAGTAGGTTTGTTTCAAGGTGTGTGTGGGGAGGGAGGCAGTGGAAATTTTCTCATTTGCAATTCGCCGATGACACAACTCTTTTGACAGAAGCAACAAAGAAAAATATTAGTATGATAAAAAGCATTTTGAGACTGTTTGAACTAGTATCGGGTCTGAAAATCAACTTCGAACAGAGTCAATTGATGGGACTAAATGTTAATATTGAGTTGCTGGAAAACGTGGCAGGTTTTCTTAAATGTTGGAAGGGGTTGATCTCTTTCAATTACTTAGGCGCCAATACCAGGAGAAGAGCAACTTGGCTTCCTCTCATTGATAAAATGAAACGCATTGGTAAATGGAATCACTTATATTAGTAAATTCGGTTCTTGCTTCACTTTCCATATACCTTCTCTCTTTCTTTAAAGCCCCAAAAATCATTTTGAGTGATCTCTCAAAAATTCAAAAAACAATTTTTGTGGGGGGTGGGGTTGAGGGGAAGATTTCTTGGGTAAGATGGGATAAAGTGTGTTTGGATAAACAATTCGGGGGGCTGGGGGTTAATGATCTTTCTTCTTTTAATCGTGCTTTGTTGGGAAATGGAAATAGAGATTTTTGGAGGAGAATGAGAGTCTTTGGAAATCTGTGTTGATATCTAAGTATAGTCGAGATTTGGGTGCTTAGGGTTTTGGGTTCGTTTATTATGTCCACTTGGTGGAGAGACATCATAGGTGCAGGGGGTTGCGAGGAGTGGTCTTGGTTCTGTGATGGTATGGTTAAATCAGTGGGTAGTGGCATCCACACTTCTTTCTGGTCCGAGTCTTGGCAGGGGTTGAGGCGCTGAAATTTAAATTCAGCAGGTTATATTATGTGTCTGTTGACAAAGAGATGAAGGTGTTGGATATGGGTTCTTGGGAAGAGGGAGTGTGGAGTTGATGTTGGTGTTGGAGGTGGAGAATGAATTTTTTTGCTTGGGAAACTAATATTTTACATGAATTAATCTCTTGGTTGGATAGGTTCCCTTTGAATCAAAATAAAAAGGAAAGATGGATATGGAAGTTTGAAGACTCTAGAGTGTTTTTAGTTCGATCAGCTTACAATTTGATCTTGTCCACCTGGCACCAAACATTGGATATGGAGGTTTTGAGCAGGTTTATTAGGTGTAGAGTTATTCCAAAAAAGGTAGCTGCTTTCACCTGGAAACTATTGCAAGATAGAGTGCCTTCTAAGTCCAACCTGTTAAGTAGAGGTATCCAGCTTAATCTAGACCAATCGTTATGCGTTTCTACAACAATCTAATTGAGTTAGCTTCTCACTTGTCGATCACTTGTGATTTCTATACTAAGTTTGGTTGATGGGCTTTACATGGTTGGGTTTTCATCATATTAATAGCAATAATTTAAATACATATTTCAATTACTTCTTGGAACTATCGTTGAACAAAAAAAAGATTGTTGATGTGCAATTTGACATTGTATTATCTTGGAGCTTAAGGATACATAAGAATAACATATTGTTAACTTAAGAATAACATATTGTTAAATAATGAAGAACTGAATGCAGAGAAGCTCGTTGATCTCATCAAGTTTCGATCTTAGAGTTGGTTTAATGCTTACAATAGGAACAACTTTCTCCTTCCCATTTGGGTCTTAGAGTTGGTTTAATACTTATAACAGGAACAACTTTCTCCTTCCCATTTGGATTGATATATATATATCTTAATCCAGTAAAAATCATCTTTCAATTATAATTTGAGTAAACATCCGGGTAGTCATTTGCTTTTTAGCTTTGTTGTCTTTTATCTTTGATTTTGCAAGTCCAATATAGTCTGGACTCGAGTACCTTCTTTTCTCCTTTTCAATAAAATTATTTGTCGATAAAAAAAATCTCAAAAAAATATATCTATATGATATATTTATTTATATCATATTATATTATATATTAATAAATATATTAAACTCGCAAGTGTTCACAAATTATCAAACAAAATAAATTATACAAGTTTTTAGCTATATGAAAAAAAAAATTAAACATGTTTTTATTCAGCTAAAATTCAAGAATATAAAATACAAACAAAATATTTTTGGATTTCTATGAACATAAATCTCAAACTCGAATATGAACAAATAAAATGACATCTCCTAAAATAACGCAATTTGAATTCCACAAATTTAATATTTTCCAGTGGTAACTGGAGAAATCCACTGTGTATTTTGATTTCCAACAAAAGAAGCGTTCTAAAATTGCTTCCTTTTGCTTTCCTTATTTCCTTTCTCCCATACTAATGAGAATCAGAGCATTTCTGGTACCGTACACAGTACACTCGGACTTACTCCTCCGCCATAACGGTATCTCGCGACGCCGTTCTGATATTTATCAGCCAGCGAGCAGCACCTATTTAACGCCATACACGGCGGAGCTGCGTGGTTAGACGTGACTGGCGGAACTTTCATTAAGCACTCTGGTTTCAGCGAAGGAAAATCGAAACACGACACAGGAGAGGACGGAGGAGAGATTTTCTTCGCCGATTTGACCGGGAAAAGTACCGCTCTGATTTTCGTCCCCGGAGAGACTCTATCGTACTCGTCAATAACATTTTTTAGATCTTCGTCCGATTTAATTGAAATCAACACATCCATATCTTCACTCGGTAGCTTACACTTCAAATCCACGGAAAATCCACATGATTCCCCAAATTTCACCATCAACTCTGAATACAATTAACAAAAGTTCAAAAACTACCAAAAAATACGTGAATCAGAAACAAAATCGAAGAAAACACGGGAACATTAAATACCTGAAAACGTGACGGATCGATCAACAGAGAGGACTCGAGTGTGACCTCCGACGTAACGGAGCTCACCGTCCATTGGACGGGGGATGATTCTACCACCGTAACTGTAGAGAAACTTGATCGACTCCTCGCCGTTGGTGCTCGATTTCGATGTTCGTGTCATGCTTTAGAGGATTTTTTGCCTCGGAAAACAGAAGAATGATGTAGAAGAGAACAGAAGATGCTGAGACTTGAATTTACTTGGTAATAATAAACAACCCAGATATGGGGGTGTATTTATAGTCCGTTCGGATTGAGATCTCGAAAATCATAATTTGGCATAAAATAATAAAAGAATTCCTTATTAGGATATTCCCTTGGTTATTTTTTTGGAGTTTCTTAACGTCCTAAATCAGTCCTAGGGAGTGTTTGGCTTCCATAAAATTTATTGTCATTTTCTAAAAAAATGCAAATTGTTTTTAAACATGAACAAGAGTTATATTAAGTAACAACATATACAACAAATGACTATTTGAAGCCCACAATACACAATGAACCAAACAAAAACTAGCAACAAATGCTGCTGTCAAACTTTGCCTTTGACTACACATCTTTTAAAGATCGTACTAAAAATTCAATAGTAGAGCAAATCACAGCATACACACAAAAATTTGACTTGAAGTTAGTGATCAGCAATATCAAACTCGGTTCCCTCAAATTATTTAACCTAGTATGTGTACGAATAAAGAGACTATCTTCCAATTTTTTTTATATTCCCATTTGCATGTGCCAACGGGTCGTGTCACCATGCCAAAGTAGGTGGCCCAACACAGCTTGTTATTGTACCAAAAGGGTCAGTTTAATTTGTTAAAAACAAATGAAAGGGATTAATGGATTATTTTTTCCTAGTGAACATTGCAAATTCAGCCAAGCGTGCTAATTTAACAAACGTTCCAAAAAAAGGCCTTGCCGCGACGGCCTGGTCCAATGGTGTTGAGCTTCGTGGCTGTGGTGAGGTGTTAGCAGTTAGTATCACCACCTTATCATTGTGGCACGTGGAAGCAGGTTATGTCGTTACTGGGCCGGGTTTTCTGACAACTAACGTACCCCTGCCCCCTATTTTGACATTTCAACGACGATTTCAATTTCGAGGACAGTGGAGCCCATTTTTAAGCAAAATTAATAAATAAATCAATGGCGGTGGCAACATGGTACGAGGATTCGGCCAAAACTTCTGAAGTATTTTAGAAAGCATAAAATATAAACTCGCAAATACTTACATTTATTCGAGCAAGTATCACTTTTCTCTTTGTACCATTTTACTATATATTTCTAACTAAATAAACACTCTATATTTATATTTGTATGATTTAAAAATAGATATTTTATTTATATAATTTTCACAAAATAAGCTTTTTACTTCCACCATGTTTACAAATATACACCGTTTTTTTATATGAATTTGATGTTTTACACTTATTCACAAATTTAATCATAAGGAATAAACTGTTTATTTTAAAAATCACAAAATAGTAAATTGTCGATATGAAAAATCATAGAAAAAGTTTGTTGCAAAAAAAGCCGACATTATTCTAGAATATAATGTAAGTACAAGTGATCAATATTGTCTACTCTAGAGAGATTAATTGTCCAAAGCAAAAAAAAAATAATGAAATATCTTGTAGGATTATAAAACTAACATGATTTTTTCTATTGTTGTTGTTAACTCATTCATGACTGATCCAAAATTCGAATAAATGAGGAAGATTGTGTTAGTAGTCTGAGTAAAACATTGATACTTTTTTGTGTACGAATTAGGGTGATTCATATAATCGACCTCGTTTGATAGGACAATACTTAGATTGATTGATTTAGTTGTTATCATCCCCGTCTTTGTGAACTATTATATAAAGGATAAAACCATTATAGAAACCATATTTGGCATCATGGCTTAGCTAACAGTTAAATTCCAAAACTATATCAACTACAATTAAAAATCGTGTTTGGTTCCTTGGTGTAATCCATTGGTTTCCCTTCACTCTCTCCTCATTTATCTCAATTTCATAGCTATTTTTGTCGTTAAAGGAACAAATATTTAAATTTCAAAATTTTAACCGAAGTTAATAGTGAAATCTATATAAAAAATGACGTCCACTAAAGTAACTAAGACATTTTTGTAAAGAGTTTATTTGCCCCTAAACCCTCTCGTTACGACATATGTCTGATGGGAATACATAAGCCCATTGAGAACCAGGAAATGAGATACCGAGTAGCCTGATGATATAATTTTGTGAAGTTGTAATGTTATATATGATGGGAGAAAATGGACGATCATCATAAAAGTGTAAAAGACTAAACGACTACAGATCATTGACATTATGAGAGAAACTTTTTTGAGTGGCAAATTCGAATAACTATTTTTGGGCTTATCTCTCAAGTTTGCAACACGTGTCACAATCCTATATATTTACGTACATAATTATAATTATGATATATGTTGTTATAATCTCGGGGTTAAGAATCCTACCATTAAGAAAAGTGGATTTGGCATCCCTCAAGATTGTGACACCAATTTCACAATCATATGCATAGGTTTATGATATGTGTTGGAGATTAGGACAAGGGGTTAAGGATGTTGCGTTAAGGAATGGATTTTTCAAAAGTTAAAGGGGAAGTAAGTATAAACAATCTAGTTTAAGGATGTCAAGGTAATTATGAGTTACGGATAGGATGGTTTGGTGATTTGGCAAAACTACAGGGATGAAATGTAATTTTGAAAATAAGTATAGAATTTTCAAGCTCAGAACAAATTACACGTTTACATTATTCCGATTCCCTCCCGATCTGCAAACCGTAACCCTAATTCTCAATCCTATCTCACTCACCATGTACAGCAACTACGATCCCAGACTCCAGGATGCATCGTCCTATCGTCAGCGGCGAAGGTATTTCCTTGTATGTTTATGCGTATATTTGTTCCACCTATATCTGTGTGAATTTTTCTATATTAGCTTCTGTTTTGTGGCGATTTACCACAACTCTCTCTTATATGTGTTGTTAATTGATTTCTAAATTTTGTACCTTTAAGTATATTATGCTTGTAAGTTTATTGGTATTGGTTGTGTTTTCGTTTTATTTCCTTTCAATATGTACTATTTGGGTGATTGGGCAAATTAATATCCTTATATTCACGTGAATGTGGGAGAATGTGCTGAAGTTACTCTGACTGATGACATAAGCTTATCGTGCTCCTTTTTATTGGGTTTTCTTTTTCTTTTTCCTTTGAATTTGTAATATTTGAGCAATCGGGCAGATTAATATTCTTACCAAACTACTGTGATTGATTGCTTTACTATGCTATTATTTCATTTGTACTGCAGTGTTTTCATGGGACAGTCGTCGATAGTGATTCCGCCCCCAGTGCCAAGTGTTTCATCTCCGCCCAGCTACGATCGAGGCAGAAGCCATTCTTCTTATGGAGCCATTCCTGTGGTACCACCACATAATGCGGTTGGTGTAAGAGCTGGAGGAGGTAGTGCTGGGTTTAATGGGTATCCTGCTGTTGATCATGGTGTTGGAAGAGGGTATACTGCGAGCCATGGTGGTGATTTTACTGACAGGGGTGGAGGTGGAGGATTCAGAAACAGTGGTATTGGAGATAGGCGAGGTGGCGGAAGAAGTCGCGACATTGGGAGGGGAACTAGTGTCTCTGGAAGGGGATTCGGTCCAAGTTATAGCAGGGGTAGGAATGGTGATGGTGGGAATTTTGGCAGTGGACGTGCTGCTGTTAGGGGTGGTTTTGATGCTGTTAGGGGTGGTTTTGATGGAGGTCGTGGTGGGAGAGGGGGTAGGCCCAGGGGTGATGACTTGAATTACATTAATCTTCCGAAGCAAGACTTTAGAGGCTTAGTTGCATTTAAAAAAGATTTCTATGTGGAAAACCCATCTGTCAGGGCAATGACTGAGCAAGAAGTTTCAATGTATCGTGTAAGGCGAGAGATTACTGTTGAAGGCCACGATGTTCCCAAGCCAATTCGAATGTTTCAAGAAGCAAATTTTCCTGGTATGGATTAGGCCTTATAACAATATAATCTTTTCTGCACCAAGTATACCATAATAACTAGTTTTAGTTTCATGTGTATTATTTTGTCCGCATTAGTTTTATTGTTTTGCAAGTTCCTATATCTCAACCATTACATGGTTTCATTTTATTGTACTTTTTCTATTATTAACCTTTTGGTTGCTTTAATCAAGCTTGTGAATTGATTAATTGTCCAGATTATTGCCTCGAGATCATTGCTAGATTGGGTTTTGTTGAGCCAACTCCCATTCAATCCCAAGGATGGCCAATGGCTTTAAGGGGCCGAGATCTAATAGGTATTGCTGAGACTGGTTCTGGAAAGACCCTAGCATATCTGCTTCCTGCTTTTGTTCATATTAGTGCTCAACCCATGCTGAGTAAGTCCTTGTGACTTTATTTTCTGCTACCTTCTTTATTTTATGCATATCAATCTTGTGTTAAAATTATATGGAATACCAGGACAAGGTGAGGGTCCAATTGTACTAGTACTAGCACCTACTAGAGAATTGGCTGTTCAGATTCAAGAAGAAGCTGTGAAATTTGGTTCATATGCAAACGTAAGGAGTACTTGCATCTACGGTGGTGCCCCAAAAGGCCCACAAATTCGTGACCTTAAAAGAGGTACTTCACCTTTTCGTTTGTTCTTGATCTTAGTTCAGACATCTATATGCTGATATTTTTGGTCATTTTTTGAAAATATCAGGAGTTGAAATTGTCATTGCTACGCCTGGCAGATTGATAGATATGCTAGAAGCACAGCATACTAATTTGAAAAGAGTGACATACCTGGTACTGGACGAGGCTGATCGCATGCTAGATATGGGATTTGAACCTCAGATCAGAAAAATTGTTTCTCAGGTATCAAGTCGGGCTTTTGTTTCATTCTTCAAAGAGAGATTCTGTGTGATTTGACATTTATGACCTCATGTAACTTGTTATCTGAGAAGGGCCTCAATGACATGAAAATATGATGCATGGCTGCATTTTAATTGTCTAGACAAGTGACGTGTTGCTCGTGTATTGGTGTGCAACTTACTTCTGCGTACGTATATTGGAAAAATGGAAAAAATTACTATATTACTAATAGCAATTAAAAGATCATAAAAACATTATCACTCACCTACTTTTATTCCCCAACTGATTAAAAAATTCTACTGGAAGTTTAAACTTCAGAGGTTTAATCATATTCACTCAGTGCAGATACGTCCTGACAGGCAAACATTGTTCTGGAGTGCCACATGGCCAAGGGATGTAGAAACTTTAGCAAGACAGTTCCTGCACAATGCATACAAGGTTTGTCCTGAATTTTTCCCTAATAATTGTTTTATCTGTAATAGATCAAAGTGATCAGCCTGGGTACTTCTTTAAATGTTTCAAGAAAATATGTACTTTTAGTTGGATATGTGACATCTTATAACTTTAATGTATAACAGGTTACCATTGGGTCTCCACATCTGAAAGCAAACCAATCCATACATCAAGTTGTTGAAGTTATGACTGATTTGGAGAAGTATAACAGGTGATTCAGGTTATAGATACTCTGCTCCTCTCATTGTTTTGTTTTTTACTTCCTATTCTTTCTGCAGGCTGATCAAATTGCTAAAAGACTTGATGGATGGAAGTAAGATTTTAATTTTTGTAGAGACAAAGAAAGGTTGTGATCAAGTCACAAAACAGATGAGAATGGATGGATGGCCAGCTTTATCTATTCATGGTGATAAATCCCAGGATCAAAGGGATTGGGTCCTGGCTGAATTTAAAAGTGGCAGAACTCCTATAATGACTGCCACTGATGTGGCAGCTCGTGGTCTTGGTAGGATTAGTCTTATAGTTTAGGAATTTTTTGAGTCTCACATTTCGGTCTTCCAAATATATGGGCAAGTCTCCCGGCTGTTATCCATGTTCCTGAGAATAATGTGGTTTGGGTGCAGAAAAAGGTGGTGCTTTGTGCATATTGGCTGCTATCTACAGAACTTTGCTTTTGTTCTTGAGTGGTGCCCTTAATGTCGGAGGAGGAATCATTAGTTTGAGTTTACATGTCCTTCTTGAATTGATGTGTTGAATTGGCCAAATGACCAAGAGTTAGTTTAGGATTATTTTACGAGTTGGTTGAAGAGCAAGGAGAATGGCGACTTAGACTGTTCCGAATGATTCCTCTTCTTGGTGTACTGCCTTAGTATATCAGCTTCTGTTATACAGACGCAAGGGGCAAAGGTTTACCAATGTGTAAAATGAAGCGCTATATCTTAGACTAGGAAATTATAGCTTATCAAATTTTATAAGTCGTGATATCTGTGGTCTGCGGTGATCATATTGACACTCAAATTAAGAAACCTAGTTTTTTCCTCATTGGACCTTGTTCTGCATACAGTATGCTCCTGCGTGTCTGAGTAAATGCACCCATCCATCCACACTTGGGAAGCTGGTAATCTTGAAAGCCGGTTGACTCTTGCAAGATTATACATAGATTGGAATTCGATTTTATATTATAGTGGAGGAAAGGTTCCTTATCCCTGTAAAGCTAGGTAGGCACTTTTGAAAATTTGGATCTTAGGAGTCCAGGGATGAGGGGACTATCCAATAATGTCTTCATCTAATGCAATTTCTCTCTGTGCTGCTTGTAGACGTGAAGGACATAAAATGTGTCATAAATTATGATTTCCCATCATGTCTAGAGGATTATGTCCACAGGATTGGTAGAACTGGTCGTGCAGGAGCTAGAGGCACCGCCTTTACATTTTTCACTCATGGAAATGCCAAGCATGCAAGAGAACTTATAAAAATCCTGCAGCAAGCAGGGCAAGTTGTTCCTCCCCAACTCTCTGCTATGGCACGAACTGGTTCCAACATGGGTGGTATGCGTTCTTGAGTTTCAACTATTAAAATATCCCCTTTTCACTTCACTTGGAAATTTTCAATACCCTCTGGTTATACATATACATTTGTTAACATTCTTGGCAGCTTCTGGAAGCAACGCTCGAGGACGGGGATGGGGACGTGGACGAGGAGGAGCTTTTGGCAATCGTGGTGTGGTCTCTGGAACCAACACTATTCCTCTTGGTGGCAAGAGGCATTGGTAGTTTTTATTTATTCCGTGCATCAACTGGAAAAAATTACCTTGTTACAATTTGCTGAGTGCTTAAAGTATGTGGGTTCAAAAATATTTGTTGATTTTACTTTGAAGTTCAGTAGAATACACTGTGGATTTCCATAATTTGAGCTATGATTTGTTTGTCCTTCATGGTGATGGGTGTGTTCTTACCTAATCGATCTAAGTATATTAGCTACTTATAGTTTGATTATTTCGTAGCAGTCATTATTAACAAAAAAATAGTATCATATCAAAAGAGGTAGAAGCAAAGTTATGAACTTGGAAATTTATCGTAGGAGGTGAATTAACCTTTTGTAATATTTAGAAGATGAAAAAATAAGTATATACTTTATATATACTAATAAATAAAACATATAAATTTGTGTAAGAGAATAAGAAAAAAGATCAATCAATCCTGCGAGCTACTCTCCATTCGTCATTGCATGACGTTCTTACTATATAATGTATTGGCCCAAAAGCATGTGTTTAATGAAACGGGTATATTTTTACAGAGGTGGCAGAACGGAGTGGCCAGAAAAATGAGTGGTATATCACTGTAGCTATCATGCCGGCACGGCCAATTGGGTAGACACGGTATGACCCATATTTATTTTTTAACTTCAGCACCTAGACGCTCTAATGGACCGAGCCGGTATTGCCCACGTGTCAAAATAGATCCCGACATGACATTATACATTGAATGTGGCAGGCAGGCCTCGTATTGTAACAAAAGGAGCTAGTGTCATGTTACCAGTAACCCGCCCATTTTGTCATCTCTAGTTTTTACTCTAAAAAACCGTCGTCTTCAACTTTATTTTCTTTATCAAACTGAATTGTCAGTATCGCTATATTATCTCGACGAAACTATTCTTAACAATGTTATACAACAATGGAAAATATTATTATTATAGTAGTTATACAAAAGAATTTTATTGTAAGTTTTGCAAAAATTATGGTTAAAGTTTAAAATAAAAGTATTATAGTAGTTATACTTATAGAGTCAGCATCTGGACATAATAAAATAATAAGTTTAACTAAAACTTATGTACGACTGTACGAGTAATCCTTACAAATGGTAATAGAATAATAGGGATGTTATTAATACTTTTTAGAGTGTAATAACACCAAAATTGATATTTACTATAATATTTTTATTTTCAAACACGATATGCTTTTTGTAGCTTCAAACATTTTGCTCCAAATTGCCATAGGAAATTTAGCTCAAGTGGCATCATGTGTCCCAAAATTATGCAACTCAAATATTTTAAAACGTACAGTTGTACAAGCGTCATGTTTTGATCTCTCTCACAGCAAAGACAATTATTGCACCTCAAGAGCCTATCTCACAATAACTGCACTATCTTATCTATACTATATTATAATGTGTGAACATCTTAGATTAACCACTTTGGTAAGGTCATTGTGAAATTTCAAAAACACCCTCTATTTGCTTTGTTAATAACCATGGGACCATAAGATAAATTGATAATATCGGACGATCATCTATTAACTTCCCAAATTAGTTCCCAATTTTTCACCAGTTTTTTTCCTTCCGAAAATATGTGCGACTGTTTTTTCTTCTCCCCATAAAATATCATATTTAAATCAGATATTTCAAATATAAAAATGTAGTATACATATACAATATATAAAATTTAAAATTTCATTATACACGCAAAGCGTGTGCATCGGCCGCTAGTAGCTCATGAAAATTGAACCCTTGACATTGACTCTAATATGAATTGTAGGATCAAGTGATTGCCGCTTCACCAAAAGTTATAGCTGGTGACATTATAACTCAAAGATTTTAAATCGTACAACCACCTAAGCACAAAGTTTCGACCGCTCTACCAAAAAGGGCAATTGTTGCTTCCCAGTATCTCAAGTTCGAGACCCGTTAATCACACTCCCTAATTATAAATAAAAAAAATATCCATAACTCACATATAAAGCCAAATAAGGCCCAAAATAAAAGTCTAATATGTTTCAGGCAGGTTGAGGTTGAAAAGCATTACTAGGAAATTATCATATTCCAATTAGTGACAAAAAAAAATGTTACGTAATTTAAATGACTATATCAAGTAATGGACTATAATAATTATGTTGATAGTAACGATATGTGTTGGCATGGAACATGGTTGAATATTGCAATGATATATGAAGATAGTGGGATCCCTCGGTCTATTAGTGACACACCCTGATATAATTTTACTATCATACGATCAGGAAAAAAACAAAAGAAACAATCTCAGGTAAGACTTCAACGAGTATTCCCTCTTTGGGATCCTGTAATATCAAAAAAAAAAAATTGAATACTATTTAGATGGTGAGAATATATTGTACTAACACAAAGCTAAATCATATATTTTATTGTCTATATAACGTAAAATATATTTAATCGATACTGACTATATGAATGGTGATGGATTATTTCCAATAATTAAACATGGGACAAAATATACGATAGTTAAAAAATATCACGTTTTATTTATTTTCCCAGTATTTATTGGCCACGAAATATCCCTCCCGATAATTGCACCAACTTAAAAATAATGTGATATAATATACGAGATTAGTAATGATATTAATTACAAATAATGTGATCTTACAACATCTCAAGATATGCAATTTTTTTGGGGGGGCTACTGCCCCGCTCCTCCCAAGATAAATTCACCCGTGGTTATCCTAATCAAGATAATTAATGTAATCCTAAAAACCTTATTATCAGATGTATAAGGTCATCTCCAACACATTACTTCATTTTAAAGCAGATTTTGTATCAAAATGCTGTAATTTCTGCACCAAATACAAAACTCATATACATCCATATACTTCAAATTTTACTACAAAAGGAATATTCCCTACATTCCTTTCAATTTCATTTACAATAATTTTTTTATTTAAATAATTATTATTACAAATGTATTAATAATATGTTAAGTTTAAGTTTTAATTATTAGAATTATTAATTATTGTATTAGTATTATTAATTATTTTTTTTTTTTTTATTATCAGATATTCAAAATATATAAAAATAATTGTCTTATTATTATCACTACTTATTATAATTTTATATTAAATAGATAAAACAATAATTAAATAACAAGTTTTAACACAATAAAATCAATAATAACAGAATTAAAAAAACGTATAGCATAGCTACAATGTTGCACCAGTTGATCTTTAGAATGGCGTCAAGTATAGCATTGAGTTGGATTTGGAATCCTACGTCAAAATGGCGTTTCACGCCAAGATAGAGCGGGGTTGGATGTGCTCTAAGTATTGTAGAGTTAGCATCTGGACATAACTAATGCTGTGTAAGAATAAATATTGGTCCAATAAGTACAATTTAGACATGGATTAAAGCAATAATTACACTTAGCTGGTCCTAAAGTCTTATGTTACATTTTATCAATAAACCTTAGTGACTATGAGAAAGCATAGCTTAGTACTATAATACATTTTCAAAATATAAATTTTTTCCACTCGTTCTATAAAATTAATTATTTTCATAATAAAAAATAATGATGGGCTACGTCTTCATGCTTTGTTTGTTTGTATTAATTAAGATGAGCCAAGTCCAAAGCTACAAAATGCTTGAGAAAGAGAGGGAAGGATTTAAAAGTAGCTGGAAGATGATCAATACGAGCCAGAGCATTAGCTGAATGATTGCAGTGTTGAACATCAAACCTTGAATCAATAGCACATAGTCGGAGGATGGTTGAAATGATTGAGAATTCGGCATGACAAACTTGGGGTGATTTAATAGATTGAACCACATTAATGACATCTGATTCCAAAATACCAACCGTCCATTGGTAATGACGAGCTATCGTCACTCCTTCTCAGACAGCAAGCAGCTCCTAACTAGAGGCGAAAACGTACCTGAAATACGACAAGCGTGAGAAATGAGCAAGACACCTTGGTCATCTCTAATTACCACTACGACTCCGATAATAGGTAGACCAAGTGGGACAGAAGTATCGACGTTTAATTAGGCCAGGTGGTGGAGCACGCCAAAATTTATCCCTAGAAGTAGTGTCAGTGCCCGAAGATAGCATGGTTTACCGATTTGATATCAAAACGGTCGCTCCGTCCGTTCTAGAACTGAAAAGGGGGGCTGAGGCATTTTGCAATGGGCATTTATTACTTGTAATCCTAATTTTCATTGGGTGGTTGGACATTTGGCCCAAACTTTGTATACTAATTTTTACTTTTATCGATCACTTTCAATTAATTTTACATCAAATATATTGATGCTTCATAATTTTTTTTACACAACCATGTGTTTAAATTCTGATTTCATTCTTTCATAAAAATAAAGGTATAATTTAGAAATTATATTGGAAAATAAATTTTGAAACGAGTTGAATAAAGAAAGTTACAATAAACATTATTTATTAAATATTTAACATAGATATATAATATCATCTCCAAATAATTAAATAATCTTATTCTTGTTTGATTCCTTTAATTTTTTACTAAAAAAAACCGCGTCCATTTCGATAATCGTTCCAAGGACAACGAACCATGAAATATAGATGTGCGTTGCATATGGACAATTGTCCCGAGATGAAGCCTACTCTGAAAACAACATCTTGCACTGAATCATTACCCTGAAACAAAACCCTGAAACAAAAGATCGTTTCGATCCAACCACGAAGACCAAGAGACCATAGCAAGAACTTCTAGGTCACGAATATTACCAAAGGCAGCAACCCAATGCCATAACTCCGAAATATAGATGAACCTTTAAAAATTTTCAACACGTGGCCAAAGAGAAGAAATTTGCCACACTTGAGTTCTTGTTGTTATGCAAAATATGGTTGTGATAGAATTGAAGATAGTAAGCTTGTTCCCTTGCCTCCCTCTGATCCACTTAGGAACTACACTGCTGGGGGAACAAGAGGGGGAGTGGACAGAAGTGATGCCAAACCCCTTCAAGTTGTTCAGCCAGAAGGTCCAAGATTTCGAATTAATGGACATTATGTGGAGTGGCAGAAGGTTTTTGCGTTCTTCCTGTTTTTATTAATCCACTCTCGTCATTTTCATTTATAATTTATACATGTTCATGTTGAAATGCTTGTTGCAGTGGAACTTCCGAGTTGGTTTCACTCAAGGGAGGGCTTAGTTATTCTCTGTGGCCTATGCTGATGGTAGTCGGGGCCGTGGACTTATAGCCCACCGGTTGAGTTTTGTGGAGACCACCGGTTGAGTTTTGTGGAGATGGTTGTTTCCTATGGGGATCCCAATGATCCACATTATTGAAAGAATGCATTTGATGCTGGGGAGAATGGTCATTCCCTCAAGAAGGTATCCCCTTCTTTTCCTATGTTATTTATCTTTTTTTGATTTTAAGTTTACTGCTAATTGAACTCTCAGTTATGAAATTCTACAATTTCAGGGATGTGATTGTTTGGGCTATATAAAATATTTTGATGCCCATTTCACAAGTTTTGCTGGAGGAGTTAAAACAATTGAAAACTGTGTATGTTTACACGAAGAAGATCATGGAATCCTATGGAAGCATCAGGATTGGAGAACTGGGTTGCAGAAGTGCGAAGATCAAGGCGCCTGACAGTTTCTTTTATCTGCACCATGGCAAATTATGAATATGGTTTCTACTGGCATTTTTATCAGGCAAGTGGTCACATTTCTCCATGTTGTTCACTTGTGATACATTTTCATATAAGTTTGCCAAAGAAGGGAAGTGAGATGTGCTGACTGCAAATTTATGAGATTATCCTGCATTATAGTCTTCAAGGTAGCTCGAAATGCTAAGCGTGATGAAAGGTTGTGTTAATGTGGTATTCATCGTCCAGTCACCAGTGTTCAAGTCTTAAACTTGCCCGTTTATGAAATGAGTTCCATGTGTCGTACTTCGTAAATATTAGACAGTGTTAGTTTCTATACTATCTACTATTTTAATATATTAAATTAGGAGGCCATATTCACCCAAGCAATGGTCTTTTATTTTAGTACCTTTCAGTTAAAATAATCTCATACTATTTAAGTGAAGGATGGAAAAATTGAAGCAGAAGTTAAACTTACTGGACTTCTCAGTTTAGGAGCAATGCAACCCGGAGAGTCTAGAAAATACGGCACAACAATTGCCCCAGGAAATTATGCCCCAGTTCATCAACACTTTTTTATTGCTCGTATGGATATGGCAATTGACTGTAAGCCTGGAGAAATGCAGAATCAGGCATGTGATCTTATGTCAGCTTGAAATTATTTCTGTTGAGTTCGACAATTGACACTGATGTAATTGTTTTATAGTTGTTTTGGTTTTAAGTTTAATCTTGGCGCCTTCTTGGTATTTAAATCCTACTGAAAACTTTGTTTTGAGGGTAACATGATAAATATTTTGATTGAGACTCTCTCATGGCAAAATCATATGATTGATATTTATTTATTTTCTTCTACAATCCTTCCCATTCTCTTAAAGGTTGTTGAAGTGAACATTAGAGTTGAAGAACCTGGAAAGGATAACGTTCACAATAATGCGTTCTATGCTGAGGAAACTTTACTTAGATCTGAATTAGAAGCTATGCGCGACTGTGATCCATTGTCTGCTCGTCATTGGATTGTAAGCAATCTCATCCTGATCTTTTTACCAAATTCAATCTAAAATGTTTATAGTGGAGCATATTTTAGATATGGGAAATCACCTGGTTTATATCGTTCTCCAATCTAAAATGCTTTGGCTGAAACTCTCTGTTCAAATCTGTTACATGTTCTTATCTGTCAGATAGGAAGAAACTTCTTTTTCTTCATTTTCTTGATTGCTAGGTGAAAGCTTTAGCATATTCTAATAATTTTTTCCCCTTTTTATGATTACAAATTGAAGTGGTATGTAAACCTTTTAACATGCCAGGTCAGGAACACAAGAACTGTCAATCGGAATGGTCAACTGACAGGCTACAAATTGGTACCTGGTTCAAATTGTTTTGTCTTTGGCTTTTAGAAGAGCTGCATTTTTGAAGCATAACCTATGGGTTACACTAAATGCGCATGGGGAGGATTTTCCTGGAGGAGAATTTCCTAACCAGAATCCACGTGTTGGGGAGGGATTGGCTTCTTGGGTGAAGCAAAATCGGCCTCTGGAAGAAGCTGATATTGTTCTCTGGTTAGTTTTCATTACAAGTTTACAACTAATAATTTTTAACCTTTTTGCTTCTTACAAGGAACATTCTTGAACAAAATGCAATATGTTACAAAGGTGGCGCTTCATTTTTCAATTTTAATCTTCTGTTCTCACAATGCAAGCTAAGCACATGTATATTAATGTTAGGCTTCACTTAGGCCTAGACTGTTCAATTTATCATTAAATTACGGTGTTCGATTGTTTATGTTGCTTTGTTTGACGGTTTAGCTATTACCGTTCATGAGCTTTTGGAATTACGTTGTCTTAGATTTAGGGAGACTTTTGGTTAGAGTTAGGTTGTCTTGATTCTTTTTTCGTTTTTTTTTTTGACTTTGTTTTGTATTGGGTTGAAGTACCCCTACTAGTGCTCCATTTAATATAATTTTGTCTTACCAAATTTTTTTTTTTGTTAATGCAGGTACATTTTTGGAATTACACATGTTCCTCGGTTAGAAGACTAGCCTGTTACACCAGTGGAACACATTGGTTTTGTGCTTCAGGTATGTTATCCAATTGAATGTTTGACTTAGTTCCCATGCACAAACTTTTTATTGTTTTAAGCATTAGGCTCTATCTTCTAGTGTCACAAGAGTAAGTAGTCAATCCAATCTCAGAGATGCCCATAATATTAACCGACCCATTTTCTATGAGTTGTTCAAAAAGATTGTTCTGTTTAATCATTCCTCCCTAAACTTTTCCTGAATGAAATTTCTTTCATCTTTTCCATTAGTGCCTTTTATATAAGGAAAATCTATGAGCTCAGATTACGTTGCCTCTGCATATATATATGCCATATCCAAGCAGGATGAAAATGCCTTTTCTTTTGGCTTAACAGAGGAGGTGCCAAATAGTAAATTTGCCCCTATCGTCAGCACCAGAATGCAAAGAGTATAGAATCTTGATAAGCACAATTCCAGAATATTTTAAGAAATGTTGGCGACTTAGATATTTGGGAAGGCAAACCCAAATTACTCATGAATTTGAGCATCTTTTCATTTATGGGGAACTTGTTCAGCAGTTGGTGTTATAAACTTGAGAAATATTTCGAACGAACACCAACAAAAAAGATGAAACTGTAAAGAACGAAAACAAAGAATTCAGGAGAAGACGAATAATGAACTCTATAATGTTTCAGGAAGAAAAATAATGCTCTGCTTTATTCCACGCAAGGAATTGTATTTATACACTGATAAAAACCAATTACATTCTAACCGTTACAATTGAATCTCTCTCCTACTAATACAATCAAGAAAGCTAACTGACTAACGGCTACTAATTGGGATTAGTTTCCTCTTATCCTTGTGTGCTTCAACCACTATAGTTGGTCTCTCGCATCTGCTGTGTCTAGGATGCATCTGTCCAGTGCCTTGATCATCACTTGTATAGCCATTGTGAACCACCTTCATAACAATTCTCCACCTTGGTTCATAATTTGCTATTCTTAATATTCAGCATCTTTTGGCGGTGGTTGAATTTTGATCCGGGCAGCGCCTTAGTAACCATGTCCGCAGGATTATCATCCGTAGAAACTTTTTCCAGGCTTACGTCCCCTTTTGCAATGACAAACCCTGCAAAAATAAAGCCTAACATCAATATGTTTAGTTCTTTCATGATAAACCTGATTCTTAGTCAAGTTAATGGTGTTAAGGATATTAGATATATATATATATATATATATTAGTATTTGATTTGATATGATATTATTTGATTTGTAATATAGATGGGAATTAGTATATTTGGCAGAATCTTATGGATTCTTAGGCTGATTCCTGGAGATTCTTATTGTAATATGCTCCTCTATATAATGGAATGAAAACCCTATTCAAAAGGGAATTTGAGTTGGCAGATTGAGATTTAGATTTATTGACATGGTATCAGAGCCATATAAAATATAAAATTATGTAGGTTTTCAGGCTGTGCACGGGCTTCTGCCCCCAGCTTCGTCGCCTTCTTCGCAGGTGGCAGCAACGGCGCTGGGGGAAGACGACTTTCCACTTTGCGATGTTTTTTTTTTTGGTTTTCTTCATCGGATTTCTGCTCTATTGTGTGTCTCGCACTTTAGGGATTTGCGTATTCGTGTTCGGGTGCGCGACAGCTGTGTCGCGATTTCTCGTTTCACGCACGCACGCAGTGGTTGTGTTTCTGGGTGCTGCGGCGGCTAGGGTTTCTGGGCGGCAATAGGGCTTTACTGCATCTAGCTTTGCGGTTTGGGCTTCTTTGGGTTTCGCATCGCGATCTTGGGTTCGCACGCTGGGTGCCTTTTTTGTCTTTTCTTTCGGAGGCGGATGCTGTTCAATCTGGGGACCTGGGTGACCACTTCTCTTCTGATTTGTGTGTGGTGATCGGTACTTTTGCCGTGGAGTTTGCGGCGTCCTTGCGCTGTAGTTGTGCGTTTGAGCCTTGCACGGTAGTTGTGCGTATTAGCCTTGCACGGGCGATGTGCGTTTTAGCCTTGCACGGTGGTTGTGCGTTTAAGCCTTGCACGAGTGCTGTGCGTTTATACTTTTGTCGCGGTGCTAGACGTATTTTGCACAAGTGTTTGCGACGGATTTTCCCGACTAGTGTGTTGACTCTTTTGAGGCAGATTATTTGGATTGACAAATTGATGTTTTTTGATCGACCAGCATCAACTTGAGGGGGATGTTAAGGATATTAGATATATATATATATATATTAATATTTGATATGATATTATTTGATTTGTAATATAGATGATAATTAGTATATTTGGCAGAATCTTATGGATTCCTAGGCTGATTCCTGGAGATTCTTATTGTAATATGTTCCTCTATATAATGGAATGAAAACCCTATTCAAAAGGGTATTTGAGTTGGGAGATTGAGATTTAGATTTATTGACAAATGGCACTTTGATTGTTCGTGTACACTCTTGCATTTCCTGGTTTTTCTTCTAAGGTCTCTGCCATCCTTTTCAACCAAATTACCTCTTTTATAGCCTCTGTAACAGCAACGAATTCTGCCTCAGTTGATGATAAGGACACCACATGTTGAAGATTGCACTTCCGACTTATCAGATTTCCGTGATACATGAACATATAACCGGTTAATGATCTTCCTGTATCAATGCATCCCGCATAATCAGCATCTACATATTCCACTACTGTGTTTGCATTTTCTTTGTTTCTTCCATACCATAGTCCCAAATCTGGTGTACCCCTCAACTATATGAGAATCCACTTTAATGCCTCCCAATGCATCTTCCCTGGCCTTCCATGCTCACATCATACGCCAAGTCAGGACGTGTACAAAATCATGGCATACATTAAGCTGCCCACTGCATTTGCATATGGTACCTTCTCCATTTGTGCTTGCTCATCTTCAGTTTCTGGTGAGTCTCGTAAAGAAAGTTTAAAATGTTGACTTAACGGCTTACCACAGGTTTAATAGTGTGCATGTTGAACCTATTTAGTACTTTTTCAACATGATTAGTTTGTGAAATGTGAAGTGATCCAGTACTTCTATTCCTGCTGATCCTCATCCCAAGTATCCTACTTGCTGGTCCTAAATCTTTCATTTCAAACTCACCATTGAGTAACTCCTTCATTTTCCTTATTTTTGATTTGCTCTTTGATGTAACGAGCATATCATTTACGTACAATATGTGTTGCGTTCAGTTATTTTCAAGCAAACACAGTTATCATATTCGCATCTTTTGAAATCATTTTAAAGCATTAATGAGTCAAACCTCAAATACCACTATCGAGGTGATTATAAGGATTTTTTAAGCAAACAGAATTTATTCTCTTCACCACACTTGATGAAGCCTTCGAGTTGGGACATGAAATTTTTTTCATTTAACTCTCCGTGTAAGAAGGCCGTTTTTACGTCAAGTTATTCAAGTTCCATATCCTCCTTTGCTACTAATGATAATAACATCCTTATGGAGCTACACTTGACTACTGGAGAGTAAACTTCATTGTAATCTATACTTTCTTGTTGAGAATATCCCTTAGCCACAAGTATCGCTTTGTATCTTGTTGGCTCAACATTAGGTATCCCTTCTTTCACTTTATATATCCATTTGCATCCAACCACGCTCTGTTTTTCTAGTTAATTAACCAGTTCCCAAGTATTGTTTTTATGCAACGATTCTAGCTCATCCTCCATGGCTTTTAACCACTTTTTCGAATCCATGCTGCTCACGGCTTCCTGATAATTCTGTGGTTCTTCAATATGAATCTCAGCAGCTGCGGTGACTGCAAAAGCAACCAAATCTGCATGAATATCCCTTAGCCACAAGTTTCACTTTGTATCTTGTTGGCTCAACATTGGGTATCCCTTCTTTCACTTTATATATCCATTTGCATCCAACCACCCTCTGTTTTTCTAGTTTATTAACCAGTTCCCAAGTATTGTTTTTATGCAACGATTCTAGCTCATACTCCATGGCTTTTAACCACTTTTTCGAGTCCATGCTGCTCACTGCTTCCTGATAATTCTTTGGTTCTTCAGTATGAAGCAACTGCGGTGAGTGCAAAAGTAACCATATATGCATGCCCAAACTTGTGTGCGGTTTTATGATTCTCCTGGTTCTGTCTCTGGCTAAGAGATAATCTCCCATATTTTGATCAGTATCATGAACATCCCCAAGTTCCTCATCGGCATTAGTTCCACTTCAATTTGTTACACCAACAGGCTCCACCTCAAGCTGAACTCTCTCACTTATTTCTAATGGTTCACCATCATCCAACTCTGATCCTTGTGAGTGATACATTTCATTTTCTCTAAACACAACATCACGGCTGATGATGATCCTTGCTTGCCTCCTTTCTGTGCACCAAAGTCTATAACCGTTCACCCTTCAGGGTAACCAAAGAAGATACATCTTAGTGCTCTCGGCTCTAATTTACCTTGATTGATGTGTGCATAAGCCACACAACCAAATACCCTTAAGTGGTGTAGACTTGATAAACGACCAGTCCATTTTTCAACGGGTGTCCTAAACTCTATAGTTGCAGATGGACATCTATTAATTACATAAGTGGCGGTGAGGACAGCTTCTGCCCAAAAACTTTTGGGCATATTTCCATTTGACAACAGACGTCGAATTCTTTCCATTATAGTGCGGTTCATCCTTTCACAGAAATCGAGTCCTGTGACTTGTCTGAGCCAAGAAGTCCTTGTTTGGTGAGTTCTTTTCGGCCTCCCTCACTTATGTGAGCCAAACTTTTGTGCCATAGCATAGACTTAATTATCTCTATGTTCTTGGCAGATTCAACCTCTCCGATAATGGTCCCTTGTAGCAGATATTACCCATTCTCTAGTTTCCGTTTCATCATGGTCAAAGATCCTTTTGTGACTCGAAGTATTCCACTTTCTACTTTACAACAGTAGCCAAGCCTATCAAGTACTCCCAGTGACACCAAGTTTCTTTTTAATCCCGGTACATGTCTTACTTTTTGTGGCACTTTCTTTGTACCGTCGATAAGTTTCAGTCGAATTGAGCCAATGCCTTTTACTTTACATGATTTATCATTCCCAAGTAAAACTTCGCCATTGTTGCATGCATCATAACAACAAAACCAGTCCCTATTCGGACATATGTGGCATGAGCATCAGGAATCAAGCACCCATTCTTGACTTGTTTTTGTCTTTGTAATGCAGAGTACATCCGAACTCTCATATCCATTCGTGGCTATATCTGCATTCCCCTCCTGCGACTGTTTCTCAGAATTACTTCTTTTGCGTTCAGGGCAATCCTTTTTCAAATGCCCTTCCCTTTTACACACGAAACATCTTCTGTTTTCCTTGGATTTGGATCTTGAAGGCTTTCTTGTTTTGAAATCACGTTTCTTGAATCTTCCCTTGATGTTTAAACCTTCCGAGTTCGTTTCTTGAACACTATTTGACTTCTTCTTGAGCTCCTTTGAAAATAACGCTGCCTGTACTTCCTCGAGAGAAAGTGTATCCCTGCCATAGATCAAAGTGTCCGAGATATTATCAAATTCCAGTGACAATGACCTATGTTATATCGGTGCCTGACCTTCATCCTCTATTTTGATCTCAATGTTTTCAAGATCCAATATAATATTCTTGAAATCATCCGGTTACCTTCTAGAGTTTTCCAGCCTTATCAAGAATTTCCTTTTTCTCCTTGTCTGACAGCTTGTTTGGTACTTTTTTCTCTCCTTCCAGTGCATCTTCTAATCCTTGTTGAACAAGAAGCGCCCTCATCTTTAGACGCCATAACCAAAACATTTTTTGCCCTAAAATTTCTCAATATCATACTTGGCCGATCCCATCTTGTAATCGATGTGATAGAGTTTTTGATCCAGATAAACCTGGCTCTTGATACCAGTTATAAACTTGAGAAATATTTCGAATGAACATCAACAACAAAGATGAAACTGTAAAGAACGAAAACGAAGAATTGTGGAGAAGAAGAATAATGAACTCTATAATGTTTCAAGAAGAAAAATAATGCTCTGCTTTATTCCACGCAAAGAATAGTATTTATACAGTGATCAAAACCAATTACATTCTAACCGTTACAATTGAATGTCTCTCCTACTAATACAATCAAGAAAGCTAACTGACTAACGGCTACTAATGAGATCAGTTTCCTCTTATCCTTGAGTGCTTCAATCACTATAGTTGGTCTCTCACATCTACTGTGTCTAGGATGCATCTGTCCAGTGCCTTGATCATCACGCGTATAGCCATTGTGAACCACCTTCATAACCGTTGGTACTCCAAGTGCTGCAATAAGTGGCTCTGATTTATCATTCATCAATTCACTTTATTTCTTTAATATCGAGCTAATAACATTACTGCTCGTGGGTGCGCAGCCACATGGATTCTTCAACTGCTCGCCTGCAGTTGACGTCCCGCCTAGTGCTTACGAGATGGATGGGAAAGAGAGTGACACTAAGACAACATTGTAGCCAAGTCGATTCCATCCAATCTAATGGCAAGCTCTGAACTTGTATAAAAATACTTGCCTCCCCTTTTATTGTGATTAATAATGAATTTCAAGATTCTGCTCAAGTGTTTGGAGCACCTTGCTGTGCCTGTACTCAATGAATTGAACATCTATAGTTGAAGTTTGTGTTGTTTAGCTTTGTTTGAGACTCAATATTATGACTTTGTTTGAGTACTTGTTTGATTTATAATTTAAATTTAGAAGAATTCGATGATTCGATTCGCTCCGTTGGATTATGACTGTCTATTAATTCAGGTCGATTCAATGGTTTATTTTCAACTCTCTAACAAGAATTTGATAAATGTTTATGTTTAAATTTCGTACTTCAACAAACAAAGTTCATGAATAGAAAAATCTTGTAAAATACTATTGAAAATATATAAAACTGGATCGGACTAGATTTGATTGTGGCAGCTTAGGTACACAATTGGCAAGTTGGGGATATTTCGTTAATAAACATTCACAACCTTCACAACAATCTTCATCTGTTTCACAAATATTCAAAATGCATAACTGAAGGAGTTTCCTTGATGACGTTCTTGTAATCACCTTTGATGTTATCGTTATTTGCAGAAATTCCGAACCTGCAAATGTACACAATTTTATATTTGCAAATTACAATTTGATCAATATCCAGCCCCATACAATATTTTGATTTCTGGCTCCATCCCTGATATCTATATATCGCACTCGATGTTTTTATAAAATTGAAACTGTAAAACCATGAATCATAACACTAATTTTACATATTGTATGATAATAAAAAAAAAATTAAAATATGTGAAAAGAAAGAGATTTACCTGGTGTGGAAAGCAAAAGGAGGTAGAAAAAACCTAGTTTCAATAATGTCTTATTCATGTGAGTTTGAATTGAATGTCAAAGGCCAAATGATACATTTTTATAGGAGGAAATCCTAAGCTTGAAGCGTATTATTGAGCCAATTAGAATAATAAAATAAATAAATGAAATATTAGTTGGTTTATGTTAAAGAATTCAAGAAACACATTATTGATAAAATATTTATGATTACATGTGAATTTACGGGAATATTATTTGAATTATTTTTGTCCAAAATTATATATAATATTTTCATTTTCATCAATATCGAGTATACATTTTTTCAATATATATATTTTGGGGTAGTATATTATTTAACAAATGATAAATATTTTAATAAATAGATGCATGAGTAGATCGGAGAAAATCCCAAGTGGTCTATGAATCTATTTGTATTAGAATATATATTCTTTAAAATTATATGAAAATCCTTTTTTTTTTTAAAGAAACTAAAAATTCAATTGTATTATTTGATTTATTTTGGATTATAATTTTTGTAGAAATGAAATTCATTATAGAATCAAACATTAATTTAGTTTTTTTTTTTTTTAAGTTTTCAAACCCATAATTATTTAAGTTAAAAATTTCTTATAACTTAACGTAGATAGAGATTCACACGCATATCCAAGCACGATCTTCTTTAAAGAAGTCTGCTCATGTGCTGATATTTAAATTTCCCCGAATACCGTGGCTGTAATTGAATAAATCATTATTCCTCCAATGCTAACGAATTGCAGAAAATATTTCTTTTAATATAATATTCTTTAAAAATGATATATAAACGTACTTTCTGAAAAGAAATTCAATTGTAATATCTGGTTTTATTTAGGATTATAATTTTTCAAAGACGAAATTATCTTCATTGCCGAACCAAAAATAAATTAGTTTTTGTATTTAATTAACATTTTTCAAAGCCATATTTATACAACACAATTTATTCCTTATGATCGATATTTGTATATTAGTATAGTAAAAAGTCAATGGCACTAATATCGGAGGCTCGGAGCACAATATTCTTTAAAAAAAGTCTGTCATTATTTAATATTTAAATTCCCACCAGTACCATGTATTCATTGCCTATAATTAATTAAATGAAATTATTTGTGGGAAGAATCTCAATATATGTCATTTCACTATTTAATTAGAATATAATAATCCTTTAAATGATATGTAAATGTTTTTTCTTAAAGCAAAAATTTTAAATAAAAAAAAAACTGAATCGTATTTTGGATTATAATTTTTCAGAGATGAAGTTATTTTCAACATAGAACCAAAGATAAATTAACTTTAAGTTTTTATTCAGAATTTTCAAAGCCATAGTTATATAACTTAAATCATTTCTTATAATCAATATTTTCTTTTAATATATACATTAGTAACTTAATGTCAATAAAGATTCGCACGAATACCGTATAAGATGTCTATTTCATGAGTTAATATTTAAATTCCCACAAGTAATGCTTATTCAATGACTATAACTAATTTTAGTGCCAACTAACTTTGGGACGAATCACATGAGTAAAGATCAAATACTTGTCGTTGTATCAAAAACTATAGTTAGTAATAACAATATAACTCAATTTTTTAACTCGTACAACAACCAAGTTCAACATGTCGATCGCTCTCATAGCATAGGAGAATTGGACCCCAACAAAAAGTAACATAAATTATATCATATACAACTATTAGGAGTATGTTTGTTGAATCTCAACAACAAAACAATAATAACAATAATAATAATATATAACCATGTATTTTTTGGATTCACTTTTCTCAAAGCCTCAAAATCATAATCACGTGCATAGAAGACATTTAGGAATTTGAACAATAAAAATCTGGAAATTTTGGAAGTAAATATCACTTTATAATTATGGAGTCTTACTCCTAAGAGTTTGTTTGATGATTTTCCTAAGGGTAGTGCCCTTAAGGACATCATCATCGTTCATTTGGAATCTTTTTTTTAAAAAGAAAAAAAGATTTCATGTGGATGATGGATGATGCCCCTAATGGCAGTGCCCTTCAGGGCAGCAACAATATTTCCCTCCTAAGATAGATTGTTACGGCTCTTGAACCTTTGAATTATGATACAATATTGACTATAGAATTCTAAAACCACAACAACCTAACATGACACTGAGTTTGAGAAATCGAGAAGGAATTTAGAATCACTAGTTTTATCATGCAATTTTTGGGAAGTAAGATAGTATTTCGTAAGCTGTATTGTTTGATTCTCGTAGAGTGACTATCTCGAAGTACGTGTATGATCATTACCTGACATTGACCAGTAAATATGTTACGAACGGATAATATACGACGGATAAAAATATATAGTATAGTGAGAAATACGTGAACTTGATTGATTGCCTTTAATATGAATTGTTTGAGGATATGATGATGTGAATTTGATGAGATGTAATTTGAGATTTTTGTATAATGCATTGAACATGCAACTATTTCATTCTTGTACTCTATGTTTTATGTCATTTTTATTTTGATCGTTATATATTAGGGTTGTGCTCACCTCCAATACACCTATGTGCTTCTAACTATAAGTTACTACACATATTTGAATCATAGTCAACAACATTTGATTATGTCGAACTTTTGGTTTAATGGATTCGAATAACATTTGATTATTGTCGAACTTTTGGTTTAATGGATTCATTCGATTTCGGTTTTCATTTAAAAAATATTGGTGAACCGAATTATTTTATTATTTTAAAAAAAAAATTATTTTTAAAATCAATATACGTGATTATTTTATTATTTTATTTTTAAAATCAAATTATCTTATTTTTATATATTTTTTTAAAATAATATCGATTAATTCGTAAGAAATAACCGAAATTTTGTTCAAGTTGGTTAATTTGCTTTAAAAAAAATTCAGTAATTTCGTTTATTTTAAAAAAAATTCGGTTAATTATTTTTAGAAATTCACTCATCAGACCGAATGGTCGGCCCTAGACACGGTATCACTATATGAATCAAACACGCCAGTTTCAATTATCTCCAAAGGAACAACACAGCACTTCGAGAATCGGGGCTTTTCCGATTGTTTTATCTTCTCCTATGGCTACTCCGTACAGATCCAGGTAATTATTGTGTTTTTTTGCATATAAATCACAGCTGTTACTATTAATTGTATCTATAATTAAAGATATTTGTTCCTTTTTTTTTGTGCTGTGATCGTCCGTAATTGACGACAGAGAAGGATTAAGCACGAGGCCGGCAGCATTTGGTGGTAATTCCGATGAGATTCAGCTTCGTATTGATCCGATGCATGCTGACTTTGATGATGAGGTCACTGGTCTTCGCAAGCAAGTTCGACGGCTGCGAAATGTAAAGTTTTTGAATTCATCACGAGTTTTTATTTCGTTGTAATGTTATAATATGAAATCATGAATTTTTTTGGCGCAGTCTTGGATTCTTGATTGAGTTTACTGTTTTGTTGAGACATTTATGTTCTGCAACCATGAACTATAATAATGAATGATGGATTGTTATCAAAGTAATTCCATCCAGGCGAAGACATAGAATTAAGATTGTTGAATTAGTTGATCCTGTTAATGTTTCTTCATGTATTCATGTCAGTTGATTCTTTATTGCCCTATTGTTTTTGTAAAAATTTCGAATCAGATTTGCTTGTAGGGAGTGAATTTGAGTTGCTTATTAAGGTCACTTGTAGCTATAGTTTAAGACTAGCCTAGTACCTAGTACTGAGAAGAAGCCTGCTCAGGGGTGAGAACGGCAGCCAAGTTAATGAAAAAAAATAATTCAAATCTTATTTAAGTTTTCTAAAAATGTGATCTTGTTATCAAAATGTAATATTTCATTCTGTCAATTAATATCTGCAGTCCATTGTACTGAAATCGCGATGTGATCCTTCAACTAGCCAATTTACAGGCCATGATTCTCATATATGAAGAAGAAGAGTGAAAATTGATGAAAACAAGACTTGGAATTGTAGCTATCAGATCATACCCCTTAAAAACTAACAATTACTTTCTGATAAGCTTAATATGCAATCATTAAATTAATCCTTGCATTTTTTTTGTTTTTGTGTTATAAACTGCCAAGAAGGGCTTTTATAAAATACATTCTTTCAGATCATGTTCCATAGTCCGTGCTCTACTTTATGCCATTTGCATTTGGTTTGGACTCTCTTTTCTTATTATTTTTGATCAAACATTGCAGGTAGCTCAAGAAATTGAAACTGAAGCAAAGTTCCAAAATGATTTCCTCAATCAGCTGGTACTCAGTAAACTACACACTCTGTATTTCATTAGATCTTCGAACAATTTATGGAGTTAGATTATATATATATATAAATATATATATATATACTTGTAAGAAAAGGAATTGACGCATATTTCTATGAGAATTCAACCACACTTTCAATTGGCAATGGCCTTTGCTTTTCAAAAGTTGCTTCTGCACCATGCAAGTGAATGCTTTGAAGACCAGAGTAAAACTTGTAATTTGTAGTCAACCATTCCCATCGATACCACTTGTGGATTTGGCATAAGACTATCAAATGTTACAAGATTTCATAGTTCTTTTGACAAACATAATTTGATTCTGTGTTTAAGATAGAATATTGAAAATTGATTTCAGTTGGCTGATGTTCCACTTTCTGAGGAGCACACTGAAGATGAGATACATATAGCCAGTAGCAAACCTAGCCTATGACCAAGTCTTGTACGATGATTATCACAATTCTTCAACTATTCTTTCCTCTTCTTTTTTGTCTCTGTACCCAGTGAAAGGGTATTGTCACTTTCAATATTCTTACTGGCAGCCTATACTCATCCGTGGATTTACAGACACTGACCAATCCTTCTGCTACTTGTAATCTGATTTAATATGATATCAAACTGTTCGGAGAAATAATCCTCACCTTTTGTTTTGTTTGTGCAGCAAATGACACTAATCAAAGCTCAGGCAGGGGTGAAAAACAACATGAGAAGACTGAACAGGAGCATCATAAGAGAAGGATCAAGCCACATCATGCACGTAATCCTATTTGCGCTACTTTGTTTTTTCATTGTCTACCTATGGTCCAAATTTTCTCGAAGATAGAGCGACACCATGAATATGTTGTGTTCGTCCCGTGACTGTGATGTTGAGGTGCTGAAATCATTACCAGCACTTGTAAAACCTGTGTAAGCTTCTTGTAAATACTATTGGCACCCTGAGTTGTTATAAAGTCACTTGACAAGAATTTTGGATTCGCTTAATTTTCATTTATGATAGGATTTCATGAGAGAATGCCTTAATACATTCTCTTTTTCTAATCTAAGTGTGTCTAGTAGGTCCTGGATCATTTTGTCGATTAGAGACTTGACATATGACTTTGGCGAGATAACAAATGTGAGCGAAGGAATTTGATCTTTGAATATCTTTCTTTAATGAGACATCCAATGCTGTTGCTTCTGAGATCCACGGCTCAGGCAAAACACCATAGCGGACGTCGCAATAAGCAATTGTATGATATGACCACATTGAGCCAGTTGAGGCCATAAATATTAACTATGGATTCTGTTTGCCAACGAGCATCATAGAATGTAAGGGTCTTATATGATTCTGGTATGAGACATAAATATTTTCCTGCTACATCCTGTGATGTTTGGTAAATGGAGAGTAGATTTTCGACGTACCAAAAACTATTACGGTGATATGCATCTGATGTGACAACCTGGGATTAGTGAATCGCAGGATCCTATGAGAATTCATGTGAGCCAATTACATGTTTTGGGATTCAGGGTAATGCTACATTAGGTGTACAAGATGGGGAGGAGCAAAATTCCATCCCATTGAATGATAAATTCAGAACTTGAAATTGATCTATGAAAGCAATGAAAAGCAATTTTCTCAATTAAACAAAAAGAAAATTTTCTCGCTCATAACGGCAGTTTCGTGCATCATGTTTGCCTTTAAACAAAAAGAAATTCTGCTAAAATATAAATACCAAAATGAGTTTTTTAAACACATTTCTCTCATTCTTTCTTTATAGCTGCAGCCCAGTTTTCATAAAAGTCCGATGAAACTTCATACAAGATGTGCTTAAATGTAAAACATTTCATGCAAAAAAAAAATGTAAAATAATTTTTTATTATAAACATTTCATTTATAGACAAAGAAGCGATCTCAACGGGGGGCTATTTAGAATATTTAACCAAATCAAATTATTTTTCTAGTTATATATATTTTCTTTAAAAAAACTTTAACTCAAAAATACTTGCATCCAAATTTCATCACAATTTCTATGTCATATTTTATTCATGCATAGTTGTAGAAGTACTGAAATTACCTATACCCTAAGATTTGAATTTTAGAATGGATGGTGCAATTGAAATATCAATTGAATGCAAATAGCTCATATTTACTTGAGGAACATTATAGTCAACATGTAGATATAATGGTTACTTTTACGCTTTAGATATAAAGGTATTGAAATATGCTGTTATTTTAATCTTTTTCCACTCTGGCTGGAGACAGATTCTAAAGTTACAATATCCAGAATCCGAAATAGGTACACCAATTGGGAGCTATGTCATATTCTGGAAAAATTTCAAAATTCTTTCTTGAATATCCGATTCACATTTCTCATATTTTCGTGATGGAAATACATTTGCTGATGAATTAGCTAACAAAACTATTGAGAACAATGGTTTTATTTGGTTGATGATGATATGCTAGATAGAAAAATTGTGAGGTCTTTGTAAACTTGACAGACTTGGATTACCATATTTAAGAACATCTAGCGGACTTATGTAATCATTTATATTGAGAGGTTTTGATCTAGTCCCCCTATCATGTAACCTTTATTTTTATTATTAAACGGGTGATGGTCCGCCTAACCCCGTCAAGGCACTGACGACTTTCTTTAAAAATAATAATAATGGTTACTTTTACGCAATTAGAATAATGGCTAATCGTGGTTGAAAATGGTCAAAGATAGCAAATATACCATTTGTGCTGTCGCCCTTGAAGGTGGTGTCATTGATGACATCTACACTATACATCTTGTATATGTTTTGTGCACACACACCAGATATATGATGAGATAGCATCGAGAGCCCTTAAGAGCGGCATCAAAAGAACCAAATATACCCATGTCTAAAGCTTATGAAAGGCAAATATTGTGCCCTCGGCACCAAAGGGACCAAATATACCCATGTCTAAAGCTTATGATAGGGCATATTGGAAGTCTAACTCCTACTAACTTTTTATACAAAATTCACATATAAGCATTATTTTATGTCGAAAAAATTTGAAGGCCCAGATTTATATAATTCTGATTTTGGTCTTCTACAAGTCAAATTCCAGACTCACAATGAAAATTGTTTCTTTTGCAATTTTTATCCTATCCTTTTCTTGAGAGTGCGGACACGGCGACGAAAAGGTCAGCAATATTGGACCGTCATCTCAGCAATATTTGATGTCATGTTGGTTAGTTGGTGAAAAAATAACTAAAATTACGAAAGAAGCAATGCCATTGCACTAATACTGAAATTTGATTAATTAGATGACGAAAATCAAAATTAGGCCAATATAATCAAATTTTGCAATTTTATTCTAATTAAAAGACTGTATTGAATGATTGTGTTACAACTTACAACTTACCTTCATTAGTTCATGACCATATCTTATTTTCAAGAAAGATCTAGCACAAAGATTTGCAACATTTTATTCTCTTTAATTCTTCATTTTAATAATCAATTGGACAAATACACCACCAAAAAATGCACAAGTCTAGAAGGGGATCTTGAAAACTGATGATTAAAATTATTATTTCACTTTAAAAACACATTATTTTCTATGATAAATGACCATAAGATAGAAATATTCTGAAGTAAAAGTATATTTACCAACTTTTTAGATTCTTTTACCAAATAATCTATGAAATTGAAGCATTGCCCAATAATATCACACATTTTCTGGTCTTAGATTATTTTAACTAATAATCTATGGACTTGAAGTATTGTCCAATAATATTACACATTCTCTAATGTAAACTAATAGATGACCATAGCTACAACAAAGAAAAAATGAAGTCATACCACAAACGTAACCTTTACAACAATATATATTATTATATATATTGTAAGAATACAATACTATACTGCAATAAATCATAGAATAGAGGTATCGCGATAGTAATCCCAAACTTTTAGAACTAATCAAATATAGTCCCAAATGAAATCATTGATCTCAAATGCACTTCAGTTGTTATGATAAATTTACTTGAAAGGATTTCAAATTCATTTTTATTAATGTAATATCGATTATAAAATTATGTTAATTACACCTCATTTATGTTGCATATGCTCCATTTATAAATCATTATTATTTTATTTACGAAGGAGTATGAATAAAAAAAATTATGCGTGAATAATATTATTGTTGGGTTTCCGTACCCTGGAGTCAGATCCAAACGCAGCGGAAATAATACAATAAACAGATCTGACCCGGGGACGGTCGATCGCGCCTGATTCATATATAAACATGCAAATATCAAATATAAATGCACGAAAAGAGATTACCGTTCACCGACGTGAATCTGATAGCGGTAGTCCCTCGAGTCCAATCAACCTGACCAGATCTACAAGCCAACACCAGTGCTAGTTTGATGTTGGCATTTCTATGAGAGTGAGTATAGAATGGAAAAATCACCTTAACCCTAGAGATGAACATATATTATAGGAGTCATGGTCAATTATTTGGGCTATGCTTATAAGGGTCCAACGGGCCAACAATTGGCCCATTGGCTTGTAGGGCATCTAATGCTAACAATCTCCCACTTGCCCAAAAGCCAACACAAAACTGCAAACTCATAATCCAAGTAATTCAATCAAATTGAATAACTTGACGTACTACCAATGTACATAATTATGCAACATAAACATATCAAATGTTTTAATTTTAGAACTTTCTATAGATGAAACATTTTCAAATATAGAAACTCCACTAAAGTGAGGAGCTTTCAGAAATTAAATTCATCTCTTCTAAATCACTCAATTTGAGCACTTAACATTTAAGTCTCAATTCTCATCAATAGATCGGCGGCCGGTTGATTGTGACCCAACGAGGCTCAAGTGTATCATAGCAGTAGGATCACAACCTTTGTGATTTTAGAAGTCAAACAACTTCTTTGGGCTTACCCTGAATGCCCCATTGTCAATTAAACTCCTTTAATAGACAATTACTGAAATATAATTCCAGCAACAACCTACCGATCGTGGGTAGCGCCTAGCATCTGCGCTTCACGAAGACCTAGATACAAATGACTAGCAACGTACGAGAACCTGTCAGCCATAGTTAGCGTGCAGTACATTCCTTTCACTCAATATGTCCCGATTGAATCTAGGGCATTGGTCGGTCGAGGCCCCTTATGATTTCAATAACTATGTATTTGTTTCACGTTATATGACTCTTTGTGTGCGTATATGAAAAACTCTTTTTTCACAAGCACTACCCACTCTGGCCAGAGATTCCTCGAATCATATATAGAAAAACACATAGGACATCATGGTTCATCAAGACCAGTGGTGAATCCCCAACGACAATCATTGGCCTCTGACAGCATCACTGAATACCCAAAATAATAACTTTATGACCCACATGTGATCAGTCATTAAATCAAAGTACACAGCTATCTATCAAGACCTCAATGACGCCTCGGGTCATGAGGAGTAATGGTGCACAACTATGACTAGAAATTCTATACTCGACAAATGGTAACCACTTATAGAATTCTGAGTAGGGTCGTTCAGTGAACTCATTCCTAATGAGCACCTATTCATGTGTGCTGACTTCTCCAAGCCAACGCCGATGAAACGCGGCGCACTACAATAGACACATCATGAATACCAGTCTCTAACGAGCATATATCGATATCCCATTCTCGAAGGCTCATCGACCAGGAACATTTAGAAATCACAGTCGAGAATGTATTTCATGGTCACCATCATATGCGTAACCACATTCTATGGACTATAGCAATCTCAAGGACTTCATCAATGCATCAAGATGCATGGGTAAACAGATGAAGAAGTGCCATATATATTAATATTCAAACAAAGATCTGTCATAATAAGATTACAGGTACAATCAATCAACTATTGATTTACTTAATCATGTATGACAACAACATCTTTCACTTTCCCAAAGCCAACTACTCATGTGTCTTAAGACCATCTTCCCAAGATGTCTAACAGACACCAATCATTGTAAATGCTTTGTCGGTGAATTCACTATATTTTTCTGTTGAAGCGATTCTCGCGATAATAATGGCGCGTCTACCATCTCTCTCATTAGATGGTATTATCTCAATATAAGTTTGGATACTTATGAGATCTTGGCTATTCATAATAGCTGAAATGTTGTCACAGTACCAGGGACTGTGTCAACCGCACTAGAAATTACACCCAACTCTTGGATGAAATTTCATATCCAAACTGCCTCTTTGCTGCATCGTATGCTGCAATGTATTCAGCTTCAGTGGTGGAATCCAATGTGGTGTCTTGCTTGGAACGTTTCCAAGAGACATCACCATCATTGAGCTTAAATACAAATCCGAACATCGATATGGTATCATCTACATCCAATTTAAAAACCAGCATCAGCTTAGTCTTCAACTTTTATTTCTCCACTTACAGATCCAAAAACCATGAACATTTCATATGTTCTTCATAAGAACTTGAGGATTATTTTCACAGTTTTTCCAGTGACCTTCACCGGGATCTGTCTGATGTCTGCTCATTACTCTAAGAACATACATCAGGCCAAGTACATACCATAGCATATAGTATGCTATTAAAAGTAGAAATATAAGGTACCGATGTCATCTTTTCTCTCTCCTCATCAATCTTAAGACCCATTGACTCGAGAGATGAATACTATGACATATTATGAAGTAACTCATTTTTCGACTATTCTATGCTAAACCCTTTTAGCACAGTGTTTATGTACATAGATTGAGAGATCACAAGCATCCTTTAGATCTATCCCTATAGATCCGTATGCTAAGCACGTATGACGCTTCTCCCAATCTTACATGGAGAAATTAGTAGATAATCACGCTTTAATTGATTAAAATCCAATATCATTCACAATGGGCATGATATAATCGACTTAAAGCTTCACAAATATAACCATGCTCCCACTAACCTTTTTGCACACACGTGTCACTTCCGGATTTTTAACAAAACCAAACACTTTGATGATGTTATCAAAACGGAAGTTCAAACTTCGAGATGCCTTCTTAGTCCCATAAATGGACCTCTGGAGTTTGAAAACATTTTTCTCACTCCAAGAAGTTGTAAACACATTTGGCTGCTACATTTCTACCTCAATACCACCACTGAGAAATGTTGTGTTCACATCCATTACTCATATCTCATATTCATAATATAAAGATATAACTAATAAAATCTAAATAGACTATAGCATCATAACCGATGAAAATTTTCTCATAAACAACTCTTTGCCTATGAGAATAACCGTTTTTCACCAGTCAAGCTTTGAAGGTCACTACCTTCCCATCCACTCAAAGCTTTCACTTGTAAATCCATGCAGCCAATGGGAACAATTCCCAAAGATGATCTACTAATGCCCATACCTTATTGGAGTACATGGAGTCCATTTCAGATTTCATGGCTTCTTGCCAATGTCTCGAATCAATATCTGGCATCGCCTCCTTGAAAGTCCAAGGATCATATCCATGGTCTATTTCTTGACTACTTTCAAGGAGTGGATTCATTCTATCAGGAGCTCTTGAAACATTTTCAAATATCCTTGGTGTGTGTAAATCAAAGGTTGTGATTGACTAAATTAATTTCACCGTTTTCACTTTTCTAGTGGTTTGTGGTTCTTGAACCCTTTCAAGTTATATTATTTTGTCATCTTTTCTAATAGAAACATTTTCTCTAGAAAGATTGCACTTGCGAAACAAACTATTTGCCTGCAATTGATAATATAATTTCCACAAAATAACATAAGATGGATCAACTATCCAACTCATCTCCCACTGGATGCTTCACATAAGCAGAACAATCTCAAAATAAAAATTTGGATTATTTTTCAGTCCATATCGTATATGGAGTTTTGGTCACTGCATTGGTATGAATTATATTCAACAAATATGTAACTTTAGAGAGTTACTCAGAGAGAATCACATTCTCTTTAAGATAACTCAACATCATCTTGCACTAACATTTAGTGCTCCACATACGTCCATATGAATCAAATTCAGTGGACATTCAGCACATGCTAAATTTATGTTGGATTTAAGTTATCATTCTTTTTATATTCTTTGAATATAATCATACTAATCATTCATAAGTTCACCAGATTCAATAAAACATGCATTCTTAAAAATAATGCAAATCACATTCGCATATTTAAAAGAGTATCGTTCTCTATCAAAATAGGAACAATGTTCATGATTAAATCTAGAACAAATAAATAATTGCTCAAACCAGTTCCTAACCAGTTCAAGATTTTATATTAAATAAATGTTTCAAACAGCCTTTGCAACAACTCTTGCTACAATGCTTAGCCTCAGGCAGATTTCACCTTCCCAGGGCTCTCTACTTCTTCACATCACATGCAACTCTTTGCAAAATTGCGAGCACAACTGGCATCATAAACCAAAGAAGTAGAACCAATAGAAACATTTAATTTTAATATATAACATACCCTTTCTAGAACGCTTCTAGTCTAGGTATTCCTTACAATTTTGCGCTAGTGACCAGCAGTGAAAACATAGATGCCTCTCCTTTCTTAGTTGCTACTATATCATTTTTCGTCTTTTGAGGTTGGGAACAATTTCCCTTCCTCTTCTTTATCCTTGAACTCTTCCTACCATTGGTAGAAGAACAAGAAGAACACATTTCTCTTTTTGAATCAAGGACCCATGAGTTTCCAACATTTTGACTATAAGATCAAATCTATAGCCAGTTAATGAGGATTTGTCACATTCAGATTTTCCAATTTCTCAACAAGAGATATTTTTCTTACACCATGCTCATAGACCGAAGCCCCATCTCGCATGTGAAATGAAAATAGCTCTTTTGAAATCGCGAGTCTCAGTAATCGCGTTCGTTCACCAAACAACATTTGTAGGTGTTGGAAAATATCAGCAATGTGAACGAATTTCTCATATCCGGGAGACACTTCAACAGGAGGCTCCCACCAAGGGTATATAGCAATCTTTTTAGAAGCAAGCACTAAAATTAATAGTCAATCAGAATAATTTGGTGCGGTTACTTTGTTTGTATCGAGAATTGATGCAATCGGATTCACGGCAATCACAATACTGAGAATAAACAGAAAAATATAAGCAAACCGTTTGATTATTAATTAATTCAAAAACTATGGACTTTAGTTATTGAATGCTCCCACTAAATTTTTCGAATTCATCACTCTCATGACAAATGAACGGAAAATCATATTTTCTTAGTGGGCTTGGAGTCCAACTAGCTCATTAAAACCCCGGACGTGGGCCCACCGGCTTCATGATACTAAAGGTAGATCACAATTGCATCATATGCAACCCCCAAGATATTTGTCTCGCGATTGGCATAACCCTACGTGGGCAGGACAATTATGCCTTCTCACGTCAAACTAACCCATCCCACGGATGGAAATGTCACGCCCAAAAGACCCCACGTGGGTGAGTAATCTAGAAGGTTAACATAACCACACCCTTAATTAAGTGGCAGTTAAACGCACAGCTTTCCCATGCCAGATGCCCCCCACGTGGGTGAGTAAGGCAATATGACACAAGTAGCGTCTCATGGCTTAACTGTTGATGGAAGACAGGAAGCAACAAACCCTTTTGAGCTCCCTTAGCAGTTTGATATTAAAAGTTTTGAATCATATTCAAAAGAGGGATTTAATAATTTTCAAATCTCATCAAGTACTCGTTTGTTTGTTTGCCGGATTCATGCAACTATGTTTTATTCATGCAGTCATATGTACTAATAAAACATACAAACAAACATTTATCATACATCATATGCATAATAAAAATAAATATAGACGATTACGGCCTTCTCCTAATTGATCCACGTGAGCCATACGTGGATCACAAGTCCGTCTAAGGTGATGCAGGTATGTAATGCAATCCTATTACATTTTTGCTTCCATTATACATGTCTTGATTCTTGATGCTCCATCTTCAATCTCGATCTCCCACTAATTCTAATGATTTTACATTTAAATCGTGCAAACAAGAGAATAGGGATACAAATCCGGGGTGGGATACATCAGAAAATAGAGAGAGCAGGCTCGCAGGCCCGATAACCAAAAACACAATTATAATGAAACAATAAAAACCTAAACATTCACCTAAACACATTGGTCAAGGCCCGTAATCATCCATCATGCAATCACAACATATGTAATTAAACATTAAACTAATCAATTACATCACATGTAATTGTACTAATCACACACATGTAATTAGAGCACAATAATTAATTTATTCTATCGTTTCCCCACTAATCGCATCATTAATTGAAAATGAAATTAACAAATTAAATAAAACCATTTTATTTAATTTCTAATTAATTACTTTTCAATTAATTGGTAAAATCACCATTTTACCTTTAACCATAATGATAATCGAAAATAAATTAACAATTAAATGAAACACTTTCATTTAATTTTCAGTTAATTAAATTTTCAATTACTTGGTAAAATCACTATTTTACCCCAAATCATAATATTAGCCAAAAATAAAATTAACAAATTAAATGAAACATTTTCATTCAATTTTCAATTAATTAAAATTTTAACTAATTGTAAAATCTCTATTTTACACTTAATAAATTAAAAATCACATTTTTAATAAATTAAGCAGTATGATTTATTATTTCAAAAATGATATCCGGATAAAACATCTAAAATGACCCAAATAATTTATGGACTCCAAACAATTTGGATCCAAAATTAAAAATGCAATTTCAACCCAAAAAATTATCCTTAATTTTCGGATTAAAAAAAAAATAAAATTTTTTTTTTTTTTTTTAATTTTCCGAAAAACTGTTCATCATCTTTCTCAAATTGAAATTAGGGTTTGCTGAGGAGCCTCGCGCCGCCGTTCCTCAGATCTTCGGTGCGAGTAGACCCCGATTAACACCGATCCAGACGCACCCAGTCGCACGGCCTCGGGCGAGTTGTTGCGGAACTTTTCCGCCGCAAATCCAGCGATTCTTCCAGCCCTTCGCACGACGAGAAGCTTTCGTCTGCAACAGGAGCAAAGGAACTCCAACTGCCGGTCGCGATTACTATTCGGGAAGGAATTTCAGTAAACAATCGCGCAGATCTGCGTAGGCAGCGGACGTTGGCGGAGAACACTTCTCCTCCCCGTGCGCCACCGCGCGAGACATGCTCCGGCTACCGGCCCTCCATGGAGGTGATAATCCGAGGTCGGAAACAATTTCCGGCACACTCATTATTAATCCAATTTTCTATGTTTTCCGGAATCCATAATTTTTTTTTTTTTTTTTTTGAAAATTCGAACACGATTAATATTGATTGGAAACGATCTAATAAAAATAATTATTGATACATGAATCAAAGCGCAACCTGGCTCTGATACCACTGTTGGGTTTCCGTACCCTGGCGTCAGATCCAAACGCAGCGGAAATAATACAATAAACAGATCTGACCCGGGGACGGTCGATCGCGCCTGATTCATATATAAACATGCAAATATCAAATATAAATGCACGAAAAGAGATTACCGTTCACCGACGTGAATCTGATAGCGGTAGTCCCTCGAGTCCAATCAACCTGACCAGATCTACAAGCCAACACCAGTGCTAGTTTGATGTTGGCATTTCTATGAGAGTGAGTATAGAATGGAAAAATCACATTAACCCTAGAGATGAACATATATTTATAGGAGTCATGGTCAATTATTTGGGCTATGCTTATAAGGGTCCAACGGGCCAACAATTGGCCCATTGGCTTGTAGGGCATCTAATGCTAACAATTATAAATGCATCCAATATTGGTGTCATTTGAAATCTGAACTTCAAATTCTTCTCAAATCAAATTCTTTTATCTAAATTAAAATTCCATCCCGAACCAGATTATAATGCAACATATAATATTGAATAACATCGATACAAGAATGTGTAAATTCTCCGCCTTTTGTGGAGGGGAAGATGCCACTGCAAAAGCAAGAGATATTGCTGCAAATTAACAGAATATATTCATGCACCAGCCCACTTTTTTTGACCAAAAACCCAGAAAATAAAATAATTAATTAAAAAAATTTGTAAGGAATGGATTATAATCAAATCAGATTGCATGGATGTGTGTACCGAATCATGCATGTTCAGATTCTACAGGAATGAATTGCATTATATTGGAGATAGGAGACGATAAAGCTTCTGTTTCTTGATTTTGTTTGACTTTTGCTGCATTGATCCCTTTCAATCCCCTGTTAGAAAATGATAGTGTCTAATTTGTAAATTCAATGGATATGTTCTTCAATCTGCTCCACTTGAATAATATTTTATATTTAACAGACGACATCTAGTCCTGATAAATGAATCAAGTTTAACTTCGATTACACTTTTTTTTTTTCCGAGAAGAAACGGTGAATTCATTAATTAAAGCAACATTTCAGTCATTACAATATGATATGATGAATGAAATTTAGATAATTTGATGTTCCACATGTTGAAATTAAAGCATGCTTAGCTAAATGATGTGCTGCTGTATTTCCACTACAAAATTTAAGTATATCAAATTGGAAACAACGATCAGTTGAACATGAAATGGAAAATCTCATGAATGTATCAACATAATAAAGAAAATGAGTTTATCACGACTTTTAATTAACCTCGTTTGATATGTGTGATTTAGTTCATTTTCTTTATATTTATAAGACACAAATTCATAATTGAATATGACTCGAATATAATGTGATTGTTGAGGAACTATACAGTATATGTATTTGCACACAAACGAATAGTGTCTATAGTACCCTTATGAAAAGAGCATCGGACAAGAATACAAAACAATGAGTTGGCTTGTGTACTCCATCCTACTTCTAACAAAGAGAACAAGAAAGCGCCATTATGATTGGTTCCTTCAACCACATATTTGTATTGGTTCGTAAGATTATGCTCATTAACATTATTACTGGGTTTCGGTTATCTTTGTACTCATTTCAATATATTTTTATCTTGCCACATATTTCAAATTTCATAACAAAAAAATAATGTTCTAAAATCAAGATTGCTAGGTGCTTTGCAAGATAATTATCCCATCTAGATTTAATTTTTTCATTATATAACATAAAAAAAGGTAAGAAGAAGATTTTTTTTGTTGTTCATTGCATGAGAAATAGGGCAATGAGGGGGAAAATGTGAAACATCACCCACAGATATCATGGAATTATTAGATGCAGTGTCGCAGTCATCTTTTCTAGTGTACCTCTCATTTATTAGCTATGTCTTTTCCCTTCATTCCTTCTCCAACCACTAAATTCTCTTTGCCCTCCTCTCCTCTCATTCCATTTTCTACTGATTTTTTTAGTGGGGGCAATCCATTTTTTTCATTAGGGTTTACCCCATCAAGGAGGTAATTATAAGTCTCTGTGCAGTTCTTCCCCATACTGTTGCTGCAGTTTTAACTTTGAAGAGGCAATCAAACAACAGTTTTTTTCTTGGAAGAGCTAAGGAAAAATCAAAGGTAGTTGCCTTTTTTGTTTTCCTTTAATTTTGCTTCGTCCGAAGAAATACTCCACTATACAGGTAAATTCAGAATCCCTTTTGCTGCTTTTCTGAGTTAGTTGCACTTTTTTATGGTAATAATTAAGTTTCTTTGGATCATGTATTGTGGCAAAAACAAGAAAGTACCTTTAAGTGATAGTATCTTGATCTAGGGTTTTTGCAGTGATTACCTCACATGATCTAAATTCCGTGCTGTTATTTACCATCTGTGACAAGATCTCAGTTTAGTAAAATTTCAGCACTTCAAGTCAAGAAAGGTTCAAAACTCAATCATGGCTACAGTTTGATCACCTTCTTCAACAAACATGGCCACTTTAATCTCTCTATATTTCTCTTTCCTTTGATCTTGTCTGATATTTTGGTGTGTTTGAGGAGTGAGAGAGATGAAAGAGAAGAGAGATATATATTAACTTTCTCCTCATCATGAAATCTTGCATCAGTTTTCAGTGATTAAATTATGAAGCCAAAGAGTACTATTGGGGAAACAATGATTTAACCCTCCAGATATGAGAATAATTTGCAGCACATGAATTAGGCAAGGACTGGTGTTTTAACTGTTGAACAGGTAGTCAAAAAGTTGAAATACTACTTTCTTTTAACTGTGTAGGAACAGTAACATAATATATATATTTAATTCATGTGTATGTACATAACTACTATAATTATAAATGATAAAAAAAATTATTCAGCAGCAGCTTGACAGATAATTCCAAACACAAACAAGTAAACATGTTGAGAATTTGAGTGCAGTTATTTCAGTAACTTAATTAAAATCGAATCACAAGGGGGAAAAAAATGCTAAAATGAAAAGTACCAGAAGCAAAATGGTAGCAATAAATAAAGGTACTCGACGTAATTTCAAGATTTTACTTGGCATTTTCTTGATTCTTGCAGAGGAAACTAAACCAATGGCTTCATCCAGTTCGTACTACTCTCCCTGCGCAGCGTGCAAGTTCCTGAGGAGAAAATGCATGCCGGGCTGCATTTTCGCTCCTTATTTCCCTCCGGAAGAGCCCCAAAAATTCACCAATGTTCACAAAATCTTCGGTGCAAGCAACGTGACCAAGCTACTGAACGAACTTCTGCCCCACCAACGAGAAGATGCGGTGAATTCCCTGGCCTACGAGGCCGAGGCTCGTGTCAGGGACCCCGTCTACGGCTGCATTGGCGCCATCTCCTTCCTTCAGAGACAGGTTGAACGCCTGCAAAAAGAGCTCGACGCTGCCAACGCCGATTTGATCCGTTTTTCCTGCAATGAAATTCCGGCAGCCGGCCTTCACAACACCGGTGTTGCTTCGAATATGATCCACACAAATGCACCTCCCCGCCACCGAGCCGTCGATTACAACAGGCCAAGAATTGATGGAAATGGTGGTGGATTTTATCAAACACCAAGTTTTCCTTATGCATATCCACTTCCATGGAATGATAATCATAACCCTCATGGAGGAGGGCTTGACGGAAATTTTTGAAAAAAGAAAAAAGAAAGTTGAAGGCCATTTTAAAGGCACATGATCACCCCTACTAGGGTTTGTTTACTTTAGGGAAATGGCTGCAACAGCAAATGATATGCATTTTTATCTATATATTACCATGGCTTCGAGCTAGTCTATAGCCTCACATGCATTCTTATATCTAGCTAGAGGCTATTTGGTGGTTTTAATAAATGTATTCCACTGCTATTTAGCTGCCAGAAACCAAGATTTAATCTATTATTAGTTAAGTCTATATTTGAGGGCTTGTTTGGTTTAAGTTTGAGAATGTGATTGTGTGGGATTGTTAATTCATGACTGAGAATAAAGAAAGTGTTATTTTTTTTTATATAAGTAAGTACTCGTGAATCTAGTTCTGCATCCTCGTATTGGGTTTAGGCTAATTCAGATAACCATGAAGAAAGTTATCCTGATACCAGTATTCTCCATTTATAAAACTCGAACTCAAAAAACATGGTACAGTTTAATCAACCTGCAGTCAACAAAAAATATAATTTAAGAGATAACAAGGCATTGACATAGTGGTTGTCATTTATTTCTGAGGTCTCGGTTTTGAGTCACCCCCTCCCCTAATTTTTTTTTTAAATATATATATAATTTACGAATCATACAAGGAATAGGTTGCGTGGTGATTCATTTTCTTAGGATGATATTCATCTCATGTAGTTACTAGCATATTTATAGAGCCTCAAGCTCAAACTCATGTCTTACAGTATAAGGGGTTATGACTGTCAAGCCCCGAGATCGGAGCGCATGACATCGGCGTTGATTCCAAAAATTAATTCAAAATCAACAAGCCTCGTGTACAAATCTATGATAAAAACCAGTCTATTTATTCCATTAAAAAAAATAATCGTCTTTACAACTGGAAATCAACTTGAATAAGTTGTTCATAAAGCACCTTAGATCTAAACAGAGTTTTGCGGAAGCGTAATGTAATAAAATCTTGAATCTCCTCGATAGATCACCAACCCAAAATTGATCTTCTTCTTCGTCTTCAACCTATTATCCATCCTTAACTGAGGAGGGGTGGTAAGGGGTGAGTATCTGGGGAAATACTCAGCAAGCAGGGGTCAGTTGAACATGATAAAACATACATATAAAGCTTTTCAAATAACTCTTTATCAAACACGTAGTAGATCGATTCACATACTCAAAATTGCTCACATTAGAGTCTCATCACATAAACACATAATCACATAATCTCATTCTTGGGATTAAGAGGTGGCTCCCATGGCATATCACTTTGCTCTTAAGGATCAATAGGTGACTCTCATGCATGTGGCACACCCACATCATGTGGCACTTTGTGCCGAATCAAGTGGTGACTCATACACACATAGCACCTTCCCCCGTAGAGCCTTCGACTTTCGATGTGCATTTCTTATAAACTTTCATAATATGATCTTTAAAATACATTTTCGTGTTCAACTCAAATTTTAACACACATATAGAGCTTCAAAAACGAAATGACATTTGTAGCAAAAACCCACTTACTTGCTGAATAATCGAAGCACGTTGAGATGAGATCCAGGTTGAGAAAAAAAAATGGTGCAAAACTATTCATCTCTTGCCTTGAAGTATTCGAAAATGAGTGTGTATGTTTTTTTTTTTTTTTTTTCTGTTTTTGCATAAGCCAAATTTATTAAACGAGCATTAGGGGTGCTCGAACAAAAAAAAATACAAAGTTTCGATAGTAAAACAAAGCTAGCACTAATAAATACTCCTGAAATATTTCCAATAAGAAGGCGCCTTACAAAACTCAGATATTAAAGTCCTATTCCCAGAACCATTTTCTGCAGCTCTCCGTCTTGAAATGAGTGTGTATGTGAGAGGATTTTCAACAAAATGCAAAGTGTAGAGTAATCCCTTCGTGGCATGGTGTAATGTGGTTTTAATGTTAGGAGGAGTGTCCAATTTATATCCACTATTTTGGCTCCAATTGGCAAGACTTTAGTGTGATTATGGGTGGATGTTTTTAATGTGATTGTGAGGCAATTAAATGGGGTGGATTGATGGGCATGAGTTGTGGTCATCAATGAGATAAACATATGGGGTCATCACCTTTAGTGTAGGAGCATGATTTAGAGACATTTAAGTTGATCATAAATCCTAGCCATTTAGTGTTATGATTTTAGCAAGGAAATGAATTACTAATCAAGATTGGAAAAAGACATTTGAAAAGACTAATTGAGTGGTCATCACATTTCATAATTTGAGCAAGTAATGAATGTGATCATAAATGGGTAATATAAGATATTGATTGTAAATTCCATGGCGTTGGCCTCCTAATGACAATAATTGAGTCAAGGTAATGAATGAATAATTGGAATGAGTCTTAATAAGGTCATTGAATGCTCATGATTATGACGAGCAAATTTTGGGATCATCACAATGACACAGTCCCCTTTTTATAGTGTTGTCATCATGCCACCTAATTAAAAAAAGTATAGGTCATAAATCTTCCACTACCTTACAAGCATACATTGCACTGTGTATCTTATCTCAATTTGCAGCTTGTGAACCTCAGGGTTGCTTCAAACGTTTAAAAATAGTGCAGAACAGGTATTTCTGACATTGGATCCACAATGGTGGTCACCTATTGTACACATCGGTAGGATTGTGAACCAAGTTGGAATATATATTCCCATTACAACCCCACATAAAAGTAACAAATTCTGTGAACTAATCTAGATTGACATGGCAATGTACGTACATATATATTAAAGTCTGTTATACGATTCGTAAGTCATTTATCCCGAATGTTTAGAACTAAACAAATATAATCTTTTAGAAATTAATTTTGTAACACATGCCGGCACACATGTCCGTTCCTTTTGTTTTTTAACAAAAAAGTTGTTTTGTGATATTTTTGTTGAAAAAATAATTTCTATACATTATATTTATTTAGTCTTAAAAGTTTAGGGCTACTATTTAATGGGATTCTTATATATTTTCCAATGCAAATATGTGATTATTGAGACTGTACAAAATATATGTAGTTGCTTCCCAATAGAAATGTCTTCGAGTGTCATCTTTGTTTTTTGTGGATTCACAAAAATATTCTATTAAATTCAAGATATTATATACTATTACAATATTTTAATATATATGATAGGACATAACTAACCTAATAAACTCAAATATGGTAAGTCATCTATCTTTTCCAATTTCCAAACGTAATTCAAAATAAATCACATTCTTCAGTACCATCTGTGGAAGTATATTTTTCTAAAATTATTTTCTCAAAACAATTAAAAACATTCGAATTACTACCTTAATCTTTCACATGGGAAAGATATTTTAATTTTTATGGACTCCGCCTTCGAGCTATGAGCTCTCCGATCGCCCTTCGAGTTGTCTGACCCCCGAAGCTGCGGGTTGCAACTCTTTCGCTATGATTAACTTCGTAATATATAGTTTTAAGAACAGATACAGCTGCATTTCATTATCTTTAAAGCAAGTCCGGGCAAGATCCTCCTAAGGACGTAACTTGTCAATTCTGGATATTCACTATAACATTAACTTTAAAAAATCAGAGACATTAAAATTTATATATAACATTTTTCAACATTCTGGCTCTGGCGATCGATCGCTATTTCTCACCGATCGATCGTCATACTGTTCTGTCCCCTTGCGATGGATCGCCACTCCTTCGCGATCGATCGCCAAAATGTTCTGTTGCTCGCGATCGATCGCCACATTTTCACCGATCGATCGCCACATGATTGAACCGCCTTATTTTTGCTCTGGTCGCGGTGATCGATCGCCACAAGGCTAGCGATCGATCGCCGATGTCCAGAAAAATCAGAACATGGTGATTTTGAGCTTATCAATCATTCCGAATCTTTTAATGAAATCAAAACCATAATCTTAGATATTTAATACCTTTAACTCAACAAATCATTAATTACATATAAGTATTTCCCCTTTCTAAATAATGCGTCTAAATCTTAATCAAAAGTAAAACTCTCAACCACACGAGCGGGTTTGTCTTGTATACACCTAGTGTTTACAAATATCAAAATAATAATGACATATATATACATATTTTATGTGATTTGATATTTATAAACACCGTACGTATTTATAGAAGACAAACCCGAGCTGTGTTGGTGCACACGAGTTTCGTAGTATGTATGTTATGTATATTTAGCAGTGTAAAGCTGAATTTCTTTCATTTCAAACAAAGAGAGTCTGTAAAATGTTTGTCAAAATCTGGTACTGTTCAGAATCTCTGTTACATCTTGTCTACATTCTCCAATTCATCGTCTTCTCGATATCAACAATATATTAATGGAATTTTTTTTTATTTTCAGATGAGGACAGATAAACCAACCATGATCTGAAATATTCAAAAGAAATATTTCAGATTTGAAGTGCTGTATATCAAACTCACCATGTCTTAGATGGTCACTTCTAATTCATATTGTCAGTAAGTTTTATTATATAAAATTGTCCCATGCACGCTTCACCTCCAATCAATATTCATGATTGTCATTCTAAATTATTTAAGGAAAAATTACCACAATGCTATCACTAAATAGCGTCCTAAGTAATGTTTATCCTAAATTTTTAAAAATAAATAAATATAATTTAAATTGTGTTTAACAAAAATGACACTGATTTCACTTTTCTGTTAAAAAAAAAACTAAATGAATATCATTTGTACACATGGGGGCATATGTCTGCATGATGAGCTTTGTTCATAAATAGAAATGCCCGAAAGAAAACGTGGTATCGAGACAATTTTGTTAAAAAATAATTTCGGTTGTATTATATTTGTTAAAACAGTTTATGTGGGACGCTTTTGTTGAAAAAATAATTTCTGTGAGATTATATTTGTTTAGTCCTAAAAGTTGAGACTACTATTACAAAAAGATTATTTTATAATTTATCCATTATTTAATATTTATCATGGTTAAATTTAAAATCATATTATTGTTTTACATACTATGATTTTGTCATAAGTATTCCTGTGCTTAATGAATTTGGGATGAAGGCTTGTTATTCAAATTCATGGTGCACTCATACACACATACATTTAATTATTAATTATTAATTAATGCTATTATTAATCTGGTGTTTTTGCACTCTATCATATGCACATTGTGTTATTGTAATCCAACAATAAAAAAAGCTTACGAAGTCATAGTCAAATTGTATTATTTATAATCAAATATAATTATAACTCTCAAATTAAAAATGTCACTAATGAAAATCAAGAAACTTTACAGTCTTTCAATGGTTCAAAATTCACTTCATTACCAAAATCGAAAACAAAGAAAACTAATATCCAAGAATCCGAGGGGTAAATTTAAACTTAGAAATATATATATTTATTGGGAATTCGATAAAAAGCACCAATGTGTTTGGTTATTACCCCAGTGCCACTTTTTGGCTCTTTTGTGGTGGTTTTTGATACGGTTTTATCGTTGGGACTCTCTTTGGCGATGACTCTTAGGCTTTTCGATTTTATGCGTCAATCAACGGTGTTTATGGGGTTGGTTTTCAGAGCGGGATTGGTTATAAGGGCTTGTGCGGATACTTGCCTTTTCTCATTTATGCTCCTTATAGCTTCTTATTTCTTCCTTCAGATATATTGGAAGACAGTTTCCTAACTCGAACAAACCCTTGACTGTTTGGTTTGAGGAGACCCTGATTATCTCTGAAGGCTCTTGCATGCTCATGGTCAAGGTTTTGTGCCGATTTAGTGACTCATGTTATCATGAAACTATTTTGTCCATCATTGTCATGTTGGGGGAGTTCTGAAATAAATGTTGGATACTTAGATGACAGAGAATACAAAGAAAACACAAAACAGTAATAAATTCAGAATCCATCTTTTTTCCTGCAAGACGTGCAAAAGAAGCAAAGGCCCCGAGTTGTGAAAACTGACAGTACTTCAGACTTTTTATTTTTATTTTTATCATTTTTGTTTATTTCATGTAAACACACTGGCCATATTTCTGTTAATTTTAAACATAAAATCCAACTTAGGTTTGGATATGTTGTTAGCACTTCAATTCCTTGATTACACCTTTCTCTCTATCTTTTCATATGCGCCACCATGAACACATCTCAACTTTCTAAGCTAAAAATAAATTAAAATTTTATAATGGCAAACTATTCAATTTTTTTTCCATTTTTTTTAACACAATTTCACAAATTTTATTGCTAAATTCTCTTTCTTTCTCAATTTAACATATTATTATGACATATATCAAGGTTGATATAAAATTGAAAGCTCGAATGTGGCGATGGTGCTGAGTTTGGTAACGACGGCGGGGTGAAGGGTGATTATTGGTATGTTGGTGGTTTCTGGGGACCTTTTGGCTGTGGCCCGGCTTTTGAAGGTGGTTTCGGGTGGCAGATTTCTGGCGGTGGGGGGGCTGGTGGAGGAGGAGCAGGGGGGCTGGTGGTTGTGGGCAGGGCTGGTGGGTTGCTTCTTGGTGGGGTTTGGGGCCTTTCCCCTTTCGTGGTGGCTGCTCGGCTGCCTCGTAGAGCGGCCTGAGGTTTTTGTGTGGGTATGTGCGGACTTAGGGGAGTCTCATGCATTATTTTGGGTCCGACTGGATAGTTGGGTGAGGCCTCCTTTTTCTGTGCTTTTCCTTATATCTTTGCTTATTTTGTAGTATGTGGTTGTGGTGTGTTGTGCATATAGTACGTTTGTCGTCTTCAGGGGTGTGTGCTTTTTACTTTTTTATGGTTATTTTCTGGGGTTCGCGTCAATGCTGCGAAACCTATTGGCGTTGGCAACTGGGTTCTTCAGTTTCGTGCGCCTTGCATGTTTACCGAGTTACTGGGCATAAGTGAGGACTTTGGAAATGAGAGCTTGTGCATTTGGAGTCCACTTTCAGTTTATACTCCTAACTTTAAGCATTAGGAGCAGAAGATGATGTTCTTTCTAACCACCTTGAACTTGACTAGGTTTCTCAAAGATGAGAAAGTGGAGGACAACGAGGATCCTCAATCTGTTGTAATAGTCGAATCATGGATGAATGCCGACTACCTCTGTCGCAAATACGCATTGAATTCTCTAAACGATGCACTTTTCAATGTGTATTCCCCTAAGGAAAGTGCGAAAGATCTTTGGGAATCGTTAAAAATGAAGTAAAAAGTTGACGACGCAGGCGCAAAGAAATTTGTAGTCGGATAATGGTCGATGGCAAGTGTTGTTGAGCAATGCGGAGAGCTGCAGCTGATATATCATGAACTTGCTGTCGAAGGTATGTGGCTAAATGATGCCCTCCACGTGACAATGATGATCAAGAAATTACCGCCATCTTGGAAGGACTTCAAGAGCTACCTGAATTACAAGCAAAAAATGATGAGTCTCGAAGACCTCAATATGAGGGTTTTATTGTTGCTACCCTTGTCTTATTTATACATACATTTGAAATTCAAGTGTTCCAGTATTATTTTTAAATTTAAAATTTTATTCTCAAGTGTGTAATGCATAATTTATTTATATCCAGAGATCTTGACCTCAAAAAAGTAGTTTAAAACATATTTTAATTTATTGTTGTTTCATTTCTAGATACCAGTATATCATAATTTTAATAAATATATCCATTATGTGATATGCAAGGCTTTTTAATGAACTTAAATTCTAATTAAAGTTTAGATTTATAATAAACCTAAAAAACATCGAGTTAACTTCATTGGATCTCCATTTAACATAAGTGAGGGTTTTAGATTGCTTCTCAAAAGTGTCTATCTGCATTTCAAATCAAAAATATATATTTTAATCGTTTGATTTTTTGCTTCTATTATTGCTCTCTAAAACAAAATAGGTAAAAGCATAAACATAGAAATAAGCTATAAGATGTTTTTGGTTGCTTTAACTTATATGATGTCAATTTTGTAATAATTTGAATTTAATTAAGACGTTTTCGATTGTAATAGCAAATTTCAAAACAATAAAAGTAATGGATTCTATGGCCCAACTTTCATGGGCCTTAATCTACTTATTGGGTTTACAGTTTACACTAGTGTAAATGACAACATAATCCCTGAGGAACGAAAATGCGGAGAAGAAGAGTAATTATGACGTCATAAAAAATTACCTGCCTGTACCTTGCATCCGCTGCGTTCCTAGGTGGAAGCGATTCCCTTTTCACTACGCATTTGCATTTTCATTTTATGATTTTTCTTTCTTTAAGTTTTTGGCTTGAATTAGGGATTTTGAGGTTATGCATTTCCTATTGAGCTGTTGTTTTGATCTGAAATAATAGATTTTTTTTACTGGAAATCTGATTAGGTGTTCTAATTTTTTTCCCTAAATGTTGTGGACTTGGAGATGGATCCTTTTCTGCGATGGGGAATACTTTTGAACCTTTAGCATGGTTTGAATTATGACTCAAAGACAGGCTGGTTAATTTGTCGCAATTTCAAGTATATTTATGAAGTATAATGAAACCAAGGTTTTGATTATGGATCGAAAACGGGCTAGTGAATTCAATTAGATGTAGTAAATGTATAAAGATCGCCTAGTATTGAATGGGATAAATTTGGGTTGAATTAATTTTCAACATATTCCAGTCGGGCTCGATAGGAGCTATGTTTTCTGTTGGTTCACCTTCCTGGAGCTTGATAGGAGTTCACCATGGTAATTGCTATTGGCAAATAATAATCAAGCATCTTTGTTTGTGTAAATATTCTTTGATTTTCTTTATTTACTATGGATCTTCTTGCTAAATTAGTCTAAGCAAAGAAAAAAGGGATTTTGTGGCGGTCCTAGTGGACTCAATGCAATTGTTGGCTGGGAACTCGTGTGAGCTTGATCTGTAATCAACTTCTGCATGCTTCCTTAATTTTGACTAGCATTAGAATGATGTAGCATCAGGACTAGAGCATCTAGACGATCCTCGTTTGTGCATCAGTAGGTGGATTGATTTTATGATTCAAATTAAGATGTGGTGCCATAAAAATCCTGTAGAGTTCCTAGATGATAGACTGATACTAAATTCCTTTTGATGTAAAAGGATGTTTCGCTGCACTGTGTGTATTTGGCTCTCGGCCACACAAATCCAGCTGCATGATAAATACTTTTTGTCCTGCTAACTTTAGTTTTGATGATGCATAGTTTCATACACCTCTTAAATTGTTCTTTAAGATATATGAATCACAATACTAAAGTTGCTTCTTTTATGTAGATGAAGTGAGATGTTGATGTTGAACAAATGCATACGTTTTCCCAGTTTGTAGCTTCTAATGATAGAGCATTATGGGGTTGTTTCTTCTTGATAATTGGCTCACTGTCGTCTTTGGGATTTTTCTATGCTGCTGTGATATCAAAACTTATGCCATCATCCAACAATGCTGTTATCTCTTCCATACAAAATGACTGGTATATTTCTCTTTAATTTGTATCCAACTTCTAATTAGTTAATTCTTAGTTACGGAGAAAATATCTTTATGCTTTAGTCGAAATTTTCGATTATGTTAATAATTTCTTGGGTCGGATGTTCTGTGTTCCATTTGTACTTCACTTATATACAAACAATCGAAATGAAAATCTTTGCATGTTATACGTATATGTAGCTTCACTTATATACAAACAATCGAAATGATTGTGCAGGTACTATTGCTTTTTGGTGCCATTGACGCTTCCAATCCTGGTCGTTGCTGTGTATGTTCATTGGCTAAGCATGAAGCTATTTAAGCATGCGTGATCCCTGCTTTTGTGAGGTGTGGAGGGGGTATTTGCATCCGTTTGAACTCTTGGTCATTTATATGGTGTATACAAGTAATCTTGTAATAGAGTCTGGGAAAGATCATATGGGACTTTTACATGTATGTGCCAAACCAAATCCATAAAAAAAAAAAGGCTTTTAAATTAGTGTAATTAATATTAGTTATTTCTGATTCACTTGATCTTACCTCGTTTAGAAGTCAACAAAAATTAAGATATATGCTAACTTGAATAGAATTTTTCATTTTTTCTTTCTTTTTTAGTTTTCTTCGGGAGTTTATGTTAACTATTTTCAATATTCAAATCAAGAAGTTGTGATTGATCAAATAACATGATGTTGTGTTTGGATAGCAGGATTTGAAATAAGAGAATTTCAAATTCCTCACTTAAATCCTCTTCTATGTTTGTGTAAAAAAATTGATAGTAGATATTTCAAATTCTTCCTTTTTTAAATGGATTTCCTTTGTATTTTGATGGATTTGAAATGACAACAAACTATATGTCATTTCAAATCCATGAATTTAAAATTATTAGATTTCAAATCATTTCTTCTAAATCAAATCCTTCCATCGAAATGCAACCCGAAAGAAAAAGATTAATAATTGATCTCTTTCTATTTTTAAAATTCGAGTCAAATTGCGTGTGTAGGTACGTATTGGACTCTAAATATCTCATGTAAATAGTCCCTAGTTTTATTTTTCATTATGATGTTGGAGGAGATGGTTTACTTGCATGTCCCCTATTATGATACTGTATGCAATTGGATCTCCTGTGGCTACGGTCTCTAGTTTTTTTTTTTTTTTTTAATTCCTAATCTAGGGGGAGGAATGACACAAACATGAGTCTTTTACATAAGAGTTTTGGATGACAACCATTTAGACTAAATCTTGATGTCTACGGTCTCTAGTTTAGAAGTAGAACATAGTCAAAGACTGAAATTATCAATCACTAATATGATAGGTGCTAGATTTCAAGGATTTAGAGCAGGCAATGTGATCAACCCCAAAAATTGCATTTTGATTTGATAGAAATGTGGTCGGTCCCACTTCTATACACCTGATCTTAGAAACACTAATACACACAAATATATACATACACATTATTATTATTGTGTATTTTGATTTTTACAAACATCAGGCCATATAGGTATTTTCCGTAGACAACCTATAGGCACGCAAATAAATGGTAAACTCAATTTGAGTGTGCGTGAGCTACCAACATAAATCTAGAAATTTCAAGGAAGAAAACTAGATTATTTTTTAATCACCCACTATTATATCGGGTCTTATATAAAGTTATGCATCTAAAATATTAAAATAATTACTTGCATGAGATATAAGGCAGAGCAAAAGGTCCAACAAGGCTAGCTAATCGATCTCTAGCACGCCTATAATTTATATGAAAGCTGCTTGTTTTTCCCTTAGTAGGTAGCACATTAGCATAGCTCATCCAAAAAGGGAATTTTATTTGATCCTTAACCCAGAGGATTGTGATATAGATCACAATTTTATATATTTGTGTGGATGATTGCGAGACATATCTCAATCTTAAGAGTTAAAGATGTTACCCTAAGAACAATATTAAATTAACTCAAAAAACGGAGTTGCTTGGCATAGTGGCATCCACTACTTCAAATCTGTGAGCTTCTTGTCTCCTTTGATAACTGAAGACAGTGATGTTTATTCGAATCACGGTGAGCAACGCAGTCATCTTTTTCCAAAATTAATTTATTTTCTACATTTTATTTATTCAGTTATATTATTAGAATATGTTGAGTCACGTCACTTGTAAATATTTTTCGAGTTGAATTCTCGCTTTATTTGAAGTGAAAAGTGGAAAGTATTGTTGCCTTTACAAAAAAACAGGTACTTTAGAGCTAAGTCACGTAAGTTCGATGTGTGGATGGGTGTGGATACTGGATACGTGAGTATGTCAATTTTTCAAAAATTTGAGTACTGAGTGCATCTTAATGCGCCTATATATATATATATATATATATATATACATACACACTGATGAAATGAAGTTAAACATACATAAGTATACATCATATTTAACAAATTTACATCGTTGTTGTATTATTACAAATATACAATATGAACACAAACACATATTGATGAAATAAAATTAAGCATACACAATACACATCATGTTTGACAAACTTACATTATTAATTATTTATAATGCAATTCAAATATTTTATTGATCGTTCTTCTAATAGGGAAAATTATTGTTCTTAGAAAATATATTTTGGAGAGTGAAAAATGAAAATGAATTATCAATATTTGGTCATAAGATAATGAATTCGAAAAATAAAATCAAATATTACCTATGTATTTCAACATGTTTTGTAATATTATGAATTTATTAAAAATGACTTATATTATTTACGGAGAATTATGAATGTCTAACATTTAAGTTCACTGACTTAGTAAACTAATACATGACTTAATAAAACGTAGTCCTAAAGCGTCGTATGCGTACTCAATGAGCCAGATCACGATCAGTGTGTCAGTGCACGACTTAGTAAAACTTAGTGCGCGAACTTAATAAAACTTAGTGCTCCTTAAAGCGCCGCACAAGCACTCAATGCGTCAGTACGAGACCAAAGCGCCAGTGCGCGAAGGATGGTAGAAGGATTATGTGAGTTAGCTTTAGAGTAGAAACAATGCACCAATTAATGAGTAGTTGTGAAGGAAACTTGAGACCATTTGTTTGGACTCGAAACAAAGGAACTAACTTGATAAAGAAAGCTGTCACTTTGCACAACTCCAATAACCTCTTGTCCTACAAATTAAATATTATTACCTTGACATAGGGCTGCTTAAGGTTAGCCCGGTTTAGAATCAGAATCAGAATCAGGCTAAGGCTAAATGGTTTTGAACCGATCCGAAACCAGTAAGATACCGATCCAGACTGGTTCTAAGGTTCCAGAATCAGTATCTTACCTGTTCCGAACTAAACGGGTCATGTTCTGGACTAAAAGGATCTTGTTCCGGTCTGAATCGGAACCGGATCAATTATTTTTTTAAAATTGATTTAGATAAATAAATTTGAGGTTAGTTTACAAACACAAAGGACGCTAGAGCTGCAGAATGGAAGGTGATGGCCGCTTGTTTGAATCCTCCAAGCAACAATTTACCTCGATTTTTTGAAGGAAAAAAATTCAAAAAACTGGTTCCGGGTTGGAACCAGTCCAACCCAGGAACCGGATCCGCTTCGGTTCCTTACCGGTTCCAAAATTACCGGATCGGAAAATGGTCGGTTCCAGTCTGGATCTGACCGGATTGATCCGATAAGCAGCCCTACCTTGACATATAAGGTTATATATGGTGTGTGTGTTTATATGGAAATCTTGATGCTACCAACCAGGATAATGCCCTACTACACTCAATGGTAGATCCATCATTCATGTAGAATCTATGTTGCACCGATACTCCAAAAAAATTCACGGTCAAGTATCAGATACTTCTGGGGTACGGATACGCGCGGATACGGCACCGATACGTATCGGATACGCCACGTGGCGTATCTGGGGACAAAAATTAAGTTTTTATTTCGGATACATTTCGGATACGGTCAAGATACGCCGCTGACCGTATCCGACACGGCTTATATACGGGAACTTTTGGAATTTTTTAAAAAAATAAGGGTTGAAACTGTAATTAAAATTAAATTATTTAGCTTAATCCCTATTTTCCTAACCACCTTAATGTGTTTAATGTCGATTATATGCTTGAAATTTTTAGATGCCCTGGATTAATATTTTACCATTTGTCGTGAATTTGGTGAGTTTGCAACTTTATTATGATTTCTAACGTGTTTAATGTTGATTATATGCTTGAGACTCGATTTCTTACAAATATTATTAATTATATATTTATATATATATAAATAATTAATAAAATTTACCGTATCCAGACGTATCGTATTCCTACAAATTTCAAAAATCCCGTACAATCGTACCCGTATCTGCGTATCCACGTATCCGCGTATCCGTATCCGTGCAACATAGTGTAAAATTGATGTGAAATATTCAACATCAAGTTATGAAATTGTAAAGCAGAAATATTGAATTTTAATTAAGAGGCAATACGATTGAATTTTTTTGGGAGATAAATTTTTTGAAATTTGAGTATTGATGAAGTGTTAGTTTTACGCTTGCAGATGATATTTTTAGTTCTTTACACACGAAATTACAAAATTTAGTCAAGCTATCCGTCTGTCAATTTTTATTTTTATATATATATAAATAATATAATATTTTTCCACCCAAAATTCATGATTTAGTACATTTCGGCAAGAATGATAAAAAAATGATTATTATACTAAAATTATAAATTAAATAAAGTGTACAATCACCCGTATTGTGTATTAGATTATCTAATGCCTTTTGTAATCTATGAGAAAATTTTCATTTTATAATTATGGCCAAAATCATGAATTTACTTATCGAACTAAAGAACTATAAATAAATAGATAAATGAATATTTGATGTCTATCCCTCTTAATAGACTTAAAAGAAATTGATCTGTTTATCACATTTTACTGTCACAATTCCATCATTTTCAGATCAAAAAATTTGAATAAGAGAAAAAGGGCTACTTCGATCTTAGCCACGAGTGATTGAGCCACTTCCTTTATCATAAATATCTCCAAATATCCCTTCTCTCCTTAGCTTTTCTTCCTTGGATTTCCGACAAAAAATCACCCAAGAATTCACTTCCAATGCAATGCAAACGCCTATTAGTGTCGAAAGACACAAACAACACGCTAATTTAGCATAAGATGTGTCCTCTCCCATAATTTCAAATCCTTGAAAAACATTAATAATTCCCAACAGTACACAAGCATATCCAACAAAATGGTGGTAGGATTTCCAATACTTTCTAAATTTATGTGTAGTTTTAGGCCTAAATAACAGTGCCAAAGTTTGCAACCAGCCTAAACAAAATGCAGCAAACCCGAGTTTTCGATGCAGCCCGGAAACTCGGCCTGGTGATAGTTCCCCTAGTTTAATCCCAATTGAGAATCCTATTGTTCCTAAGAACACAGCCAAGATTTGTATCCCTGCATGAGCATAGAACCATGCAGGTCCTATGGCTTGTATGTGCCTCAGATATCTTGCGGTGGCCGCCCCTGTTGGCAGCAGAATCCCCCAAGAAATGGCATTGACGATCCCATGTACTATTTTGAGTGTTGTAGGATTGGTATTTGACTTGGCTGATGTGCCTGAAAGGACATCTACTGTTGTTATGGAGGAAAGATCGTTTAACGTGGTTGGATGGATAGTTGGAGAGTAGCCTTGGACATATAGGCCCCGATTCCAAACGAAATGGATATTGGTTTTATTTGTCGGGATCTTTAACATGGCATAGATTTGGATGGTGGCGCCATCATGTATGGTGGCCATACGGCCACCATAAAGGGCGACAGAAGAAGAGAGAACATGGATGTCTAGAGGGCGAGATAGGAGGGCATTTTTTTGGAGCTTGACTGTTGGATCCAGGATGTATGGTAGTAGGACTATTTGACCCGAGCTGGGATCTGGGAACGCGATCAAGGCTCGTGTACCGGTCATCTCGGGGGAAATTGGGTTGATGCCCCATCCGACCCACCCGGAGGGCGAAATGAAGGTTCCAAAGAAGGCTAAATCAAGAGTTGCGTTGTGGGCGTGGAATGACCAAGCTAGGGAAGCTTGTTGAGTAGGAAGCGTGGTGCATTATTTTTCGAAGGTTTTTGAGGCAGTTTTCGTCGTGCAATGAGATGAAAAAGCAACTTTTGCATGAAGGGATAGAAAAACGTGGAATAGCAAGAGGAGCATGATGGTGCAGAAACAATAGCAAGTTGAGTCTAGAAATTGTGGAGTGTGTTCTTCAACATATAATATGCTGAAAGATGTGTTGAAATTTGTCATGTTTCTAGCTATTAGTCCATGTAATGTATCATGAAAAAGACACAATGAATTCTTAACTTAGAAGAGAAGGCAATGTATAATCTAATAATTACTAATCATAATTTAGCATGTTTCAAGCTATGTCCATGTATTAAATCATGAATCATGAAAAAGACTAATTGAATTATTATCTTTGAAGAAACGGCAATGTATAATATGACTGCTATTACTAATCATAAGAAGTGATTGTCTGATGCAATTAGTATAAGTCAAGACTTTAATTCACTTTATGCATTTGATGCACGGACAGTCGGACACTGGTCCACTCTCAATATGGTATTCTGTTGTCATTAATTAGCATGTAATTAAGTTACTAATTAAGGGATATTTGGGTCGATAACCTTCAAATTTTAAAAAAATGTCCTTCGATTTACTAAAAAGTCACTACCATGGCCCGAGCCTTTAAATATACCATAATAGAATGGTAATGGATTATGGATTTAGGGTCTAGGGTTAAGAGCAGTACCTTGAGCACAGCGTCAAGCGACACTACCCTGAATCGCAAATCCATCCGTGCAATGGCCATTATACACAATAGGGTTGAGTAGATTTATTTGAATTTGGTCCATGTCATTGTTGGATTAATCTAAGAATTAATTTTACTTACAGATGAGGATACAGGCAAAACAAAATGAATTAAGACAAGTTGTAAAATAAAACATTGAGTTAATTTATTTATAGAACAGACCAAAAACACATTGGATTCAAATTTCAATGAGAAGCATCTTCTTCTGCACAGAATTTTGTGTACTCTTTTGCCCCCATTAATGACCCCAATTCTGATGGATCACTTGGCTTCACTTTTATCATCCACCCCTCCTCATATGGACTTGTATTGATCTTCATTTCATGGCATGACAAAATAGTAATTCACACAATATAAATCTCTCCATGCCCAAAAAAGTGAAAAACAAGAAATAATGGTCATTTATGTTACACGAGTGTCATTAATTGCAAACAAGAGTTGAATTATAAAGATGTGAAAATTTAATAATAATATGGATTAAGAAAGTTCATCATGTTACCAATCCGGGAGAGTCGGCTAGCTTTGAGTTGACCTCGATGACTTCACCTGAGATCGGAGAATTGATGTCGCTGGTGGCTTTTACGCTCTCCACGGCTCCAAAGGAGGTTCCTTTTGTCACTGACTTACCGGATTCCGGAAGGTCCACGAACACCAATTCTCCTAAATGATCCTGAACACATAGAATTTTAATGACCATATGTAAGACGTTTTTTCAATCTTTTGCAACGCTAATGTCACTTTGTATTAGCTGGATTTTCACCACTTGTTTCATACTTCTGAAAACTTTAGCAAACATGACAGTGTTTTCAGGTTATTGTTAGCAAATTAATCATAAGTAGCTAATTGGTAAAATCGAACGAAGTACAATGGGATTATAATTTCATTAATTTCGCTTGATATTAGTTGCAGCTACAGTTTTCTTGAACCTACCTTAGATTATTAAAAAAAACTCAGGACCGGCTACTGTTACTGTTGAAAGATTGTCGGAATGGAGGAGCTATAGAGATTATCTAGCCCACCAAAATCTATCTCTGGATCTTTCCATGCTAGTTGATGTACCCCTGAGACAATGGATACAAGTACTACAAAGATGGTTCCATTGATAGGGGAAAATTGTTGGAAATTTGTGGTTAATGAATTGAAATTAAGAAACAAAGAAATGATGCTTCGAAATAGTGTATTTTGATGATGTCTCATGAACTGTATTTTGATGATGTCTCATGAACTGTTATATAAACAACTTCCCCATATGAATTTAAGGACAATTTTCTGCGAGATTAACAACACATTTTGTAAAAATCAAAGATTAAAAGTGCATTTGCATTCATATTCATACTTCATCCTTAAAGAGAGTTTGCGACATTTGTGGATGTTGAACTTGTGATTTTTAGTGCTACCATCACAATAAGTAATTGTATCTTGGAAGAAGATTGCCGTAATCCAAAAGCACCGTGAGTAGAGAAAATTCTTCTTAAGTAGATATTATTCAATACTAGCCTCGACTTGATTTCTCTCATCATTATATTTCCATCCCCGCAGTTTAAACTCGCAGAAGGCGCTAGACGAAAGCATGCCAACAAAAACAAGTGGTTCTACATGGAGAAATATATATCATACTTCTTTCTACTAAATGCTTTAACAAATCACTCGACGGTTTCCACTGATGGTTCATATATCTCATAATAATTCGACCTTAGCAACGGGATCATGTTTGTAAGACAACTCAGTTTCAGCATATGGCGAGGCGGATATGACAGTAGCTCTCCATTCTTTGAACAAATTCCTCCCTTTCACTGAACCATTGGCTGAGGGTGGTGAATGATTTGCTATACTCAAAACGCATTTAGCAATCACTTGAGATGGTTGGTTCATCGGCCAGGATGTTCGCCTAAGGGAGCAAATGGGAAGTTCATAACTCACCTTGAGGACAATGTGATTTTGAAGGAGATTGGAATGATACGACAGTGGAAGCATCTTAGTCACAGAAAGATATACTAATCAATTTGTTATCAGATTTCTAAGTTATTGTTGGCAAATTCATCACTTAACAAGAAATAAATGATTTTCCTTTGCCCAATTTCTCATCTTCACTCTGTTTCTTCCCCATTTCTCCCCTTCTTTTCCAATTTCTAACTCCACAATTACCCCACTCAATCTTCCTTCTCAATTTCTATGAGTAAATAATCACCCCAACAGTGAATTCTCGACACCAATTCGCTTTAAACCACTCGCCATGACCATTATCACAATATTACTTAAAAAACTAAAATAAAGTAGTCCTCCAAACAGTTATGGATGAAGGAGGAAGCATTGATGATCTATATATGGTTGAAGAATGGAAAATTGATCGAGTCAGACCCTACACAGATTTGAATTTAAAATGATGTCCATAATGTAATGTGTTTTCAGTTAAAAAGTTCAGTTTTTTTAACATAGGGAAGATAATAAATTTAAATGACCGGAATAAAACCTGAGCATGGTCTGTAATTCCAACAATAGCCACAGAGCCCTCGTGCTTCACCCATTCATGCGAAGAGCAGTACTTGAAACCCTCCAGCACTGCAAATTAACCCCCATTTCCAATTATTCATTACACATAAATTGAATTTACATAAAAAATGTAATAGAATAAGAGTGAATAAATTTACCAGTGGAAAGGCTTCTGGAGAGTGAGAAGGCGGGAGAAATGAGAGGGTATGAAGAATAAGCATTGGCAGTGGAGACTTTAAGAGCATTTGCGGTGGAAGAAGCCCACATTCTGAGCGCCATTTTTGAAGTATTATTATCTGCTAAACGAATCTGCTGGCTGGTTTTGAACTGAGTGGCTGTGGGAGGGATTGAATTGAACGTTAGAGTTTAAGCATATTTGGTTATCTTTTACGAATGGTGGACACTGAAAGCCTCGTCCTTTGGAAGCGTCGCTATAACAATTGCAAGGTTTGTCACCCAAACCTATTTTTTTATTTAGAAAGAAGTCTACTCGCGTATTTTGGATTTTGGTCATTTAAATAGTCAAAGTTTGATTTTAATCTAATAAACTAATTTTTTTTACGTTGAAATTCACCATCTATTGAAGTACTCACAAGTCATATAACATAGATCATGTTAGCAATATCTGACACGTAACGTTATATAAACAATATTAGACGTCATATCAGCACTCTCGACTAAAAAGAGCTAAAGTTATTGAAAAAAAAAACTTATTAGATTGAGACTAAATTTTGACTAATTAAATCACCAACTCCCAAAATAAATCAATTTAGTAGAATACACATCGAGTAGACATTTTTTGAAAACGATTTTTTTTTTTTTTAAAAAAAAAACATCACCACTCTTTAGGCCACATTATTACCAATTCGACCATGACATTAATTTATGGTCGAAATGGTAAATAGCATTTCACGTTTTTTTTTTGGTACATGTAATGACGTTTTTTTTCTAATTTTCATATTTATTATCCTATTAATTTATCAATATATAATAAATTTTTATATAAAATATGATTTTAAATATTCTAAATTCTTGTATAAAATATAATAATTAGAACGTTTTTATCCCATCAAATATTATATTTAAATTTTATTGTATCACATTTTGAGTTTTTTTATAAAAATAAAGTTATTATGTTGAGGTGTATTTGAAAAATAATTAGTCTTTGAGCTTCGGCCTAGCATGCTGGGTAAAAATTCACTCCTGTTTTGGAGAGATTTGTGTTAATTCTCATGGTATACGGATAAATTTTTATTCAAGGTATATAAAAAAAAAAAAACCCTAAATTCAAAATTAGGTCCTTCAGTTTCTTTTAGTGTCCAAAACCAAAAATCACTATCTGGAACAATCTTCTGTCTGGAAGAAAGGACACGATATTGATAGATTTTCCGGGCATAACCAAATTTCACATTTCACGCACTGAAACTTTTGCGAATATTCACCATCAACCTATTCTCTGAACATACACCGTAAGCTATTTCGTTATTCATCTTTTGCTTTATATATGCATTTCTGTTTTGTGAAGATGCCATCTATATGTATGAATTTTAAATGAAATTAGGTAATTATGATTAAAATTTAGTTTTTTTGTTATTATGAATCAGGTGTGTTGTTCTCGTGGAGTAGTTTCACTAATTTGGAATTTACCATGTTTTTTTTTTTTACTGAATTGTGCTCATATTAGAAATTTTTCATTTGAGCACCTAGGTTTATTAGCATAATGTTATAGTTTTTGCATTGCCTTCGCTTTATGAAATTATACCCTATGAAGATTATGGTTGGACTGAGGGATAATGCTAGCATTTTGAATCTTTATTTTTTTAATTCATTATTTTGATCACAAAGAAAAAGTTTATTGGAAAGCAAAACTAATGAAGTATTTGCATACGGCAAATATTACGATTTTCATTATTTTAAAAAATAACAAATTGTTATGTTTTAAAATGATAAGTGAAATTTTCAATTTAAATTCATAGCAAAATCAATCTTTCCTAACATATTACAAAGGAAAAGTAAAGGTTGCTAGTGGATTACCGTCGTAGACTTAGTGTCATAATCCACGAAATCTTTCTTTGAATTTTATTCAATTGCCTAAAACAAGTGATTTTTATTCAGGGGTTACAGTTATCCGAACAATTGTTAATTCAGTGGTGACTGACTGTGAATATGGTGTAGATGATGGCATTGGCAACTCATCAGTTTCAGGTGATCATATCTCTCCATATCATAATTGATGGATGCTAAAGATAACAAGCTCTAAAAATTTGAAGTCCAAATTAAGAAAAAGTTAATGCAGTTTTATTTATTATTTTTTAAATGAGTATAACATGGATTGTTAGACTGGATAAATGCTTTAATGCTTAATGTGCATTTAGGTTTCATGCAATATGATGTTACTCTTCACATAGTCCTTTCTAACTGTGAATTTCCAACATTGGTCATGACTTCTCGGTGCAACGTTATACAGGCCAATGAGGTAAAGTACTCTGTTAACAGAGAGCACTTCTTATGATATTAACAAGACTCTATCTCACAGCTTCCCGACGTCATTTGCATGAATCTTCTTTATCCTCCCTACCATATTGTGACCATCTTTTGTATATCCTATAAAGATGAATCTTTTTTGTTAATCGATTCTGAGCGAAGACTTTATATGCTTCAATTGTGCCACTAAACAGAGTTTCAATTGTGTGAAAGTAGAGATCCTCTGACCGGTTTATTTAAATATAGTAGCCCTCGAGTTGCCATAATTGAGCGACTACAAAGTGTTTTTTCCGTACTAAATATGAAAAGATTATCTTCTTGACATTGTTCAGGGTTCTTATTGTTCTTCCCTCTCCCTGCCTTCATCTTGGAGCAGAGAAAGGAAGTTAAAATCTTTTGCACCATCATTCCTTCCAGTTGGGCGGAAAGATTGCCTCGTCTCTTTGAAATCCATATCTCGTTTGAGGTAAGCACTTGTGTGCATCTATCTCTGAGTTCATGTTTACATATTTTCGAGGATGAAAAATCCCACAATTTAAGTGCTATTCAAGAGGAGCAGTTTATGTTAATGTTGGTATGTGGTATAGATAGGTCCAATAATGAAAGTTCAGACCTGGACCTGTCATATGTTCGTGCTATTTATCTTATGCGCGTAGTCGTGGATGTGCACATTTCTGATGCTTGATGGTTTAAGTGCTTCCATGGAGTGTTCAATTGGTATCATGCTATTTCTTCAAATTCTCAAGTGTTTCTTGTGGTTTTGTGGTATATAGTCATAATATGACCATTGAACGATTTATAGATATCACAGGTGTTCCTGCCGTATCTTTGCTAATCTTTTAGGTGAAGTGACCTCAAGTTCTTGTTACTGAACTGCATAATCCTTTGCTTCCTAGACCTCTAAGAATTCTACCTTGATTTATTGGTGGATTCTACATGTGTCTACAATTACACCATGAAATTCTATATCGTTCTCAAGAGTGTAATGCTAGACTCTTTCTGTTGTTTATAACATAAATGATCAAATATTTTCTTGTAGTGTAGGAGCTTTTCTTTTGCATGGACCAAAATCAAAATCACTTAAAATATCAGCTTTCAAAGGTAGCAGTAGGCATGATGATTCTGGAAGCCCAACTAATGGTTCAAAGACTGTTAAAGTTCCTTACTTGCAACATGAGAGCAAAGAATCCACAGTGGAATCTTCAAAGGCTGCCTTGGATGAGATGACCGCTAGATCACTAGCTATGAAAAATTTATTCAAGAGCTGGTTGACGCTACTGCGTACACCATCACAAACCCAACCAATGGAGGAAGTTATTGAAGAGCCTTTTTCAACAGAGACATCTGAATTGCGAAGTACAAAACAAATCAAAGGAAAAGGTGAAATCTTGAAGGCAGTTTGGTGCTACTTCTGGGCCTTGGATGCGACGATTAAGATTCCATTGTTGATATTGTAAGCATTGTCATATCTCTCTGTCGGGGATTATGTCTAGTAACTTTTTTCATCCTTGATATTATTTCACCATATCATAGATGTTTTGTAAGTCGCGAAAATAAACCTCACACAAGTTTAACAATCAAGATAGAGGGAAATGCACATTATTTAGCTGTTTTTATATCTTAATTGGTTTCTCTCTGTAGCTGTTCTCTCTTCAAGATTTTGGTCTATATTTGCTAGTTGTAGGTCGAGTCGAACATGAAACTTTTACTTATATATAGATGCCCCAGTTTTTTTCATACATCACATTCACAATACCATGAAACACTGCTGATGATTTTCACTTGATCTGTTTGCAGTACACCGCTATACCTCGCTGTGAATGTTATATATGGTTCGGAAGTCTCAAAAGAATTGACTCCACTTTGGATTCTTGGACCATTAATTGTCGCTCTCTACATTAAGATGTTTCGGGCAATATGTAGCCTTTATGTTTTCAGCTTCAAGCAGACAGTGAAGATAGTGAAAAATCTGCCTGCCTACTGCCTGCTGGCATACGATTACATTTTTCGTGGGAAGCTAAAAGAAGCCATTCGAGCCCACATATGGAAACCTGTGATGGATATAAAAAACATTAACTATAGTGAGGTAACTAAGAGAATATTAAAGAATTTGCAAGGCTGGTTGGTTGAGAAATACCTCGATTATGTTGAATCGATATGGCCATACTATTGCCGAACGATCAGGTTTTTGAAGAGGGCGAATCTGATATAGCTTTTCAGACTTCTCTTTGATGAATTAGAGATCACTTCTTAGTACCCCTTTTTTTGGTTTTGCTCTGATATTTTGCGGCTGAAATATTCACAACCCAAGCTCGAAGGCCAACCCTGTTTCAGCTGGTTTCTTCCCTCGAGCAGTCGAGAGAAGAAGGAATAGGATCGGAATTGATCAATAGATTTCTCGGACAAAAGGACCCACCCTTATTCTGTATGGGACGTGGAAGATTTACTATCGCACTAGGTTTATTGCAATTTCCTCAGGTTATAACCGAACAGAGATATAGCTGATTGCACAATTTCAATAAGAAATCATACATTTGTACTTGGTTCTTTGTATAACTTGCTTATGAAGTAAACCTAATTTGCCTTTTGAGGGGAATTATTATTTAACCTTCTGCAACGTTGAGTTTCTCTGAAGTAGCATTTGGATCAATGGGCATTATAAGGTTGCGTTTCTCTTGATGTGCTGGACGGATGAATTTAATTTATAGGAAGAAACGTGACGAGAATAAACTTCAAACTTATATTTGAAATGACGCATATACAAGTATGATTTTGTCCTTATGCATAAGTTTGTCTAAATTAGTAGATGAAGAATTTAAAATTTATCAAAATTAAATCTATCCAAAATAAATTTAAAATCATGGATTTGAAATTTTCAATTTATTATTTCATGGACTTGAATGCCACTTGAATTTAAAATCATCACTTAATATATGCATATTCAGATTTTATTTAAGAACATCAAATGATAATTAAACACAAAATCAAAGGTATCCAAATAGTCCTAGTAATGAAAATACTGAAGAAAATCAAATCACTAGCTGAGAGCGATGCTTTCTATCTTATGAGGTCAGCGAAACTCGAAAATGCCCCCAACTGACATGACGCAGTGGTAAAACAATTGGAGGATAACAAGATGATAGTGTCTTCGAACTCATTCGTGTCTTGAAAGACATAATTATTCTGGAAAGCAAGTCATATATGAGAGACAAGATTTATTGTGGACAAGATTTATTGTGGAATGTAAGAATCATGGAAGACATGATCAATTATATGTAAGTCGAAGGATTGTGATTGATTTGGCCTCGAACGTCTATTCCAAGTGTATAAAAACAGTGACCGTATCCAGGTTTACCTGTGAGGCGAACTAGAGGAAAATATTGCCCTCTCTTAGGATTAGTTGGACAAAGTCTGGATACCTGAGATTAGGGCTGATTAACGGGCCGGGTAAATCCGAACCTGGCGCGAAAGCGAGCCGGTTAGCCAGGTTCAGAACCGAACCAGGCTAACCGATTTCGAACCCCTCCGAAACCGGTAGTCTACGAATCCGGATCGTTTCTTCGGTTTTGAGATCAGCTTATAAATGTAGAGGTCAATTAGATCGGTTGGTTAGAGCTTCTTATTCGATCACGCGATGTCGTGTGTTCAAAACCTACTTTTACCCAAGTTTTTGCATCAAAATTAAAATAAAAAATAAAATTCAAATTAAAACAGGTTCCGGGTTGGAACCGATCCACCCAGAACCGGATCCAGGAATTACCAGATCCAGGATCGGCAGTTTCTAGATCGGATCGGACAGGTATAGAAATTTGGATATATTATTTTTTTATATTTTTAATCATTTATTACCTTCGAATTTCCTAACTACTGAAAAATAAAAGCTGGAGCCGAAGGCCGTGTGGTCCTGTGTTAAGTACCAAGCATGACGAATCCCAGCAATAACAGAGCAGCCGCTTTCTTTACTTCCACTAACCATAAACCCGTAGCTTAAACCCTCCGAATTCCAGCATTTTGCCTCAACTTTTCACATGGTATCCAAAATCGTCCGCAAAAATCAAATGGGTTGTTCTTAATATCATGAAATATTCTGCCTTTTTTGCTTTTCGGCGGTAGTTATTGTTTACATTGTTTCCTTCCTTCTGGGTTTGTAGGAATGTTACTTAGAATGAAATTTGGTTTTTGGTATTCTTGTGTTTCTACTTCTTTTTCTCCACCTATTCAAAGGACGGACACTTTGAAGGTATTTTGTTGCTCTTTGTTTCTTGATTATACTATGTTAAAGGTTGTTTTTATTGCGATTGTTGTAAACCTGATTTATCTGGATTTTTGTTGTTTGGTACGGTTTCAGTTGTTTTCCAGTTCCATGTTTATGCTTTAGCAATCTAAATTTGCAAGAATTGAAAGTTATTTGACTTGACGATGCTATGCATTCTCTATCCCAGCTTAAAACATTCAATGATTCAATATTGGGTTCATCTCCCTGGAATTTTTTTGTTGGGTTGGTGGAATGAATTTACTCGATAGGAAAATTGTAGCAAATGTCTATTATATGGGATGTAGAAAGGTCATAGGGTTTAAATATGTTGAAGTGGAACAATGAAAAAATGATAGAAAGAATATGCCACATTTGATAACTGATAAACAAAACATCTTGGATAGTATCTAAAGTCTAGACCAACATAGTAGCATCTACACAATAAGATTTCTGACATTTTTTTGGTTCTCATGGTTGTATCCATTTTGACCGTTGATATATCATCTTGGATTAGTAAGTTTGTCATTGAAGTGACCATCTTCGCACTTAAATTATGTAGGTGGCCTCCTATCAAGAGTATAATTCCATACTCCATTTTTCACCATAGGAATAGAGGTGTCAAACGGGTCGTGTCGTGCGGCACGGCACTATGCGTGTTGTGCCATGCCGGCACGGTTTGGAAAAATGGCCATGCCGGCATTTCAAGTTTTTTTATTTTTTTTTATATTTTTGACTTTGCATAATTATGCCGATCGATTGGTCAAGCACAATTTTTTTGGCAAGCATTGTTACAGCATTTACCGATCGATTGGCACTACACCAAAAAAAAAAATCTACGGTACCGCGCCGTGCCGGCCCACCAGCCGGCACCCTATGGCCCGGCGCAGCACGACACTGTAGCAAAATGTGCCGTGTCGTGTCGTACCGTGCTGTGCCTCTTGCCGTCCGCTCCGTTTGACATCTCTACATAGGAATGATTAAAATTTTGTCACTTAATTTCACTATATTTAGTTAAATATCACTTTTCTGTCCTAGGAACGAGAAGGGAGTAAGTTCTGAGCTTCTCGTTTAAACTTTCATAATTTAATTGTTTCATTGAGTCGAGATGTTGGGATAAAAAAAATATATAGTTTCCAAAACTTGCCCCATCTCATAGCCAAGTAACCCACTTCTATTGAGATCCCGCCATTTTTTCTCTCTAGTCCAGATTACTTTATTTTCAAGTAGTGCTCAATCAACATCGCCTCCTAGACCGCATCACTGCTTATCATTCTCCAAATGTGCATGTTGGACAGTTTGGAGGTCTGTTCCATAGGATTTTGAATGAGAACATTGAAAAAGCACGTTGAAAATCTGATTCAAAAATTCTAGCAAATGTTTATTACATGGGATGAAAAATATGCTCCATTTAGTATTATTGATAAGCAAGATATTTTGGTATCTGAACCAGGACAATAGTATCTATACAACATCCTTTCTAACACTTTTTGGTTATCATGGTTGTATCCATTTTGGCCGTGGACAATTTCTGACATTTTTTTTCCATTTCGTGACATAAAAAACTTTCATGTGTAAATGTTACAGACTTACAGTCATTTCTTCTGTTGAGGTTTCTTCTGATTTCAATTTGTTTCTAAATTTCTCATTTGAAGGTAGGTTTTGTTGTTTGTTTCCTTTACTTGGTCTGAACAATATTTTTAACACGAATTCACATGATTCCCTCAAAGAAAGGCATCTTCTAATATTTGTCTTTTGGCCTTCAGTTGATCCCCCGACTAGTCCTTTTTGACCGCTGGAGTTTCGACACAGAAATATTAAAGGTAGCTGTTGCTTTGTTAAGTTGTCAAAACGATAATTTCACACAAGATGAACTTGAGATATGATTCTGTCCCTTTTTTTGCCAACCACCATTGCAGTAGCTTAGCTTTCACAAACCAATAAACCTTTCACAAATTTGAAACATCTCAAATTATAATGATTAGAGGATCTCGTTGGTAATGTGTTGTTCTGTGTTTGAAGCTCACTTATCCTAGGATAATTCGACTTGTTATTTTTGGCACCTTTATCTTTTAATATCTATTCTATTTGAGATCTTGCTAGGATCATCCTGGTTATTAATTTTGTAGTTTTTTTTCAAGTTGTTGATTCATTCCAGCTCACACAAAGGAAGCTAAAAGGAAAAGATAGCTTATTAAAAAGGCAGTGCATTCGCTACCTTTGAAGATGAATCATACAATTATCTTCAACCAGATAATTTCGGGCAGGAAAGCCCAAATCCTCCTGCTAAAGATGATATCGCCAAAGATGCTTCATATCATCATATTGAGAGAACTGGGGGAAAGCCCGGATTTATTTCATTTTATGGACATACACAAAGAAGTGAGAATGAGAGTACTGTTTCTAACAATGATATTCGAGGACTCTTTGTTGACTGGTAGGTTAAGTTCTTATTTGACACTTGGTACAAATAAAATATCTTTGATGATGGTAGGTTAAAAATAATCATGCGACTTGAAATTTATTCCAAGTCTTACCATATTGGGGTTACTGGTTATCCCAGATACTTGTTAGATAATTTGACTTATGATGAACTTTTCTGTAGAAATTATTCAATTTAGTTTTTTGCAGACTTTCTAATATTGTTCTTCACGGAGGCCCTTTTCTACTGTGGAGTTGCTGGTTTTCTTCTCCTAGTGGATCGCCTAAGGAGGCCTCTGAATCCAGTTTTTGCTGCAACAACTCAGATCCTTGCCCCTCATCTGGGAAACCGCATTGCATCTGTTGCTGTTTTGGTTCTTAGTTTGACAATTCCAATGGTGACAAAGGGGTTAGTCTGGCCATGGACAGGTCTTGCAGCTTCCGCTACTCTTGCTCCTTACCTAGTTGGCATTATTGTCCAATTTGCTTTCGAGCAATATGCAAGATACGTAAAATCTCCTTCTTGCCCTGCCATTCCCATAATCTTTCAAGTAAAATTCTTAATTCTTTAATGCCATCGAAAATTGATTCAAATTTGTTTCAAGACTCAGAATTTCCCTTGAAGCATTCTATTCTATGCTCTCTTTAAGCACTGTTGCAGAATAAAACTGATGGCTACTTATATACTTATTTTTCGACTCTACAAAGGTTTATAGGTTGCATCAACTGAATCGAGCCGCAAAATTGGTGACAGCCCTCTCTTTCACGGTGAGAGGAGCTGAGATGACATCATGCAACATGGCTATAAACCGTTCCTTAAGTACACTTCTGAACGTCCTTCAGTTTCTTGGCATCATCTGTATCTGGTCACTTTCGAGTTTCATCATCAGATATTTTTCCATCACCCACCACTCCTGATCGGTAAGAACATGAGGGAATATGAACCTCGCCTCATCGTCACCTCTCCAGACATTATCTGACATACAGTTAAGACTGCATAGACTCTCAAAGTTAGCATTTGATATCGTTTTTTCCCTACGCATCGCTTATAAACCCATGATTGAAAGAATTACTATTTTCCACCATTTAGCATACTCAACATCCTCCTATTAAAGATGAGGCCCCCTAATAACAAGGCCGATTGTAGTTTCTTAATGCATCGTACTATTTCTGGGCTAGCCTCTGATGATCTTCGACGTTTGGGTGTTCGGGAATTTTCAGAATGCTTTCTTGTATAGTTTCTTTTAAATTTTTCATCATGGTCTTCTGGAGAAGACATTTTTAGTTGAAAAAGCTAACTCTTTGATGGATTTTCCCGTTTCCGTAACTGTAATGTGACGTTGCTTTCTTTTATTTGGCATTAATGGATCAATGTATGCTTCTTTCATATGCAGTTTTTGAGGAATGAGCAAGTGCTTAAGTTTTAAATGATTCATTAGTTGTGATGATCTCTAGTTTAACATTTGATTCCAAATTTGGATACCTTTGATTCCAAATTTCAAACCTCCATACAACCACCTTGACTGTGTCACTACTGTTGTGAAATTCGCTAAAGTGAGTTCTCTCATGCTCCCTGGGCTACATATCTGGAACTTGGATCTTCTGACCTCTCTTTTTGACTTAAGAGGTTCGGAATGCTATCCTTTGTGTTCCTATTCTTCCTTCCGAGGAACACAATGCTTTGGTGTGGATTCCCTCGAGTAAAGGAGTCTTCTCCACCAAAAGCGCTTACCTTACAGATCAAGCTCATAGATTTATGTCGACGGATACCACTGGGAACGCTAGGAAAGCCTCTATCTGGAAACTCAAAATGCATGAGAGACACAAGCTTTTCCTATGGAAGTTAATAGCCAATGTGTTCCCAACTCGCTCTCGCATTCGCTTGATTCTCCCCATTGATGACGCTTGCTGTCTTCTTTGTGGCCACTCTGAAGAATCTCTTGATCACTTATTTTTACACTGCCCCATAGCCCAACAAGTTTGGTTTTTATCCAAATTGAACTTCAAATTAGTGTCTTTTGCAGGGCGCCCTCTCATGGATTGGATCGATTACTTAATTAAGGGCATCGATTCCCCTTTGGATGGGATTGACTTCCTTGAGTTTGTGATTTTCTCCCTCTGTGCTATGGAGGAAATTTGGAATCTTCGTAATGATATTAGAGTTAACAACAACAAAGTGGATTTAAGCAAACTTATTAATAAAATTTTGATTAAAGCTACGGACCACTTTAGCGTTCAAGCAACGGTTTTCAAACTCATACCTATCCCCCAGACAGTTTGGTCCCCACCTGATTTTGGATCACTTAAAGTTAATTCTGATACTGCTTTCTATGCAGGTAAATCTGTAGCTGCTTGGATTATGAGGGATCATACGGGATCAATTGTTAGGGCCGAAACCTCGATTACCTGGGCCTCGGATGCACTGGCAGCGGAAGCTAAATCGTTGCTCATAGCCTTGGAATATGCACATGAGTTTCAAATTTGCAATATATCATTTGAATGTGACTCAGATGACACAGTAAGACAAGTTCTCAAAGTCGATCCGGTCCCAAGTTGGACGGCCCTACCGGACATTGTAGCCGCGCAAAAACTTTTGTTTATGAACCCTTCTTGGACCATCTCCAAAATACCAAGGGATCGCAACGAAGCTGCTCACAACTTGGCTAAATGGTCATATAATGCAAATGTTTTTGGTTGTCTCTCTGCTACTTCCCCTGTGTGGGATAGATTTATCTTTAATCCTCCGTAATAGTTTTTTTTCCTTCTCTCGTTTAGGTTGGTTTGATCATTGTCCGTACTTTTGGTCTCGATGACCATGTAATTTCCTTTGATGTTTTAATGCAATTCATTTACTTAGCAAAAAAAAAAAAAAAGATCTCTAGTTTAACATATTGTATTTATTAACTTTTTCATGTTATTAATTTTAACAAATTGAATTAAATGTCAACCTTATTCTGAATTTCTCTAATAAACAAATATTGAACTCGTTAAAGTCAACTCTGTTTCCATGTGTATCCAAATTTCTCTAATAAAAAATATCTGACGCATGTGCGTGAACCGACCTGATATTTTTTTTATGGTTCTTGTAGTTTATCACAATCTATTGGGATTAAAGACTTAGTAATTATTGTTGATAATGAATATTTAAGTTGAGATATGAAATATTGATATTTAGTGAACTATATTGAACATTCTTAAATGTGAACATTAATTATTTTTTCAATAATTATATGAAATTTATAATTTTTAGGGTTGGATGATAGAAATTTCTATTTGCACATGTTAAATGTAGTACCAGTAGGGTCGACCGAGGTCCAAAGACAAAATTTAGCCCGGTCTAAAAATCCGGCTTAAACATGTTAGTCAAGCCCAATACCTGTCGGCAGTTCAATCAATAACGAGTACCAAGCCGGCTTGGTATAATTCGTCGGGTTAATGCTAAAATAACTTGTCCGAATAACAATCGAACTTAATCGGGTCGGACTTAATCAGTCCTTTTTTCATCGGATGAGACCGTATTTTTGGGTTTTCCGGTTACGATCTTTGCGGCCACCTTTCCTAAAAATACAACGGCTAAGTTAATTGCATGCAACTTTTGGTATATATATATATAATTTTTTTTTTTTTTGAAAAAAAAAATATTTGGTGAAGGTATAAAATAATAAATCAAATAAATGTTATTTCTTATCCATATATTATCACACCTTAGCCTGTAAACCAGAGATTAGTTTTCTTATCTACCTAATCCACAAACCGTTTTTATATTTAAATTTCTCATCTTTAAACAAATATGATGTAGACAAAAAAACATTACCAACTATCAAATTAATAATGCAAGAGGAGCATAATTGAGATTGACTTATCACACTAACAAATAAATCAAGAAATGAAACCCAAGGCATAAATCCAAAGGAGAAGGTACATTATTGATGCTTGGGCCTTTGAATTTTATATATATAGCGGAGAATTTACTAGGCGAAAAATAATAATATAAAAAATTAGAAGGTAAAAAAAAATTAAGGGGTCAAAATATAATTTATGAGACTGCAAAAAAATTTCTTTGTTTTTTAGGGAGCAGATACCCCCTCCTTATATTATGCATTCGCCCTACATATATGTTCAAAAAAATATAAAAATTTCTAGAATGATCAATATTCATTCTTATAAATAAATTTACATTTTTTTTCCAAAAAATGTATAGCTTACAACGATGCAACCCACACTTTAAGCCATAAATCACATCATAGCACTAATTTTTTTAATCTATCGATGGACCAAACATCGAACATCACCATGGGACAATTGTGGTCAAAATGTTTTTTTACAAAAATTCGACACTTTAAACAATAGTTCAAAGTAGTTATGTGTATATCGCATATATAAAAAAGAATGTAGACTTGAATTTAGGACCACAAGTTCATAATTGACATGTTGAATTTTTTAAAAGGTAATTTTCCTTTTTGGCCCCCTAACTTTTAATTTTGGTCGGTATTGGGTGATAAGTCCAAAGGGGCTACAAAAATGTTTTGACTGAAAAAAATTTATGGAGAAGACTGACACATGTGTGCTGCCCGACTTGATTCTTTTTTATATGGTTTATGTAGCCTATTTAAATTCATTTGTTTTAAGATTTAATTTGGGTGATAAGTATCTCAAGAAAATGCGGTGAAACTAATCTAACAGGGAGAAAAACATTGTCCTTTTAAAGGGATTTTAGTGGGGCAAACTTTTTTGGATTTTTTCCATCACAAAATGGTTGCCCGTGCTTAGATATTCCAAACTCCTACGCAACTATGTCAAAGAAAAAACACATTTAGACAATCTATCGATCATATGCCATATCATCGATCTAGTAATTATCTCATTAAGTGTGATCAGTTATATAAATTCTCTCGATCCACATGAAAGAAATTTGTCAATATTTTACGTTGGCTGGTTGGCTACCTAACGCAACCATCATCTTTTACCTGGTTTGAGACCAGTCATAATGGAGCTGCCATATACCAAAATATAATTAACATCAATAATACGATTGAATTTACTTTTCTTTTAACTACGAAGTAGTCGAGTATCAAGTTTTGAATCCATGACCTTGATATCAATTGTAGTTCTATTTATAAATTATAACTAAAAATCATTATAAAGAATAGGAAAAATAATATAAAATATAAACATAACTTCTTAAATATGGTCGAGCAAAAGTAAAATTGGTCCCAATAATTGAACAATTGACAAGCTGATTGCTAAGTAGTGCACGCATGTTCTCTATCAAAGCTAATTTCACTATGAAGCTAACTCCTTTGTTTGCACACGTTCGTTCTATGTGAGCAAGAATATCCCCCAGAATATTGATTATCAAGCCAGCTTTGGTGGGCTAATTCACAAAATTGGAATATCTCTCACATGGGTTTGGTTTGTGTTTAGCTTTTCTATGGTAATTTCACGAGAATTGTTATTTGGAAGGTCGGTAGGATAATCTCTCCTTTTCAAATGAATATTTCTTGTACAAAGATTACTTTCATATGTTCATATACATTCATTATTATCTTTGCTAGGATCAATCGCTTGCCATTTTGCTAAAAACAGTAGCTGATAGTAAAGACGCACTTTATTTCCCCATACAATGGCAGCGCAAAACCCCGTACTAAGCAATACATGAGGATTTGCACAATATGAGTGCCAATAGGTCAGGATTTTTAGGTCATAGACGGTGATAAACACTTTATCTACGAGCGCACAGAGAACATGTCATGTAACCCCCAACAATCTTATTTATTTTTATATACAATTCACCACATTCATTAGTCTCTTATGCTAAAAATGCTGGTAAAAGGGAGGGTGGTTCTCTCTTATGTTTCTTTCTTGTATTATAATTGGTATTAGGTGGTGTTTGGTTAGAGTAGGAAAGATTATTTGCTAAATATTAAATCATGAGACAGCATTAGTAATTTACCAAACTAAGCATATGTCGTTTTGGCCCCAAGAAAGAAAAAAAAAGTCGTCTCATAAAATACGAAAGTTATAGTTTTAAAAAATATACAATATTATTTTTTTGAATTTTTTTTTCCATTAGCCTACTCTAATTGGAGTTGTGGGGATGGCTGCATGCACAAGTTTCTTGGTGGTGTGCTCTTTTTTAGGGAAAAAAAAGTCAATAATACTACACAAAATTGCTATTATACTCATCGAAAGAACAAAAATAAATTTCTAGGATGAGCCAGTTGAAATAGAGTCGTCCCCTTCAATGATAAAGAGTGATCATTTTTATTGGTAATTATCCAAAGCATAATTTTCTTGCATTCTATTATTCTTACTCTATGTGTATTAGTCGGAGTTATTGCTAGATGTTTGTATTGTCATTTCTTGGTCGTTTGTTGGGTGGATTGTCTTTATACCAGTTTGTTCTGTTAATATATTCTATGTGTTAAAAAATAATTAAAATAAAATTTGATAAAGGAACATTTTAATATTATTTATCTTAATAAGACAATTCAAATAATGGAATTGTACCAATTAACTTGACAATTGATGAGGTTTTTTGACCTCATCTCTGCAAGTCAAATTAATTAAATATATTAAAGCAGATTCTCAGAATTAATAAATGTATATATTCATCAACCTTTTCCGTATACAATTAGAATTTTTGCTGATATCCTATTGAGTGTGACATAAAGCAAAAGCTTAGGGATATCCCCACCTAATATCTATATCTATATATATATATATATATTAACATAGTTTTTATATATTTTCTAACATGGTCTAGTGGGGGATCCCTATATTTCTCCTATGGTTTTTTTTTAATATTTTTTTTAAAAAAAATTATTCTTCATAATTTCACCTCAAAATCCACTAGAACACATAACTCTATGATTGGTTTTGTGGCACCTCTATCTCACTATAATATATACATAAAAGTTTGATAATTTGATTCATAAACCAAAATATTTTATTATTATTATATATATATATATATATATATATATATTGTGCCATTTTCATTTGATCAAGTCAACACCTTATATGCAATCAACAAATCAATAGATCAATTAATTTCATGAATCAGTCCCACATCATTCATGTCACTCTTTACCACAGTGATTCATTGTCTACATAGGTCAACAGGACTTTTCATGGTATAAAATATGTCCAACAATAATAATATATCAACAAGGTAATCAATGGACTTTTCATGGTATAAAATATGTCCAACAATAATAATATATCAACAAGGCAATCAATGGACGAAAAATACATCACAACAATGTGACGTTTGTGTGTCAAAACACACATTCACTACTATGTCTTTTTGAGAGTCCATAAGCTTACCATTCGTACTCATCTCCACTAGTATATTGGACGAACGTGGCTCGGTTAATAGGTCTTAAGTGACTTGTAATATAAGGCTTCAGCTCATGACTTTCAATGAAAGGGTAGGGCATTCAAAACAAGAGAGTAAGTCAAATATAACATTGTTGCGCCATCTCAACTCAATTTTCAATCCTTTCATTAGATTCATCCAATTTTCTTTGGAGCTCACCCTCTTTTCTCATCATTTTATCATACACCTCATTAATTTCTCATCATTTAAAAACTTGACGTAAGTTTTTTTTTTACCGCAAGCACACGGTTGTCAAGTTTTAGTATAAAAGATGTCGAACCCACAAAGATTGATTATAAAGTTATATCTAAGTACTGAATTAAAATAATCTTTATTTTATCTAAAGAATCGAATGGTTGAGTTGCTTTATGCAAATGATAAAGATCAATTAACTACCAATGATCAAATCTTGAGTTGGAAAAATCAATTAGAGACGAATCAAGGAGTTCGATTTCACTTGTTCATCCACTACACTTATCATTCCTTGATTTCAATATTATGGATTTTCCTAGTTTACTAGCTGATAATTCTTATTTATTTTCTACTCCCTCTCTCGAGTGTTAAGCAGAAGTGATCATCTAACATCAATATTGATATCTCTATCTAAGATCAAATATCAAACAATTGAAATTGCACAGTAATTTCTTTAACGACTTCTATGGAGTTATAGGCATATCAAACACTAAAACTTCCACGATATGAATCTCATCTTTCCTATTCACAACCCCCTCTCTCGAGTGATAGATTACAAATATATCATCATTCAATCTATGTCCAGTAGATCAAAAGCATTAAGAACAGGGAAACACAAATAAACTATATGAAAATCCAAATAAATCAATCAATTCATAATAAGCGTACTTTCAAAATAAGCTACATCGTTCTCCTAGAAAAATAGAGTTAGTTCATGATAGAATGAATTAAACACATAGACATGTTTAAACAATCCATAAAACCAAATAAAAGTTAGAAATACAAAACGATTTAGAAGTTATTCTTCGTTCCCAGATGAACGCTTCCGTTTCGTGATGAAATTTCTACTTTTTGCTCCGAGCCGTCGTCTTCCCTTTTTCTCCTCCTCAAAACCTAGTTCTTTTTTTTTTATTCTGAATGTTCAATCCCTCCAAAAACGTCCCCCTTAGCCCCTAGTCCAAGTGGATCAGTTAAGGAATGTGGGAAAAGTTTCCAAAATTCTGGTGGCGTATTTACGCCGATGATATGTTAAGAATTTGACTTCCCGCGTGATTGACGTATTTACGCCATGGATCTGGCGTAATTACGCCTCCACTGGCATAGCTATGCCTAAAAATGGCGTAAGTACGCCTGATCTAATTCTTCAGAAAATTGCATTTGTCGTAGGATTGGAGTATTTACGCCTCAAAATGGCGTAAGTACGCGTGATCTAATTTTTCACAAATTGCATTTGCCATAGCATTGGCGTATTTACGCCCAATGAAGGCATATAGACGTCTGTCTGTAGGATGGAAAACTTGGAACATAACCAGCGCCCAAAGAGCTTACTACCTTAGGGTCCAGCTCAAGCTGGTCTCCATCTGGCATAGTAAAAAACCGATCACTCACTTGAAATTTTAGGATACGCTAAGAACCATTTCTCACGTATGAAGCCTCGTATTAAAATGAAAATATCTCAAAGTGCCGTGTGAAGATGTCGAGATAGACTTACGAGAACCAAAGATAACAAAATTATATCACATCTGCTCAAATTAAAAAAAGATTAAAAATCATATGTTTCTTTTTTAAAAAATACAAACTTAATGCCCTCTTAATTAAAAATTTTAAGTCCGGATAAGATTAAAAGTGCCACAACTTTTACCAAAATCTCTGAAAAAGGTAAATGGTGAGAGTAATATTAAAGAATGAGTTCAAGCTTTCATGAATATTACAACTATTTACCTTTCTTGAAAAGGTGATTGGGCAGACTACTTATTTTCATGAAGCTATATATAATCTCCATGCTCAGAATTCTTCTTTCTGGGATCGATCCTTTCTTCTCCAAAGTCCAACATGTTTCAATTTTTTGCTCTTCAAATCCTCTGAGTTTGAATTTCTTCTGTTTCTTGCTTACCCTTTGTCAATGGATTTAAGCTCAAAAAATCCAATCCCATGTATCTTTTAGTTTCAGATATTTGACACTTCTGCTACATAAGCTGTTTCTTGTCACATATTTTGAAATGGGACTCTTCCATTTTTGTGTAATAATATTTTCTCTCCCTATTTTTTCAACTTTTTATGCTCCCACTCTAGGAGATGATACCTCTGATTCCTTCTGGCTCCTTAGAATAAAATCAGAATTTGTCGATTCATTCGGAGTTCTTAACAACTGGATTCAAGAAACAAGCATGTGTTCTTGGAATGGAGTCACGTGTTCAGATGATAAAAACAATATTTTGTCTCTAAATCTGTCCCATTCCGGCATAAGAGGCTCCATGTCTCAAGAATTCTCAAAGCTCATTTTTCTTGAAAATTTGGACTTATCAGCAAACTCTCTCACAGGCCCTATTCCTTCTGGGATTGGAAATCTCCAAAACTTGAGGGAATTGAAGCTTTTTTCGAACTCTCTCACCGGTACTATCCCTGAAGAGCTTGGCCTCTTGAAGAAGCTCCAAGTTCTTCGGGTAGGAGACAATTTTCTGACCGGCCAAGTGTTACCGAGTATCGGTAACTTGACTGAGTTGCAGGTGTTAGGCCTTTCTTATTGCCTGCTTAATGGAAGTATACCGAAAGAAATTGGAAATTTGAAGAATCTCAAGTTTCTTGATTTGCAAAAGAATAGCATTCGTGGAGTTATACCAGAAGAGATTGGTGAATGCGTAGAGTTGCAGAACTTTGCTGCATCAAACAATAGGATAGAAGGGGTGATTCCTGGTTCAATCTCCAATCTTGAATCACTTCAAATCTTAAATTTAGGAAACAACAGCCTTTCTGGATATATCCCAGTTGAATTGAGCCGGCTTTCGAGTTTGAAGTACTTGAATTTGCAAGGAAATGAACTAGGAGGTGAAATACCAGTGGAGCTCAACAGATTGGTTCAGTTACAGACACTGGACTTATCCTACAATAATCTGTCAGGGATTATTCCTTTACTCAACTCCGAGTTAAAGAATCTTGAGGTTTTAGTTCTGTCCAGAAATATCTTAACAGGTACCATTCCGGACAACTTTTGCACCAGAAACTCATTTTTAAGCAAGGTTTTTCTTGATCAGAACGAGCTATCAGGGAACTTTCCTTTGGAGATTTTGAATTGTTCATCCCTTCAACAGTTGGAACTCTCTGGAAACAACTTTGGTGGGCCACTACCGCCGGATCTTGACAAGCTCGGTGGCCTTACTGATCTTTTGCTCAACAACAATAGTTTCACAGGGATTCTACCTCCTGAGATTGGAAATTTGAGCAACTTGGAAAGTTTAATCCTCTTTGATAACATGCTCACAGATGAGATTCCAGCAGAAATCGGAAGACTGCAGAAATTGCGTGTTTTGTACCTTTATGATAACCAAATGTCAGGAAACATTCCAAGAGAGCTAACAAATTGTATGAGCTTAACTGAGATTGATTTTTTTGGAAACCATTTTTCGGGAGCCATCCCCCCAACAATTGGGAAGCTTAAGAATCTCGTTATCCTTCAACTGAGGCAGAATGAATTGTCCGGCACTATTCCATCAAGCTTGGGATACTGCAGAGAGCTTCAAAGGCTTGCTTTAGCTGATAACAAGCTCTCGGGATCACTTCCATCGACGTTTGGGATGCTTTCCAACCTGTTTCTCATAACTCTTTACAACAATTCACTGTCAGGTCCACTTCCTGAATCACTCTTTAATCTCAAAAGGCTTAAAATCATCAACTTTTCGAACAACAAGTTTAGTGGAAGCATTTCTCCCCTTACCAGTTCAGATTCTTTAACAGTTTTAGACTTAACGAACAATAGCTTCTCAGACAGAATTCCCCCGGAACTAGCCATGTCTAAGAACCTGATTCGTATTCGCCTTGCAAACAATTTTCTTGTTGGTAATATCCCCTCTGCGTTTGGCCAGCTTAAAGAGCTTCGTTTTCTTGATTTATCGTTCAACAATCTCACCGGGTATCTTGATGAAACCGGGCTTTTAAACTTGAGGAATCTTGGACATCTTCTCCTCAATAATAACCAATTTTCTGGGATGATACCAAAATGGTTAGGAAGCATTCAAGAATTAGGAGAACTTGATATTTCATCCAATAACTTCATTGGTACAGTTCCACCTGAAATTGGAAACTGTTCCAGATTGCTTAAACTTTCTTTGCATAGCAACAGATTATCAGGTTCCATCCCACCAGAGATTGGAAACTTAAACCTTTTAAACGTCCTGAATCTCAGAAAAAACGAGCTATCCGGTTCAATCCCTCCCACAATCCAGCAGTGCAAGAAACTATACGAGCTCAGGCTCTCAGAAAACAAGCTATCCGGTCCCATACCTCCCGAGATAGGCACGTTAAGCGAGTTACAAGTCATTTTAGACCTGAGTTTCAACCAACTTTCTGGTGGAATCCCTTCATCTATTGGAGACCTAGTGAAGCTAGAAAGATTGAATCTTTCTTTCAATCAACTCGAAGGCAAAATCCCATCTTCACTCGGAAAGTTATCAAGTCTACACAGACTTAACCTGTCAAACAATCATCTCCAGGGCCAGCTTCCTTCAACTTTTTCAGGATTCCCACTTAGTTCTTTTCAAGGAAATGTGAAACTATGCGGCCCACCATTAGTTGCTTGTTCGGAATTATCACTACACAAGAGAAAGTGGCTATCAGAATCTCAAGTAGCAGGCATCATAGTGGCCATCGTGTTCACTTCCACTCTAATATGTCTGTTCTTCATGTATATCATGCTTAGAATCTGGTGGAACTGGAGAAACAACGTAGCTGTTTCTTGCTCCGAAAACGGTGATTTCGAGTACAAAAAAGAAGATGAAGAATGGGTTCATGGAGAAGAGATTATCAAGAGTAGTGATCATCAGTTTTGGAACTCAAACAACATAGCATTGGTACAGGCACAACCAAAGCAAATCTCTGAAGAAACCTGTATTTTTCAATTCAAGTTGAGTTCAAGTAGTTCTGAGAATCCTTTGGTTTGAATCTAATATTTTGTTCCCTTTATTTTCTTGCATTTCATTATATTTTTTGTTGTTAATGTTGTCAAAGGTTTTTGAGTCTTGTTCTTCTTGGTTTTTTTTTGTTTTTTTGGCATGATTTTCGTTGTATTTTGAGGTACTTCATAGAATATAGTTCACGGGGAAAGAGGTTCCAACTGAATAAGTAAATTTTGTAAATCTAATAGCTAGAGGAGGTGTAATTTTGTTGTAAGCTGATATTTTCCCCTAACAAGCTTATTCCATGTGATAACATGATAATGTTTCATTTTTAAAATATTAATAATAGAAATGTATAGAAATATCTTAATATATTGTGATTATGCAAAGACTAAACAACACATATGGCAAGGCGTACTAAATGGGTTATTGAAAGAGTGAGTTGCATCTGCATCACAATACCGAGATCTGAAGCATTGATGGACCACTAGAGCCAAACAATGTCCCCTCAAACCATGATGTCCAGGATGTGGTCGGAAAAGGGACTGCCTTCCAATATAACTGAAGAAACAACGATTATGCAATTAGAAATTTAAGTTCAATTAGTATTATGTGTGCTTGTGCATGTGGATAGACCAAGTCTTACAATTTTCTAGCATTTGTATGTTGTGAAAACAGATATATTAACTAGAGTTAAGAGTCATTCTCAAATTAAAATTGTTTAAGTTTACACTTAAAATTCATTAAATGGGTCTTAATCACAATTTCTCGATGCCTGCCTAAAATAATTCGGATATACAACAAATATGTCATATTGCATTCGTGGTAATATCTAATGAATAATCTTTTATGTATTAGCATAAGAGAAAAGAGATAATTACTTCCACATCTTCTTGATACACACACACACGGATATTAATTTTATTTGCCTCAAGAAATTTAGAAATTTGACTTTTATTTCAAACATCTATAATATTCATTTCTTTCAAAAGAAATAAACATAATTCTAATTTCAAATAAAAATGTATGTGCATTTTCCGATGCGAATCTAGCTTTGTAATATAGGGGCAAAAATGTTGGATTTTTAAATATTGTGAGTGTTACCTCATTTTTTGGTTCGATTTTGTAACAATAAATTTGTACGTGAAATAAAGGAATATCAAGATTTTTACGTGGAAACCTCGAAGGGAAAAACCACGGGACCTAGTCCAGTTTGAATCTTCAATATAATACCAATAATTTACAAGATTTTGTTGTGCAACCATGGAAGAAGAAAGAAAATGGAAATCCAAATATGAGGAAGGAGGCTGTTGGTTCAAGCTGTTAGGCAAAAAAAATCCTCCCTTGACTCCAACCTACTGCCCTCTATTTAACCCTCTTTAATGGGCTTTTAATTAGGGCCCTTAATTAAGGCCTCTAATAACTTAATTAAATGGATCAAAATAAATGACAAATGGTTTAATAAAATGATATGGTAATGGGCCTATTAAAAAGAAAATGGGCCATGGTAGGATGATTTCTGGTATCTTGTCAGATCGGGTCGATCCCATAGAGTTCGGGTCCAAATCGCACCCGGACAATTATCGGGGTATCATGAGTATCCCCCTCTAGTCGAGCTATAGTAGCGCTGTATTGACTCCAACTGGTTAGGTGAGGACCCGGACCGGTAGTCCTTCAAATGCCAAACCATGATGTGACCTTGCGCGACGCCAAGTTCCCAAGTCACGCTGTCAGCAGAGCCATGACAATTCGAATGTCGATACTTGATAGAATAGGCGGCTCGTAGAACCCATACGAGTAACCGACGTAATCCTAGAAATGACAGTTCTTGTCAATAATAGCAGATCGTACTGGGCAGTAGGAATCCGAACTGAAGCTACTATAATCGAGAATTTCGAGCTGACAAAGGTGATCGGGAGCCCCTAGGTGATAAAACTGAGCTGAGAAGCAAATAAACATATATCCGAACTCCAGGAATAAGGAATATTCCGAGCAGATAAGACAAATACGGACGATGTTTATCTTGGTTGAGCCGACCTGAGCAAATAAAGCTCGTCGACCTGATATGAGAACATGTACAAGCAAACTACGCTTGTCCGACCGGGTCTAAGCTCCGAAGAAATATATATGAGCTAATGATATTGGTCTGAGCTGAGCTGAACTCCACACGATAAATAAGAGCAAATAATGCTCGCATGAACTCCATAATCAATAAATCTTAGCTCAGTTCCATAGCAAATAAAACTCGCCAAACTCCAGAGCTAATAAACATCTGGGCATCCAGAACTTGATAAGTATGGCGTGCTGAGCAAACAAAATACATATGAGCTCCAAAATTGATCCATAGACAAAGCAAATAAATCCGAGCTGATCTGAGCCATAAGTAATGCCGAGCCGACGAGTGAATAAGTTGATATGAGCTCTAGAGACGAGATATATCGAGCAAATGACACATGTCTGAACTCACAAAATAGTAAAGTCGTGCGTTGAGTAAATAGAAACAGCCGAGCTCCAGGCAATCAACATGATCAAATAAGACTCCCGAGTGTCGAAACTGAGCTCCATAAGTAGTACTCGAACATGGCTGATCTAATGAGAAATGGTGCTAGAGCCCCACAACTATTATCTTAGCAGGGATGACCTGCAATAATAATTCTAAGTACATAATTAAATCTTAAACATGGCTAACCTGTTAATATGTGCAGGGCTGACATGCATTAACAACTAGATATAATTCTAAGTACATAATTAAATCTTAAACATGGCTGACCTGTTAATCTGTGCAGGGCTGACATGCATTAACAACTAGATATAATTCTAAGTACATAATTAAATCTTAAAAATGGCTGACCTGTTAATCTGTGCAGGGCTGACCTGCATTAACAACTAGATATAATTCTAAGTACATAATTAAATCTTAAACAGGGCTGACCTGTTAATCTGTGCAGGGCTGACCTGCATTAACAACTAGATATAATTGTTAGTACATAATTAAATCTTAAACAGGGCTGACCTGTATGAACTCCAGCATAAATCGAGCATATAAGTCTCGTACGTCCTGAACTCCAGAGCTAATAGATATGCGAAGATAGAGCTCATCTGAATTCACGAAGTGAAAGATGTCCCGAGCTCTTGAGCTGATAAAACACTGAGCAAATAAAGCTCGTCTCATCTGATCCTGGAGATATGAGCAGATAAGACATGTTCGGTCTGGACTCCGGATAATAAATATGAGCGGATAAGACCTGTGCTAATATTTGACAGGGCCTCATACACCTGGGCTTAAGCAATCAGGGCGGACCTTAACTTTTATCGTAGTCAGGGCGGACCTTAACTTTTATAGTCAGGGCGGACCTTAACTTTTATAGTAGTCAGGGCGGACCTTAACTTTCATAGTCAGGGCGGACCTTAACTTTTATAGTAGTCAGGGCGGACCTTAACTTTCATAGTCAGAGCGGACCTTAACTTTCATAGTAGTCAGGGCGGACCTTAACTTTTATAGTAGTCAGGGCGGACATTACTTTCATAGTCAGGGTGGACCTTAACTTTTATAGTAGTCAGGGCGGACCTTAACTTTCATAGTCAGGGCGGACCTTAACTTTCATAGTCAGGACGGACCTTAACTTTTATCGTAGTCAGGGCGGACCTTAACTTTCATAGTCAGGGCGGACATTAACTTTCATAGTAGTCAGGGCGGACCTTAACTTTCATAGTCATGGCGGACCTGAACTTATCTCCTCATCTAGTGTGCCTGGGCTGACCATAGCCACACATGTCTGGGCGGACCATGACATATCTCCTCATCTCAACTCCAACATTCACACACCACTACCGAACCTCCATACCACTACACCACATCGGAATAAGTTAATCAAAAATTCGGATCAAATAAAGATCAAAAGCTGATGAATAAGGCCTTACTGCGAGATAGAATGCCTGAGCTGATATAATAGGGGCTTACTGCGAGATTGCATGCCCGAGCTGTCATAATAGGGGCTTACTGCGAGATTGCATGCCCGAGCTGATCTCCTGATGTGGGGCTTACTGCGAGATTGCATGCCCGAGCTGATATAACCGGGGCTTACAGCTAGATTCCATGCCCGAGCTGTCCGATACTGTCCTGAAATATTGATAAAATAGCAATGCACAAAAATATATGTTTGCAAAATTCAAATATTAGCTGGACAGGAAAAACCGTAATTAAGGCATAGTGACTGAGCGCCAAAGTCGAGGCTGATTGCTGAGGCCGAGGTGACCGAGCTGAGATGGCTCGTGGCCGAGCTGGGGCCGAGGGCCCAAGTCCAAACTATGAATGAGATTCATATGGTACCATGTTGTGACTGGAGTTGGCTCGATGTACCAAGCCGAGGTGGCTCAATAGCATAGATGATAAGTCAAGAATATGCGAGATGCTCACAGCCGAATATAGCATGTCCCGAGCTATCCCATTCTGAGCCGAGGCCGAGCTAAATTATAACTAAGGCCTAACTGAACTGAGTAAAAGCCGAGGGCAAACTGAACTTGGGTCACGTATAGAGGCCTTGCATCCACCATGTACATTTGGGACAACAGTAGCGTAGAGCTAACATCTGTACTGTCCAACAGATGAATGGTAATGAATGATTCTACCACTTAAAGATGTATGCAATGTGGTTAACGTGCCGGGGATGATTTATGTAGAGAGGCACGTGTTATCCAAAAATGCTGCTCCAAAATCTTCAAAGTTCAAATAGGGAAAGATTATTGTGGTCATACAACACAAGCTGCACCATTGCATTAGGACTTGAACTGTGGTTCGGGTAACATGCCACATTCCTCATGCTTGATACATCCATAGCAAAATCCAAGGGTGGTATCGAGGGATATTCTGGACGCACATAATCAGAAAATATTTATGATAAATCTCCCCATTCAGCCCATCTATCACCAGATCGACTAGGATATATTAAACTATCACCAATCACTGTGAAAATCTGAACTTGGTCATGTGTAAGCACAACTCCCGCATACTCACAAATAAAAGAGCCAGCATGAATCAAGTCAAGCGACCTTACCCCCCAACCAGTCTCCCCAAACCGAAATACTTCAAATCTATTAATCCCTTTTTGGGAAATACGGTTCCGGCAAGTGGGCGAACGCCTACAATGCGGCCCACACTAAAAAATCAGTGGTTTTTTCCTCATTAAAATACCATTTCTATCATATGCAAACTCACCAACATTTTCATTATGTAACACAACCACTTTAACCAATATTGGGTTGCCTATGTTCAATATAGCAGACTAAAATACAAATCATACTTAAGAGGATTAGAATTATACACCATTTCTCTCGGGCTCTCTCGGGCAGGCAGGGGTGATTCGCTTTGTAGCTGGCTCTACGGAATTTCATTTTCTGGTTCTTAGTCAGATCACTACATGAACTGACTTTCTTGGATTTTTAGCTGGATCTACCACCGACAGAAGAAGTATATTCTCTGGCTTCAAATCTGTAATTATGATTGATAGGTGGTGATGAAGATAACCCAATCCCCATGCTGTCCATCCTCGACACTTGCCGGCAACTGCGGCACCTCTTGAGTATATACTTGAAGAATGCCCACATTCCAAGCCTTGTCGACGTTTGCTTGCATCCTTGTTTGCTTGAATTCAGAAATCCCAGAGTGTATCGAAAATGGCATTCTCGGGGTTCCTCAGACATGGTGGACAGAGCGGAAAATTGGGTTCCGTAGGGATGCGAAAGGGAGGGAAGAGCAGTCCCGCCGCCACAAACCCTAGCACCCCAGCACTCTGCGTGAACCCACCCTAAAACCGTCGCCCCCTCCAAAAATCAACGTCATGACAACATTTCAAAATCACCCCAGACTCTTCCCTTCTCATCGCCCAGGCTGTCCGAAATCTCTCCTTCAAAAACCAGTATAAAGTATCAACGTCTTTCACTCGATTTCCCACAGACGGCGCCAATTGTTACCTCAATTTTTGGTTCGGTTTTGTAACAATGAATTTGTACGTGAAATAATGGAACATCAAGATTTTTACGTGAAAACCCCGAAAGGAAAAACCACGGACCTAGTCCAGTTTGAATCTTCAATATAATACCAATAATTTACAAGAATTGTTGTGCAACCATGGAAGAAGAAAGAAAAATGGAAATCCAAATATGGGGAAGGAGGCTGCTGGTTCAAGCTGTTAGGCGAAAAAAATCCCCCCTTGCCTCCAACCTACTGCCCTCTATTTAACCCTCTTTAATGGGCTTTTAATTATGGCCCTTAATTAAGGCCTCTACTGACTTAATTAAATGGATCAAAATAAATGGCAAATTGTTTAATAAAATGATATGGTAATGGGCCTATTAAAAAGAAAATGGGCCATAGGTAGGATGATCTCTGGTATCTTGTCAGATCGGGTCGAGCCCATAAAGTTCGGGTCCAAACCGCACCGAGACAATTATCGGGGTATCAGTGAGCAATATATATATACTAGTTCATCTAGACGTGTTGCTAGATATCAGATTGTGCTGCTAGTTATCAGATTGTTGGCCAGTTTTTTTATAGTTTCAATTTTTTAGATTTAAAATTCATCATTACAAGCCAGTCATCAACTGATATATTTTTTTTATGAAGAGCACAAGGCAGCGTAGTGACTGATGGTCCTTGAGCGAACATAGTTGGGCGTGAAGTAGTTCCATAAACATTAAATAGTAGCAGACACAAATACAAAAGAAACAAATATAGAAGAGTAGTTGCATAAACCCCAATGAGTACAACATAGTGTCACGCCCCGAGATCGGAGCGCGTGACACCGGCGTTGATTCCAAACATTAATTCAGAATCAACAAGCCTTGTGTACAGATCTATGATAAAAACCAGTCTATTTATTCTATTGAAAATAATAATCGTCTTTACAATTGATATTACAAAATACAATTATCTCGGATTAAATCAAAGACGCGGAAGCGTAAATAAAACTAATAAATTTTTGTTGAAGGTTCTTCGTGGATCATTATCTCCAAAATTGTTCTTGTTATTCTTCCTCGATCTCCTCTTTCCGTCTTTGTCTAGGAGGAGAGGATAAAGTGGTGAGTGTTTGGGAAAACACCCAGCAAGTAGGGTCCGGTTGAACATAGAAAAACATACATATATTCATAGCAAAAATCTTATAAACATTTCTTTATCAGATCCATAGATCTTGCCATATGAACACATTTCTTACTCATAAACACATATCTTCCACATATTCACATAACGATTTATTGGATTCAAGAGGTGGCTCCCGTATGCATATCACTTTGCTTCTTAAGGATCAAGAGGTGACTCCCATGCATGTGGCACGCCCACATCATGTAGCACTTTGCCCTGCCGAATCAAGTGGTGACTCATACATACGTAGCACTTTGCTCCGCAAAGTCCTTTCATTCATGATCATGTTACATACTCGTTAGATTTAAAAACATAATCCTCATGTTTGATGTTCAATCGAGAATTTAAATTATAAATAATGTTTTGAAAACGAAATGAATTGTAGCAAAACCCACTTACAATGTTAAATAACCGAAGCGTGCTAAGATGATATCCGAGTTGAGAAAATGGTGTGAATCTCCTCCTCTCTTCTTGAAGGTTCCGAAAAGGTGTGTATGTATTGTGTGAGTGCTAATATTTCAAAAATGGTGAGTAGGAGTATATGTTTAAGGCATAAGGTGGTTTTATGCAAGCAATGGTGGGAATTAGAGGTGGAAATCCCATGATTTATGTCTTTCAATTGCAAAGATCAAGGTAGGTAAAAAAAATGGTGTCTTGGTTGGTTAGTCTTTTCTTGATATGGAATAGTGTGATTTTCTAGGGAAAATAATTATAGATCCATTTCATTAGCCTTTTATTGACAAGATAGGGGTTAAATATAATTGGATGACATTATGATAATTAGGATATTATTGAGGTAATTAATGGGTTAATGAATGGTCATCAGTGTCATGATTTTGCAAAAATTAGGATCATCACACATAGGGGAGTAGTTGCATAAAATATTCAAGTGTAAAAGGCACACAAGTGAATAATTTGAATAATAAAAATGGTTGACTAAAAAGTGTATAAATAAGTGAAAATTCACATAAGAGTATTTTGGTCATTTTATGACTAACTATAAAAATATCTTATATATTATTAAGTGAACCAAACATATTATAAATTATCACATTTTTCTAATCATATATACCAAACACAATATATTATTTATTTATCATCACATTATCCATATTTTTATCTATATATCATTTATCCTATCACTGCAACCAAACATATCCTCGTTAGTTAATTTTGATTTTTGTTCGTTAATGTGATGTCTGTATTTGAGTAGATAAGGGCTAGGCTCCGGTTGGTCAACCGATTTCACACACATGGACAAAAGAAAATTAAGGCCAAAAAACAAGAAAATAAGGCCCAAATGAGAATTTTTTTTTTTAAAAAAAAACCCACCAGAAAAATGAGGAAATGCCGTGTGGAAAGAAAAAGTAATGGGGTATTGTTCATTAATGTTCTTCCCTACAGTTTATATTGTTGAAAGCTTTACTCTCTTATTTATTGTAAAATAATAATAATATATATATATATATAGATATATATTATATCAGCCCTCTTTCATTAACATTAATTCGCCCATGTGCATTATCTCACTTGAGAAACGTAATTTCTTTTTGAAAAATGATGTAGAATGATAGATTTGATCTAGTATAGACTAATGCGAAATTGATTAGTTTGATATGGGACATTATTATTATTGAATTAAAATATTTCATATAAAATATTAGACATCAATTTTAGATCAATGATAAATCTATCTAGGGCACCAACCTGGGTGGGTAGAGGTGTTAAACGGGTCATGTAAGGCTGGCATAATCCATTTAATTCGTACTGACATTGTCCGCTTAATTGTGTTGGCACGACAATTGTGTTGGCATGGCAATGTGTGTGACGTGCCCGTGCTGGTACGACTCATTTATTATTTTTAAAAAAAATTATTTTGCTTTACCGGTCGATCGTTTGGCTTTACCAATCAATCGACACAATTGTGCAATCGATCGATAAAGCCAAACATTTCAATATAATGAATATATTACTTCAAATGCTATCGATCGATCGACGGGTATGCTGTCGATCAATCCGTAGCATTATAAAAAAAATTCGTTCCCACATGTCATGCCGTGATGTGCTGGCACAACTCACATGCCGAAATCCTTGGTCCATCATGGTCTTGTCCACGTCCAGTGTTTGGCAACATGCATTTATTAAAGTGTGGTATTTTTCGGCTTGTGCATGCTGACGCAATACAAACGTCATTTCACTCGGCAACTAAAATAAGATTTAGAATAAAATATAACATCCTTATTAAAAATAACTAAAAGATAAAATTCATTAATCCATCAAAAATGTTTGTGGGTCATTTGAAAAAACGAATAATTAGATTTTGAGTGTTATTTTTCAAAAAATATATATAATTTTAAAATACATACTTTATCTTTGCAAATTCTTGAAATTGTTTTTTCCCATGTAAGTGTCTGAACTTACTCTATATGACAAAGTACAATCGATAATTATCAAAGTCAACTTTAACATATAATACTTTCGTACTGGATTAGAAAAACTACAAATTTGTAACGTTCATTTTCTAATTATAACTCTAGCTGACTTTCTATAACTATATATTAATTAATCAGTACTATGTTACGACGATGGGGTGTCTAAGTGGGAAATTGTGTTAGGATGTAGTCACCAAGAGGGAAGGACCAATTAGTTTGTTGATTTTCAGTGCATTTACTAAAGGGTGCTATGTAGGCTAACACGCTTAAATATTATCCAACATTTTTCGGATTTATTTCAGAATAATTTTTTGAGAAAAATAAAACAATAATCATACTCTATGTATCATGTCCAATTCTAGATCATGTTTTGACTTCAACCCGATTACTGGGGTTTGTCAATGCCCGATTATAAATTTTAGTTGACCCGACGTTGGAACCAGGTCCCCATAAATATTGGACATTAACATCTTGTGTCAAATCAATGCTTAAAAGTTCATGTAAATCAAAATCTTTGTGCTCAGATAGGCCATTGGTACAGACCCATTCGATAAAGAAGAAAAAAATTGAACATATGAAACGAGACTAAGAGAAAAAATTCTCAATAAGATAATATTGTTTAATATAAAGAAGTACAAAATGGAATTCAATCATATCGTAGTAGAAGCCAGCATGTCTCCAAGTGGAACTTCCATGAAGGCAGTTGTTGTATCTCGACCATCTAAGGTACAATTGGTTAAAACATTAGCCACTCTTGTAAATGTGCGAGAGTGTGATAGGAAACCGGCCAATAAGTTCCCTTTCTGGATGCAGAAGATCCCATATAATGATGAAGCTTGAATGAGAACCAGAGATACAAGCCAATCAGTTTCCACCCAGATTGGAAAAGTAACAAAATCCACATAAAGTTGTGTCTCTTCCCAATTCCCATAGCAAGAAGTTTCCCAAAGATACTTGTCCTAGGATTGCAAGTGCTCATCTTGATTTTCCAAGTGAAAAAACTGCAAAAAATACAGGGAAACAAACTAGAATTAGCCAGTAAGTTCGAGTGTGATATTCACTCAAGAATTTATGCAATTTTATCTATGCCAAATGAGAGGCAAAAGATTTCATTCCCACAAGTAGTAACCAACCCACCGATGTTGATGTTTACTTTCTTCTATTCCTCAGTCTCCTTTATTTCCACTTTGCGCTTCATGCGATAAGAAGAGAAGTTACTTTCAGAATGGACAACATGAAAACCATCGTTTCCCAAGCTCTGTTGCTTCTCCAGTATTAGCTTCGCCGAATGCAACACAGAATCTTTACAATCATACAACTCAATCTTCTCTAGTGTTGGACTTTCTCCCATCCCAGATGGGATCTCCACCAATTCATAACATGATCGGAGAATAAGGCGCTGAAGGCTTGGAAAGTTATCATATTTAGCTTTCCAATGTATCAAGTCTAACTCTTCAAGTACCAGTAGTTTCAGTTGAGAAAACTCCCCCTCATTCGGTTCCCACTCTTTCCCAAGGCAAGTATGATCTGTTAATATGAGAACTTCAAGATTGGGTAACAAACCAACTATTGTCAAAGCAAGCCAAGGAATTCCCCATCCACTTAAAGTCAAAGATTTTAGTGTATGGGGGAAAGCAAACTTGATCTTTGGCAGCGAAATTGAGTCTATAAACCATTTGATATTTGGAATTATACGGATCTTCAAAGTTTTGAGTTGACATAGATAGACAAGATTCTCAAATTGATAATATGACCACCCTTTTTCCTTGCAGCAGTGAGCGTCATACGTAACATCCAATTCCGTGTTGTTGGGAATTATTTTCAAAATTTCCTTACTAAACCTCAAATTCCATATCCCAGAAAGAGTGTGGAGGTCCTCATGAGCTAAAGGCTCCCCATGAAAATTGAATCTGGAAGTATTGGGGTCGAGCAAAAGAACATGCCTTGATTGTGGCATCTTACTGATTCCCATGGCCAAATTTTCATCCCAAGCATGCGCATATTTATTCATAATCATAGTTTCTAGATTCAATAGCTTTGTCGTTGATCCAAGTATATATTCTTGTCCCGTTGAAGCAGTTGGAACTAAATGTTTCATTTGCTCATTTTGATTAAGTAATCCAAGGCCTCCAATGTTTATAAACTTCACTATGCTACTTGTTTGACCACTTCTGAAGATGCGATTCCAGCAGGACTTGGCGTCTTTGATATCTGAAACAAAATGAAATGTGCCATTTAAATAATAAAATTTCTTCAGGATGTGACCTATACCGTTCTCTAAATAGAATTCCAAAAAACCATATTTTTCGATCAAAGGGAATTAAGGCTGATTCATATATATGCCAAATTTTCTTACCCAAATACCACAGAGAGCTGAAAGAATCTAGCAGTTTAACCATGAAGCTATATTTCAAGAATCACTAAAATGCCTTCAGAAAGATATAGCTAGTTGAGCTAGGTTATAAAACTAAAATTCTCTCTGTGGCCAAGGTTCTATAATTTTTCATTATGGATTTGCTTCTCCATTTTATATTTTTGGAGTACATAAAATGGAATGAAACCTTTTGCGACTGATATATATACAACACACGCACACAACCACTATTAACACCTACCTTTTGGCAAGACATCCAGGCTTCCGGGAGGGATCGAACCACGCTGCACTAATCGACGCATCTGCAAAATATGTTGAGGAACAAGACTGATATAAGTCGTAAGAGTTTGAATTTAATAATCACATAGGATAATGTTATCTTATATAAGCAAGTGGCCAACCCATCAATATTGACTTCTACATTTGTCTACTACCCAAACGCATTATAATTTTGGAATATGATGATTACGCTGACATAATATGTGCATCTTTTATATTTTACAGGTCAGAGTTTTTTTTACCGTTGTACGTAAATTGCGCTCTGAGAAGCTCTTTTGATAATGGACAATAACTTGAAAACCATCGTTACCATAGCTCTGCTGCAACTCCAGTATTTGCTTTGCTGAATTCAGGACAGAAGCTTTACACTCATGCAACTCAATCTTTGAAAGTGTCGGACTTTTCTCCCATCACAGATGGTATCTCAACCAATTCATGGCACGAGCGAAGAATGAGGTGTTGAAGTCTTGGAAAGTAGCCATAGTCAACTTTCCAGTGCATCAAGTCCAATGCTTCAAGCACCAAGAGTTTTAGTTGACAAAACTCTCCTTCATTTGGTTCCCACTCTGTCCCTAGGCAAGCATGATCTCTCAGCTTTAGAACTTCAAGATTCGGTAATGAACCAATAATTGCCAAATCATGCCAAGGAATTCCACAACCGCTTAAAGTTAATGTTTTAAGTGTTGGAGGGAAATCAAATTTAAACATTGTGGGTGAAATTAAGCTAACACAGATCTTCAATGCTTTGAGTTGATGTAGATTGACAAGATTCTCAAGTTGATAGAATGAGCTTGCCTTTTCTATACAGTTAAGACTATCGTATGAAATATCCAATTTCTTTATGTTCGGAATTCTTTGCAAAATTTCCTCTGTGAATCTCAAATTCCATATCCCTGAAAGAGTCTGGAGGTCTTCAAGAACCAAACACTTCCCGTAAATATCAAAATTGGCAGCAATAGGATCAATCAAATAAGCTTCTACAAACTGGACATGCCTTAAATGCGCCATCTTCCAGATTTCCAGCGGTAAATACATTTCACCATTGCCACGGAAATATTGCTTGATAATCAACGTTTGGAGATTCCATAGCTTTGAAATTGTTGCAGGGTATGCCCCCTTCGCAAGTCAAAGCAATATAGCGCAGATTCTGAAGTTCCAAAACTTCATGGGGAAATCGAAGAAACTCGACTTCAATAGCGTCTAGCACCCTAAGTAGCTTGAATTTCAGGAAAGCACTTGAGGGAAAACAGTATTGTCCCATACATATAAGTGAGCGAGAAAATGAAGCAAACGGCATTGAGTAAAAAGGAAAGCAATGATACTTGAATGCTTCAATTGGATGAACACTTAAGCGTCGTTCACTTAGTGAACTTCCTGGAAATAGGTTAGCATACCATTTTGATACATGTAGAAACTTTTCATATTTTGCTTCTTTCACACAGAAGGCAAGCAAGAGGTCATGCATCCTGCATGTTTTGATTTTCCCTTCAGAATTCTTTTTGGATATTAAAATAAGATTTCGGTCGATGAGTTCTTCCAAGCACCTCTCTGCTGTATCTTCCAAGATTTGAAACTGAACACGTTTCAGAAAACCCTCAGCAACTCATAACTTCACGAGTTTAGAAACAGAGATCTGATAATCTTCCGGAAAAACTCCCATGTATAGGAAGCATGCCTTCAAATGTTGAGGCAAGTAATTGTAACTCAACTTTAGTATCTCTAAGCAATTATCATCACTTGAAGACACAAACGAAGTTACTTTTGCTGCAACAGAATGCCATGCCTCATATGTTATGTTTATCTTGGAGAGTAATCCACCGATCACAACAATTGAGAGTGGAAGTCCATGACACTTTTGTGCAATCTTCTTCCCAATATCTCGTAAATTACGAGGGCACGGTTTTGTCCCAAAAACCGTAGCACGAAGTAGAAACCAACTTTCATCGTCACTTAAGAGAGACATACGATGAATGTGGCTAGAATAGCCCGGATAAGCAGCCACATTGGCAAGCCGAGTAGTCAATATTATCCGGCTTCCAGTATTATCATCCGGAAACACCATCTTCATGTCATCCCAAGCAGCAGTATCCCAAATATCATCTATTATGATTAGATACCTCCGACCCTTCAAGTTTTTGTGTACATGAAGTTTTAGTTGATCATCAGTCTCTCGACGAATCTCATCACTCAATTTTTCCATCGAATCTAAAATACCTAACAGGATGTCTCTTATGCAATATGATTGAGATACAGTGGCCAATGCACGAATGTCAAAGTGATATACAACATATGGATCGGTGTAAACACAGGTTGCAAGAGTAGTCTTACCGATTCCTCCCATCCCAATAATGGAGATGACTTTGAGTTTAGATTGCTGTGCATTCAAAAGCTGATCCTTAATTTGCATCAAGTGATTGTCAAATTCAAACACTACGTTATTTCTTGTACTGGAACCGATCGAACCATATTTTGATAAACCTGCACGCCAGGATTTCCAAGACTGAAAATCATCTCTCCCCGGAAATTTGTCAAACACCTTTGCCTCATGCTCCGTTGTGGCATCTCTTTTTCGTATCTCATTCAATCCCAATTGCTCCTTAATCTTTTCTGCCACTACCATTATGGAATCAATTTTTTCTGCTGTGAGGCTAACAAAGAAAAGCCTGAAGGCCATTTCCTTCTTAAAATGGTGCTCAAATTTGTCATTTTTCAAAGCAGCAGCAACCAGCGGCAAAAGATAATATACTGCCTTAGCCTCGAACGAAGAAAAATTCCCTCTGCTAAATAGATTGGTTAAATAGAGATCAGCGAAATCTTGCGCTTGATATGCTTCGTCTCTGATTCTTCTTTCCAAACAAGTGATCGTTTCACCGCTCCTAAAGGATGAATACTGTTCGAAAAACTGTAGCAAGAATCCAACTTTTTCATGGAGAGATTCGATATATTTCTTCTCATGAGGTAATGAATAGCGATCATGAAACAGCAAGATTTGCTCAAGGGTCCGCTCTAGAGAAATTAAAGCAGCATATGCCATATCCAATCTATAATGGAAGCTTGAATCGAGAAATTAGCTGTATTGTGGATGAATCTGCAAAGAATAGAAATAACCAAATGAATGAATTTTTTAACAAGAACCACATTGGTTTTTCGCAGTGCTATGATGCTAACTGAAAATCTTGGTCAGTTGACTCCAAATTACGATTGATTGCTCTGAATTCTTGAGGAAGAGAGAAATTTGAACAGAATTCCGAATTGAAAATTTATAGTGTGTTAGTTTGACTGGTTCTCATGTGTCTTTTCATGATTGAAAGATTCTTGTAGCGCCATTGACATTGACCAAATAACACGGCCAAATGACACATGGTGTTACGTGTTTCTATGTCTAGGTATAAATAGTAAATATTTTATTATCAAAGTATGTGATGACTTTGTAGTTTCCAATAATATTCTAGTATTGTATTTTTATAATATATACATATATATAGAGCTGACCGCATCATGAAGGTGGAGCCATGATTTAATATATGGAGCTGACCGCATATTAAATATGATTAACAGACTAACATGATTTTGAGAGTTGAGCTAAAAAATGAAAATTTCAAAAGTTTACACTATATATATATATATATATATATATAATTTTAAATTTACATAGATATGAAACCTACCTTAACCTCTGTCCCTGCTCAAATATCATATCATATTATGTTTTGTTTGAAAAAAAAATTGAGGACAAGGGTGGGGATCGTGGGATTATAACACATGACCTCTATCATATTTGGTAGTGCTAGATAGTTTGTTTACAAGCAAATAAAAATCTCATGGTGAAATGAAAGAAAAAAGGCAAAGATATAGAAGAACAAAAGTTGAGGCAAGAAGCCTCCTGATAGGCGCTAAGGCGCCTCATGCCATTTTTTTTATTTTTTGAAAACAGAAAGATAGGCGTGTTAGCGCCTCTTGGGTGGTGCTAGCATGCCTTATATTCTGTTTGGTTGCTAATTTTCTTCATAAAATTAAATAGTTGCATTTGTAAGTTATCTTTCAAAGGGTAGTTGTCTTTTTATACCAACAGACATGTATTTCATCAAAATACATGTTCTTTAATGAAGAACCATGTTCTTTCATGGAAATACATATTTTTCATGAAGAGACATATCCTTTCACACAAAGACATATTCTTTCATAGATAAACACGTTCTTTCATGAAGAGATATAGTGGTTATCCAATACATATTTATATGATGGGATTGTTTTGATGAAAATGATGATGTAAGAAAGATATCATAATTCACAATATTTCATAGAGTGTTCTTGAGATACTTCGTTGTATTTTGAGGTAAATTGACTTGATAAGCAAGACAATATTACACTTAAGAAAGTGTTTCTTCACGCCTCAAAGCCATTTTCATTCCCCGGTTCCTAACAATTTGAGTGCAATATCTGATATTTTCGAAAATGGCTTTGTTGAATGATACTACAATGACATTTTTGGCTCAACAAGATACTATTACGTTGAAACAATTTGATGGAACAAACTTTACAAGATGGAAAGACAGAATGAAGTTTCTTCTCACAAGCCTTGCTGTTTATTATATACTCGATACCGATTTGGCTAATATTTCCTCAACCAAATGCCAATGATACTGATGCATTGAAAGGCAGAAAGAAAAAAACGTGGAGATGATGAATTGATGTGTCGTGGCCTTGTTTTGAATTCATTGACCGATCGTCTTTATGATCTATACTCTACAAATGAAGCACCAAGAGAAATTTGGACGTCTTTGGAGACTACTTTTCAGAATGAAGAACGAGATACAAATAAATATTTGGCATTGAACTACTTTGATTTCAAAATTACTGATGACAAGCTAGTCATATATCAAGTTCATGAACTTCAAACTTAGTTTCCAGATTAAGAGAACTGGGAGTGAATGTTCCTGATTCACTTTAGCTTAGATCAATTCTGTACAAACTATCTTATTCATAGAACAATTAATGTATTCTAGAGTTATAGGAAGCTTGATGTATGTTATGCATTGTACAAGATCAAATATTGATGTCAAGATTTACAAGTAATCCTAGTATGGATCATTGGAAAGCAACTGGATGGGTACCTGGTTACCTTAAAAGAACGGAACATTTAAAATTATGTTATACAAAGTTCCCTGATGTACTAGAAGGTTATTCAGACGCAAGTTTGATAACAAATATTTGTGACAATATCTCAACTTCGGTATGGGTATTTACATTAGTCGGTGGTGCTATAAGTTGGTCATCAGAGAAGCAAACTTGTATTGCACATTCAACAATGGAGGCATAGTTTATAGCTTTGGCAGCAGCCAGGAAAGAGGCTGAGTAGTTTAGAAATATATTATTGGAAAGTAACATATGACATCAACCTATGCCACCAATTACAATTTATTCTGATGGTAAGGCTACAATGTCTAATGCTTTTAATAATACTTATAATGGAAAGTTTAGATATATAAGTCTACGTCATGACTATTAGAGAATCATTGTCTAATGGTATTTGCACCATTATCTATGTGAGTCTGCAGAAAATTTGGTAGGTCTTCTTACTAAAGTTTTACCAAGAGATAAAGTGTGGAGAACCACTTTTGGTATGTAAGTAGAATATAATCATTTAGACACGAATAATAAAAATCCAACTTCGAATAATCAAGCCGTTTATTAATAAAGTTTAATGGGTGTTACCCTGGTAAAAGTATGGACTGTGCAAGACCTGACTTGGGCGAGACCTCTACTATGGCCACCCCCAGGTCGGCCTCGGGAAGATCTCCACCCTGGCCACCCCAGGTCGGCCGCGAGGATGACCTCCAGCTCGGCCTCGGGAAGATCTCCACCCTGGCCACCCCAGGTCGGCCGCGAGGATGACCTCCAGCTCGGCCTCGGGAAGATCTCCACCCTGGCCACCCCGGGTCGGACACGAGGATGACCTCCAGCTCGGCCTCGGGAAGACTCCACCCTGGCCACCCCAGGTCGGCCACAGAACATATCTCCGTACACGAATAATATCTTTAAAGGTGCAGAAATCGTACAAAGAGTGCAATAAGTTGTCTGTGGTCCCCAGCACTAGGACTCTGACCCCTACCTTCAGCATCAGACAGTGTCCACTAGACCTTGGGTAGGTAGTTACAGGTTGTCTCCCCCATTCTCATATAAATACCAGATAGCTCTCACCCAGCAGAGGGGGGGGATTTTCCATGAGAGAGCAGGCAGGAGGGTTGGGAGGGCATGGGGAAGGCCAACACCTCTTTCTTGGGGGGGAAAAGAGAGCATGTCTCCTTCCTCCTCAAGAACAAGCAGCAGCCGAGGTCTTCCCCCTTCACCATTTTCATTTCTTAGCTCATTTCTTGTAAAGAACACTGTAAATCACACACTTGTTTATAGTGAAATTTATACCGGACTAGGTCCCGTGGTTTTTCCCCATCTTTTGGGGTTTTCCACGTAAAAAATCTGGTCTCATTTACTTTTTGTATATTGTTTGGTGCTCGGATGAAATACACGTCTACCCTACCAAAATCCGAGGCAACAAATGGGTAATAAAAGTTATTGACGAATGTCTATTAAAGCACTAATTAAAATCTCATATAAGTTAAGTTGTTAGTGCTCAAATAACGAAAGAGGATGAGTTTAACTCTTAATGGAGTATGATAGATATTGCCTAAATGGAAGACAATTTGCTCCACCTTTATGAATATGAAGTGGTGCCGTTTCAACAAGGGTTTGGAAGATTTACTCTTGTAAATATTCATAGAATATGGATTGATAGCACATTGTCATTAATAGTGCTAGAAGAATATAAGAAATTTTATGGATATAAATTAAATATAATATGTGTATTATTTTTTGATCTAATAACAAGGAGTCATTGTTTAATCCTAGGATACCATGCACTTCATTAGCATCTCAAGATACATATATTAATTGAGGGTTTAATCAATACGATACCGTCTTGTATGCATTAAATTTATTGTTAATATGTTTTCTTATGTTAGCAAACTAGTGGGGGAATGTTTGATAATTTTTTACAAAAAAGAATAGTAATCTCATGGTGAAATGAAAGAAAAAGGGTAAAGGAATACAAAAACAAAAGTTGAGGCAGAAAGGGAGGCGCCGATAGGCATTAAGGCGCCTCATGCCATTTTTTATTTTTTGAAAACAGAAAGGTGTGCGTGTTAGCGCCTCTTGGGTGGTGCTAGCACACCACATGTTCTGTTTGGTTGTCAGATTTTCTTCATAAAATTGAATAGTTGCATTTTAGAAGTTATCTTTTAAAAGGAAGTTGTTTTTCATACCAAGGGACATATTCTTTCATCAAAATACTTGTTCTTTGATGAAGAGTTGTGTACTTTCACGGAGAGACATGTTCTTTTATAAAGAGACACATGTTCTTTTATGGAAAGACATGTTCTTTTATGGAAAGACATGTTCTTTCATAAAGATATATAATAGATATTCAATATATATATATATATATATATATATATATATATATATATATATATATATATGATGGGATTGTTTTGATGAAAAACATGATGTGAGAAAGAGATCATAATTCACAATATTTGATAGAATGTTCTTGAGAGACTTTGTTGCGTCATATGGTAAATTGTCTTGATAAGCAAGGTAATATTACACTCAAGAAATTGTTTCTTCACTCCTCAAAGCCATTTTCGATCCCTCTTTTCCTAAAAGGTAGTGTGGTGCCACTTTACACATAAAGGGGTGGCATTGGTTGAAATATTTTCGTGCTTAGTAAACCCAGCTCTTTTTTTTAATAATATTGATATTGTTGAATCATTTTAGTCTAATCACCTCTCATATGCGTTGGTTTTAGTATTTAGTAGAGGTTGGTTGTTTTTGTTAAAAATATGACTATTAATACACACACCTATAAAAATAAAATTATACAAAAGAATCCTTCATATAATTAAGTTTGATATTTTAGAAGACAACGAAAACATAATGTTGGATCGAGCGCTTACCGCTTTACCAATAACTATAGTTAAGGGTAATGGCGCAACTTTAATCTTTTCAGCCATACACTGACACAAGCGCCACATGTTCGACCGATCACAAAGCAGAGACAATTGTTGAACCCCAACAATACATCCCCCAATAATTGCACTCTCTGCAAATTATGGAAATCGAACACGCGACATTGGCTCTGATACCAATTGTTGGATCAAGCGCTTACCGCTTTACCAATAACTATAGTTAAGGGTAATGGCGCAACTTCAATCTTTTCAACCATACACTGACACAAGCACCACATGTTCGACCGATCACAAAGCAGAGCCAATTGTTGAACTCCAACACATAACATTTAAAAAAAAAAATACAATGGAATAGAACTAAAGGCAATGGAACCGGAATTGGAACCGGAACCGGAACCGGAACCGGAACCGGTCCGATCTGATCCGATAACACCCTCAATGCTGAATGTGTTTTCCTTTTTGATCCTGGAAATAAAGAGAAATTGCAAATCATCACTCCCGTCCACCGGTGAAACTTCACTGTAGCATGCTTGCGAAAGATGCAATAAGGCTGCTGTGAAAGACTACTAGGCCAAGCATGCTTAGTGTGTGTTTGTAAATGTTACTCAGGAGTGGTTATCTGTTTTACAGATAAAAAAATAATTTTTTGGTATTTGATTTTCTTACTGCTGCTATTATTTATCTAAAAAACTGATAAAAACAAAAGTTGATAAGCATGTCATGAAATATTTTTGCCTGCTTTAAGTTGAGATGTGTCAATTTTGTAATTAATTAAAGTTTATTAATTTTTTTTTACTTTAACATCAAACACTCAATAATTTTATTTAAAAACAACTTTTTTTAACTTTAAACAAAAGCAACATAAATATTATTTAATAAACAATTACAAACATACATTTGTGGATATTTATTAGTAGAAATCATTGATTCGTTATTTTATTTGCTTATATAGATTAAAATCCAATATCAATAAAAATTTATTATTACTTAATTAAAAAGAAAATATATAAGAAGAAACAAAAGCACTAATTAAATATTATCCTTTTCAGTCATTAATTTACCCAAGATCAAAAAATAATTTCTCCGGAACAAGTAAAGAAGTAAAAATATCATAATTCCAATGAGATGACGTCCTCGATCAAGAAAAAAAAACGAGACGAAGTCAACTCTTCATTGTAAAGAATGAGTTACAAAGAATCAAGAATATAATAAAATTCATGTCATCTACAGTTGTATCTTCAATGGAAGATGTCCAAGGTCAAAATATAGATTATCTGACGATGTCCAAGGTTAAAATAAATACTATCCGACGATGTCAAAATCTTGTATAATCCGACAAAATCCCATTTCCTCCCTTGATATGTACTTGATCTCACGAGGCTATCAAGATTTTCATAAAAAATTGTTAGATTTATCGGGCTAATTCACCAAATCTTCCCAGTTGCACAAGCATTACACTTATGTCATCAATGGCGCCTCTCGAAACTGAGAGATCAACAAGCTTTTTACAGGCAGATAGGGCCATTGGCTTATCAAAGTTTACGAACAGGGGACGAGCGATATCAATGGCTTCTTGATTGCTTACCTGCAATGCAACAAGGAGGGAGTCAGCATTTCAACAGAATGTGCTTGTTTCAAAAAATGTTAAATGAAACTTTTCGAATAAGATCAAATACAGTTCGATTTACCTTATCCCATAATCCATCCGAGGCTAAAAGGAGAAACTCGTGCTCGGGTTTAAGCTTAAGGATTCTCGTCTCTGGTTCTGCCGTAATCCATTGTTTAAGGTACTGGTCTCCGATAGCTCTGGAGACTGCTAAAGACCCTAAAACTCTCCAGACGCCATTGCGGCTTTCAATAAAACCACCCTATTGCACCAAACCATGCAATGTAAGATAAATTGCTGGTAACGTGATACATAATATCTGAACGAACTAAAACAAGAACGTGAGAATGAAGAAATGCAAGAATGTGCCTAGTTTGCTCACCAATGCCTCAATTCTGTCTCTCTCATCTTTCCGAGACGGCCGGTGATCGGAAGTGAGTGCCTCCGCTACCCCGCCTCTGCTGACAACTGCACGACAGTCACCAGTATTTGATACAACTAGATTGCCTTGTCTAATCAATGCTGTCACACAGCATGTTCCGCCTTGCTGATCTAGCTTGAGAAATTCCGAATCTGTGGTCAAGAAACCTTTCTTAACCGCCAGTTCAATTCCTTCATCATCTTCCCTTCTTTTTAATTCATGTATCACGTTCTTCACCAAGTTCTCGGATGCAAACTCAGCAGCTTTTATGCCTCCATGCCCATCAAAAACACCAAAGAAAACCTGCAAATGGTAAGAGAAGGCCCCATCAATCATCATTGTATCCCGTATAAGCCATTTACCATATTCTACCAGTTAATCTCTATAATATTGCTAAAAAAATTCATTCGCTTCACAAAACTTTACCAATTCTCAAGTTCTTCTCATTCGTAAAACCTAAAAATAACTTCTCTGCTCCCCGCAATCTAGTTAATACACGGATAAACAAAGGCTAGTTCTTCAAAAATTATAAATTTCACCCCGAGATACATCAATTCTCAACCATATACTAAAATTTATTGATCACCCTTAATGAAACATAAACAAAACCAAAGTAATTACGTAAAAGTACTCCTAACCAATACAGTAACCGAGCAAAACAAACAAACAAGGAAGAAAAAAGGGATTTAATAGCATCAAAAACAAGAATTGCCTGATTCGAATCACCATGAAGACCAACAGCAGCAGCGTACCGATCCTCCATCTCCTCTCTCCTCCCCTTCTTACAACAGACAGAAAACCCATCTCCCTCCACCTCCACCCTCTCCTCTGCCGACGACGCCTCCCTTTTCGCCGAAGAATCCACCAAAACCACAGGAATATCCAATCTTGGCGGTCTTTTCCTCTTCAAATCACCACCAGCCGAAGCCCTGCTGAGCCCACTTGGTGAAGACGTTTTCTGAACCCGAAAAAGCCTCGGAGAAGAACAAGTCTTCGGAGAACACACGAAGGGAGACGACGAAGGTGAAAAAACCGGAGAATTTGATGCCGCAACAGTACAAGAAGACATTTTCAGAGCTTTTCTCTCACTACTATAACGGTTCAAAATTGGGGTGTGAAGAAATGGGAAGAGAATTTGGTATTTATAATTGATGACCCCAACAATGAAATACGTGTTTAATCTCCGTGTTTGCTCTATCATTTTCTTAGTATGATTCATTTTCTTAATGGATGTGTGGACTCAGACTTTGAATTATTGAGTAAAATAGCTTTAAGTATTGTTTCTAGAGAAACTTCTTATTTTATTATTAATTTAATTAATCAAATTAATAAATCATTATTTTCCCAGCTTATTCTAATTTAATCAGTGCAAAATTACAGTTGTGTTTGCTATAAACTAAATTTAATATGATTTCTAATATCAAGTTTGAATAATAACGGACTCTAATATCAAATCATAAATTAATAAATGATTTAATTTTATAAATAAATAATGTAATATTCTAACATAATAATAATAAATATGTAATACATATGAATTTTATAATAAATTTAAAATTATTTTTAATAAAAATAATTAATGCAACAATTTGAATAATTTATATGTATTAATTCTTATGACATAGAATTTGATTAATATAAAATAATTAAATTAACTATTTGAATATATTTGAAATTATATTTATTAATTATATAATATTAATTATACCAAATTTAAAATCTAATTACAGTTATTGTAACACGCTTAGAAAATGATATGACTTATAACTGATAATTATGATGTCACACGGGGGGGTCACGAAAGATATTATAAGAAATGAACATTGAGACGCAACTTGCAAAATATTACTTATTTGGATGCAGTTTAGTAGTTTGGACATAACTTTTACATACGAGAGTTAATGGGTCTCATGGTTATATTATTAAATTTATGAATAGATAATAAGAATTAATGTAAATAAGATTAAAAAAATATTATGATAATATTCTTTTTAGAATAAGATTTAAAGTATATTTGGAGATGGACATTGTATTTGGTATATAAATTATATTATTTTAGTACATAAACTTGCGTTGAAATAGATATTGGAGATGGCCTTAGGTTTGTATCACTTGATTTGATTTCTCAAAAGAATATGAAAAATATGCAAAAAATCATATATGTATTTTATATATTCATAATAAATTAACCAAATATATAGAGTACGTGTGATATAGTACTCACTCCATCGGTTTAAACCAGCAATAGTGGATTCAAGCCACATTACGCACATGTAACTTCCAAGAAGCCCAATGAAATTAAAGTCAAAACAAATTGACATTTTCCATTGTCTAAATAGGAATAGGCCAATGTCCAAATCCAAACAATGTCATTTGGTTATATGACTGAAACCACCTAATAGATATTATAAGGTCAATATCGATGGATGCTCTTATGGTAATCCAAGTGAATCGTCAATTAATGTTGCTTTTTACAGCATCATGGAATTATTAGGCGTGGTAAACCGGGTTTACCTCATGTCAGAACTCATTCGAAATGGATGTAATGCATTTATCGAGAGGTTTTGGTTTGTCCCCCTTCTCATATTTGGCGTCTTTTTATTTTATCAGATAACGGGTAGAGATCTGTCTAACCTTCGTTATGATACTGGCAGTTTGGTTCAAAAAAAAAAAAAGGAATAGAGTAACATGAACTTACAGTTCATCACTTTCCAAAAGGCGTTATCATATATAATAATTCAATTATTAAAAATCTCAAACAACGGTGAATCTGATATTGGCCAGCATGGTTCATCATGCTTCCATTTGGCAAAAAAAGGAAAAGAAGATGGAATTAATTGAAAACCGAAAAGATAATTGAGTTATCACCAGGGTATGTGATGAAATTGCAAATATGGCCTCGACAATGATACATATAGTTATGGTAAGAAGAAGACGACAAATGGAGATTGTTGTTGCGGTTACGTTGGATCGGAGCCATGTTTTCATCCGGATAAATCAACAGATGATTGACACTATTTTATTGCAACAATCAATATCATTAATCATATTTTCAAGCTCGTGAATATTTTTTTTCAGAAGTTGGTTCATTTAAGTTTTTTGAGGTTGCTTCACTTTTTAAATTAATAAATTGTCAATTTATCGATTAATTAGCAGCTCTCTAAATTAATAAATTTCTATGATCCTAATATTATTAATTTATATATATTTACTATATATCACAACATTAAAGAATATAATGTTTTCTTATATATATTACAGCATTAACGAATATAACATTTTCTTAATAATATATTCAAAATCACATGCGTCTTGTCTTGCATCCATGTTTTGAAGAAGAAAAAAATTTAGCTACTTTGATACGTCGTAAGGGAGCTAAATGTATCAAAGGAGCTAAATGGGCTTTACTCTTCAATCATTCAAATTTATCTGAGGCAATTACATGTTGGTATCATTTTCAAAACATAATTTATTATAGTCCACCAAAAAAACATGACTTCATTTAGGTCAATTTTAAGGACAAATGACCATACTAGACATGTTAGTGTTGCCGCCTCCCATTCTAAGATTTAGCAGCGACAATCATCAATGGAAAGTGTCGTTGCAGTGCTTTAGAACTTCGAGCACCCATCTTTCTTCCCACAAGCTCCGCGAACGACTCCAGAAGCATACAAATATGTATGACTCCATAATTTCTGTAATTAAGCAACAACTTTCATCCATAGAAAGTTCGTCGACGGGAGATTCCTCCAGTCTGAAGACACTGCTTCTCCGTGCCAACCCAACACAGAAAGTCGACGGAACAAGAAATTGAACATGAAAGCTCAGCCGCAACCTCTAAGGCTTCAGTTATCAACTCCACGTTCATGTAACTCAATGTGCTACGGCGCGACAGCCACTGCTATAAAACTCGAAAACCCTAGCAACTTTTCATGTTTAAAAATCGTGCACCATCATGCAAAAAAAAAAATCGTGTATCAATGTACAAAAAATCATGCATCACCATTACAAAAAAATCATGCACCACCAAGTTAAAAAATAGTGCACCATCTTGCAAAAAAGTCGTGCATCACCATAACAAAAAATGGTACACCAATTTACAAAAGTCGTGCAGCACCATGTTCAAAATCAAGTGCAGCAATCGTGCAACAAAGTACAAAAAACATGCACCAATGTACAAAAAATCGTGTATGATTAGTTAAAGATATTAAATTTAGTTTGTTGTAAAAATATTGAATTAACTCTGCTGTATGTGCACGATTGAATTTATATAAATGGGTTCACGATTAAATGAAGATGAAGGTTTGTTATTTGTTAGTATGTGCACGATGGATTTATAAATGGGGGTGCACGATTAGTTTTAACGTTTGTGCACGATTAATTTAAATATTGAATTTAGTTTTTTTTATGTGTATGATTAATTAAAATATTGAATGAATTTAGTTTGTTGCATGTACACGATTAATTAAAATATTGAATTTAGTTTGTTGTATCAGTGGGTGCACGATTATATTTTTTAAGGGCTGCACGATTAGTTGTGTTCCTTGTACATGATTAATTAAAAGACTGACGCATGACATGGTTAAGTGAAGATGCACGATTGTTGTTTGTGCACGATTGGATATATGAATGGGTGCACAATTAGTTTTTGTTCTTTGTGCACGATTAGATTTAAGGTGCACGATGTAAATTTGAGATGGTGGACGATTGGATTTGAAATTTTGTACATAATCGTGCATCACATATTTGAAAAAGTGATTTGATGCACGATTTTTGAAATTTAAAAAATTTATGGTTCACCCACAGACCAAATAAATCATGCACCCACATGCCAAAATAAATTGTGCACCCACATGCCAAAATAAAATCGTGCAACACCAGACAAAAAAATCGTGCACCACCAGGCAAAACAATCGTGCACCACAAGGCAAAAAAAAGCATGCACCACAAGGCAAAAAACAAATCGTGCACCACCAGGCAACAAATTGTACACCCATATGCCAAAATAAATGGTGCACCACCAGGCAAAAAAAATCCTGCACCCACAGGCCAAAATAAATCATGCATCAATGTCCAATTTTAGTGCACCAAATGTAAAGTTGTGTGCATCCAACGTCTAATTTTAGTGCACCAATATCCAATTTTATTTCACCAATATCCAATTTTGATGCATCTTCAATGCACGATTTTTAACCATGGTGCATTATTTTTTTGCCCCCAAATTTTTTAAAATTTTGTCCAGTCTTGCACGATTTCGGCCCCAAAAAATCCAAATTTTTTGAACGTGAACCGTGCACCAAACTTCACATAATGCACGATTGAAATTCGAACCAAACTTTCAAAATTGAACTCATTTGATAATTTGTAACTTTTTCTTGAATGAATTCAGAAATGAGAATTCGACACCATATTATATCACCGAACTTGACCACTTCAATGATGATTATATCAGTGCGAATGTAGTACGAAAATAGCGTATACATTCAGTAATTCCACAAAAGTCATGATTAAGTGATTAGTGCACCCATGTCAATGTGAATTTAATGCACCCAATGTGATTAGTGCACCCCGTGTCATTGTGATTAAGTGCACCCAATGTGATTAGTGCACCTCATGTCAATTGGTGCACGTTTGAAAATGAAAGAAATGGTGCACATGTTCTTTCTGAAAATATTAAGAACTCTCCACATCCACCCCAACAAGGCGCACGCTCAATCTCAATGCCATCTTCAAATCCTTTTCTTATTAATCCACCATTACATATATACAGGTCGTATTACAAAAATAAATTAAAAAATTGAGCAACTAGAGTTTCAAATTTATCAAAGGAACAGAAATCAAATTGTGTATTACAGCTATATTAACGTATATCACACTATAATGAATGCAATCATAGAAAAATCCATTGAAAATTCACGATCTGCGAGGATATAGAAGAATCCAGAATTTATAATTCCTGAATTTACAGTTCTAGAAATTTTTGCAGATCGTGATGCACCAGTGAAAAAGATGCGCGCAGAACAATAGCGCGGCGGCGGCGGCTGAGGTGGGAGCTTCCGTAGCGGTGGTAATGATGGTGGCGAGAGGGATGATGTGAATAATGTGGTGAAGAACATGTGTTTTGATCGCAAGAGAATTTTGAAATTTGAAATGAGTTTGAAGTAAGGATTTTGATTTTAAGGGCATTTTGGTCCAAAAAGAGATGTTAATATCCTTAAGCTCAAAAATTGAACCTAGATTAATTAAGTTTCTTCGAAAGAGAATTATATATACCATTGTTTTTTTTTACCATATTTAATTGAAAAGTTGTTTTGGAAGTGGCACCTTCCAGCAATTTCTTCAATTTATATACCACATTTACGTAAAATAATTGCCTTACAATACTGTATAGTTTCAGGCTGACCCTACCCGACCAACCCGAAATCCAAATAGACCAGCCTATTTGGCCATTTTCTAGATGGGTTGGAAAAACTCCAACCTTAGCCAACCCTAGATGGGTTGTGGGTTTGGCGGAAAATCCGCAAATAAATAAATAAAAATATATTTTTAGTAGGTTTTAATGAATTGAAAATTTTAAAATCATGTTTAAGATAATTAATCAAAATTTTATGATTGATAGACAGGACAATCCGCAAACCCAATCAGGCTGAAAAATCCTGACCCCATAGGCAGGTGTTTTTCGCTTCATATTAGCGGTAAATATTCTCTCATCGCTACGGTATGACAATGGCAAGTCAGTCTATCAACAATTACCTAAATTGTATCAAAGCTAGAGGAAGTTCGTGTCAGGATGGATCAAATTGTCTCCTCCAATCCATATTGTATTTTTTTGTGTGCAAGATTGCTTGCTAAATAACGAAAGATAAGAACCAATTGTGCTATATATATTAATTAATATAACTATATTCCCTGGAGGCTACAACTACAAGGCGTCATCATTAAATATTATACCAAATAAATATGTATTTTCAAAAACATCATATATTATTTATTATAGTGAATAACAATATAATTTAGTAATATAAAACTCGGATAATATATTTTATTTTTGAAAATACAATTTATTATAAATATCACGATACACCCAATCTATCAAACACCATCTCAGGTGCCAATTGCCTATTTGTTTTGTTCAAGATGATCGAACTCAAATTTGTGCAAAGGGCTTACGCCAGCATGAATCACGTTGAATACACGAATCCCTAGGCTTCCTCAAATGCCTTAATCATTACACGAATCCCTCCTAGTTATGCAAAGTAGACTGTTCTACCACTTTTATATATATTTATTATTAAATAAGTTGTGATTTTGAATGAAAGTGGAGATAAAGAACAAAAGTATTAAAGATTGCATATTGTTTTCGGAATAGATTAAAGGTTTTGAAAAAAATTAATTCGGATTCACATCGGAGATTATTGTTATAAATTTTCAAATGCATCACTTTTTGTCTCGTTCTAGGGAATTTGGCACGAAATTTGAGAAAAAATAAATGACAAAAGATATAATTTCACTACTATCAAGTAGATTAGTATTATCTAAATGTACAATATACTTAATTAATTATGGATATATGTCACAAATATTAATCTAGTAGTGTACACTTGCATTGTAAAGAACTTTCACCAGTTTCCTAAGTCGAAATTGATATTTTATATTTCTTGAAATTTTTGTTTCCAAAATACAATAAAATTAGCTATCGAGTAATTTTTTTTGAATAAAACCAATATAATACTTATTATTTTGAACATTTGGGCATGGTTCCAAATTTTAGAGGAGGAAGCATAGAAATCGTGGTTTGTCCATTTTATTGGTGAGCAATTTGAAATACTTATATATCTTGTTTGAGCCTTATTTATCCACAAACTCAATATTAAGATATATCATACTTGAAATAAAATAATAATAAACTATATATCAACCATCTTAGACTCATCATATTATGTTGGTCCATAAAGTCCACACAACCGACCACCGAGTCCATACAAACTTTTTCCGTGAGCCCCTAAAATCTGCTTCGAACCAGACACTTTGCTGTCACATTGTTGTGTATGCGCGCGGATATAATGGGTGGTTGCCGGGTATTGTGTGCAAGAGGTGGCAGCCGACAGTGTGGCTTGGCTTTGGACGAACTTAATTTAAACTAAGATTAAATTGATTAATTATTTGTTTTAATTTTTAAATAGTCGATATATTATCATTTATCTTGTAAGTTGATTTGTTTCTGCTTTTAGTCCAAAATTGCTCTAGTGATGACACGAGGCCAGACATATCATCAATGTACAACACCACGTCAACAAAAATAGGACTAAAAGCAACAAAAAAACCCAATTAATTTATAAGGTAAAGATCAATTTTTGACTATCGAAAAGACCGAAACAAAGAATAGAAAAACTTCCAGGATCAAATTTTGATCAATTAATGCCAAGCCTAATGATTAATTCACAGCAATTACTCATGTATTCCTAATTAACATTTCAAACATCTTCTGCTTGAAATATTTGCAAATAAATATACAAATATCATCACTCTTTGTCTCCAAATTGCAAGAAGATGCGGTGTGGGGTCTAAGAGAGGGAATTATACTTTGCTTGTGAAGGGCGAAGTAGTGGGCCCAAAATGAAGCTGTCTGTTATCTCTTTATCTTGGACCCAAAAATTCCCCCATAGTCACCTCAATGTACAGTGCTCCTCCTTTTCTTCCTTCTTATACACACAGCCTGCCCTCACCCGCTTAGCCAAAATCATTTCCACACTATATTTCTCCCTTAGAGATGATTTTTATATATAATATAGCAAAGGGTCGTTAGATGTTTTTCTCTTGAATTGAAACTAAAAAGAGAATTAAAGAATCTTGGTTACAAGTACTGAGCTACATGCAGCGATGACTTCTCTGCAAGTTTGCATGGATTCATCTGACTGGTACCACCAGGTAATTTTATGTATATATGCCAATGCAGTGAATTTTTTTAAAGATTTAAGCGACATATATACTTGCAATGAGTCGCCAAAGCCAGACTCTTGGTTGGTTTTGAGCTAGAGTTATCAAAACTAATCGATAAATTTCAAACTTACCTAAGTTGCTAAAGCGTTCTAATTTATATGATAAAAAACCAAATACTGATGAATTTACTAATTTTCCGGTTCAAAGTTATTTTGAAATCTGAAATGAATAATCTCTTTTACAACTAACTTTAAAACTATATATTCTCAATGGTCTATCCTCAAACTCCAATTGCAAATGACAAATTCATGAATCTCCACTTAGAAATGCAAAATTTTATCTCTATTTTCCAGGGTACAACTAATACAGCCATGGATTCTTCTCCAATCACACCACAATCCGATCAAGAAGACATACTCACATGCTCAAGAACACTACTAGAGGGGAGAGTAATAAGACCACAGCACGAACAAGCCCTGAAATGCCCACGATGTGAATCAACGCACACCAAATTCTGCTACTACAACAACTACAGCCTCTCCCAGCCCAGATACTTCTGCAAAGCCTGCCGCCGCTATTGGACCAAAGGTGGCACCCTCCGAAACATCCCTGTCGGCGGAGGCTGCCGGAAGAACAAGAAAGTCTCCGCCAAGAAATCGTCGTCTTTGAACGATAATCAGAACCAGCACACTAACTCTGCTGCATTATCACCTTCGCCTATGCCTTCGTATTACAATGATAATATTAACTCCACCGGTCAACTTCAGCTTTCTTTTCCTGATCAAATCCACTTTCCACCACTGCATGCAAATGGGTTTTTGAGTACTAACATGAATTCACACCACAATTTGTTGCTTGAAAATCCTACTCCGGTTGATAACTTTTTGGAGAACAAGTATGAAACCCTTTTCGGGGGTCGTGATTTCATGGGAATTAATGGCGAGAGTTTTGGTGGGATAAAGGATAACTATGGTGGGATTTGCTATCAAACTGGGATTGATAATCTCGGTGGAGGAACAATTCATGAAAGTTCCCAGAGATTGATGCAGCTGCAGTATGAGAATCGTCATGAGCTGGATTTCAAGCCAATTAACACATCCAAGATTTTATCACTTGAATGGCATAATCTTCCACAAGAGGCTTTTAATTCTGATACTGGGACTGGTTATCCTGGAGGGAATATTAGTGGATCCTGGACTGGCTTGATGAATGCTTTTGGATCAACAAATCCACTGCTCTAATTTTACGTGCTAGACAAAATTACTTAAGTATTAGTTAATTATTGGAGTCTTACATATGTAATCGATGGATATTTGTATGAGAAAAATGTGGGTTTAGGGCAGATTAATTATCCGACTGAGGATTTTATCTAATTTCTCTCAAACTTATTAACTAGAGAGATTGTGAGCTAGGGACAGGCTGGGATTGTTTTAAACAACAATGTCTCACATAAATATTTTTAACAAATATAGTCACATATAAATTATTTTTTAACAAAAATAGTCTCATAATTGAATAAAGAGCTTTGAGACCACTTTGATTAAAACAAAAGTTTGGGACAAACATTGACTAAAAATAAAGTTTATGACTATTTTTTATTAAAACAATTTTTATAACACTATATTTGATTAGTCCTAAAAGTTCGAGACTAGCATTACAAAGACGCATATTCTATGAGCTATTTTTTGAAATTTACCCTAATGAATTTTATCCGGAGTCAGATTGAATGGTGATCATACCTGAATAAAAAGGTTTAGAATTTTATTTGTAACTTTGTAAAAATATAATTCATCTTTCCAAGATCTGGTAAGAGTTTTAAGTCATTTCCTTTTCTCATAATTAGGTTTAGATCCATTGGATTCTGAAGCCATATTGAACCCAAATTAAATTAGAGTTCAACCAGGTTGGACTTTTTATGGACAAAGTTCTGAATACTTCTCCTATCCTTAGAATCTCTCATCCCATCCCACGTTGAGCATGAGCATGAGAAAGCCTTGCGTTATCTCTCATGTTGTCCTTTTGTATCTTTTTTCATATCACAATCAACCAAATGTTGGGTATCAATTAATATTTTGATGAATCAAATATCTGAATGAGTGATTAAATATGAGTAAACATTTCGGACAGAGAGTAACGAAGATAGGAGAAGTTCTCTCTTCCATTCTTCATATTAATAAGTGTCTTTTATAGACAAACTTAATCACTATAATTCAAAATACAATCTTGCGAGTTCATAGACTAGCCCAGCTCATCTCAATTTTAGAAAGACTCGAGTCCCGTAGCCCTGCCCAGAATTATTCTATATATAAAAACTTGTTTAAGTTAAATTGTTACAGGAGCACATCGCAGATGATATAGGAAACATCTCTTTTCAAAAAGCTTTTGGATTTTCCATCCATAATATTTTTGGATTTATTTATTTGTCTAAAAAATATTTATTGGTAAAAATAACTTTATACTTATTTTTTCCATTCTTTCATTTTTCAAATTTATCGTTTTAAGTTTTTTTTTTAAAAAAAAATATGTAGATATACATTCTCTAGTAAAAATATTTTTCTTTTAAAAAAAATTCTATATAAATTTATACTCATTGTATACATTAATTTGAAATTTAGATTAAATGAATTATGAAGTGTGGAGAAATGTATTGTTAACAATAGTTAATCCAAAAAATATTTGTTGGTAAAAATAATTTTATACTTATTTTTCACATTCACTAATTTTTTTAATTTATCATTTTTGAAGCGTATTTTTTTAAAAAGAATATGTAATATACATATTTTTAGTAAAAAAATTATTTCTTCTAAAAAAAATTTTCTTGTAAAAAGTTTTCTATCTAAATTTAAACTCATTGTATACATTAATTTGAAATTTAGATTAAATGGATTATGAAGTATTTATACAAAAGATTGATAATGAAATGATGATAAAACTTATGGATATGGAAAAAGATATTGTTGCTTTTTATACAAGATACTTATGAAAAGTAATATGTTTTTTTATAAAAGAACATTATGCGAATGAGCCACGGACAATGAATCTCCGAAAATCTTTCAAGGATCTTCCCCCGAACCCCCGCAGAGCCTTCGCCTCTAGCCCCCCTATCCAAAAATCATAGCTACGCCCTTAATTGTCCGAAAACATGTTTAACCTATCACGCTCTTTAAAAACACAAAAAATACAATCATGCTTTATATCTTTAATGAAACTCTACATTCAAAATACAAAAAGCTATAATCTTTCATGCCAAGCAAGCACAAAAACGTCCAGTTATTTCAGCTCGAACATGTCTTGACAGAAAATGAAGCAGAGAAATAACATACAATAATAGCATAAAAAGAAAACCCCATTGCACTAAACACATAACAAAAAAAAAAAATCAACCTTCACAACCAACAAAATGTTTATTCCTATGTCAACAAAAATGTTCATTTTTCAACGGTTAATTTCTCTGTCAAATTTTCATTCTTCCATGAGTTGAATTTGCCTACATGCACCGACGGCAAGAGAAGCTGTGTATAAAAGATCTTTGGGAAAACGAGACCAACCTTTTTTTCTTTATCCTCCTAGTCTTCTTGTAGGAAAAGAAATTGTCCACATTAGTATACAACACGACTGAATGGCTTAGCAGAAACACATGGACGGGCAGCTGATGGGGGAAGCAAGGAAGGAGACAGGTTATTTTCATGAAATAAGTAGCTTATCATGTTGATCTACTAGTAATGCTCCGGCCCACAATCTGCTTTATCCACAACAATAATATTGGGCCAGTTAATGGCCCAATTTGATTGTACCGAATAATATAACTGGAGAAGCACCTGACCAACTTTTAGTTTTCCCCCCCTTTATTCCACTCAGAAACCCTAGATTATATTGCTTCGAACGAATTTCATGATCGAATTAATCTTCTCCATCGAGGTATTTCTTCCATTTACATGCATTTTTGTGTAATTTCAGTTAGTCTATTTACAGAATTGTCTTGTTTATACGTGGGCTCTCAAATTTAGGTAATGTTGCAGCCAAAATACGTTTATTTCACAACATTAAAAGTGAAAAGGTATTAGGATTACAGTAAGAGAAATTTATGCAAATTTAACTGTGTTTGATCGGAGTTTCATTTTTGGTTATTTCTGGTGTTTTGTTAGTTGAACTTCTTGGGTGGGTTATATAGCCATGAGGAGTGAATAACTAAGATGATATCTGTGTTGGTCCTCTTTTTAAGAATCTAAGGATGACAATGGTCTGGAGTTGAGACTTTCTGAGGTAAGCGGATATTCTCTAAGCAATTAATGAAGTTGCGTAAGACATAAACAAAATCTGGTTAAGAGAGCAAATGAGTAGTCGGCGGCAATTTCAGCATAATAATAATAAATATGCAGACCATAAAAAGGTAAAAGGATTTTAATTAGGTTCAAATGTGGTGAAATCCTTAGATATAGCCTCTTCTTCCCCTTGAAATTTTTTTTTTATCAGGCAAAATAACCTTTTGTAGTTGAGTTAATTAGTTTTATATACCTGGAGGTCCAAGAGTGAGATGTGGATTAGGATAAATGGACGAACTTTTAAGAAATTATTAGGCTTGTAAATATTATATTTATGACATAGTTTTTGAGAAAATATAGAAGGAATATTATGTATTCATCCGCTAGAAATATTCCCCGTTGATGAAGTATTGATTCTAGCCTTGATTGCCGGTTCGCCAATGATTTCCCTAAGTAATGATGCTTGAAAGAATTGTTTCTATCAAAGAGCTCCATTGTTGAAAAAGTGGTTTACGCTCCGAAATTTCAGTATGCAGATTTTACGGTAATTTAAGCATAATAGAAAGTCATAGTTAGTAGTGATGGTGCATCTCCAATATGTTATACCGTAGAATAGCTCAAGCTCCACGTTTTTCAACCACTTTCCCAGTAAGGGCAATTATTGCTTGCACTCTTTCCAATCCACATATGAGCTTGACTCTGATAACAATTGTACGATCAGCCCAAAGTCATGTTTTGATCGTTCTTCTAGCAAAAGCAGTTATTGCTCTCCAACAAAGTCATTCGAAGAGGTTTCAAAAACTGAATTGGGAAATAAAAATATTAAATCTATAATAAGATTTAATTCAAATTCTGGAAGTTTTAAATGTGGAAGCTTTTTGGAAATTCTAAAAAGGTTGAAGTTTGGATATTTAAGAATTTCTACAACTTCAACTAATATCTTAGACTTAAGGATTTAGCTAAATTACGATTTTTAGGAAATTAATGATAAAAACAAGTTTCTAATAATTATTGCAGGATAGTAGTTATAAAATTGGAGACGGGAATTTAAGTATAAGAAAATGTTATGAACTTTTGTTCATGAAATTGTTTGTTTAGTTTAAAATGAAATTTGGCCTTAATTAATGGAAATAGTAGGGCTTGATTTTGGATTTTTTGGGCTTTCAAATTCAATATCATAGTGCTTTCAAAGTTGCCTTTAAATAAAAATCAAAAACAAAAAAAAGAGAGAGAGGAAGAAATTGTCTCTAACCAAGGTCCAAAAGGCAAGATCAATCAATTTCAGGCTCTTCTCCTCCCTACCCTCCCCATCCACAGCCATCCGATTCGTTTTGGGATTTTCTCCAAACCAGCACCCCATAAAATCATTTAGGAATGTTCACAGGTTGTTTACGCAACTCTCAGGCCTGGAAAGGGTATAAATGTCAACCTCGTTAGTTTTTTTGTTAATTGATGGTTTTATTGATTAAAATTGTTTCAGCTGTTAAGATCAGATTCTGAGGGTATGAATGCATGTGAAGTTGTTATAGAATCATAGTAGATCAAGTATAAGAGTTGGGGAAAGGTCGTAATTACACGAAAATTGGCTGTGTCCTTGCAGCAAAGTTGCACGAGAATGCAGCAGAAAACGGAGTATGTGCTTCTTTGCTTGATATCTGTTTGGGATGTAAAACCGATCTAACATTGCTCTAAAATTCTGTTTTCGAGTTTCATGCGAAGCCCTTGCCAAGAATTGAAAGAAAATTTTTAAGTTTTCGGATTGAAAGCTGGAAAATACACCTGATATTCCCCATCTTCAAATCTGGCCAAAATAAATAAATAAAGAATTTTTTCCAGAAATTTCCAGTGGTTAAAATGTTGTAGTTAGATTTTAAAATCATTGGTTTAACTTCCCTTAAGTCGTGGTAAGTCGTTGAGTTAATGTTGGGTTATTTTAGAGCCGTTTAATTCATTTTTTATCTATATCAGGAATGTTTTTAAATATTATCAATTCTAAAATTTATATGCTATTTTAGGTTATATTTCAGTAAATATAGTGTTGAGAATTAACTAGAAATGGGTCATTAAGCTAAATTTTTTAATTCACTGGACTTGTGAGGATCATTGCCTGTTGAATAACCTTGGTTTATAGGTTTTGAGACTTTCACATAAGGTTTGCATTCTAATTGAGCAATGGAATTAAGGCAAGTACTTTTTTCTTCCGATATTATTTCGCAAAGTCTCCATAATATTGAATTTGAAATGTGTATACGGTTGTTGGTATGCTTTATTTAATGTTATACACACACATGTATGTTTGTATATTGCCTGTGCCTTCTGTTTGGTATTGTGTTATGATCTAGAATATTAACACAAAACAACAGAAGAAAAGATCAAATAACACGAAATATGGAATGAAATTATATTAATATTGAAATGTAAATGATCAACACAAAGTTTCCCTATGTACAAAGCAAACACTCCCTAGTAAAATAAAAACTCACACAAATTATGAAAACTGAATAAGTGACTGGTGCCTCACTCAATATATTTTATTTCCCTCCTTTGCATGGGTCGATGTGTCTTTCCTATTCTTTGTAGCGTAACATATATAATACTGGGCTTATCTTTGTTTGAGCCCAACTCTTTCATCTCTTCAGTGCTCGTAACATACTGTGCGGTATCTTTATGCTCATTGATCTATATTTGATTAGAATTTTGTAATTCTATATTATTTATTCTGCTCTGGTACGAGAATTACCTCTTGGTTTCTACGGGCAACATGCTGCATGTTCGATAGTACGTGTGAGGCCCATTTTCTTTTCCTATGGTCAGTTGAAAGTATGCATCCGTTATACCATTGAGTCACCTCATGGTTCCTGCAGGACAACAATACATGTGAGCCACCTCTTGAGATAACTTCATAGTTTACTCATGGGATTTGTCCTAACTTATGCGAAGCATAATTTTTAATATTGTCGTAACATATATAATACTGGGCTTATCTTTGTTTGAGCCCTACTCTTCCATCTCTTTGGTGCTCGTAACATATTGTGCGGTATCTTTATGCTCATTGATCTATATTTGATTAGAATTTTGTAATTCTATATTATTTATTCTGCTCTGGTACGAGAATTACCTCTTGGTTTCTACAGGCAACATGCTACATGTTCTATAGTACGTGTGAGGCCCATTTTCTTTTCCTATGGTCAGTTGAATCTATGCATCTGTTAATCCATCGTGAGTCACCTCATGGTTCCTGTGGGCCAACGTCTTGTGTTTACAATACATGTGAGCCACCTCTTGAGATAAATTCATAATTTACTCATGGGATTTGTCCTGACATATGCGAAGCATAATTTTTAATATTGTCATAATAAAATAATTATAATTTAATACAACACATAGTCATGCATATATTTTCAAAACATTACTTGACCTGTATTTTTGGTGTTACAGACATATGATGCCACTTCATTCAAGGTTTGGAAATGAGGATTATCACCACTTAGCTATTGACTTTGATATACTACTATCATACCATGAATTTTTTTCTATCGAGCACTTCTGATTGACAATGATAAATTTTTAGGGGTATTTGGTTGTTACTCATGGATGCTGAAGAAAATTATGCTGCCTTCTTAGAGAAGGTGAAAAGGACAATATACATTGATAACATGTCACCAATGGCAACCGAATCCATCGTGAAAGCTGCTTTTAATCAGTTTGGTAATGTGTTAAGTCTTCATTTCATTCCAAATTACCTTGAACCCAAGAATGTTCCACAAGCTGCTTTGGTGGAAATGGAAAATCCTAAGCAGGCTCAAGAAATCATAGCTGAGATGGAAGTCTACCCTTTCATGATATTGGGAATGCCAAGGCCTGTTAGGGCGCTGCCTGCTAAATTGGAGATGTTTGATGATCGTCTCAGAAAACTGGGAAGGATAATACTATGTCGTTGGATAGATTCGAAAGATCCTGACTTTGAGGTCGCGCAGAAAATCAAGAATCTTGTAAAGACTCGTGCTGCAGAAGCGTCGTTCTTGCTGATGGTTAGTGTTCCTTTTTTCACTGATTGAACGAGTGCCTTCATTATCTGCTTGTATGATATATATTTGCAGATTCTGATGTGTGTTATCTTAATAATGAAGGAACAACTGAAAGAGGAAGAAAAGCTCGCAGCCCAACAGAATGAAACCGTAAAAGCAAATTATAGGAAGTTTGAATTGATAGAAGGCATCCATGAAGATGAAACAGCTAAACAATTGGCTCATCACTATAACATGCGCATTTCGGATTCTTGATGGGACGTAATTGATCATGATTAGTTAGTTTATTCAACCATAGAGAACTTTGCAATCGATTTGCCCACGTCTCAACCAGTGCACACCAGATGTGTTTTTTGGCCTCACTTCTGTACATTCTAACTGCTCACTCTCTGCGAAGTCTAATGTCACGTACATCTGATTTTGTTTGTTGAATATAGTGCAGAATGTTGGTATATTTGCACATACCAATGTTGTAGCACGAGCTCTAATCAAGCTACGCAAGGATAAAAGCGCAAAAAGGTGAAACGTCGGTGAGAACCTAACAATTATGACTTCATTAGTCATTATATATATATATATATACTAGTTAATTTGGCACCACGCAAGGCGTGGTGCCAGTGAGCTTATAATCTGGTATATATGTCCAATAAAGCGTCGACACAAGTTCAACAGACAGTTCTAGAGAATAAAAAGATAGTTCATAAGCATTGAACATACAAAATCGTACGTGTATAAAATCAAATAGGTTGGAGTAAACAAAAGTCTTCCCCAACAACACACCATAGCAAGAGTTGTCATATGATATCCTTGTAGGGCCCAATAGACTCTCTAAACAAAAGTCATCTACGAAACAGTAGTAGATGACATCAGATATCACAATAAAAGTAAATCTCAATGAACTCCAAAAAAACAATCAAAAGTTGTTCGCAAGAGTTTTCAAAATGACGATGGTTCATTTCATAATGCAGATATGTGTTCGGTTTCTCATAGCAATAGCGAGCATCTCATAAGAGGAATTATAGTTTATATTTATTGTTGTAGTTGCATTGTTATTTTAGGATATTGCTCTTATATTACTTGCTATGGCCTCATGATTAATTAATCATCTTACTTTTATAATTATTTATATACTTTCTGACAAAATGAATGTAAATGTGACATCCCAAATTATTATCAAACAAGTATATAATTATCATAATTTAATATTTTCTAATTTTGTTGATATAATCTCTTTGTACAATAAGGGAAATTTTGATGCCAAACATCATAACAAAGGTAACCGAGAACAATCACATATTAGCAACGGGTCGTAGGTAAGCCAAAACTCAAAATGTATACAAACAAGCAAAACTGACGACCTGTAATCTACCAAAAATTCATTATGTCGAATATTTTATAAAAAATTATTATTAAAGTTTGCCACAAAGAAAACTTATTTTTAACTCTTTTTTTTTTAAAATAAGTTCACATAAAAAAGTATTATTAAAGTTTGCCACGACAAAAATCTATTTTAAACTATCTATTTTTTTTAGTTCATACTTGACAAAATCAACAAGGCTTTTTCTAAATAAAAAAAAAGAAAACATTTTAAATTTTAAAAATTGAGATAAGAGGGATACACTATTGGGTCAAGGGTTTTGATATAATCTCCTTATACATTAAGGGAATATTTGAACAAAGGTAATACCATATATCAACAATAGATTGTAGGTAAGCAAAAAATCAAAACGTACATAAACAAGCAAAATCGACGACCTGCAATCTATCAGAAATTTATCATGCTGAATATTTTAAAAAAATACAAAAATAAATGAAAAACTAAAAAGGGAAAAAAGGGAAGGGCAATAACCTATTGAACAAAATTATAAATAATAATAAAAAAAAGAAAATAACAAAAAAAAAAGAAAAAAAAGGGCAAAAAGGGAAGAGGTTACTGTTCATTGGAACAGTAACCTCTTCCCCACTTATATATATGATATATATGGTATAATACAAAAATAAATGAAAAACTAAAAAGGGAAAAAAGGGAAGGGCAATAACCTATTGAACAAAATTATAAATAACAAAAAAAAAAGAAAATAACAAAAAAAAAAGAAAAAAAAGGGCAAAATTGGAACAGTAACCTCTTCCCCACTTATATATATGGTATAAAATATAATATATATTGCATGCAGCAGGCCCCACACCCGAATTTTCCATTAGTTTAGCTAGGAAGGAATGAAACCCTTATGCGTCAATTCCTTAAAAGAAGAAAGGGATGACTTACTATAATATCGCAAAGTCCAAGTTCCCTATTTACAATATACAGAGATATTCCTAATCATGCCTGTCTCCACATAACCTCTTCGCTATTTGATAAATCACATGGAGCTATTTAATAGTGAAACAATTTGTGGAAATAAGGCTAAATTAGAAGCATAGAGAAATCAACAATGCAAGCTAACAAGTAACGAAAAAAAGGTCGATCTTTAATAACTGCTGATGCCATTTGATACTATTGAACGATGTAAAGTTCTTGTTTGGCTATGAATTAGCGGCCTATCATGTTTGACGCTTCTACGGTAAACTGCTCTTGAAATGTCCCATACGCTTGCTAGGTATGTCAATTGAAAGGTCCTGAAAATTTGTCAAGCCATCTATTTGCACACCATCTCCGCATATCAGGAACTGATTTCCAACAATAAACGACCCTGTTACGCGGATTGCGACTCCATGTTGACCATGTGCACGGCATTGAAGCTTCTCCACGACATGCACTAGCTTCTCAGGAGGCCATTCACCAGCCAAGGTCCTCCGGATACTTGCCAAGGTTGTAAAATGTTGTCTGGACCAACATGTTCTTTCCCACCAAAACTGGAAAAAACAACATTGGCTTCATTAAGGATATGGTGAAAATTTCAAATGACAAAGTCATAATGGAATGTATCTTATGGATCTACAACATAAATGGTACTTTTTGTACGGTTTCCTCATGATTATGGAGCCTTGAGTGGGTGGTTCACAAGTTTACCCTAGATTTAAGAGGGATGGACCAAGGAAGTTTTTTGTGAGGGCTGGCACGTTATATTCTGATGGGCGCATCACATAAAATTTGAAACTTTCTCAATTGAATATTAGACTACCCCCTTCTTGCCCTTTTCTAGGTCCGCCTATCTTCTTACCAAACACTGCATAAGTCTAGCAACATTCTAAACAAGCTTGCATTGAATGCCAAAGATCGTCGGATCCATCAAAAAGCAAGTAATAGTGTATTGTTAACATCTGTTTGAGACAAAACATAACACAAAGCATATATCAAGCACGTTTGATATGTATTACCAATAGAAAATTTATCAAGGTTTTCCATTAGCATAATATTCATACTACACTCAGGGGGGTAGGCACATTTTTTGTGAGAAAAATTTCCATCTAGATTGACAATTTGATCAAAACTTGGGTTTTTATGAAGGGCAAGGCAAACTTGAAAATTTGAATATAATGCAAGCTCAGGTACCAAAATGCTTTTAACTCCACTTTTTGAGTCGTAAACAACGATACAAGCATAACTTGAGGAAATCCAAAACTGAGAGTTAAACTCACATCTGCAAGATCCTTCATCCGTTGAATTGGGTCAAATATACTTCGGACAAAAGCACCCAAGTTGACCCCAGCATCCTCATACTTGGTAACAAACGGGTGTAATAGCAGCTGCATTACAAGAACAAAATTGATCAGGAATAAATAATAAAATTGGCTTAGTCCCAAAACTAAAACTTACAGCCGCTTAAACACACTTTTGCCCTACTAAAAAAAAAAAAAATCATTTGTAACGTTTTGCGTGAAGCAAACTGCTGTTATCTGATTGGGATTATATTGTAAGATACTAAAGATGACAAGTGTGGCTAAACAAAATAATCCAAATCTTGAAAATACTGAACAAGAAGCAATCAACAATCATAATCTCGTCAAAAACTGGTCCAAAAGCAATAAACAATTCGGACTTTTGGTTTCCCAAAATAAACAGAAGAAAAAGAAACTAGTTAAAAGTTGAAATTTTATGACGCAGATCAGAAGTATCTTAAAATTGATTAAATCATCGAGATCCTTCATAAACATGCTATAAATTTGTCAATAAAAATTATAGCACTACACTAAATGCTTCACCTCACTGTCAAATATGTTATGATCCAATATCACCTGGGCGCCCATTTAATTATGAGAAAGAAATGTCCAAGCCCAAGAGGGAGAGGTTAGACGTTAAGTTGGGGAATAAAAAGGAGTTGGGGGGAACAGTTAAGCAAGTCAGTTTCATCAATTATCTGGAACGGTTACTAGCTTTTGCTAGGGAAAACAGAGCTCGTCTCTGGGAGTTCTTTGCTTTGTAATTTCTATTTCCTTTTGTAGAATATTTCATATAAATTTCAGTGTGTGTTTGTATTATATTTGCATTCTGTTTCAGTGTAGTTTTGGAACCTAACAAAATATGCGCATTCGACATGAAAAAGGTCACTTGTTGAAAAGTCAATCACTACACAAAAACTTAAAAATAATCGAACCCAATACCAAATACAACTCAAACTAATGGAACCAATACAGCCAAGTATGATTTATCCACACGTAATAACAGAGACTCTACCTCTTGCTCACCTGCTCAGCTGTTGGCCTGGCAACTGGATCTTTCTGGAGGCAAGCATCAACAAATTGGAGGCAAGCATCAACAAATGAACGTAACTCTGGAGAAAAGATTTCCTTCGACAGAGATGGAGATGTATCGTCCAAAATCTTCAATATAAAAAATCATTGGAACCCAAGAAGAGATAGATGCATAACACAAATATCTCAGAATGGATGAACTTTACCATCTTTCTGAAAAAATAGATAACTTAAATAGCTTTTCAAACACATGTTCAACTTTCTTAGTACTTATTTTGCAACATAACATGGATTTTAATGCACTAATTTTAGTGACTAAAGTTCATCAACATGTTAAAAATAGTTTCAAGGTCGCACTGTTAAAGAGTTGAAAAAAAAGGAGGCATAATTAAATTTCGTTTCAATCCACCTCACTGGTAGCAAATTGTTATTAAAAAGTGTCGCCTGGCTCGCCTAAGCCCTAGGCGGAGCCAGGCGACCATTTGTCGCCTCCGGTGCGTCCAAGGCGGCGCATGTGCATGAGGCGCCGCTTAAGCGTCGCTTAGGAGCTGAGGCTTAGGTTGTAAGGCGTTGGCCTGGAAGAAGCTGACAATGAATTGGGTTTGTAACTTTTGTTCAAAGAAATATGTTTGGCCTGGTTGTGGGTTCTGAAATAATATCCTAAAGCCCAGTCTAAAAAGCCCAAAATTTATTTATTTCTATTTATTATTAGGGTTTATTAGGGTTTATAAAAAGATATTGCTTAGCCTAATTGTCTCACTGCCTCACTGCTGCCGCCTTGCGCCGTCGCAGCCGCCCGACCGCCGCCGCCGCCACTGACCAGGTGCTGGGGTTATTTTTTTATTTGAATGCTATTTACAATCAGGTACATAATGCATCTTTTTTTGTTATTTTGTATTATGTTTAATATATTATACAACAAGGTTAATATATGTTTTTTTTTTAAATTATGCTTGTTTCATGTGCCTTTAACTTTATACAGTATACACTATGCAAAAGTTTAGTATATTTTGATTTTTTAGATGTCGACTTCAAGGAACCGGAAAGATCCTGCTTGGGAATTTGCAACACTTCCTGATCCTAAGAATGTCAATGCACTGAAGTGTAATTTTTGCGGAAAAATAACCAACGGTGGTATTTACCGACATAAAAAACATTTAATTGGAGGTTGTAAAAATGTGAAAGAGTGTAGTAAATGCCCTGAACATGTTAAAGAGGCTATAATGAATTTTATGAATGGGAAAAACAAGTTGAAAAGCCAAATTGATGAGATTCTGCGTGATGATATCGATGAATCTGTTCCTCATTTTGAAGACATCGAGCAGGGAAAACGACATGTTTCATCTTCTTCGCATCAACAAATCCAATGTAAAAGATCAAAACAAAGTGGGCCTATTGATTTGTTTTTTATGAAAAATGTTGAAGATGCTATGAAGAAAGGGAAATGAAGCGGTAAGGAGTCCGGACAATATGACGACAACAAAAAGAAAATAAGATAACAAGTTGTTGAAAGTTTTTGTAGATGGATGTATGATGCTGGCTTGCCTTTCAATGTTGTCAATTATAATAGTTTTGATTATTTTATTAGAATTATTGGACAATATGGTTGTCCAATAAAACCTCCTTCCTATCATGAAGTAAGGGTCGCAGGATTAAAGAAAGAGGTGGAGATCACTACGAAGATTATAAAAGAACATGAAGCAGACTATTCTAAATATGGATGTACGCTAATGTCTGATGGGTGGACAGACAAAAAAAGTCGTACACTGATTAACTTTTTGGTTAATGGACCTAAGGGGAGTGTGTTCCTTGAATCAGTTGATGCTTCTGGTTATTCTACAACTTGAGATAAAATGTTTGAGTTGTTATCACATTACGTGCAACGCATTGGAGAAAAAAATGTGATTCAAGTCGTCACCGATAGCGCAAGTGCTAATGTTCGTGCAGGTAATATTTTATTCAAGTCGTCAAAGATGTTTGAATTTGAACAATATGTTGCATTGTAATAATTTTTTATTTGTAGGAAAACTTTTGGAAGAGAAATTTCCACATTTGTATTGGTCCACTTGCGCTGCACACTGCTTGGATTTGATGCTTGAAGATATTTTTAAAATTCCTCAACTCAAGAAATTGCATGAACGTGCAGTTATGGTTAATGGTCTTGTGGATGAAGATGATGATGAGGAAATTGATTTTGATTTCGAGAACGATGAAGACAACCTAGATGATTCTAAATCAAATGAAGGAGATGATGGTTCTTTCGATTTAGGAGATGATGATATTTGACTATTGTAGTTTTTAATTGATATCAAACAAATGATATGATGTTTATTGTTTATGATGTTAACTGATATTATTTTACATCCAAATATTTGAGCTTTAGTTTAATCTTGGTGTCTAACATCTAATCTTGGTGTCTAATATCTAATATCTGTTAAGCCACGCTTCGCCTGACGCCTGACGCCTGACGCCTAACGCTTTAAGCCAGGCCACGTTTATCGCTTTTTGTCGCCTAGCGCCTTTAATAACTATGCAAAACGGTTCTAGTTAACTTAACATCACGATTTGAGCATATAAGTGACTAAGGATTGAACATTACAAAATTAATTTCCTTCATGAAAAACAACTTATATGTAAAATTCATAAATGAATGACGGCCATACAAGGTAGTGTATCAAAAACGTTTACCTGCAACATGAGATTAACAGGGCCTTCATTAGCAGAGTATGGAAATTCACCCGCAGCACACTCAAAAAGTGCAAGCCCAAGGCTCCAAATATCAGCAGGATAAGAGTAACTTTCATTTCGTATTCGCTCAGGAGACATGTATGTAACAGTTCCAACAAAAGTCGCGCACTAGTAACATAACAAATAAATTTCAGGAACAATAACATTACCAATAAGTTGATTGAGATACGTGCTTTATAAAAATTGTGGCACAAACCATTGCCACTGAATCCTCTAGGCCAGCGCTAATACCAAAATCTGTAATCTTTGACTCTCCTTCCAGATTTACAAGCAAATATGCAAATAAAAATAAATGAATCAGGAAAAAAATCATGAACGAGAATTCATACTCTTATTTGCTTATTGATACAATTGAAACTAAAGAAACCATCTTACAAGCAAAAGTTCTTTCACCATAGAGGAAAGAATTGGTTCTGGTATACTCTTACAAACACGGAGGATGTCTGCCAAAGATCCACCATCCATGTACTCTAAAGCTATGCTAATCTGCCCAGAGTCTGGAGTATAGAAAGCACCGTAAAACTGGACAAGACCTTGATGACATGGTGCTTCACATAATGTTCTTATTTCAGTAAGAAGCCGTTGCCTTTTCTCCTAATATGAAATGTAAATGGTCATATTAGACATAAATTCAGATGTTATAACTAATGTTATTCTTCTTCCAAATATTACTATCTAGTTGGAACACGCATTACATATATATAATTTATTGCAATCTTTAATAATTAGTAATATAATTAACTTATAATATATGAATGAGACAACATGTGTAATTAAATTTAGATAAACCATGAACACTATTAATAGGAAAGTGAGAGAGAAAAAGATAATTTAGGAATAGATTATATGATATCATCTGTTGGAAAAATTAATAAATTTGAATAATTTACCATTATAGACTTTTGTAATAAAAATTTATTTAAAAAGTGAGGGAATATTTCTTCCACGCTCTTAAAATGCCAAAGTTAGTTGTTCTAAAACCTAACACAAGTATGGATAATATAGAGATACATCTCCACTGTCATCACTTCTCACTTTCCTCTTTTGATATAGATTTCTTATTTATCCTTGTTTTAACAGCAAATCATTATCGTGCACATTGTTTATTCAAAGTACGCAAAATTTTATTGCATATATATAGGAAAGATACTGACAAGAACAGAATACTTAACCGAATGGTAACAATATCTGGCGTGCATTAAATCCAAACTTTCGTAGGCGTGTACAATTCGAATGAACAGATTCAACCTATGAAGATTGTTTTCTTTCTCAGTTATCAACCATGAAAGCCAACAGTATCATATATGGGAATTGGAAATCAACAATGAACATCACTAATTGAATCTCAAATTCGTTCCAATCAATCTCACAAGAACACAACAAAATTCTAGAAAAAGAGTACAAATGTTCACATGTAAGCAAAAATGCAAACCTTTTCAAAAATATTAATCTTCTTGAGGGCAATAATCCTGTGATTTGGAATATAAATTGCCCTCTGAACAACACTGCTCGCACCACTACCAATGCACCCAAAAATCCTCATTTCATGCGACGCACACCTGTATGTTTTTTCAGAATCATCTGCGAAAAACGCAGAGGATGCGCATTTCTGCAACCCAAGCTCATTGATGTTGTAAATATTGTACGATTTGCTCAGTAAATTCACTGCTCCACCATCAGATAGCTGATTCAACAAGTTAAAATATAATTTAACAGGAACAAACGGAACATTACACCTAACAAAAGAAATTGCCACAGTGACTCCTGAAACTTGTGGGGAAAAAGATCAAAAGTTTACCATGCAAGAATCTGAAGGGTCAATTATTGAGTCAGATGGGAACCCTTTTTCTGCATCAAATAGTGGCACTAGCTTTCTCTTCAATTCCTCCAGTCCAGTCATGGGAAGTGAAAATTCTTGAAAGCAAGCTAAACATGTATTGGGAATTTTCCAGAACCCAAATTCTTGGTATGATCGAGTGATCGGAGAAACTTGATTTGACGCTCTTTTGCTGGGAAAATAATTAATTTTTGTCCCAGAAAAGGAAAAAGTTTGATGCTGAATTTATCGTTCTGCGTCATAAGTTAGCAATTTGTAATATCTATACTATTGTGGAATTGGTGCATTACACCCTCAATTTTTTTTTTGTGTAATTGCAGATGCTCCCACAAAAGCCCAGCAAAAACAAGTGTAACTTGTAAGGGAAAATAAGTTAACACGTCCATATAGTTTGGATATATTATCGGTTTAGTATTTAAGTTTTAGTGATCTGGTTTACTCCCTAAATTTTAAAAATATTCAAATTCAGTATCCGACATAAAGTCGGTTGTAAGAAACAAAAGAGAGAGATTGAATCAGGAAAGTTTCAAAAATATTTTTGACTCAGTTATTCTCCATTTGCTTCTCACGACCGACTTAACATTAACGATTTAACTGAAAATTTTAGGGAACCAGGTCACCGATTAGATAGACGACGTACACTCGTTTCAAATCAAAAGTATTCATAACATCAAGTCTTAATTTAAAAAAATTCAAAAAAAAATGATCTAAATTCATGTGTTAATATAAAGTACTCTATAGAATTATATTTAAGTTTAGATATATGTAACACATTAGTTTTATGCATAATGCACTAAAAGATAAAATATACAAGTGAAGATGATCATTTGATTGTGAATATAAAATTCTTTTTTCACTCGTGTGTGAAAAGGAAAGTAAAAGTTCCACAAATGTGAACTGTTGACTTGTTTTTGCCAATTTATTTATATATTCAATTATTTTTGTTTTTTTTTCCAAATTAATTCTCTTGCCCTGGAAATTATAAAAAAACTTAAATTATTTATACATCACATGACTCGTGAAATCACAATATATCATATATGTCCTAAGACATTAAAAATATAGAGATGAAAATAAGGATGTTTCGGGTTTGAAATTATTTTCATCACAATATATATACGATAATTTACTAATTCACATTTAATATTTTGTTTGGTTGTCTGAACAAAGATTATATATGACTCAAAATTCATAGTACATTACATTTGAGAACTAGACACAAAATTGGCTTCAAGACACAGCACTATATCAATTCATTTGACTAATTTCTTTTTGTCAAAACAATAATTATGTCCAGAAATTTAGTTCAATCTAACCTAGAACTATACTATATGTACAGATCTTGACATGATAATTATATATATTCAGTCAATTATTCCCAACAATATAATAGATAAAAAAAGAAAAGAAAAATGTATCAGGCAGTGGACTGATGAGTAATCAAGTTGTTTCCCTGTTACAAAGATTGTAACCTGATATAAGGGAGCTCAAGGCAAAGGCAATAAAAGCAAGAAATGACACAGAGATTGATGCACTGGCCATCAATGTAAATTCGTCTTTCCCCCAGTTAGAAATCCAGTCGTCCACCCTTGTTGCTGCTGACGAAGAGGCTGAGATCAGAAGATAAGCCAGAATCTGCTATTACGCGAAGAAAGAAAAAAAGTTATTCTTAGCAACGATATTGTTGACTACTTCGAATACGCGGACTGTTCCGCGATCCAAACCAATGGCAAGTTGAGACTATAACTTGCCTGATCCATTGAGAAATCAAAATGGTATCGTGTATGGTGAGAGAGAACGTGCTTTTCCGTGCCCAAACTGTATGCTAGATCAAATGCTTGGAAACCAGAATATACAAATCCAATAATGTTTACAACCAGGCAATACCTGCATGACAAAAAAATATAAATGTTTTATATTCATCAGATTCTTTAATCATAAACAGAGTATAATGGAGACTAAAGATTCTCGTGCGACTGATTTGGGACTAGAGCTTGTACGATGATGATGATGATTGCAAGCAAAATGAATTAATGTTGAAAATAAATCCCCATGTCATTAACCAGAGTTTTATAAGTGTGTAACAACTATTGATTGCTTAGGCAATCTTGGCGGAAAAAAAGGATAAAAAGTATATTTTTAACATAGACAAGAAACATTTGTTCCGAGAGAGTAAGAACTCAATGCAAGTTTCTTCAATATAGAAATAAAGTACATCACTGATTGTAGCATTGACAGTTGAATATGATTTAAGCTGCATCCACTAGTTTGATTGTTTGGTTCGTAGCTATCAAATTTTCAGTAATAAGGAAAGGCAATAACCTGCGGCACCACCATTTCTATGGGGAATTTGCTGATGTGGTGATTCTAACTAAGAGCCAAGAGGACGAGGGAGAAATGAATTAATAGCTCCCTTTTCAGAAGTGATCGCTCTCAATATATCACCACAACCTCACACAATTCACCAAACAAGTGACAGAAATTCGGATGGTTCCATCTTTTACCGGTGGAATTCTAGTTTGTACTTGGAAGAAAGTGTAGCAACCTGGTTATTATCAATAGGGCTAGCACTACGAAGCTTGGGAGTGTTTATGGGTTTTTAAAGATTATCAACACCCATGTTGCCCTCTCCAAGGATACTGAGCTATATCTTACAGCTGAATCACAAACCACCTTCAGACACAGTGTAAGTGACAATGAACTGAGTTCTTGCAACACTACTTTATTGGCTCAAGATCAAGTTAAGCATTCATAAAGAAAAAGGTAAATACTTCATGGTAAAAATTGGGAACCAGCTAGACCAGCAGGGCCAAGTCGCCCTCAAGTGAAGAAATAATGCAATTTTCCTAAAATTATAACTTTCATCATAGACCCACTAAGACTTCACAGCCACCCATATCAAAGTTATTTATTCACCAAGAAACCAACTTTACACAAGTTTGAGCCAGAAACGGAGAATATGCATGCAAGAACTTAATGAAAAATCCATAAAATTATACCTATACTCTTTGTATCGATCAAAAGAATCACCACTCCACCCTTTAGTCTTATCAGCAGCCATAATCGAAAATGAAACCAAACATAAGACTACTTCCAACACTCTAAACACCAACGTCACCTTTCTCGCCGCCACACTCCGCTCCGACCTCCTTAAAATCGATGCATCCGCTGCCTTTGACCGCCTCTCCCCCCCAATCTCATCCGCCCCACCGTCGGCGCTGACATAACCTTCCTCTAATCGTCCACCGTTGCCACCGACTGCCCCTATCTTCTTCACCCCAGGTGGCGGCTCCTCCCTCACCAACTTATTCAATCCCAACACCACCGGAGACCCCCCTTTCGCCGGAAATTCATGGTTCTCCAACGTGGGTTTTTCCCTCCTATCACCTTTCACTCCTGTCACCGGATAACTCGCCGGGAAATCACGATTCTCCAAGGTGGGCTTCTCCGAATGCGGCCATGGCCTCCACCCCATCCTCACTGAGGCCGGAGAACTCGCCGGTAAACTCGAAACCCCCGGAGATGGCACCGGAGAATAGTATTTATCAACTGAAACAAGTGATTTAAGACTCTTGTTGGTTGAATTATCGTTTTCCTGTTGGAAAGAAGGGTCATCGGAATGGAGGGGAGACTCTGAACGGAGAGGGGAGTGCCACGTTTCAACTTGACTCGCCGTGGAATCGGTGTCGGACATTGATAAGTGACCGTTGCTGCCTCGCCGGAGGCTTCTTTTACTACGATTACTGCTCTGGTCTGCGTTTTCCATTGGATTGGATCGCTGCCGGAAGAAGATTATGCTTTTGATCTTGTGATGGAATTTGAATTCAAAAACGGAAAACAAGAAAAAAACGAAGGAACAAACGGAAATGAAATGGAAACTTGAGAAATAAAATTATGCAATGTTTTTACTTTAAACTTTATGATGAAGCTTACTTAATGTGGTTATTATTTATTTATTATTTGAATATAATATAATTGAATTTATGCTCTAAACTAATTATTGATAAATCATGCATAATATATTCCGATTGGTAGAAAAAGAGTGTAACTCGTAATTTTATACTATGAATATTTCACTTAATAAATCCTTTTAACTATATTTTTTTATGTAAAAGAATATAAATGACTATAGTAAGTAATTTAAAACGCCAATATTGTAGTTTGAGAGGGGAAAAAAGTAAAATTTAAAATTCTAATTCTAATATTCAAAAACAAATTATAATTTTAAAGATGATAAGAGTACATTCACATTCACACGAGACAGTTAAGAATAAGACCTTAAAACAAATTTTTTTTTAGAGCATGCCCCTTCCCAATTACTAATTTGGGAGGAGAATGATCTTACGATAAGCTGCTTGGATATATAATATTAGATATTATTCAACCTTGTACCAACAATTGAATAAATATTGGGATCAGTCTCCTTTTTATTATTATTTTAAATTAGAGATGATCCCATTTAAATTTTCAAAAAATAAAAATTTCAGAATTCTTTTATTTAAATGAATAATTGGTACACACTATTGTGACACAAGAAAGGCAAAAGTAAAAATAGAAAATCAAAATAAAGAGAGCACCATTGAAGTAAGCTTTAAGCTTTATTTGATTTCTTCCCATCTGTCTTTTGAGATACACATAGAAAAGACAGAGCAGTCTTCGTGTTGAGCTCTGCTTTTCAGTCACTTTCACACTCACTCAAAGTATATTTCATTTAATGATATCCCACTATCAATTTCATCTTTCCACCTCTCAACTTTAATTGCTTCCTTGTGAATTAATTTGCCAAATATATGGACAAAATGTCACCAATATAAAAAGTGAACACATTTATGAAAATTAAGTACGTGTAGCCAAAGTGAGCAGATCAGATTTTGTAATCTCTTTTTTGGTTGTAATGCAAATTCATATTCCTTTCCAACTATCCTCTTTTTTCAAAGTCTAAGTCACCTTCTCTGACTCAATTGTAGGACAAGGAGCCAGAACTTCGAATTTGAGGGACTCAGGAGGAGGACCTAACCTTCTGATTCATCTAAAAAGCACTTTTAGAAATTCCATCAAACTAGAATTCAAGAATTTACTGCTAAGAAATCATCATTTTGTCGGTTTTCACGACTCTGTTTCATCGTTCAGGTCCACGTTGACTCGAATTTTGAACGATAGAAATCACAGGAAGACACTAAGCATTGTGATCATATGGTGTCTTCTAAATTTTGAGCATCTCAAGGGCAATAAGGTAATGAGGAAATGGTGATTTTTAGGCTGGCTTTACCACTTTTTGTGCACAAAAAAGTGGCCAAGAAGTCCAGGGTCTTCCACTTTCTTATCAGATGAAAAGAAACCTTTTTATAGTAGTGTTTCTTTTGCTTAGCTTCATGTTGTCCACCCATTCATTCACACAATTATAATTAAATTATGCATCTAAGAAATGTCACAAGTACATGATTATAGGTCTAAATATAGCCATGTTTCTTATTCTATTTTTATTATACATGGGGGATTGATTATCATCACAGGAAAGAAATTATACCAAATAAATTACTTTCACAGAATGATATTTTTACCAAACTACATTACCATAAGGCTTCATCACCTTTTCATCACCCTCCACACTAGATCAAACATATGCTTCTTCCATTGTCATGCATCACAACCAACCGTCAAAATTTCTCCGGTCATTGGACAAGATAAAGCAACGTACGAAAAATAGAAAAAGAAAGTTACTCGAAAATGTCAGCTCCAAAGTCTAGCCGCAAGAAGTATATGATTTTGCTGGTTCGACTTACTCCGGTGGTTTCAAACGATAGAACAGCACAAGAAAACTTTGTTCAGGGACAACATAAAGAAAACCAAGGTCTGCACCTTTCACGTATGGCCCCAAGCCCTGTGCAACCAATGAAAGTGATCAGTAAACAATGCAACACTACAGGCTAAAATTTTATAGGCATTTGTGCACGAGGATTTCATTACCTTGCCATTAAGTTGTAGCAGTTCCCCCTCAACCCACTTGGGATTCTGGAAACCGAATTCTGCAATCCTTCCTTGGCCTCCTGTAACTTGCAACCTGAAAGAAAGTAAATACATGTTTTGAAGTTTCTAATGTACAAAAGCTTAAATCTTTTATGAAGGGGGCGGCTCTTCCTGTGGTTTGGCACACTAAGGTGGAAAATTTTCCAGCTTATTTGTAAAAAAATATGCTCAACTCAACTGCAGCTTTTAAAAATAAAGCAAGTTCTGAACTTCCCTATTTATACAATACTCATTTCACTTGTGGTTTTATTTTCATAATCAGTGTGAACCTTCTTTCCCTTCTTTATTACCTTCATAATATCACGACTCTATTGCATGTAAGATATAGAATTCAAGTGTATTCAGTGGGCTATGTGCATCAGGGTAGGGAAGAGAGGAGAGTCACAAGTATTTACCACTCCAAGTTCATCTGGGTACATTCCCCGAATGGAAAGCCGATTACCTCTCCCAATTTTAGCACGAAAAGTTACCTAGACAGATGTCAGGCACAAGGTTAGTATATACAACAAATGAACCGCTAAATGAGAAATGCACCAAAATCTAACCTGGCCTGCCGGAATTTTTCATCACTATTCACAGTCCAGTTGCCATACTTCCGCCTTAATTGAACCACCTCGGTCCCGTAAGGGCCAAATGCACCAACATATAGACCTGAAGTAACAATATTACATCTAGAGTGAAAGAGGTGTCATTTGTATCAAATAAATGTGTATGGAAAATGGCGACAATGTAAACCCACCATCAAATGGGTTTAAATCACCTTGGGTGGTAGTAATCCGACTAAAATTTGTGTACTAGAATAATCTATTCTGCTTCTGAACATGACTGACAGCAAGCTTCACCATTTCTCAAACATCTTTGGAAATCTATAGTGATCACAAGATAATTTTGAGTTTTGAAATAAATAAATAAACAGGACTGCTGTAACTGGTGCAGGGGCGGTGTAGCTACTCTTTATAAAGAAAGGGATATTAAGCATTGAACAATTGAACACAACGGATACAGATATAGAGCTATTCGAAACAAGACCCATTATTCAAGGTGGCAAAACATTTCTAGAGCAATATTTTCAAAATCAATAACCACATAGAAAATGCCAAATTGGAGTACATATTCCATGGAAAAGAAGACAAGATTACGATCTCCCCAAGTTTACCCAGCGTCACAGGAAATAAAAATCGGAGTAAAATTTATTGGACCAAATGCGCATGTTTTCATAGATGCAATAATTCAGACCCTCATTCAAAACAGAACCATTAGAAGCACAGATTTTCTAATTGGTCATTTCCACAACTTTTTCTTTCTTTAAATAAAGTACAATGAAATTATGTCTCATTCATACCTTAGAAGAAACTTTATCACAGCTCAGAAACACCTTGGCCACATCAGGAGGCATAAGTTCAGAAACACTTTTGGCAGTGATAGCAGCCACCACCTTCTAAGATGCTGCATTTTCTTCCATGTCATTGTCTTGATCTCTCTTTAGAATATGCAACACATAAGAATCCCTCTCCATATGTTTTATATTAGCTGGGACACGAACAAACTCATCTTTCGTATGATCATCTTCTTTATTGTGCAATACTCCTCCAATGTAAAGTTGCATGTCTAAATTCTTTTCATCTTCCAACGTGTCAATATCTCCTTGAGCAGCGAGTCGATCTTGCTGATTGTCATTTATATCATCCGCTTCCTCCTCTGAATCCTCACTGGTATTCTCATTATATTCTAATTGCCTCATAGTATCCTCAGTTATGTCAACAGTAACATTAAGCTGCTTTACTTTAAACTTCAGTTCTGGAATTTTTTCTTTTAGAAACTTTATGACACTTTTTATTCCTTCTTCAGCTACTTCCATATCCTTACTTTTTACTTTTCTTTTTTCCGCTTCACTTTCTTCTACTTTATCATCAACCACTGGTGTATTCTCAATCTCACTTGCTGATGGCTTAGTGGCTTTATCAGATGATGTACTTGAATTTGCCGAATTTCCTTTAGTTCGTTTTAGAAATATAACCTGTAAAGATGGCGGTGCGTAAGAAGCTTTTCTCAGGAGATGACAAATCTATATAATCATCAGAAAGATGGATGGCAAGCAATTTCAGGCGTAAAGGGCAGAACCTAAGCCGTAGCACTTATTACAGGTGTTTTGAAACATGTGTGGACTTGAACACATTTTCAGCGATATGATAAAATTTCTTGGACTTTTAAAACAGTTCATGGGTAAATATACGCATAAGAAGCTTGAATTCAACCGCATGCTCATAAGTTCTAAATTCATCCCCAATTAAACAAAAAATTGTCATGTATCTGACAGACTCAAAATGAGTAAGCATTGAATCAGATAAGCCTTTCATGGCCAACCAATTGGTTTTCCAAGTTTTTTGTCTGTGTTAAAGTCACACTAGGTGCATACATGTGTAAAATTATTTTTAAAAAAACTAGAGAAGCTTCCAATGAAATATTTCAACATCTGGTCATAGGTAGCAACAGAAATTGATAGAATATCACATCACCTGCATCTTGTGTGTCCCATGTGCATCTTTAACCACGAATATTTCAAGCAGTGGAGTTCCAGAAGATGGGTTTATTTGATGCTACCCTTAAGGGCATTAGGTGCATCTCGCCATGCATTTGGAATATGTCAATTGGAATATTTCAAAATATTACAAATATAAAGTGAGAAGCACCCTTAAGGGCATCAAATTTTCCAGGAGATGAAGTGAATAACTGCCCGCAAAAATCTTATTACCAGAGACTTTATGCTAGCATAAGTACGAACATCAAAACAAGAAAAATGCTCTCTTTTCTAATTTCTTATTATCTTCCAGGAGTGATCCGAATCAATCTCCCAAAAGGATCATCTGAGTCCTTAGAATAGCCAACCCAGCAACCAAACTACATGCATGAAATAAATTAAGAGCAATGTGAAATCCTTGTCTGTTCTTGGAAATAATATATTGTATCTAGCCCCTTGTTACATTTTCTTTTCTTCTCTTTCTTTCTTTCTTTCCTTTTTTTTTTTTGTATTTTGCTCATATAACATCCTTGTAGAGCCAACAGAGATATTTATAATTAATGGCGCTAGAAGACATATCAAACACATATTGTACCAGGATACAGTGGCATTGCAAGAGCAGAACTGAGAACTAGCATGCAGGTGACATCCTACGGAAAGTCAAATCATGATAATCACGAAATTCTTATGTCCGTGAGTAGAATTATGTCAAAGAATAATAAGATGATAATTTACTATTATTTTAATTATTGTTCATGAACTACCGATTATGGATCTCTTCTATAGCTCCACATAAAATGTCCGAAAGAAAACTATCAGCCCCTGAATGTCAAAGAATAATAAGATGACAATTTACTATTATTTTAATTATTATTCATGAACTACCGATTATGGATCTCTTCTATAGCTCCACATAAAATGTTCGAAAGAAAACTATCAGCCTCTGCTATGAATAAATATAATAAATCTATACTAGGACTCGAACACTAACAGCCTCTGATACAGCAACAATCAAGTCTTTATCAGCCTCTGATATGAATGAAAATAATAAATCTATACTAGGACTCCTTCAATTTTCTTACCAAATACTCTTTGATATGTTACTCTTTTATCAATAACCACAATCAATGCACTTTCCAATTCTATTTCATGTGTTTTCCAAGGGATTTGAAGGGTGTACCAGATATTTATTATATAAAACTGGTTCCTTGATAGTTTTATGAGTTTTTCAAATTCAGAGCGTTCAAAGTATTTGTATGATAGAGTACTGTTTGTAAAAATATTATTGGGAAAAAAAGTGGAATGTTGTGTTCGATCAAGCTATGACATATATTTCTAGTGCTTAATTTTGAGAGTTTCATCCATAAAACTTGACTTGTGATAGCAAAGTAGTTAATTGCTCCAGTGGAGGTAGCATATTCAAAAATCTTTTGCAGTTGTTGACTTTGCTTCACATGTAAAATACTTTCATTGGTCATGCCACCAATTACTCAAGGAATTGGGTGTTCGAGAGCCAACTATATCTATCTATACTATATTTAAGTAAGAGCTACTTAGAGTTTTCTTTTAGTCTCTTTGGTGTGACAACTCTTGAATTTATCAAAATAATATTACCTTTTTAAAATAATTAGATGAAACTGTGACACCTCTTGAATTTAACAAAACAATATTATCTTTTTTAAATAGTTAGATGAAACTACAGTTTAGATCATTTGTACATCAATATTTGAATTTATAAAACAGTATAATATTTTATCAAAAATTTCTCCTAACTAATCTATCTGGTCAAATTAAAAATATAAATGACAGCGTTCCAGACCAAATAATACACATCATACATGTATTGTGAGTGCTAGCAACTAGTTGAAAGAAGTTAGGAACAGAGGATATCAATGTCTTTACCATAGAGGGATTTATGAAGGAAAATACATGAGTTTTTATCAAGTTTTATTTCGTGAACTTGATATATAACCAGACAAAACATAAGATGTTACTTTTACAATATTCTGCTACTCATGATTCCCAAATTAATATCTATCATTAAAAGGAAACTGGAAAAGAAGGATGACGCCATTTTTTGGCATTTATAGACTGAGAAAGGTGGGAAAGGCAGAGTAACAAAAGCAGGAAACACTTTTGAAAATCAAAATAGAAAGAGCATAGCTATCAGTATATTACCAGACTGCTTCCTGTACTTTGGCATAATCTTGAGGCATCTCAGTAACGTACTTCTTCGATTGCATACTGGAGTAAACAGAAAATGATTAATTTTTTGGAAATTTACTCACATTACTCAATTTAAACATTAATTTACCTTCAATTGAGACATAATTTGAGCTATAATATCTGTTGATGTTGTCTCCACAATCGCTTTTTTCAACTTAGTAGCTTCCTGGAAGTCTTCACTCTCTATTGCCTCATCCAATTGAAACTGTGAACTATAACAAGTCATTATTTCATAAAATAGTTCAACACTTGTCTAGAATTTCTTGTTTCGTCCTATACATCCTCCATAAATTAGAGGCCCCAATTTCAGTCTCTAATGTTTCGAAAAAAATATATATACTGTGCCACATAACTCAAACACAATAGGTGGACTACAGTGAACAAACAACACCAGCAAAAATAATGTTTCGGAAATAAGCTAATCTACCTACGGAAGGACAACCTATCACTTCCTTAGAACTAAATAATTACTATCAATACATGAAACAATCCATATACCACGACTAACCAGTTGCAATCAGCAATTGTGAAAATGTACCCCGAAGCCACTTTAATAAGATTGAAGGGATAGAACAGACAGTGCAAAAATTTAACTTCGATTACATAAGTCCAATTTGGAGCATTTGACTGACTAAAGCCAATCAGCCAAAACTTTTCCAAGGCCTTATCATCCAATTTTATATGCTGCTATAGTTTTGAGTAGGGTGCAGTAGCACACTTTAAAATCCTACTCGAATAGATGAGTGCACATAAATTTAAAAAAAACAATTATCATAAAAATCAAGACCGAAAGCAATTCTGATTGTAATGTATAAATCCTAAAAATTTAACCTTTACAACAACATAAGAAATCATGCATAACAATACAAAAACCCATTTTTTATTAAATTAGAAAAACAAAGATCAAATCCACAAACCAATTGAGTTCATAGACATCTACAAGAACCGGTGTATGCAAAACTGAACCTTAAGAACAGAAGCATAGCTCTAAGCCTGCTCAATCTCAGAAAAATGGCCGGGTCCACCTACTCCAATCCCAATCTGCAGATGATGATGAAGAAGACTAAGTACTGCTACTGTTGCTGCCAGAGTTGCCATAATTACCATTCTCAATATTACTCCGGCAATGGCAAGCCAGCTTAGAATTCTTGCTTCTTGTGAGAAGAATTTTATCAGCGAAATCGATTGAATATTTCCTTATGGAAAAAGGGCCGGTTTCTAGTGAAGATGATGAGAAAGGGCGGCGGAGCTGGGGCGGCTTCACGGCGGAGTGTCCAGTCGCCCAAGCATTGGCCACCGCCATCTTAAAATTTGTTTTAGCTTAATTTGCAATTGTGAATTGTGGATTGTGGTTATCGAATCGATTTCCTCCCTGTTGTACTCTGTTTTTTGTACAGTTGAGATATTTTCTTGAGTCGAAAGGGAAGAAAGAGTTAGAAAAATAGTGTGGTGCGTTATGTTATAACACGTTACGAGCAAAAGAATAAATATATTTGACCGTATTTTCAGGACTACAAAACATTATAATATACAGATTCCAAAGAAACCACAAAATATTCCATTTGTCTATTGGATGAACTCGCATAAATACACCTCAAAATCTTGTCACGAAGATTTTTATAATACACCATATTATTATCAAGAAAATTTTACGAAGGGGTCCTCCAATGACGAACGCAGGAAAAATAATAAGGTGGGGCAAAAAAATTTAAAATACAAAATGTAGGTAAAAAAAATTTTAAGGGGTCAAAAATAATTTAAGGAAGGAGATAAAATGTTATTTTTTATGGGCAAATTGTAATTTTTTTGAGGTAAAATATATATTTTTTTTTAAAATTATATGGTAAAAAAAAAAAAATTTGGCAAGGGGCACTTGCCCCCTTACCTTAAGGTAGGTCCACCTATGGGTCCCTTTACTGGAAATTTGATGTCGTTCTTAAGTACATTGTCCTAACCTCAGGGCTTTTTAAAAAAACCCTGAGGATTGACTCCTATTATACGATAATCTGCAACGTTAGTAAAAGTAGCTAGTAAATATGAATGTTACGGTGAGTGAGGCTTCCCATCGAGAATGGTTGTGCTAGAAAATATGTTGAAACTAAATAACAGAATATGGAACTATAACAAGAGTTTCCGATGGAAAAACTATAGGAAGAGTTTCCGGTGAGGTGTCGGTATCAAGCGCCACATGTTTTTTTCATCATTATCCATTCCGGCCTCAAACAATCCCCCTCCACCGTGGTCGGTTGCGTACTTCTACCACCGCTTAAATCGTTTTCAACACTTGTTATTAAAATGCTTTTTATTAAGATAGTGTTGTGTCTATAAATGAACCAGTCCAGTTTAATTCTTTACTTGGAATGAGTATACTTACAGTCTCTTCGGCGCAATAAAGATTTTATATCAATAATCCCAGTTGGTCCTCTCTTCAACCAACCACCAACAATGTCTCGCATTTCGATTCATCTTATGGTGGCACATCGACCTCCAATATTTGGAACGATACCTTAAACGGAGATAAAGATCAATGTGAGATTAATAGAAACTTATTCAACTCAATTTGGTCACATACTGGATATAAGGGCAAAGTTTTCTATTGTGATTTTACTATTTTGACTATAATCCATTTGGTGGATGGTTAAGGTTGATGGGTATAATTGGAAAAGGGTTGCAACAAATTAGGGTAAAAAAGGACTAACAAACTAAAAATAAAAATTTTGACAAGTTTGGATAAAACGTGAATAGTAATTTTTTTGGCAGGTTATTAATTAATTTTTTGAATCTAATTAATGAAAAATTAAGGATATTCATTGTGAGAACTTTATGACCCAAATACTCCTTTTCAAAATTATGACCAGATGTCTCCATTACCTCCACATGAATAATGACAAATTAAGGCTATTTATTGTGAAAAAATTATGACCTCAAAGCTCCATTCCCAAAATAATCTCAAATTCATTGAGTAGGGGACCCAAAGTAGAATCAGGGAAGCGCTCACTTCATCCCTCTCCTTTCAGTCGAGTCACTTAGTTCTTCATCCCCTTCTTTCACAAGTAACTCCTTCGTTCCTTACCTTTATAAACCTAAAAGTAAAAGAGAGTCGTCATTAGAAGTCTTAAGCAGAGTGAGATTGAGAAGGCTCTATAGCCGAAATAGATAGATTCAAGGGCTCGAATAGATTGATTTGAGAACTAGTTTCAAAGGATGGATTGACCCTTAGGCGAGTTTAGTTTCAGTGAGCTGAGGGTAGTTCGCTAGCTGTTACGATAGGAGTTTCGGGTTTAGGTGATTCTGTTGCTTATCTATTGAGTTTGGTCAGAAATCGCAAAATAATAATAGTTGAAACTCCGTTTCCTCTGAGTCCTTCTGCTCTGCCCACTCTTCACTCATGTTTTTATGTAAACAAGCGGTAGAAGGGAAACTTCTTGATATAGTTTCTTCTACTTTCGACTTTCATTGATATTGCCTTGGTCTTTAGCCTAGCTAGAAAAAGCAGAATGAAGTCTTCCCAAATCCAAATGACAACACAAATGGGAAATATGTGTAAAAACCAGGATCATATAGCCGATATTTTCTTTGGTTCTTCTGAATATTTACAATAGCGTACTTTCATTGATATTGCCTTGGTCTTTAGCCTAGCTAGAAAAAGGAGAATGAAGTCCTCCCAAATCCAAATGACAACACAAATGGGAAATATGTGTAAAAACCAGGATCATATAGCCGATATTTTCTTTGGTTCTTCTGAATATTTACAATAGCGTCGCTAAGATTAGGTCTCGGTGAATATTAGCCTGAATTGTCGCGTATCACGAGAGCCTAAATCTTCAATTTCAGCAAACTATGTGAATGTCCAACCGAAAACCACATGGTTCCGGATCCGGAACCAAATTGTAAGACTCAATATCTTGTTCAGAGACAATTGCAGTTTTAATTTACAATTCCAAGAGAACCTAGGTTTAAGTACACAAAAATACCAGGGACCTAATTCTTAACCTAAAATATCCACCTGATTAACCAATTCAGGTTCATGGGATTAGGCTTTAGGATAGGCTTTATTTTTAAAGAATGAAGCTTATTTAGTTATTTTTATAAATGTAATTCATATGAATATATGGTACTTTTTACGGATAGAGAATATGCAATTTATTCTATGCAATATAGTGGTCGTGACCAGGATATACTATAGATGACTAGTTTGAGTAACAATAAAAACAAACAGCTCTACTGGCTTCACAGTTAGAACCATCATATCATCAACTTATGACAAATTACTCCAATCAAAACAAAGGTATGCCTAACTTTAAATCTGCGACTATTTTTAAGAGGGGGTTGAAAAGCACCCCTTCGCCTCACCTACAATGGCTGTAACCAGCAGATACAAACCAACTCAAAGAGTGTATATCGCAACAGTCTACTTCACTCGCCTGAAAGTCGCTAGCTGATAATTTCACTGTTAGTACTTGAAAAAGTGATAAGTTCACTGATAGAGTACTTGAAAAAGTGGCCTTCCAACACTGAGATAGTGATATGAGAATGAAATTTCAACAATCCAAGTGACCAGTAGATATAGATCCCATGATGGTGTGGTATCAAATCTTCAGATCATCTGACATTGCTGATGGTATACAATGTGTGGCAAGGATGTCCAAAGTCGCTGCTTTAGCGGTCTTTGTTTGGAGGACGACAATCTGCGCAAAATAAAATCAAGTCAAAGATACTACAACAGGACACATAATTTGACAGTGTACAATAACACTACAAAAGAACATAAAGATACCTGCTGGTATTCCAAATCAAATTTCAAGAATTCATTATTGCAGCTTTCTACCATTCTAGCTAAGCTTTTCAGATTCTTCACAGGTTGACCATTAAAAGCAAGAACCTAACAGATATGAAAGATAATGAAAAATAAGCAAGGAATAAGCTAGAGGACAAATGATTAGCAGCAATTGAACTCGTAGAATGAGTTAACTGTCATCAACCACAAACCTGAGTATTGACAATGTCTTCATACCCGATGTTGATGTCAGCGACTAGTACCTTAAATAAATTTTGCAAAACAAAGAGGTAAGGGTGAGAAGCACTCCTCTTAGGTAAAATACTGATAACTTCCGTATTATAGCGATGTGAGGCACCTGCGAAACCACAACAATTTGCTCATCTGGAGATTGAGGCATCTCATGTAAGAGTTTGTCCAGTAACTTGACAGGAGCTTCATACTCGTAATCCTTGCCATACTGGAGATTACAAAGAAAGACATGAGAACTAATCTAAATAATGATTGTATTTTTTTGATTTCATATTTTGAATTGTAGTATAAAATTGCAATCAGCATAAATGAAAATGAAGAAAGTACAGATATTGAACATCTTGAATATCATGGAAATACGCAAACTTCACAGCCAAAGCTAAATTAGCATTATAGCAAGTAGACTAATTTTTTTGGCATAGAACACAAGATCTCCAAATTTGGGAGTCAATAGAATTGAATTTCAAGAGGAATTATATAAAAACTAAACATGGAAGCTGTCAAACACCAAGCTGAAAATCAACAAGAATTCCTCTTCCAAAGGAAAGAGAAACAAATTTAAGCATTAACATAGAACATATTGAAGAAAAATAAATCAAAGGAGAGGAATGCGGTGAAGGGATGGGAATTCGTCATTCGATGGCTAGAACCTTGAAAAAAAAGGCAAAGTCAGACAATTTCCAGGGTTGAAGAAAGGCATGTCAATTATGAATATTTCGCTGTTTGAGTGATCATTAGCTGCTAGACAAAAAGCCTGCTAACACAGATAAGGCACTAGGGCTGGCAATCACAAATCTGTATCGCTACATATTCTAAAAACAAACAATCCATCACGCCCTTGATTCTGAAGCACATACTCATTATCATGATAAATCCATCAAAAGGGTAAAAAAACTTATAGCTTACTTCAAAAATATTTTTCTTGAAAGACATCAAATATAAAAGTAATTGGATAGTAGTCCACGATTAAGATCTGGTACAGAAGCTATCCAACTGGAGTTCAAATTTACAGACAGCTCAAATATGATGTTTTCCCATTTTCACGTAAATTATGGGAAACATAAACTTTTTTAGGCGTACAGCACAATCCATATTGCAGTAAAAACACTTCTAGTTGCTGTGAACTTCATATGTCACAAGCTCGAATGACATTTACAATGCATATATAGAATCAGGAAAACGTGAAGGTTGTAATGAACATGAAATACTCACCTCAGAACGAAAGTATGGAACAGAAACAGTCGTAAAAACAAATCCAGCAATGATATAGTAAGAGGGAGGTCTTCCCTTGTTGTGAGCTGGAATTAACCTTCTATGAGTACCAAGCTTAACATTGAACTTAAAAATTTCAGAATTACGAAGGACTTTAATAGAGGCACTATCTTCGGTGTATTTCTGGGACACAAGGTAGCTGAAACCTATACGCTCTCCATGCCTAAATGGAACTGCAAGAGACCAAAAGAACTATAAGGAGCATCACCAAGTGAAGAAATGTCACAACAATCACAATAAAGAAAGACAATCTTGGGGTTTGTGTAAATCAAGGACAGATTGAAGTACCCAATAAAGCACATATAAGATGCAAGGGGATATAAGTAACAGTTTTAACTAATCTCCATCAGCATACTGCCTCTACTACTCCCCTGCATTGATGCCCCAGGGTGGGAAAGAGAGGACGATTTGAACAAATTGCATGTTTCCCCAAGCATGTCCAAGTAGTTAGTCAATAGGACACAACAATCACAATAAGAGCAAGCATCCACTGCATGTGAAATTTTAACTGAAAATTTGAGAAAGCAAAGATAGTATAACAGGAATCATATTTCAACAAATGCTGATATGCACAAATTCGCATTCAGGAACCACCACTAGACGCACTAATGGGACATTGAAGCCATGAAATCTATTAGCAACTACTTCCATTAATCATTAATTTGCAAATATGGTTAACCACGCTGTCGTAGAATCCCATCAAACAAACTCATAGACCATCCATCTCTCTCTCAGTTGGCAATGATTTTGGGAAATGTCACATATTTATACTACACAAGAAATGCTCACTGCAGAGGTCTAGTTACTGTTAAGTATTCGCAGTGACCTTGAATAGAATTTTATGAACTTTCTTCCTTGATGGAGCACAATTTACATTCGTTGTCAAGCGTGAAAACTTCAATCATTAAGTTACATAATATAAATTTGTCGCTGAAGATAACTTCATAAATGCATCCACATGATTAAGCATAAAGAGGAAATGGTAGCAGTTTTACATGTCAAGGGCCACAAGAAACTTTTCTCTGGATCTTACCAGTTCCATCATTCGCAATATCAACCCCATCAAAGCTGAGAATGATATCTGATGGCTTCAAAACCTTGAATTCTGGAGCAGTGGGATCAATTCTTCTTATACGAACACCTTTCTGATCAGATTGCATCCCCATGGACAACCGCAAGTCCGGATTTTCCATCTTTTGCCACTCAACCCCGAGAATAGGGAAACCTGACACATAGCACTCAAATAATTCAGGTAAAATAGGAGTTAACAAATATTGATTATATTGAAAAGCATTCTCAAGAAAAATTTAAGTGCAAATGTAACTGCTAATCATTTCACATTGACATCTTCTATACATGTAAAATGATGAACCCGAGCAAGAAAAGTCAGACTAATAAAATAATTACCATGATACACAAAGACTGGCGGAACACTAAAAAGTAAGTTGTGAGAGAAAATAATTTTAGATATATAGGAATCAGAATTCTAAACTCCATCATGGCCGGTCCCAAACCCGGGTAAAATAGGAGGGTTGCGTCAAGTAGCCCAGTCAGCGTAAAACTTTGGCAAATTTCTGCTTGTATGGATCTGGAGGATCCATTAGACAACCTCATTTAGTGGGATAAAGGCGGAATTGATTAGAATCCTGGAATGAATATTCAAGTCCCAATTGTGACAACTTGTCTTCTCGAATCTCACACAAGCACCTTGGCATTCTACAATTTCATTCTAATGTGTAAAGTGTAAACCATTTCCTTTAGGTATATAATATAACTCCCCTACAACATATCATATAACACGAATCACCCTATTCACTTAACCACCCTGAAAACCTGCAAGTCAAACGGAAAAACAGGAGAGATGGAAATTAAACGAGTGAGGTAGTCTTTGTCTCGGGGAACAAACCAGTATATGATCCGTTCTTCTCATAATCTTGTATGAAGTGCATGATGACTGGTGTTGGTATCACATAACCAATATTCTCCACATCTTCATGCTTGAGTGATTGAAATGCAATACCCACACAATTTCCCTGGTCATTAAAAGCAGGTCCACCGGAGTTCCCAGAGTTAATAGCAGCATCAATCTGCAAAATAACAATTCGAAAGACATTGGTGTAATTCATTCCGACAGCTGTTGATAAATGCAATTGAAACACAGATGACATACCTGCAACCCCAGAAGTTCAGTGGATCCATGAACATAAGAAAGGATCTCTATTCGTGACACAACTCCACTTGTCACAGAGATAGTGTCACCCCCAATTGGATAACCTACAACTGTCACAGCATCTTGTAGTGCAGGCAACTCTCCAAATTGGACAGGCGAAACCCCTTCCCAGAATTCATCATCTTCCACTGTGAGCATGGCTGCATCATCGCATGCAAAATTAACTTCACAAACTTGTTCGATATTCTATATGCATGTATTTTATCCAAAACAAAAGGTGTCTATCACCATGTATCAGGAAATACTGACAGAGAACACATGACTCATCACATGGCCCGACTATTTTGTAACTGAAAAAGCCAATGGTTGAGATTGTTTATTACTCGAATGAAGACGTGAAAGTTAAAATACATGCCCCAAGTATGCTTTGTAACTCCTATTATGATTTACTTGGACAATAACAAATTATTAGATTGGAATCTTCATAATTGAAGAGATTTCCCATCTAGTAGACTGACATGAGTCCAGTAAAATCAACTTCTTTCAAACTGTCACACATTTTTTTGGATAATTTCACAAGTAATATGACATAATTTTTGCGCTTAATTATGAAGAAAATATAAAATGACGAGAATACCAAAACTTGAAAAATATTCTTGGATTTAGTAGTAGAGTCGGAAGAAGTCATTTGCTGGTTGGTACTACTTTTCCATTAACTATATGACTACAAACACAACAGGGTTGTTTTCACTCTCGGTTAATCAAAGGTGATTGAGACAACAGAGTGAATTAAACTCGAAAAGGCTCCAGCTGGCTTTCTTTCATAAGGTCACAGGCTACTGCCATCATCGACACGTTCAATCACAATAAAATCAGGGGTGGAACCAGTTAGGTTGAGGAAGCGATCCTAATGAAAAAATCAAAAAGTCAAATTTTATGTGTAATTGTAAGCCTAAAAGTACATTATCAACCTGAATTAACAGGTCTCTGGTCTCCCACTACTATATTCGATAATTGAATTACTTCTCCCCTAGAATCTAAGAAATAATAACATTGCTCCAGGCATCCCAAAAAAAAGGAAAATAAAATATGATACATCGATCAACAGAATAAATAGCAAGTCTCACCAATGTCACATTCCGTGCCAATGGCAAGCACAGTAGCCACATACTTGGTATCTGAGCCCCTCTTCTTCAACTTAACCTGTGTATAATGCTCCACGGAATGCGCATTGGTCAAAACTCTCCGCCCTTCAATAACAAACCCACTACTACTCGAGCTGGACTGCCTTTTCCTCTGCCACGGTAAAGAGAAATTCGGCTCCGTATGAACACAAAAAACCTTAACCACGGAGTCCATGGCCAGAACAACCCTAGCTACCGCGCTATCCGCGTTAATCAGCGCAGCAGACAACGATCCATTAGGGATAGGTGGAGTGGGTATTGCCAGGGTTTTGGAAGTGACCGGAGCTTCGGAATTCGGGCTTTTTATGGGGCGGCCCCGCCGTCGGAGGTGGTGGTGGGAGGCATTGGAAGAACTAGGGTTGATGAGCTCCACGTTGCTGACTGAAAATACGTCATTTTCGGAGGAGACAGCAGCTAGGGAGAGAGGGGAATCGTTTCCATTCTCGAGTGCGGCAGCGATAGGCGGCCGGGACTCGGCACGGCGGCCGCGCTTCCTTTTTAGTTTGGTTTCCTTGCACATGATAGAATCATAGAATTGTATGAAGAGGGGGAGAAAATCTAATTAAAAGGAATGGAAAAAGTCATTTTGGGCCCATAGTTTGGGCTTTAGTAACTTTTTGGGCTTTATGTGGAACCCGACATATTTGATTTCTAAATTACTTAAATTAGGTCAATTTTTTTCTCTCTATCAATTTCATTCATTGTATTATTTCGTACTTTAACTCAAAAAACATAGAATATAACAATGAATTTAAATTTTAAATTGCAGAAACAACATTATATATATTTTCATAGGTTATACTTTTCCCTTTTTCCATTTCGAGAAAAAACCACAGGAAAATCTAATACACCATTATTAAATGATATTGTATAGCATGATACTGAATAGCAATATAGCATTTGCATCAGTTCAAAACACCGAATAATGTCTTAGTTTATGACGGTTTATAGCCTTACAACCAGAGGTGTTACCAAGGTGTGGCTAACCTAGGTTCATCTCATGGAATTCTCAATTTAATCCAAAATTTTTTTTAAAATCTTTTTATTTATTTGTATAACCTAATTTGTTTTAAAAAATTTAACCCAAGCCTACTTGGATTTTAGCCTAATTTATTTTTAATATTTTATTAATAAAAATTTAACAAATTTAGGCTCGTTATGGCTCAGCTGGCTCGATTTATATTTAAATAATTATTTAAATAATTAAATATAATATTTTTAACACTTTTAATAATATTAATCTATACCATAAAACAATATTTTTACAAAAATATTTTGAAAATTCAATAAACAAGGTTATTGTTGAGCCTTAAACGCATGGTTGCGTTTAATGCGTTAAATTATCCCCGATCAATCTTTGAGTTTTGATGATCAACAAAACTTGTGTTTGTTATACTAATGCATCTACTTAGTGTGCAGATTAAGTGATGAAAAGTGGAATGAAATGAAGAAAATCGATTGTGCATATTCTGGCCTGGTTCGCCCCAGGCGATGGTGATCATCACCCCAGGCGATGGGTGCCAGGCGGGGCATCGCCACGCACATCGACAGAGGCGATGGCTAGGCGAGCATGCGAGGAAGATCGCCCCAGGCGATGATGACCAACGCCTGAGGCGATGGCAACCAGGAACGACATCGCCCCGCACATCGACAGAGGCGACGCCGAGGCATTGCGCGGGCATGCGCGCAGGACGGATCGTTTGAGGCGATGGGTTGAACGCCTGAGGCGATGGCTGGAACGTCTGAGGCGATGTGGACTTCGCCCGAGGTGATGCAAGATTTTAGTCTGCTGAGGCTAAGGCGTTGGGATTTAATTTGGATCGCCTGAGGCGATCGGGACATCGCCTGAGGCGATCCGTGATTTATGCTGACCGTTGGGGCGCGGCGATGGAGATCGCCTGAGGCGATCGAGGAGTGATTTCAGCCTTTTGTGTAGCAACGGCTAGTAGGAGCCTAGGGGCCTCCTACACTATAAATATGGATGCTTTGGAGCATTTTGAAGCTAAGGAACAAGCCTACAACTTATACAAAGTCTTGATCTATTACAATTTCAAATTGCATTGCAATCTCCATACATTGTTGTTGTATTGGAGCTTGTGATTCATTCTCTTGTTAGAGTCTTGTTTGCTTCGTGTGAGTACACCGTGAAGGTGTTTTTGTGTTTGATCTATTGTAAAGGTCCTCCAACACCAAAGCAAGTTGGAAAATTGTAAAGTCATCAACAAGTCTAGTTGGTGCAAGTGTGTGACTATCCTTGGAGCCTTTAAGGCCAAGAAGACTCGTGAAGAGTGTTGGTAGCTCGGGAAGAGCTTTGTGTACTCGGGAAGAGTATTGTGCTCGGGAAGAGCTTGTGTACTCGGGAAGAGTAGTGTGCTCGGGAAGAGCTTTGTAACTCGGGAAGAGTTGTGTTGTGGCTAACTTGGAGCCCTCAAGGTCAAGATCAATTGTTCTAGTGGAACCTCGGTTGGAGGTTATCTAACCGGGAAGAGGAGACGTAGGCGATTCATCGCCGAACTTCTATAACAAATCCTTGTCTCTTTTATTGCTTTATTTTTCATTACGCATTTATTTACTTATTCTTTTTATTTATCGATTGACGTAAGGCTTCCGCGAGCGCAAAACTCTTTTATTTTTCAAACTCATTTTAAAACGCTAAAGTAGCCAAGGAATCTCATTCAACCCCCCCTCTTCGATTCCAACAAGTGGTATCAGAGCCATTTGATTTTTTGTTTTTAAATCAAATCTTTTATATGGCTAATCTAGCAAATGAGTTTGCTCAAGGTCAATCGACAAATAGACCTCCGCTCTTCACGGGTGATAATTACGGCTATTGGAAAAATAGAATTTCTCTATACATCCAATCCGTAGATTATGACCTATGGAAGATCATAGTGAAAGGTCCACATGTTCCTTTAAAAGAAATTGGGGGAATAATTGTTCCCAAGGAAATGGACGATTTCATTAGAGCGGATATGATTTTAATATCTCAAAATGCTAAAGCTATTAATATTTTGCATTGTGCTTTAGATATGAAGGAGTACAACCGGATCTCAATGTGCTCAACCGCTAAGGAGATATGAGACAAATTGCAAATTTGTCATGAAGGAACCAATCAAGTGAAGGAGACCAAGATTGACCTTCTACAACTCAAATATGAGACTTTTGAGATGGAGTCCGGAGAAGAGGTGGATTCCATGTTTAGGAGGCTCACCCTTATCATAAATGAGCTTGCCCAACTTGGAGAGAAGTACCCTCCAAAGCAAATATGGAGGAGAGCACTAAGAGCCTTACCAAAGGAATGGGATGCAAAGAGGACGGCCATTATCGAGTCAAACAAAGGAGAAAGTGCTTTCTATGACCTTGATGAGCTCCATGGCACTTTGGTGACTCATGAGCTTGAAGTTGCCACAAGGAGAGAAGTAAAGGAGGAGGATAGATCCAAGAGAAATGGGATCGCCTTGGTTGGAAGGAAAGACCATTCCGATAATGAAGAAGATGATGATGATGAAGAGATGAGGTTGTTCACAAAGAAGTTCAAGAAGCTCTTCAACAAACATAGCAAGTCAAAGACCTCTAATGCTACCAAACAAGAATCCAAACATGAGGTAACTTGCTATAATTGTCAAGAAAAAGGCCATTATGCTAACAAATGTCCTAGGAAGAAGAATGAAGACAAAGGCAAGAAGAAGACGTTTATAGCCACGTGGAGTGATAGTGACTCCGATGAAGAATAAGCAACTAATCTATGTCTAATGGCTCTTGGAGATGAAGATGAAAGTGATGATGAGGTACCATCTTTTGATGAACTTTTAGATTCCTATCATGAACTTATTGATGCTCTTGGCAAAACCAAGATGAGTAACAAATTACTCAAACTTGAGATTGCTAAGAAATATGAAGAAAATAATTCATTGAAAAATGAATTAAATTCTTTAAAAATATCTTTTTGCAAATATAGTGAAAGTAGTCAAAAGATGAGTGAATTGTTTGGCTTACAACGTTGTAGCTTTGACAAAGCCGGGTTAGGCTACTCAAGCAAATCAAAAACTTTTTCTAGCTTGTTAGCCAAAGCAAAGCATGATTCTCCTACTTGCAGCTATTGTTGTAAAAATGGCCACACTAAGAATAAGTGTAAGTTTACTAGAATCCAATACCAACCTAATAAGAGGTGGAAATGGATTCCAAAAGTACCATTGAAAATTAACCCTCTAGGACCCAAAAATCAAATGGGTACCAAAGACCCCCTATTGTTAATTTGTTTTGTAGGGACAACCATGGATTGGAGGATGAAGGACCAAGCAACTCAAAGGAGGAGTTTATTCTATTCACCACCATAGAAGAGGCGAGAGGCGTTGGACCTATGACAAGAACGAACTCTTGTCATCGAGGGTAAAATTTATTTTATTCATTTTAAAAGAGCAATTCAAAATTCATTGACACAAATCAATTGTGATCAATAAATATTGAAGCTCAATATTCATTAAAGTAAAATGCATAACCCTTTAGCATAATTGTTAAGTGCATGATGTATGCTTATCTTTTTATAGTAAGTATCTTGATATGCCTTGCATTTAAATTTGAATATGCTATGTGAAAATGTGCAATTATATGATTTGTTATACTGCATTGATAATTTTATTGTTTATTGGGCATAAATGCATGAATATATGCACACATTGCAATATTTAGAATTTATTGTTGAGTGCCTTAAACGCATGTGTATTTCTCTAATTGATTTAATCTATAGCTATTACATGCTTGGTGAGGACCATGTGTAAAATTGTTAAAATATGGCTATGTGTCAACATATTTGAGCTATGTTTATTTAAATTTTTTGCTTTATGATTATCACAAAAAGGGGGAGAATTTTGTGATAAACTTGAACCTTAATATATGCATAGTTTAAGGGGGAGAGCTTATGTATGCATGGTTTGAGGGGGAGAGTTATTTGTTTGATGCTTTACTTGTTTATCTTGTATGTGTTATGCAATTGTTAAGGGGGAGTCATTTTTACTCACATTACATGCATATTACTTTATCAAGTTTTGTGATCATCAAAAAGGGGGAGATTGTTGAGCCTTAAACGCATGGTTGCGTTTAATGCGTTAAATTATCCCCGATCAATCTTTGAGTTTTGATGATCAACAAAACTTGTGTTTGTTATACTAATGCATCTACTTAGTATGCAGATTAAGTGATGAAAAGTGGAATGAAATGAAGAAAATCGATTGTGCATATTCTGGCCTGGTTCGCCCCAGGCGATGGTGATCATCGCCCCAGGTGATGGGTGCCAGGCGGGGCCTCGTCGACAGAGGCGATGGCTAGGCGAGCATGCGAGGAAGATCGCCCCAGGCGATGATGACCAGCGCCTGAGGCGATGGCAACCAGGAGTGACATCGCCCCGCACATCGACAGAGGCGATGCCGAGGCATTGCGCGGGCATGCGCGCAGGACAGATCGTTTGAGGCGATGGGTTGAACGCCCGAGGCGATGGCTGGAACGCCTGAGGCGATGTGGACTTCGCCCGAGGCGATGCAAGATTTTAGGCTGCTGAGGCTACGGCATTGGGATTTAATTTGGATCGCCTGAGGCGATCGGGACATCGCCTGAGGCGATCCGTGATTTATGCTGACCGTTGGGGCGCGGTGATGGAGATCGCCTGAGGCGATGGCTGAGGCGATCGAGGAGTGATTTCAGCCTTTTGTGTAGCAACGGCTAGTAGGAGCCTAGGGGGCCTCCTACACTATAAATATGGATGCTTTGGAGCATTTTGAAGCTAAGGAACAAGCCTACAACTTATACAAAGTCTTGATCTATTACAATTCAAATTGCATTGCAATCTCCATACATTGTTGTTTGTATTGGAGCTTGTGATTCATTCTCTTGTTAGAGTCTTGTTTGCTTCGTGTGAGTACACCGTGAAGGTGTTTTTGTGTTTGATCTATTGTAAAGGTCCTCCAACACCAAAACAAGTTGGAAAATTGTAAAGTCATCAACAAGTCTAGTTGGTGCAAGTGTGTGGCTATCCTTGGAGCCCTTAAGGCCAAGAAGACTCGTGAAGAGTGTTGGTAGCTCGGGAAGAGCTTTGTGTACTCGGGAAGAGTATTGTGCTCGGGAAGAGCTTGTGTACTCGGGAAGAGTAGTGTGCTCGGGAAGAGCTTTGTAACTCGGGAAGAGTTGCGTTGTGGCTAACTTGGAGCCCTCAAGGCCAAGATCAATTGTTCTAGTGGAACCTCGGTTGAAGGTTATCTAACCAGGAAGAGGAGACGTAGGCGATTCATCGCCGAACTTCTATAACAAATCCTTGTCTCTTTTATTGCTTTATTTTTCATTACGCATTTATTTACTTATTCTTTTTATTTATCGATTGACGTAAGGCTTCCGCAAGCGCAAAACTCTTTTATTTTTCAAACTCAGTTATAACTCGCATATTTTTGCAGATGCAAAAAATGACAAAAAAATAATTTATATTTATTTTCAAAATAAGATTTGGGAAAGTCATTGATCGAGAAATTTAATTAAATTTCTCATGATAATGTATCCCATATATGGTTATGAGTATAATGTATATTTCAGTAATTTATCGTACAAAAATCATCAGATTTTTAATATGCTAAACTTTTAGATAATATTTTTATGAATACCTATTTGGTTTATAATTATTTAACGAATTGGGGTAAGCAACAAAAAATTATTAATATTTTTTAATATTATATTTAGTTTAGTTCACCGACTATAAAATCATGGTTTTACATGTACTTACAACGTCATTTGCAGCATTAAATAACCTTTTACTAGAATGATCTCTCAATAAATAAAGTGTCTCATGGTCATCCCGAATTTTTTAGAGTTTGATGAGTTTGAAGAGATGTCTGATAGCTTTGATCAATTAATTTAGTTCAATAGAGAGTGTCTTCAAAGTCTTTAATGCTCCATTTTTTTTTATAATCTGCAAAGCACTTTATTGGATTTAAGATCTCTAGGAAAGTATTTGAAACCTTACTTAGATATGGAGTATGTGAAAAACATTCGTTTTGTATTTAAATACTACGATTAATATAATATCAATTTCACTTAAAATAAGATATACTCAGATTACATTTACTGTTAGATTCCAACTCTCAATATTGTGTAATAATGGCTATAAGACAAACTAAATCATAAAATGTCTTTTTCAAGTAGTATTGAAATTCTTTCATGTGTTTTATCGACGGTCTGAATCTTTTAGGTTGCATTTGGATGAAATGATTTGATTTGAAGGAAAAAATTTGAAAGTTATCATTTAAAAAATCTCATTGGCGCCAAGCGTGACGGAATACTAGACGTTTGGTAAGTTCTCCTACAGCTAGGAGAAAAGATCATATTGACGACATTTGATTAATGTTAATTAAATATAATTTATGAATTAATTTATAATCAATTTGAAGATTAATTAATTAGAGGTGAAATTGACAATATGAATGTCAACTGACAATTAAATCGGAACATGAGATAATTTTGAAATATTAAAACGAAGAATTTAATTTTGTATTATAGTAGTTGATATAAATCTCAGGTGTCGACTGTACATTTAATGTATCAGTACACTAGTGACACTTCGATGTATGTAACTGAGATAGGATACTACTAATTTGGGTGCACGGTGATTTTCACACAGTAAAACGTGTAAAAACATGCACCAGATCCACTACTTCATTTCTCTCCATTTCCCTCCTTGCGCTCGCGCGACCTTTCCCTCAAAATCTGTGCGTCCACCGTAGGGATGGCAATGGGGCGGGTCTAAACCCGGACCCGTATTGAACCCGACCCGCCGGGGCGGGTCTAAACCCGCTTCAACCGGGTTTGGAAGCGGGGCGGGGCGGGTCCTGGGATTGGCCGAACCCGCCCCGCACCCGCCCCGCTATGCATATTTAATTTTTTTAAAAAAAAAAATTTAATATTGAATATATATTTCACTTCTTTGATTGTACAATAATGTGTTATTGTTTAATTTCATATCAAAATTCATGTGTTTATGGTAAAGAAGTTGAACATTTGAATGGAATAAAAACTAAATAATAAATATTTGATAGTTAAAGATAGTTTTACGATGCTTATTATAAATATTTACTAGAGGAAAACATTAAATTCAATCTCAAAACTCAATTTTTGTGTTTCAAAATTAATTTCTACCAAATTTTTTTTTTATAAAAAAAAAAATTGTTTGCGGGGCGGGGCGGGTAAACCCGCGAACCCGGCGGGTCTAAGCGGGGCGGGGCGGGTATGGGTTTTATGTGTAGCGGGGCGGGTCCTGGGATTGGCCAAACCCGTCCCAAACCCGCCCCGTTGCCATCCCTAGTCCACCGTCGTGCACCACTGCCTCCGCGAACCAGACCTACCACCGTGTAGCCAACTCACCGGCGCACCTTTCCATACCAAGAAACCTCGGTGAAAGTTTCGAAATCCTTCGGATTTTGCCCAGAAACGATGAAGACGCATGTGTTAGGGTTCAAGTAATTTTCGTTCGATTTCTTCGTCTTAACCATAAATTGGTTCGATTGTTGATGCCTAATCCCTTCCCCTCACCTAGACCGACATTTTGCCTCCGGTCTCCACCCTCCTCGCCGTTGGAGTCGGCAGAAATGGACTTTTAGCCGTCGGTTTCCGCTTTTAGGAGCAAGGTAAGTTTCTTCCAACTTTTAGTTCGAAGTTCTAGCCTTATTATCTGTTGATTTTGATGCATTTGAACTTATTTTGACAGAATAGTGTGGTTTGACAAATTTGAGATTTAGAAGACAACATCATGCACCTAGCATTCCCTCATGTCTTATGTCTTGTTCGATTTTAACTCATTGAATCATGTTCTAGCTTAATTAATCTTGTGTTGAAAAGATTTTATAAATTTGTCAATGGTTTTATGCTTTAAGTGCAAGAACATGCTGCATATGGGGAAATTTTGGGGAAATGTCGATTGATTTTCATGGTTTTAGGGTGAAGGTTCTCAATTCTTAGTTAGTCAATTATTAACTAGTATATATCATGTTTTAGCTTGATGAATCATGTACGAATGGATTCCATGTAATCTCAGAGGCATTTTTGGTTGTATTTCACCCTTTAGTGTAGATTCTCTTACCTGCTAAATTTTGGTAAACTTCGTACATTGATTAGCTTGGACGATTATGTGTGCATGCATGAGTTAGTAGATATCTTGGTTAGTTTGATGTGTGAAAATGATTAGAGAGTTTCAAGAATCGACTAAAGACAAACAATCTATTTCAAAGTAAAGTTTATCCTTGTTTTCTTTGCTTGTCTTGCCCAATTGGGAGGATGATACTAAATGCTGCAAAATAGAAGGGATTATAAGGCTATGAAGTATTTGCTAGAATGTCTGAAAGACAACTAAACTCTATGCAGTTTTGGAAATTGAACGTGAAACTTACATGGATAGTTGTTATGTTTTTAAAAGAAAAGTAGTAAAGAGGTGAAGCTAATGGAATTCTGAAACAATCCAATATGTACAACTTCAATAGACAATCCTCTATGTTGTCAATAAAGGGTGAGTTGCACTCTAATCACCAAACTTACAGAAACAATAAAAAGAAATAAGGATTTCTAGCAATACATAAAAAGCTAAAAATATTCATCAGTTCATTATATTGTGAATTAAAGGAAATTATAGTTGAATGATTATAAATCCAGAAAATGAAAATAGATGATGTAAATAATGGTATTGTATGAATTTTATAGATTAACATAAGGCATTGGAGTTCCACGAACTATGATGACGATATGCAGCTTTTAGAACAATGAATAATATGTATGTTGCGATTGATAATATACGACATGTATCTTTATTATTTGATACGTAATTTGCTGAAATTATGTGAACAATGTGATATTACTTGGCTATGTGATTTAAGTAAAATTATGGAGCATTCATAGCATTTATAATTGGCATATCGATGTATGAAAATAAATATTTTGTTAACAAACATCATTTTGAAAAATGTAAATCGATATATGACATACATATTGGGCATGTCATATTAATCTTACCGTTCCTTTGATAACATTTGATTATGATGAGATCTATAGAGTCATGGGAACGTTGGGCATGGCGATGACATGCAGTTTAGATAGGAACTATAGTCACGCGCGTTCTCGCCGGACCTAGACACGAGGGATGCTGTGCACAGCACAGGCACGACGAGAGATGTCGTAGCGCAGTGTGTGTGTGTCATCACCATCTGCTCGAGCTTGATATTGTTGATGACTAATTCTTTGGATTCCGGAAGTTTGATATCTCGGTATGAATTATATCTTACATGCATTGTATTACATCATATATCACATTTTATAGATCATGTTGTAATTATTTGATAGTTCCATATTAGGCTTTGGCTCACCCTCAAGGGGGCTGTTGTTGTCTTTGTGTGTGGACAATGACAGGTAATACAGATGATCAGGATCCAAAGAGGGAATGCTAGGTGCATGATGTTGTCTTCTACCTATCCCAATAGTAGGTAGTTAATTATTTATGCCAGGTTGTGTCCTAGAATATAAATTTGTAAACTAATTTATGCTCAGACTTGGATATGTGTTAATATGTGGTATTCATTTAATGCTGATGGTGTTATGTAAATATTTTCAGTATTGATATATCGATATACATATGATAGATGATATTATGTAAATATTTTTAGCGTAACTTATGTGCTGGATATATATTGTGCATGATTATGGTATTAGGTATTTACTTTCAGTATTGGGATATTGATATTTATTATATTGGTTTGTCCATCGTACGGTGAGGTCATGCCAAATTTTTTTTAGGGCCACATGTTAGCCAATTTTAAATAATCTTCCGCTGTTGACTCTAAAATAACCATTATGTGGTAATTAAGTACTTGATTGGGAACAGCCTCTCACAGTTGGTAAAAATTGAAAATTAAATCATTTAAATTTCATAGATTTGAAATGACACGTAATGCATCACCATTTCAAACTCTTTCAAAATGCAAATGAAGATATATTGAAAAAGAATGCAAAATTTGAAATACATAACCTAATTTCTTTCTCAAACATAGATGATGGATGATAGATTTGAATAGAAAAATTAAAATCCACTCATTTCAAATCCTACATTTTAACTACAACCTTAGAATTTCAAATTTCAAACATGTTACATAGTCTTGAAATACATAAAATATTATTGTTATTTTTTTCTCACTAAAGCTCATAAATTTTTTTTAAACTCGAGCTTTAAATCAAATACACCATTGTATCAATGTTTTAAACTCTTAAACTTCGAGTTTATATTTATAATTTCGGATCGAAAATTTCACAAACTCGGCCCTATCCTACTTTGATCACGACAATAGTTAGCAGCCTTTCACCCACTCCTTCTCATAACTATAGGTGTAAACGAATCAAGTAATCCAGGGTGTAAGTGTAAACGAATTGATCAGGCTAACCAAGCAAAACCAATGGTAAATCCCACTTCCAAACTGTAATTTGGATCCATGGGAGATATTTGTATGACTCGCACCAATTATTATATGTTCCATCTCATAGAAACCGAAAATATATACATTATAAGACCATCGAAATGAATTTAATAACTAAACAGTATATGGCATGTGATGCAGTGAGTACTGAGGCAAGATCAATAACCATGTTGTAATACCACTATAAAATAAGGTTAAAACCTACTCATAAATATGCATGGGAAAGATGCAGATATGAAAGGTTAAAAAGGTGAAGCTCAAAGTTGAAAGGTTCTCACTTGGTGCCAGTTTTAAAAACTAGCTGCCTCAGATTAACTGGTCCAAAAGGGCAAGCTCATCAATCTTTCTCACAAACCGAACTGCACATTGTTTCTGAATAGTCAACCAGCGGCAGCATGGCAGTTCAGAAATCGGCTTCAAACACTAGCAAAAGCAAAACAAGAAGTCTAAAGACAGATAATTTCTACGAGAGAAATACCCAAAAGAGTTGCTAAAGAGAATAAATCAGAAAACATCTAAAATTGTAAAGCTAATAAGCAAATACTCGGCTCTCTAGAACAATCCAAAAATGAAAAACAGGTAATTTCTACTCTTAATCCATAGCCAAGTTCTACATTTTATCAAATTCAAACAGTTATGTTTCTCATCTGCCCTCTGAAAATTCTTCTGTTTTTGTCTAACAATCTCGCCCAAATCATTGCTATCCATATAGTTAACCCGCCTTTCCTACCCTTACTATGAACCCACGAGCATTTGTGTTGAAGAAGGTGATAACATGATTCCTTGTGAGTGACCAACTGCAGATCCAACCACGCATAACACTCCATTCTGGAAATTTGACTAATAAGAGATATTAGGTATGCAATTCAACTAGAAACACATCTTTCATGCAACAACCTAAACAATACCCCGGAACAATGCTACACATAATGTATCACAGCTAAAGACGAATTATTATAGACGATAATTGGAGTAACGCGAAGTGAGCACATGCACAGTATGCAGCTGAGAAGATGCAGAAGAGAACCATTTGTTGGAAAAAAAAAAAAAGAACATGGTCTGTAACTGAAACATATAGATTAATGCCATACAAAATTAGGAGTCTCTCTCAAAGTCAGCTATTTTTATGCAATACACTTACAAGAGTTTAGAGACAGGTAAGCACCAAATTTCCTACTGCCATGAAAATTGCTTGTATCTGACGCTTTCGTTGTCCAACCCTCCCTCAGGCTCCTTCCTCTTTGAAATTCCACTTGAAACTGAAAGCATCCAGGCTTGCTCCTCTGCTACAGCTTGTGAATTGACAACAGAATGTTGTGCTGATGACTCCTCCCTGACTTCACTTTCCACGATTCCAGGGCCTGCATTGAGATCTAGACCTGGTCTGCCCCATTTTCTGTCTTTGTCCAACACACTGTTGCTGCCATTGTCTGTCAGGTTAACCACATACGGCCTCTGAAATTGTGATGTGACTGAGCCAACTGGTCCCAGAACTTGCGAATTTATCGTAGGTGAAAACAATCTTGCACCAGATGAGGAATCGGCATAAGAGTTTGCACCAACAGCAAAAGTGGCTGAAGGAAGCGGAAAGGTGGTCCCAAAAGGAAAGACTGGAAATTGGAAATGGCTAGATGAGAAAGGCACTGCAGGAGATGAAGATAACACTGAGGATCCTCGGTACAGCTCTGGAGTAAAAGGGGTAACACCAATAGGGCCAAAAGTTCTTTGGGATGCACCAGGTGGAAAAATTGGAAAGGGCTGGTCACCTCGATCAGGTAATGCCGACGGTATTGCTACTGTTGAGTATGTATTCCCAGGAGGGAACCAAGAAGAGAAACTCCCCAGCCCTGGACTGTTTATTCGAAGTCCTGCAGAAGGCAACTCAGATGGTAAGGCGCCCTTGACTTTCTTACTGATTGAGAACTGATCGGCAATAGTATTATCTACCACAGGCCCATCGTTAAGATCAAAATCCCTCTGAATATCACCTGTAGGTAAACCACCAAATGGTTTAACATGAGCAATGGAATTCTCTCCGTTACGATAGCAGCTGATGGAACACACATTATCGTTAGCCTCATCAACTCTATTCAAGTCAAGATCCAAACCTCCAGAGCCACGTAAAAGCACAGAACCTGGCCCTTCATTCAGCAAATTACCATGCTTACGTGGAAAATCAGTTAAATTAACAGCCAGCGCACAATCTCGAGAAGCCAGTTCCTCAAGAACTCTTCATCAGGCACATTTAGATCAAAATCCAAGAGAACTCGACCATGTTTATTAGTAGAGAAATCAGCATACGGTACATTTGTTGAACCAATTTGTGTCTCAAGAGATTTTCTGGGTTCAGCAGGCCGAAATGCACTAGTTGCAGCAGATCCCTTCCATCCAAGTTCTCCGTTGCTTCTCATTAAGTCCTCTGGAGGAACAAACGGACCTTTAGTGGCCGCGGCCACCGTGATGGAAGCAGGATGGCCACTTGGAACAGAACTTACAGAAAATGGAATCGAGTTCATCATGTGAACAGCTGTTGAAAGCTGGGACACTAAATTGACTGGCTCCCCACGTTTCCCATCATCAGCACTAAAACCTTCATTTAAGTCGAACTTTATTTTGGCATTAGGATCTGTCTCTCTTATAGCAGAAGAGGAAGCCTCAACAATATTTGAAGTAAACTTCCCTGCTGCATCTAGTTGCATGCTGGAAGACTTGGATCCCTTAAATTCAGGCTTCTGTTGTGCTTCATGGTTCACAGAATTACGACACCTACCCTCGGAAAGTGGCATATTCTCAGTAATCTTTGACTTGTCCACATTGGTACTTTTATCATTTTTCTGATCGTTAGATGTGGAACAAAACCCAGAAATGCTATGACTTTCAATATCAGCATGCCTGCTGCCTTCCGCATCAAAGTTCGGTATTTTAGGCTCATTGGTGCAACTCTTAGGATCATTTCTATCAGGTTTACCTAATTTAACTTCAATGCCACTTTCTAACACTGGGTTCTGCCCATATGCAATTTGGGGCAACTCGACATTTTTGTCTCTTTCTGAAATTTCAGACTTAATGCTTGAACTCACTTTCTTCTGTGCATCAGTTTTTGTGTCCAATCCATCATTTAAATCCTCTTTAATGTCACCTTCACACAACTGATTGGACTCCGTAATATCAACTGTTAGTTTACCCTCTTCTTCACCAATACCAGCCTTTACCCCAGCCACCACGGTAATATTGTCCTTGCTTTTACAGTTCAAAACACTAATAGTGCCAGCATTACTAAAATTGACCTTACCCTCATGAATTTCTCCATTGCTTTGATCATCTATTAACTTATCCATAGAGAGTGGAGGTGTCAAAGAGGTAGTACCAGTCTTTTCATTAGATTTATCAAAAGTGCCGCACTCTATGTCAGCACTTTTTCTCAAATCTGTACTAGAAGGGTCAAAACGATTATTGCCTTCTCCAACTGGTATATCTTCAAAAGAATTGGATGGAGCACACTGTATGTCACCAGGGAACTTGATGGATACTTTTTGAAGCAGAAGCAAACTGTCTTCACGCGATGAACTAATGTCTAAAGCAGCCTGATTCTTATCATCACATTCAGCATCAATGGAGAGCTGACTTTGAATTGCTGAACCATACTTTTCAAGGGAACACTTAGACTTTGCTTCATCAGCAACGCCATTTTCCTCTAGTGCTGAAGTGCTCATTTCTGTAGAATCAGTCGGAGAAACCAAATCAGATCTGGACATTTCCCTGGTAGCGACACTAGCAAGTAAGTTCATCCCAACCTCATCCTCAAGTGACAAGGATGAATTTCCAGTAGAATATTTAACACAGCTATCAATTAAAGCATTCATAGGGCTGAGAGATGATTCATGTAACTTTGAGGACTTCAAAGTATTTGTCGGGGAGTCCTTAGTTGACATACTTCGCTCTTCATCAGGAAGATCAGCAGGTAATCTGGCACCTTCTCCTAACCCGGTTAGTAAATCTTTAGAATCACTTTTCTGCCATAACTTCTGATTCATATCTGAAGCAGTATTAAATTTATAAGCATCACTCTTGTCCTTTGAAGTAAGGGCATACTGCTCATGTTTGTCCAAAGGAACTGTGGAAGAAGCTCGACCGCCCATAAAGTTAGGATCTTCTAGAGATTCTCCACTGACACCATGTGAAGGACTCCGTACCTGGTTTGGTATCTTAACAATTAGCTTGTGAGCGCTTCCCTCAGTAGCAGGAACCTCAAGAACCCTTTCACATGTTGAAGCAGATTGAGATTTCTCCACAACACTACTTTTGTGCGCAGGAGAAATTCTGCTAAAGCTAATTTCTTTCGGACTTCCAGACACTGGTGCCACAGAAAACCCACTAATTTTTCGGTTGCGAGCAGTGCCAGATGATATCTTACTAACGGGTGTTAAACGCGGAGAGGAACTCTTCCCACCCTCCTTTCCTGAGAAAGACTGACTGCAATTATTAGACTGATTAGAACTACTGCTCCTGTCCTCCCTAATTACAGGGACATCAGGAGTGCCTCCAACGGAAACTCTCGGCTGGCTCTCCTTGCTAGATGCAGGCGATGAAGATGATTTTAACGGCTCTGGTGAAGAGGTTGCAGACTTTACGTTACTCTCCCCATGTGAAGACCTTTCTGAAGTAGTTCTTGATACAGAACTCTGAGTAACTGAGCTTTTCATGGCAACATCAGACCCACTTGGAGTTCTGCTCCCACTCTGGGATGCCTCTGGATGGCGTGAGTTTGAAGGCCATACAGATATTGTTTGGGTCGAACACGATTTTGTGTCAATACTATTCATTTCAGCCTCAACACGTTTCTTCCATGCGTCAACTAAACATCGTGCTTTTCTCTGGATTTCTAGGTTTTTATGCGATCGTAAATGATTCACAGATTTACCAATGTTGCACATTTGAAGAGCAAAAAGATTAACTGGAAGTTTATCTAGGGCACGAAGTAAAACCAAAAGGAATTCCTCAACAGATTTATCGCCATCCTTTAAATTATAACCTTCACCAACCTTCCCTTTATGAATATCCTGGAGCCATTCGTCCAAAACAGGCAAACCCCTCAGCTGAACAAACCAATTAAGGCAATCAACCTTATCGGTAGCAGCCATTACACCTGCTAGCATGGATTGGCTAAACAAATCCTTATCCACTCTGTTTGATTGCATTAGCTGGATAAGTTTCTCAACTCCATCCATATCTGTAATTCCTCCTTTTTCAGTTATTCGTGCAATCTCAAACCTTAAATTAAATCCAGGTTTGCACTGAACGGATTCACTATCATCAAGCTTTGATGAATGTTCTCGTTTAACAGGATCAGTACCATGATCTCCCCTTTCCCTCTTCTTTCCCTTGACTTGAGAAGGAATGGATGTCCCACTATTTTGACCACTATCACAACCAGGTTTTAATTGTGCAGTTGAAGATGGACTATTAACTTGCTTTGGAGAACGATCACCAGGTTGCAATTTACCATGCATTTCTGTCCTTGTTTTGTATAAAAGCTGGTCTATTTCTTCCTGTCGCTCCTGCAAAACAATTGTGCATCTAAGTATCGCTTTCAGGAAAACAGACGGATTCGAACCTATATTATATCCCCTGACCGCCCCCGCCCCGTGCACAAGCAAAAAATTTCTCTTTTTTGGGTAAGGGTAGGGGAGAGTAGGGGGTATAGAGCTTAGATTAAAGAAAAAATTTGTCGACAACAGCAACCCACATTAATGTAATCTTGATCTGTTAGCCAGCATAAACACTTGTTTGCAATGTCATAGACACGCCGACAAACAAAAGATGATGTCCCTGTGGGTAGTTCTACGCCTCTAGGTAGAAATGCAACTTTACAAGGATGAAGAAGAGAAGCTGCAGGAATTTCGTCTTTGTGAAAGGAATAGAAAATCTCATTAGGAGCAGCGTCCAAAAGAGAGCCCTTTCCAAGTTTTAATTCAGCTGGTCGATAAAGCCAATTCACTCCTAGATGCAAATTATTCTCTTCGCTCAATGTCAAGCAACGAATTAAACCAATGAAAGGAGGAGAATCCTGGGAAGGTTTGAAAAGAGCACAATCGCCAACACTTATTCTGCGATTGTCCTGAAAAAAAGAGAAAGAACTTACTCTCCAGGATATATTGCACGAAATACCAAAGTCGTGTAACTTTGTAGACAGAATGCATAAAAATATGAAACAGAAGGAAAGATAAAGAATAAGTGGCCATACTTCCAAACTCATGCCCAAAAATCACACTCGATAGCGAACCCAATTTCTTTACCACCTACCATTGTATCGATAGAAGTTTAAAGTATCAGTATCTCAAAAACATATTGTTTATATGCCACCAAAAATCTATTAAGAATGAAAACGAAAATTGAAGAATGGTCAGAAATATAAATAGAAAATATTTCTTGAAAGCTAGGTATGGGAGAGAAAATGAGGTCTGGTACAAATATTTTGTATTTCGTATCATTCATACATAGCTACCATATTTTTGAACATTTACCAAACACCCCAGCCGTGATAGCCTACAAATACACTGTTGGATGAAGGTCATTTTGGATGGATGCAAATAATTATCCCAATATTTGCAACTTATAAAAATATGTATACACCATATAATCTTACTGAGAAGGATAAGCAGAAATTTCAGAACAGCCCTAAATTATTATCACCATGTTCCTAAAAAACCAATGTAAAAGACATCAAGCTCGTCTTGGATAAATCTGCATTATTATTTCATGCATCCACACACAAAAAATACAAACTATCAGACATAGATTGACAGAAACCTTGTTTCCGGACAATGTAGGTATGATCTCTCACAGCAGGATCATCCCACATTTTTTAGATTCCTCCTACCCCTTCCCCCTCCCCTTCTCATTTAAGCAGTCTTCAGAAAGTGGCATCAAATACAGGTTGACTGAAGGATTTTATGGACAAGTGTTACAAACACACAATGATTATAGTAAAAGAAACAGCTATATCAAAGGCATGGAGATCGTATCGTAGTTTTGAACAAACTTCTATCATTACCTCATCCATTCATATAAGCTAAACACAGTGTCAAAGACAGGTAGATAAGGAAATAAGGAAGTTGTTTCGAATGGGTGTATACTATCACTTCATCTGCTGATGCAAAAATAAATAAAGATATGTTAGCATCAAAGCAGTTATGCCTAGATGCACAGCATTACTTTGAAAAGTATTAGCTCTTGAATGATAAATTCAGACTACGATTATCATCTAGGTGAATGTCAGTAGGTCTACCAACAGGCCGAGATCACATTTCTTAAAGCTTGACAAGACCATGTGCCTATAGTACACTCTTCTCCTTCCTCATACTAAATTAAGTCTTACAAATTTCTCTTCCCCGGTTTTGGGATACCGTAGATTTGGAAAGAATTATATAATACAAAATGTCGAAAAAACATCATGGCATGAACATAATGAAGTGTTGATGACACAAGCAGAGAGGATTCTATCAAATTTGGAGAAATTCGCATATCTTCCCTCGTGATATTACTAACAAAATATCAAAACAAATGGCAAATTAAATTTGACAAAAATGTACGAGGGAAAATAAGTGTACGGGGTGCAACAAACTTATATGCATATTCCTCAGGAACCTGCACAAGGTGTGACAACAAACTGCACTTATCTCAACTCATTAGTGGTCAAATGCTACGGCTCTTTTCTTCGGCCTTAAAGTCACTATAATAATTCAAATAGATGGCAGCTTTGACGCGATAGCAAACAGTATTATTTTCTACAGAAAGAGGACGAATGAACTTGTGGTGAATCTTTATCACATAAACCCAAGAAGAAAACTCTCTATACACCATTTTTTACTCAACCACCGAATTAAGAAACCCCAACTGAGAAGTCGCAAACAAATAGACCATAGATATCATCAAACAAGTAAATACCATCAAACAATTTGGTTGCATGTTTCAATTCACTCATCATAACCAAATCCTCATACGTGTAAACCACAGTAAAGACAATTCAATGAAGCCATGTAGCAAAAAGACAATTCAAAAACAACCAAAAGGCAACAAAATGACAGAATCCACAGAAAGGCAAAAATTAAAAGCACACCAAGGCAAACCTTGCAGAAAGAATCACCGGCAGTGTTTGCAGTGACAGAAGAAGCAAGAGAAGAATGATGATAGCCCCCAACAGCTTCAATCAGGACAGACCGCATGTGCTAACCACAATCCTTGAGCTCCTACAATTCGAACTGTTCCACGAACTATCCACGCGCATAAAAATTCCCCTTTTTCACATTTTGGATTTCGCCCAATTTCTTTTCCACCCGACACCACAACTTCAACCATCAAGTATTTCCAATGACTCCCACAAAATCACTACTTTATCCCAAAGCCTAACCCCGCTTCAATAACTTAATATAGTTTCCCAATTCGCCAAATTAAAAAACAGGGAAAACCCAGAAACAACCCAAATTCCCCAATTCAGAAAAGAAAAACTAGATCACCTCAATTATATTGAAACCGTGATTTATCCTGCTTTATCTCAGTCACAACACCGATTCGCCTATTCAGTACCTACCAAATTCAAGTTCAAACCTTTCAGATCGAAAATAATAAAACAAATTAATCAACAAAAAACCAAACCCAAAACCGAGATTAACCCTACCACATAATTAACAGAATAAAAACGTAAAATAACGCATACACGTCCACGCGTGTGGCTATGCGCTCGAGAAAGAGGGACAAGGAGAGAGAAAAAAAACCTGCAAATCTTCCGAATCGGGAGGAGAAACATCGAGAGATTTCAGAGAGAGAACGGCGTGATATAGAGACAAGAAATGTACGTATAGGGATAAAAATAACATATGTGGAAATAGAAAAGTGGGGCAGGATGGGTAAACCACAATAATAGCCTAGTGATATAGCCAATGCAAGATTTGTTTTGTCAAAACAATCTTGCCAAAAATACCAATTTTACCCTTAATGATTTTTCCTTATTGTTTTCTTCGTAATAAATTAAATTCAACAAAATTGATGTGCTTTAAGTGATCCTGCGAAATTAGTATCAGAGGCTATGTTTATTTTAGAAAATTTATATAATAATATTTTCAACATTAATATTATCCCAAACGGAGGAGACAATTCAAGCTATATGGATCCGAACGAATGTTCGAAATGTTATTCATACAGGTGGTACTTTCAAAAATTGGAAGAACTAAATCATGAACATCTGGCCGAAGCTCAATGCTTCAACCAGAAATGAAAAATGCTACGAGGAGCCGCTGCTAGCCAAGCTAGCATAAATCAGTATCAACAACTGGAGAAGATAGCGATGAACCTTTACAGGATGAACCTCAAACTTCAGTTCGAGTTAGCCGGAGCTCATGAGGGAGATCATCCTTAACATGATTAAACAATTCCATATCCAAGTGACTCAACATGATCCGGGCCAGACGAATAGGATGGGAGAACCAATCTTTCGAGAAATCGAGCCGGATAGTTCTAAGATGTCCAAAGATCTTAGAGAGATCCAGAATACGGTGCAGAGCTATGGGAACAAACAATATCATATCACATTGTAACTCCATCAGATTCAAACCCAGATGGTGATCATGATCAAACATCATGAGGAAATTCTTGAAAACCTTCGTGATGTTCAAACACGAGTCAAAGAGTTGGAGTCACGACCCAGTTCTTCAGGAAGATGAAAAGGATGATGGTTACCAACATCCTATGGAACAGAACCCTTTTACATCAAAAAATGAAAACCGGGGATGTCCAAAGACGCAACAACCATTGACAGATACTGAAAATATTGTTGATGTCATCCGAGGAGAACCAATATTTCCTAGAAAGTAATGTAAAGAATTAACCTAGAGGATCTACATGATCTTGCAGAGTCATTTGCGGGACTAAATCTCATGAACTTAAAGATGAACGAGAATGAAAGTATCAGGTCACATGCAACACATTGGAGACTTTACCATTGGAGCAGTTTTAGATCCCTCGGTTGGAACAAAGAGTCGTTCCCGAAGGCCAGCTATATATCAAATGACATACGGGAAATCTCAATTAGATCGATACATCCATACGAACTCATGTTGAATATGGATATTTTGGATTTCAAAAATTGAGAGGTATTGATCGATGATTGGGCCTCAGCCATGAGAATCGCAGCAGGGACGCTTGATCTCAACAAACTTCTTAATATGAGCTTGGAATGATCAGTCAAAATTGTCTGGGAACACACTTCTCGAAGCCTCAAAGAGGAAGTTTTAGACGGAGAGTCATTAAAGACAATTGTTGATAGGATGGTAAAAATCAAAATCATTTTCATAAGAGTTGGATACTTCGAAGGATTGGAACAAGAAAATGCTAAGAAGTACAAACAAGCTCTTTATAGCCTTGAACTACATGACATCTGCCATGTAGATGAGTACATCAAACTCTTCGCAGAGTATAGATGGAAGGCAAAGATCGGTGAATATGCATCTGAACTATTCTTTGCCAAATTCCCAAGCCCATGGAGAGAAATGCTTATCTAGGATTATATACCGCAAGAAAAAAGAGATGGTGGCTAGGAGAATGTCATTTCTAAAGTTTAAACTTGCAGAGTTGTGTCATCAAGCAGCACTCCAAAATCATTACAAGAGATTAAGATGAATAAAAAAAATAGTTCCTCTTTGATGTCTCCAAAATGACATTCCAACAGTCGTTGGAAGCTACCCCCAAAGGCATAAGATGAAGAAGCACATAAATCATACATATGCCTGATGAAGTGATTCGAGAAGATTTTGGTCTTTATGGAGACCTAGAAAATTCTGGTCAAAGCAGAAAGCCCGAAGTTACAGAGCAGGGAATATCAGGACCAACAAGGAGTAGAACCACGTCAACAGGTTCTAATCAAGCAAGTAATAGCAGAACACCAACAAAGAGAACTTTTTAACAAACTCGCACTAGAGCAAATGCAAGTTTAAAAGATTGTAAATGTTGGACATGCGGAGCAAGGGGACATATCTCTACGGATTGTCCAGAGAACCAAAAACGAGGAATGAAACAGTTCGAGCATACCAAGAAGTTCAAAGATGCTGTTTATTTCTGAGATTTGGTGCGGGTGTATCAATTTGAGGACATCCCCTCAGAAAGCATCTATGAAGATGACATCTATTCTGAATATGGAAGTGGATCCAGTTCAGAATCGGAGTGAAAGAGACTTCCTCCAACACATGATCAGAGAAGATACAACAAGATTCTTCTCTCACACAACAGTTTCTCATAAAACTCTAATGAAAATCATGAAAGATGAACCAAGGCTTCAGATATATGATGCAATTGGGGCAATGTAAAGAGTCATGGATATGATTGGTCTTCGAAGTAGGAAGCATCAGATTTTCCATAAGGTAAAAACAGAAGATTAAAAACAAGGTGAAAATAGAAGTTGCTAGCACACTTTCATGGATTCATATCGTAGCCATTATAGTTATCATCAAGGAAACATTCAAATAAGGAATTGATTCGACACTCAACATGTCAATCTTTGACAAGAGAATCCCGAATCTCAAAGATTCTCAGTTGCAGGAAATTTGTATGCAGGAAAGATAGCTTTCATCATCTATCCGAGAATTGCATACAATTTAGGAGATCAAGATTTCAACAAGGTTCTTACTATTCATCAAGATTTTAAAAGAAACGATTTGATGAAAGAAGGGAATATGTCTTACTCGATTACCTACAAGATGTCATACGCACTCTCGAATACACATCGTTCAGAAGTATTCTTGATAAAGGAATTCATCGAAGTCCCAAGAATCTTCGAAGATTTCACAAAAGCAGTGTTGCCGGATATTATTGATACTCCGATAATTTGAGAGATCGACATGAGGATACATGACCAACCTGTTCTGAACAGAAGCAGGGAGCCTTATGAGCGAGCCCAAAAGAATCTCTTTCCAACAAGATAGGTTAATCACAACTATCCCGAGGTAAAACAAAAAGTTGTATCAAGCGGGATTCATAAAATCCTGATGTAAACAACAAGAGTACTGAAGTGCCTAGAAGGCTGGCGAGATATAATATTTGATATCACTCAAAAGGATAAAATATTCATTGTGATGTTTTATATTATTTACAACAACCTACAGTTTGCAGATATCAAGGAAGCCTCAAAATTGGTGAAATTGATCTAACAATTGATGGGACAGCAGGAAGAATCCCAGAACAGTTTATCCTTGGGATTGAGTTTCTTGAGGAACACAAACATTGAGAATGATTGCAGGATGGAATGAAATTTATGGTGGACGGAGAAAGATACAGAATCCGATGACCACCAGTCCATTCTCAATTTACATCTCCATCGGGATGTTATATGAGAAATATCGTGTATAATATTTCGCAGTTTATATTGATTCAGGAGATGGAATATGTACTGTCAGACGAGACATCTTATCTAAAGAAGTTTGTGAGAAACTACATGCTATTGCAGGAAGAGACTTTCTAAAATGATTATTATCCTTGATTAAGGAGTTAAGCAAGCAGAGATAATTATCGGAGGAGCATACGGTACCGCTTGGTACAAGGCCAAGAATCCACCTATATATTTTCATGATACAGGAGCTGATATGTTGCTAGGAAATAATTTCCTACAAACATTCAAGCGGTTCACACAAGAGAACAGGACAATGATGCTTATTTTCACAACCCTTTGTGATCATAAGATTATTGTCCAGAGAGGGAATCATTTCACAGGAAATTCCACGTTAGTTTTTGCAGCAAACATGGTGATGAATGAAAACTTTGACATCAAAAAATGAAGGATCAACGGAAATTTGGTGAAGCGATTCTTCAATTCAGACATCAAGGTTTCAGTCAAAGTGATACTCAGACTTTTGACGGGGAGAATGTTATGTCCTTCAGAGAACACGATGAAGAAGAAGTTGACCCAGAAACCATGTTGCTACTAAAGAAGGCATTACAAAACAAGATTCCACAACTTGATGCTACCCTCGAAGAGCAAATTACTCTAGATGATATGAAAAAGAAGATTCAGATGAACTACAATGAAGATCATCTTGCTTGGTGGGACATGAATGGACTCAGTGCTTCTTTAAAGGTGAAGCCTGAAAAAGAAAATGGGTCCGTCAGGTACAAACTGATTCCCATGAACCAGGAAGATAGGAAAGACATGCAGATAATACTTAAGGAGCACCTTGACCTTAAGTTAATCTCAGCAGGTGTTTCTCCATACAACAACCCAGGATTTCTTGTTAGAAACCATAGAGAAATTAAAAGAGGAAAACCAAGACTAATGATCAAGGATCAATGAAATCTTAGATTCGACGGATACTATATCCCGAGTAGAGAACATTTGGTAAATTGTATCAAAAAGTAACAAAGTATTTTCTAAATTTGACTGCAAGTCTGGATTTTACCAGATAAGGATGGAAGAAGCTAGCAAAAGATTTACAGCATTCTCTACATCACAAAGACACTATATTTGGAATGTCATGCTAATGGGGTTGGACAAATGCTCCCCGGATATATCAGAGAAAATGGATAATCTTTTTAAGGATTATTTCAGTTTCATGTTCGTACATCGATGACATCCTCATTGCATCCAAAAACATGAAAGAATATCTTAAGCACTTGGAAACCTTTTTCGATGTTTGCTACAAAGAATTATTAGTATGGTCCGAAAGAAAGGCAGTGATCGCTTTTAGACAAATCTAGTTTCTTGGGATTGAAATTGATGACTCTGGAATCATCATTTAGAAACACATTGTTGAAAAGGTACAATGATATCTGGATGATCTCAAGGATTTGAAGCATCTTCAGAGTTTTCTTGGAGTTGTTCTAGCAACGCACATAAAGGTGTTCAATCCACTGCTAAAAAAAGATGTTAAGTTTGAATGGAATGAAGATCACAGACAGGCTGTCAAACAACTTAAGGAGATTTGCAGATGACTACCAAAGCTTGCAATTCCAAACGACAATGATGATCTAGTATTATACACAGATGCCAATGATAATTGGTGGGCAGCAGTTCTCATGAAGGTCACACCAGATAGAGAAGTACCATGCAGATACTGTAGCGGTCCATTCCAAGACATCGAAGTTATCAGATGACATATCAACGAGAATGAGTTCTTTGCAGTTCGAAAGTCTTTTAGAAATGGATATTATTTTTACTTGCAAAGCAATTTATCCTTAAAATTGATAATACGAGTGTCAAGTCTTCTCTGTAAAGTAAAATTGAATCTAAACCAGAAAAGGCTAGGATTTTGAGATGGTAAGCTGAAAGCCAATATTATGATTATGATATTATCATTGTGAAATCTGATAAAAATATTCTTGCAGATTTCTTAACAAGAAATGGATGTGAGTGAAGCCAATTCCATCATAACGAGATCAAAGCACTTCAGAGAAAGTCTAAAGGAGATAGACAAGAAGATCAACAGCCTTGTGATTAATGCTCAGGTCGCGGGTCAAATACAAGAACTAGATCTCACGAAGGTCCAACATGCTATGAAGGCTACTATACATGCCACACCTGTTTATGAGACAATCTTTATATTCCTCTCTGACGGGATGATTCGACGTCGAAGCTAAAGTCGTGTTTACGAGAACCGGGATCATCAACCAGGGTTGGGGATTCAAGTACCACCAACACAAGTCCTAGTGTCGATTTCTTCGAGGAGGATACATAAGGAAAAATTGATTCCCATGTGTCTAGGATACCTTAAGAATCAAGCCAACCCAACACCTTTGGGGTTAAAGAGGGGGAGATTAAACTTAGGCCATTGGCAGGAAAGTCCAAGGTTAATACTGACGAGTTTAAAGTTTCTCTTGTACAGGAGTACCAAAAGACATGGGAGAAACTCTATAGTTCTTGGAAAAATAACGTCCGACTGGTCAGGTAAATACCCAATAATGTGGATTATCATGGTACCAAACCAGATAGTGCCCACGAATGGTTTGATTTTGGCTGCCTGGTCTTAGTCTTTACCACATCATCAAATTTTTCGGAGATTGCAAAATTACCGGAGTGGATTTACGATGGAGTGTATGACTCATGACAAAATAACCATACGCTCAGAAGAGGAGATGTTGTGGAGTTAAAATTCTTAACCTGCAAGCTCCAGAAATTACAGGAAGAGGTCTTCATCCCAGCTTCCATTTCATAAAAGCAAAGGCCTAACCGGAAGGCGATGGACAAGATTAAGTCATCGCCTGAAGGAACAATGCTAGTTTCTCTGATCACAGAAGATGATATTACCACCAGAAGAGCTTAGGGATTATGGGTCTGTCTCACTGAGATGAACAAAGTCAAGTATTTGATCAAGATATTCTAGAAAATATCGAACAAGACCTTCATGGTAAACTCCATGACAAGTCATACCACAAAATTTGTAGAAGAAATCTTCGAGAAGAAACGACAAGTATTGTGGGATAACAAGATCTCGACGACCAAAGAAACATGCCGGAAGTTCTGTAACATGGCTCACTTTGGAAGATGTCAAGACCACATATGCCTAAGTTGCCCAGAGCAAAAGGAACCACTGTTCGATAATGATTCCCTGTCAAAATGAACCAAATAAAAGATCACAGAGCAGGACCAGGAAAACGTGGAAGATTCCCACACGGATCGCAAAAGCTAAATTTCTAAGGACTACAGGGAGACATAAGTCATGTCTCTGATGAGGACCACAATCGTTATAAAAAAACAAAATGGTAGGACCACCACTTCTGCCGAAAGTAGAAGGGGCCACGAACTATCAAACAATAACGAAGACGAGTGCAATGACATATGATCATAGACAAGAATTGAAAATCGGATTTCAAATAGGTCTCCAGACTTCTATAAATACAGAGCTGAAGGAAGCATAAGACATCGACCATTCCCCTCTGTTTTCTTACAAATAAATCTTATATTCTCCAAGCTGTAAAAATATCAATCTCCGTAGCTTCGTAATAATTTATGTCTTTTGTAATATTTATGTTATTTCAATTCAGTTTGTTATGTATTTCGAGTCAAGCCTCATTATATCAGAGGCTAAACAAGTCAGACTCCTCCCAGAAGAATATGTGTTAATGTAGTAAATATGATAAATATTTTCAGAATAAAACGAAGGCTGTTGCCCATCAATATCTCAGAATTTCTTTAAAATTTTAATATATCTGGTTATATTCCATTCCCTAAGGTAGGAAACATATTAGGGATGTGCTGCATACTGTTGAATGAACCATTATAGAACCATCAGTTGCGATCGTGTGGTTGGTGGTGAGGAGACATCGTAAAATCCTGGTGGAATATTCGACATTAATCTGATCAAAAATGTATATATCAGTTTGTCAAAATTATATTGTAATATGGAAGCATGATGTACCTGGTAAGATTTCAAGTAAATTATAAGGGTATAATAAGGGAAGGGTAAAATATGGAATTGTGCACAATTGTTTTGGCAACAACACTTGTTGCTTTGGCAATAACACTTGCCATAATAATATTACCCAGAGAGACACTGAATTGTTTGGAACCAAAATTGAGAATGGCTCAAGTAATCAAGTGCTTATTAAAAACAAAATCTCCTCTCTGATAACAAAAAAATGTTGGGAAGATTGATGGTTTCCATGTCTTTTAATGTTTCACCATCTCAATTATTTGTATAAACGAGCTTAGAACCTAAGATCAAAGTAAATCACTCGATTATTTCCAAATTTATTTTATAATTATATCCTAACTATTAGTGGTGTCAAACGGGCCGGCATGGCACTATGCGTGTCGTGTCGTGTCAGCACGGTTCGAAAATGGGTCGTGCCGTCTCGGCCCATTTTCACAAGAGGCAGGGCCCGACACAGCCCATAGGCACGACCCATTTCAGGTTTTTTATTTTTTTAATTTTTTTTGGCTTAGCGATCGATCGCCACATAACTGGCGATCGATTGCTACACTAAAAAAACAAATTTACTGTTTCGTGCCGGCCCACGGGCCGGCACCCTATGGCCCTGGCACGGCCCATGCTACAGTGTCGTGCCTGGCACGACACGACACTGTAGCAAAATGGGTTGTGCCGTGCCGTGCCTCAAGCCTCGTGCCGTCCGCTCCGTTTAACATCTCTACCAACTATCAATATTTTAACTTTGAATTTTTTATCGAGACAATTCTTAGCATATTTTTCTTGGCTCTTGCATTCATTCACTTATCCATAGCTCTTGTCTTTCTTGATGGATCATTCGAAGTTGAGTTCGTGATTTGGTTCCAATAATCTGTCCTAGCATGTGTGAAATCAAATTATTGAGCAGTCCGAATCAAATTCTCAGTTTAAATCGATCGGTTCTTGGTTTATCAAAGAGAAGTTAATTTCTAGACCAAAATATATTCTTATAATATTTCAAGGCCCAATTTTTTTCAAAATTTAAAAGGTGGGAAATCTTATTATTATTTTAATTATATATATTATATATATAATATAATAATATAATATTATAAGAGGCCAAACACTTGAACAGTATTCTAGGTCTAAATTTCTCGAAAAACACTGTTCAATGAACAGTAACCGCATTGGGAATTGGATTTTGGCATTCACTTATTTTTTGGGCTTCAAATTTGGATTTTGGGCTGCATTAGGAATTGGGTTTTGTCATTCACTATTTTTTGGGCTTCGAATTTGGATTTCAGCCTTCATTTTTTTCCCTCCTTCGTTTTTTGGACTTCATCATTTGTCCGCTTTTCATTTCGTAGCTTCGCCTTTCATAGCTTCGCCTGATGTGCGTCAGTCACTTTTGTGGCCTGACCTTATGTGTATATCGACGCTTCTGTCCGTTGGTCATAACTTTCGTCCGTAGGTTTCTATGCTCCTTTTGACCTTATCCGTGTTCTACCGCCGGCTCACTGCAATTGTACACGTGATGTGATAGGCTACTCCCTGCTTGTTCACCTGACCATGGTCTGTGTTTCACAATTGCGTGTGAGGCATTTCACATTTTCTTAATCAACTGCTATTTCTTCTTGTTCTGGTTTCTTATTTTGGGGTTTGTGTTTTTGCTTTGTATTTGCAAAAGTTTCTTCTTGGTATGCTCCGTGAGGTTTTGGGGTTTGTGTTCTTGTTGGTTTTACATTATTTCCTTCTTATCGTGGGATTTTTATTCTTGCAATTTAGGTGGGAAATTGTTTTTTTATTTATATCCTTTGTCCCTCCATGTTTCTTAGGGTGGGTTTGATGCTCTAACTTTATGGGCACATCAATTTTTTGGATAAGAATATTTCATTTGAAATATTCACATGTGTAAGGGTTGCTACATCTGCACTGTCATTTAGGATAACAACCATTACATCGCTTGCCTCTGGGGTATCAACCGTTCCAGTGCGAATCTAGCGTGTGATTGAGGCAGCATAATTGTAGGATTTTGATTGGGGGCAAAAATTTAGCTTTTTGAATATGTGGAATGGAAATACAAATAAATAAATATATATATATATATATATTTTAATATGATATATATAATTTAAAACAAATATTTGAGGGGCAGCTTCCCTCCCCATAAGGCGCATTTGCCCATGAATCATTCCATCGTTTCTGCTCAATTTATGTTCTTGCTATGAAAATGGCCTTCGAAATTTTTTTATAGTAGAAGACATGGATCCACCACCTTTGCCCACCAATCGTTAATAAATATTCTGATAAGCAAGTTTTTGTCTATTGGTTTCTCTATTTTCCAAAATTTAAGAGGTCTCGAGTTCGAATCCTCCTCCCTCCCCTAATTTTTTTTTTAAAAAAATCGTTAATCAATAATCATGGTAGCTAACCGGATTTTTTATATTATGACTTCGATAGTCTTTATCTTTTAAGACTTTTAATTTATTATTGAAAAAGACTTAAACTAAATCTCATGATATATGATTTGGATAGTCACAAGTTCAACCGTCGAATTAATATCAAATACCAATTTAGACTATTGGGTAGTTTGAGACGAGAATTTCAAGTCAAAAAATTATTTCATATTTTGAAAATATTTATAATGTGACATAGTTTTTTTTAAAAATAAATAAATATAATGTCTAGTGTTAATGGATGAACAAAGATGTCTCAACTAATTCGTTTGATAAAGAAGGGCAGATTGGAGAATATATAATTCAAGTCTCATTTTTAATTTCTCCTAATTCTTTTATTTAATATATAATATATAATTATAGATGATGATTTCATTTTATATTATATTTGGTTGAATACATTTTGTGCTCAATTTTATTTTCTCCTATTCTTTTATTTAATACATAATAATAGATGATGATTTCATTTTATATTATATTTGGTTGAATACATTTTGTGTATTAAATATTATATTTGGGAGGATGGTCCCCTTACAGAATGGAAAGCAACGGCTACGTTGTCTCAGTCATTTTCCTAATTTTCAGGTTGTCCAATCCAACTCGTAAAATAGATGGATTGGGTCATAATTTGTATGCACATGTGTTGTAGATTGGGCCCGTTTTAGTTGGGTGGGTCGCTTATTATTCAATTGATTAATTTATAATAAATTTATATTAATTAATTAAAATATGATTTGTTAACATTTATTTAATAATTTTAATTCATTATAATCTAATAAAATTAAATATTTTTTGTCGAGGTTTTTCCAACCTATCTAGAGGCGAGTCCAGACAGGTCTATTTGGGTTACGAGGTAGGCTGGTCCCACCATATTGTACGTGTAATTCTGTTTGTACAAGTCGTTAAAATTATATATTTAAGATATTGAAATTAAATTCTATTTACATTTCATATATATATATATACATATATATCATCATCATCATATTATAAAATGGGAATATATGAGATCGACATTTGTTCCGTTGGTGTCCCTTCAAGGAAATTATCATATGACCCACTCTTTTTTTTTCCCTTACCGCTTTTACTATTGGTGCCAATTCACAAAGATAGGGGATTGTGAAGCCGCCTTCTCTTTCAATTCAAAACTCATTTTGTATTTAGTTATCTTTTATTATATATTCTTATTTATTTTGCTGATTGATTTCATTTTTATCCAATTAAGGTACCAACCCCCTAACATGCTAAATGACTATACAACCCAAATAATATTACTTCTCTCCCTCTAGCTTTTTGGTCTAATTGTGTATGAACAGCTGCTCAATCATTAATAGAATTTCATCTAAACTATTGAAAAACAAGTCTTCTTTTGAGTTAGTATATCACAAACCTCCCTACATATTCACATTTACGGGTTTTGGGTTGTTTATGTTAGACATCTATATTATCTGCACATAGAACAAAGTTCGGTTCCAAAGTTGTTAAAAGCATTCTTATAGGTTATCCATTGGGTTACGAAGGATATAAACAATATAATCTTGATACAAAGATATCTTCATATCAAGAAATGTACAATTTCATGAAAACATATTGTCTTTTAAAAATGGACTTGAACAAATTCCGGATGTTCAGACTTTGAGTACATATATATAATTGTTTCTTTCTTTCTTTTCTCGGTTTACTTTCTTGATCACATCGTATATCCTCCTGCTTCTACTACTACTACTGTTGTATCTTTTTTAGACAATTTAAACATACAGATTGATGAAACTCATGCTAACTATTCTCTTGAATAAAATTCAACTCAAAGCCAAACGATACTCCTATAGAATGTCTTGAACCAGACAACTTTGTTGATCATGCGTCGAATGAAAATGAACTTCAAATTGACAATAGAGTTCAAACATATAAAAGAAAGTCATCCAGAAATAGAAATCCTCATAGTCATCTCAGTCTATATGATTGTACAACTTCAAAGTCAACAACTCAGCCACAAGCTCATATGGTCTTATATGGTAAACAATATCCAATCCATGATTTTATTTCTTGTGCTAACTTGTATGTTTCCCATCGTGATTATACAACATCTATGTCTAAAGTTTCTAAGAATAAGACGTATAAGAAAGCAATTCAGGATCCAAAGTGGCAGATTGTTATGGCTACGGAAATCAAGGCCTTGGAAAACACTAACACATGTACCTTAAGTGACCTACACCTTGGAAAACATTGTATAGAGTGCAAGTGGGTGCACAAGATTATATTTAAGGTTGATGGTAGTATAGAACGATACAAAGCAAGGCTAGTACCTAAAGACTACACTCAAGAAGTGGGATTAGATTACTTTAATAATTTCTCAGTTGTGGCCAAACTTACCACTGTGAGAGTTCTTATAGCCATTGCAGCCACTCAAAATTGGCACTTACACCAATGTGATGACAACAATGCATTATTATAAGGTGACCTTGATGAGGAGGCCTATATGCCTCCCCCACCTGGTTATTGCCAACCTAATAACACCAGAGCCTGTTACAAACTTGTCTCAACAACAATGGAATTGGCCCTTCAAGTATCATCCGCATAAGGTGTATCACTTGAAGATCTAAAATCCTATAGAAGATTAGTTGGTAGACTGTTGTATTTGACAAGTGCTCATCTAGTTGCAACACACAGGGTCTTTATATTTCTGAAATCAACTCCAGGTCATGGATTTTTTCTTTCCAGTTCGTCTACTTTGCAATTAAAAGGGTACATCGACAGTGACTGGGTTCTAAATTCTGCCAACTGAACAATTTTCGGAACAAATTCATACTAGGCTTTTCAATTTTTCATGGCTTGTCCATCCCCCAGTACTTCAACGAGTACACAGCTATTAAAGGATATGGTCCCGTCAACACAACTGGCAGATGGGTAAGCACAAGCAGAAATACTTAGATCTCTGAGAAAAGCTGTAAATTTTCTTATACTAGCATTCAGCACACACATAAATGTTGCTTTCTTGTTTTATTATTGGATGTTGAACGACACGTTCAACATCCCCTTCTCATCAGAGCTTGTGTAGCCGGTATACTGGCATACTTTTTGGATGGCACTCTGCACAAGTCAGACAGCCAAGTACGGAATGATCGAGGCAAACATTGGTGGGACAAGTTTAGAACCTTTAAGACAGACACAAGAAACGAGGAATTCTATTCCCCTTCCTTCAATCTCAACAAATATTTCCCATATGTCCCTTCAATCTCCACAAATATTTCTCATATGTCTGAAGGTTATGCCCGGAAAGACGAAAATGGTCCTCCTCAAAGCTTGAATCATTAGTTTCTTCTGACGAACCATAAATATATAAAGTGAACACATAAATGCTTGTTGATTCGTGCGTTGTGTTTAATTGGTAAATTTGCGTTAGAAATATGAGCAGCACGATACCGGACATTCGTTCGTTAGTTCTTTATATTTGTTGTTGTGAGCTAGTGGTTGTAACTTGTATCTGTCAAATCGCAAAGAGAAAAGTGTGCTTCACATATGACGACATTTGTCGTCATTCTAGAACCACATGTGCTATCTTTATTTTTTCTTAATGTTCAAATTAATTGGAATGAAGTGGGGTTGTAAGACAATGTTTTACGAAGAAGGTTATATTGATGTTACCTTTAAGAGTATCACAATGTGGCCTTAAGATGATGATATCATGTGGCTCTAAGATAACAAGTGTCGGAGACGTGTCACCATCCTATACAAAAAATTAGGATGGAGACGCTCACTTTCTTGGTCAGAAACAAGTGGTTAAGAAAAAGAAAAGGTTTAGAAGAACCTTGAAAACTTTTCTTCCTCTCTCGTTCCTAATTTACTATTAACAAAATCGATGGTATTTGGCGGAGTTTTTTGAGTGGGAGTCAGAACTTTTTTATTCTTTACTAACTTGTATTCACAAGATATCTTTAACTTGGGATAAGGAAGACCGGTGGGAATGACAACACGAGTCTACTAAATATTTATCGGTTCGATCGGCTTACCACATTAGTCAATATGGATGAATTTCCAGAGGGAGACCAGCGTTCAGCTTTTGAAACAATTTTGAAGCATTGCATCCCCTTAAAAAGATAACAGCGTTGGCTTGGAGGTTAATCAGAGACAGAGTTCCAACTTATGAGAAGGTTAGGAATGGAAATATCGGGACATGACGTGTTTCAGATTTGTGTGCAGCCTGTCAGTTCGTAGAGGAAACAACTAATCATCTTTTCGTTACTTGCTCGCGATATCACTCTCATTGGATGTAATGCTATGTGTAGCTGGGTATTCAAGGGGCCACCCATAACGTAGCAGTTAGTCATCTTATTCAGCATAGAGGTTTGTGGTGGCATCGTAGTGGAAGGAAATGATGGGAGATAATCTGGCAAACAGTAACTTGGACGATTTGGCTAGATAGAAATAGAAAATCTTCAGAGATCCTGGCCATGATTAAAATAATTTGTTGGACAATATAAAATACAGAAGCTGGATTTAGATAAAGAGCAGAGACATACAGAACCACTCTTTTACATTTCTATATTAGTCTAGAAAATTGATTGTTTGCTTATTAGCTTATCAGGGATATGTGTATTTGATATTATGTTATTTTGTAACTACGTAACTTTTGAGATACTTATTGCACTACTACTAACAAAATTGATACTCTTTACTCCACAAAACAAACAGGTTATATTCAAGTCATACTTCAAACAACATTCCTTTTATGTAGAATTATATATTAGATAACAAAATTTAGAAGCTTAATTTTGAGGGTCATTCTGGTTTTAAGGTTCTTCTAAACCTTAATTTTGCAATTTTGAGGATTGAATTATATACTATATATAACAAAATTTAGAAACTTAATTTTGTACTTTGATTTATTAAAAGGGTATATAAAGAGTAATATTTTCTAAATGAAAAATATCATAAAGGGGATAGATCGGTTTAACTTATTATATACCATAATACTTAATGAATTATTAATTAATTAAATAATGATCGTTAAAAATGCTGTTCTCTGAATAAAATTGTCGAATCTATGCCTCTTTTTTTTAGTCATATTCTTTTCTTACAATCGCCACTCATCCCTATATCAAGTAAAAAAACAAATCGATACAAAACAACAACAAAAAAAATATCTCAATTCATTTGATAAAACAATTGTAATAACTTTTTGTTTCCAAAAACATCCTAACCATCCCCGGAGGGCCGACAAAGGCAAGCAAAAATTCTTAAGCTATCGCTCGAGCTATTGTTTTAAGTAGAGTCAAGATAAATAAAGTGGTATTAGACGATTTGTTTGATGATATGCTCTTAAATATATTAATTATGATCATTTTTCTCTGATACGTGTTACAATCATTATTCTTAATCGTCTTTTAAGGTTATTTCTTAGATATACATTCAGTCAAGTATATTTCACGTGGAAATAAAATGTATTTATTTTTTGTTTTTGCTGTTAATTTAGTTATTTATTATATAAAGTAGATTATTTCGGTGACGTAATAAAAATATATTATAGATTGAAATTACAAGCTGATAATTATAAAAAAAAATGAAATTATGAAATTCAATGTGTATAATTACACAAATTGCCCCTTCCCCGTCATATGATAAAATGTTGGTGCAGCCATTGCTGCGAAGAAGCAGGACCATGAAATGTCTCCTCAGTCAATCACTACACTTTCCTCTCCCCAATTTTCCAATTTCGGCTGCTAATATCAGTGATACCGATCAAATTCTCAAGCTTCCTCCTTCTTCCTGTGTAATTCACACTCTCTCCCATTCGTCATACACTCCAGCACGCTTCAAGATTAGTGCTTTTCGCAATATTATATCGGTTAATTGGAGTTTTTTGTCGATTGTAGATTCGGGGGTTTTTGGTTTCGAGTTCGAGGATTAATCTCAGAGGGCATTGTTCTAATTCCATTACTGGGTTGAAGTCGATGGCGTCTGCTAGAGTTGTGCAGGACCCGGAGTCTATTATCATACTTGAATCAACGAGAAGCTACGGAAATCGATGAAATCCTCATGGGTCCACTTGGGTTTAGCGTTGATCAGCTGATGGTAAGCTATTTTTACGATTTTTTAGCTGTAATTGTATTTGAATAAATCAGCTTTTGGGGTTGAAACTTGGAAAATATCGATTGCAGGAATTGGCTGGTTTGAGTGTGGCTGCTTCAATAGCTGAGGTAAATTATCTGGCTACGACTGAGTTTGTATATTGTTGTGTTTTATTCGTTTTTATCTTGGCAGTTGTTTTTATCATGCTCTCGGAGCAGCAATGTAATCTTAACTTTTACTGTTAGCTGATGAGGTGCGAGTACTTATTAGTACGAGTGGCTCGTGCTGGGTCGGCGGAGTATGTCCTTGCTGTATTGCGCCTTGCCATACGAAGATTGGAAATTGAGAGAGTAGATAGCAAAGAAAAAAGGTTGCTTGTAAATGAGAAAAAGATCAGTCTTATTTGTCTCTCCGCAAAATCTGAGAATAGAAATATGACAATTGTGAAACTCTTTGTAAAAAATTGTTTCACAAAACATGAATGCTAAATACAATGCAGCAATGGACGAATCTATTTCGATCTTTAAGATAAAATTTTAGTTTTAATGCTTCACGACATTATTGAGTCCACAAAATTCAGCATGGAAATGTAACATGTAGTTCCTCCAATATTAGAAGAATTTTTTTTTCTAGGAATGAGGGTCATGAAAGCAACCGTGTGACATGGTCTTTAGAATGGTTGCATTCTTTTCAAACATTACATATTACTATATTAGAGTCACTGGCCCTTTTACACTGCTAAGTAGTTCAAAGTGCTAAACATGACGCAATACTTCATGAATTCAAGAAAGAAGTCTGTTGATATTGAAAGTCTTTCGATAAAATATCACTCATAAGCCACAATTGATTTTTAATTTCGGGTTGTCATATCTGGAAATGAAGTCAAGCCCTTACCAGTGCTTGAGATTTGTAAGTTGTGGATCTAGTTGAATGGGCCAACCCATAATAATGTTTAAGGTCTCTGTTTTCTTTTGGGTTAGCTTTTGGAAAAAATCCTAATGCGACCTCCAAGTTATTATGTTCACTACAATCATTTGGGGATTTGATTGAAACCAAAGGGATATTTTACCAGGGAGATGTTTTACTTGTACTATACTCAAAAGAATGCCCCTCTTATGCAGGTCTATAAGCCAACCGAATGTAATCAAATTCTTGCTATATGTGGCCCGGGGAATAATGGAGGTGATGGCCTTGTAGCTGCTCGTCATTTGCATCACTTTGGTTATAAACCAGTTGTTTGTTATCCAAAGCGCACTGCTAAGGCTCTTTATAATGGGTTGGTAACACAGGTATAGGATATGGCTCAAGTTTTCAGGGACGCATAACTTAACCTATCAGCACTGCTTATGCATTAATTTTTTGTAGTTGGAGTCACTTTCCATTCCTTTCCTGTCAGCTGAAGACCTACCTGTGGATTTGTCTACAAGCTATGACATTATAGTGGATGCAATATTTGGGTTCTCGTTTCATGGTACTTTTATTTTATTTTTATCTTTCTTAAACTTTGGCATTAATTGAGTGGATATCACTGTTTGATGGAGTTTTGCTGTGGGAATGCTTTGGAGGAGGAAAAAGGATTAATCTTCTCTATTCTTTCATGACTATGCATCTATTAGGCATATCGTGAGAATTATTCAATTCTTTCTCTGTGATGGTTTTTTTTACCAAATCCTGTGCCAACCCTACTGTTCTTGAATTTCACCTTGTTTCAGCAAATTTGGGGTGGATTACATGGTATAAAACAGGGGTGAGGGGATTGTTGGATAACCAATCACTTTTTTGATAAGAATTTTGGGTGTAAATTTATTGCTCCGACAAATCTCGGTAAAAGATTTAGAATAGGACAATATGTCATCGGATGTGTTGTGAAGAGATGTGGTTTCTCTGGCCAAAACTAGTGATTCAAAGTTCTTTATCTTGCTCCGCACCAGATCATCTGATTCTGTTGTTATGGATTCAATCCTAGACTTCATTGCCTACGATCAAAACACAACATAAAGCTTCTCCCAAAATAATTCATTGCACTGCTCATTGGTGCTTGATTCAGCTGCTAATGAAATTGCAAATAAATATGTTCGTGAAGAAATAAAAACAGTTTTTTATTTTTAAAATTGTGTGCCCAAACTATTAGTAAAACACTTTTCTGTTTGACTCTAACTTTTACCAGTTTTATTGCACATTTGAACACTTTAAGAGTTTTCTTAACAATGATACTTTTGTAAAAAATTATATATGTCAAAAATATCCACAGAGCTGAGGTTATAGTTGAGAGTCGAGACTTCCAGAATATTTGGATCGTAGCCATAGATTGGGGAAGAAGCATAAGATCAATGAATTAGAAAGTTGCAAGATCATCGGTGTGTGAGCCAAGTTCCTACCACACTTGCACTTGGAGATGGCGATAGTGGCAACCAGAAATGACTGCCTAGCTCTGGGTATTATGTCGAAGGACTATTGAGTTCTTCGAGGAAGATCTCAGTTACTTGTCAGTTTGATTTCAGCTGTCACATGTCAATAAATTTACTTAATCAAACTTAATATTTGCTTGTCAAGTTAATTGTCAAAAGATTGTATGAGTATTCTTATATTTTTGTGATGATTTAGTAATTTTGTATTCATTTATCTAGAAAACAGTTATATTAACTCTATTGGTTCCTCAATCGCCGTTGGAGGAAGAACTATTGGTGGAAGTGCAGAACCAGATTATGCACTCAACTCATTCCAAGGGCAATCGGGAGTCATCGTATGACTATGGAAAAGATCATATTTTCGTCGACCAACTTGCTGGGGATCGTTCCAAAGAAAAAGATAAAGAAAAGGTTTATGAGGACCATTTCTTGTCTGATTCACCGGAAGGTAGCAAGTGAGTCATTCAATCCGTAGACAACCTCTTGAAGCCTTCTTCAAAGGAGATTGATCACTCTCCTAGGCCTTTGATTCAACTCCTAGGCCTTTGATTCGGTACTCGCGATGGCGAGGGAAGGGTTTGCAGAATTACAAAAACAACTTAGGAAGAGGACTATGAAAGCCAAAAAAGTTGATCAGGGGAAATGGAAAAGCTTTATTAAGAATATGTGTGGGGAGGACATGACTAATAGCCCGAGGATAGAGAGTAATCGGGGGGAGGTGGATGTACAAGCCTTGAAGGTCGTCCAAGAAAAGAGTCCTCTGGTTACTCCTAGTGCCTCAGCCATTAGGACCCCACTAGTAGAAGCAGAAGATCTTGTTTAGACCAGGGGTCAGAATTTAGTGACGGAAGCAGAAGAAATTTTGAATTTAGGGAAAACTCTCGGGATTAAGGAGCAGGTAACGACAAGGAAATCATAGGTAAATTAGTGGATATGGAAATTCGAGACGAAGCAGCAATTGTTAGCAATAGGCTAGGTAATGCTGAGGTAGGGGATTTGGTAAGGTCTTTATGATCATTGCAAGCTATACTATTTGCGGTCTGGGGGGGAGGATCAAAAGAAGGGATTTAAGGGAGTTTGTATTGAAAGAAAGGAGTGATTTTCTGTGCTTACAATAGACGAGGATGGAGGTGGTTACCAGGGACATTTGCAAGACTACCTGGGGAGATGATAATTTTGATTGGGTGTTCACAGGGGCATTAGGATCGGCGGGAGGACTCCTTTGCATTTGGAAAAAAATATTGTTTTTTCAGTTGATAGCTGCTGGGGTGAGTTAGGGCTGTTGGGAGTGGAATGATCTTGGGGAAGAGATCGAGTTAGGTGCCATGAAGTTAATGTCTACTCACCGGGTGATTTGGTGTCGAAGAAAGAGTTGTGGGAATTATTGGTATCTAAACTGACAGAGCTTTCTGAGCATAGATGGTGTGTATGTGGGGATTTCAATGCGATCAGAAGTCGTAATGAGAGAAGAGGTAGAAATTTGATCACAACTGATCGTGAGATTCGGGATTTTGATGACTTCATAAATAGAACGGGTCTTTTGGACTTACCGTTGGTAGGTATAAAATTCACTTGGTATCGAGTTGATGGCTCTTGTGTTAGCAGATTGGATATATTTCTTTTATCTTCTAAGTGGGTTGAAGTCTGGCCTAACTTAATTCAATGTGGCATGCAACGGAGTTTGTCGGATCACTGTGCCATTTCCTGAATCTCATTATGAGGACTGGGGCCCTAAACCTTTTAGGGTCATCGACTCGTGGGAGCATCACCCAGATTTTAAGACTTTTGTAGAAAGAATATGGGGTGATTTGAGAGTTCAAGGTTTGGGGATGTTGAAGGATAAATTGAGAAGTTGGAATAAGGAGGTTTTTGGTAACGTGGATGTCAGAATTGAGGAGACTAGAGGCAAAATTCAGGACTGGGATGCGATCGCAGATAAAAAAGAATTACAATCTTCGGAGGTTGAGTTAAGAAGGATCGAGATGTTGAATCTACTAGGTCAAATCAGGATAAGGACTCGCTACTTTTCCAGGAATCTAGACTCAAGTGGATTCAAGAAGGTGATGTGAACTCAATCTTCTTCATTAAATGTGTGAATATGAGGCGTAAAAGAAATGAATTGGTGGGAGTTGAGATCGACGGACAATGGGTTGATAATGTGGAAGGGGTGAAGTCAGGGGTCCAAAGATAATTCGAGAATCAGTTCAAGCAAGAGGCCTGGAATAGACCTCGTATTTGTGATCTTCAGTTCCAGCAATTGACTGGCTTGGATAATATTTTTTGACGGCAGAGTTTGCTGAAGAAGAGGTCCGAAATGCGGTTTGGAGCTGTGACAGTTCGAAAAGCCCTGAACCGGATGGTTTCAACTTCAGGTTTATTAAAGAGTTTTGGAGAGTCATAAAAGTAGACTTTTTGAGGTTTTTGTCCGAATTCCATAGGAATGGTAAGATCGTTAAGGGTGGAAACCCTTCTTTCATCGTTTTGGTGCCTAAGACGGAGAATCCGGTAAACATTGGAGAGTATAGCCGATTTCCCTTATAGGTTGTGATTATAAAGTTTTGGCGAAGCTCGTAGCGAATAGGTTAAGCAGAGTTTTGGACGGAGTGATTTCTGAGTCTCTATTGGCTTTTGTGGGAAACAGACATCGACTTGATGGTAATGAGCTAATAGATGAGATGAAGATGAACAATGGGAAAGGATTAATCTTCAAGGTGGATTTCGAGAAGGCTTATGACACAGTTAACTGGAGTTTTCTAGTTGAGGTTATGACTTATGAGATTAATGAATTTTGCTGATAAATAGTGAGCTTGGATTCTCGAATGTGTTTCCAGTGCGAAGGCTTCAGTGCTTATCAACGGGAGCCCATCATTAGAATTCGATCTTCTGAAGGGTCCTGAGGCAAGGGGATCCACTATCCACTTTTTTGTTTCTCTTAGTCGCTAAGGCTTTATCTCAAATGGTTCATAAGGCAGTGGTTAGTAATCTGTGGTCAAGTATGCAAACTGCGCAAGGAATCAGATACCGATCTCTCATCTTCAATACGCTGACGATACCATCCTGATTGGAGAGGATTCTGTGGAAAATGCTAAAACATTCAAAGGTGTTTTCCGGATTTTTGAATTAATCTCGGGTCTGAAGATTAACTTCAATAAGAGTAGTTTGATTGGGATCAATGTGGGTCAAAATCGTTTGGAGTTCTTAGCAGGTTTGTTGAATTGCAAAGTGGGGATTCTGCCTTTTAACTACCTGGGTATCCCGATTGGGTTGAATCCGAGAAAGCGTGCGACATGGATCCGATGGTGGAGAAATTCCGTAAATGTTTGGCGGCCTGAGAGGATAAGAGCCTGTCTTTTGTGGGACGGATGGTTTTACTTAATGTCGTGCTGCCTTCGCTTCCGGTTTATTTTTTCACCCTATTTCGAGCCCCAAAATCTGTCATTTCTAAACTTTAATCGCTTCAGTCTGCTTTCTTGTGAGGGGGAGGGGAGAGTAACCAGACAGTATCCTGGGTCAAGTGGGAAGATGTTTGCAAATCTAAATCTGTTAGGGGGTTGGTTTGGATTATTTTAATAAGGCTTTGCTAGGGAAATGGTGGGGTGGGAAATCATCAAAGGGGGGGAATCTTTGTGGTTGAAGGTGTTGACTTCTAGATATCGTAATCTCAACTGGAGCGGGCGTTTGTTAGGGAAATGGTGCTAAGGGGTGACCACTCGGTGTTGTGGAAAGAGCTGTTAAAAAACACATCCTTTGATTATTTTGAATGATTTAGGGGGGGTTGGTTAGAAAGGTGTGGAATGGGCTTGGGACTAAATTTTGGAGGGATATTCGGGCAGGGGAAGAAAGTTTGGAAATAAAGTTTCCTAGATTAGCTGCGATTGCAAGGGATAGAGATATCCTAGTAGGGAATATGAGGGTTTGAGTCGAGGGTATTTGGGTATGGAGATGGGATCGGAGACGGGAGTTGTTTGAATGGGAAAATGATATTTTTCTTTTGTTACTAACTTTTATCGACGGGTCAATTTTGGAGCAAGGAAAGGAAGATAGATGGGTATGCTGTCTTGAAGATAACAATTGCTACTCAGTTAGATCGGCTTATGAAACATTTTAGAGGAAGATATTCTTGATGATTCTTTGACGGCTTATGACTCTATTTGGTAGACTTTGGCTCCTAACAAGGTGGGAGCTTTCGCTTGGAGGATGATTAAAGACCGTATTCCGACGAAGCAGAATTTGCGGAGACGGAATATTAGAGTGAGACCTATTTCAGATTTTTGCGACTTGTGTCTAGCAGAGGAGGAATCAACTACTCATCTACTGTTCTATTGCTTAGAGTCTTATGCTTTATGGATGAACTGCTATAAGTGGTTAGGGATTAATCTAGTACTTCACCGCGATCCGGTTGCTCACTTATTGCATCACAAAGGACTATGGTGCACAGAAGAGGTGGGAAGGGCTGATGACTATTTGGTTGGCTATAATCTGGACTGTTTGGCTGCACAGGAACAAGAGAATTTTCAGGGGGCCTCAATATTTGGAAAACTATTTGTTGTATCTGGTTCAATATAGATCTTGGTTTTGGATTGGAATAGATTTAAAGTGAAATTTCATTATGTATTTTCGGACTGGGTTAGGAACCTAGAGTATGTTTATTAGCATCTTAATTTAAGGTCTGGTATGTTTAGACGTTTATTGTAACTTTTTGGAGTACCTCTGGTATTCTTTTATTTATATATATATTTATAATTTTCCGATAAAAAAAAACTCTATTGAGTTCAGGACAGCTCTCTCATAATCCAACCATATTTGATAACATCTACTCTACTGATCCAGGTAGCCCGAGGCCTCCTTTTGATGGCCTGATACAAAGGTTGGTAGACTTGGGAAATCTCCATCAAAAGCAGCAGAAATTACCTACCATAGTCTCTGTAGATATTCCATCTGGATGGCATATTGAAGAAGGTGATCTTAGTGGCGAAGGAATTAAACCAAATATGCTGGTATCTACCTATTTTTAGATTTTTTATTCTTTATTCCCTTTCCCTGAGCATCTTTAAGATGGCATTTTTCTTGTCCTCTCCTGTTGATGAGAACATTAAAATGTAGCTACCTGTGTATAGGTTTCATTAACTGCTCCTAAGCTGTGTGCAAAAAAGTTTTCTGGTCCTCACCACTTTCTAGGTGGCAGATTTGTTCCCCCATCTATTGTAGACAAGTTCAAGCTTAACCTGCCAGATTATCCTGGAAGTTCTATGTGTATTCGAATTGGAAAGCCTCCACGAGTTGACATATCCACTCTTAGAGAAAACTATATTTCTCCAGAGTTTTCTGAGGACCAAGCTGATGCTGATCCCTTTGCTCAGGTATTACTTCTTTCTGTTTCTTTTTGTAACTTATTGAGTACATCCTGTATTCCTATAATAATTTATTTTGCCAGATAAAAAAAAAGAATTCTGAGATGCGAGGAATCTTGTTACTGGACCTACGTATGGGGATATTTTTGTCGAGCTGAATGTTGATGAGATGAAAGTTCTATGCAGTATTACGTGTGTTTTGTAATTTATAGTTTTTTTTGTTGTTGCTGTAGTTCCAAAGATGGTTCGATGATGCTATGGCATCCGGATTGAAGGAACCTAATGCTATGGCACTTTCCACAACTGGAAAAGATGGAAAATCGTAAGTTTCTTACAGTTCTGATTTTATGGGCTACTCTTGCAAACTAGGAAATGTGATTATTGTTTATAAATGTTTATGGATGGCATGTGATAGAAATGTTCTATGGGTTTCATAGATTTACTGTTTTTGTGTATTTCTTATGCCTTCACTATCTTGTTCTCTACTCGTGGATCATGTAATAGTTTTTCATTATTATTTAGTTTGTCATGGAAAGATTTAATACTTTTATAGGCCTATCAGAGCCTATCAGAGCCTGGCACTATTTAAAACCTAGGGGCTGTTACCTTGTGTAATGCTGGGCATAGTTTGGCTCATGCAAAATTGATCGTGAGAACTCTTACAACTAGGTTAACTTTGTTTGGCTCATGCGAAAATGAGATTTCTCTTTTACCTTGTTAGATTTTCATTGTTACTTATCTAAATTTTTTATTAAAATAGCCTTGTCTACTTCAAATGTTGTCACAGGTCGTCAAGAATGGTCTTGCTGAAAGGTCTTGACAAAGATAGTTTTGTCTGGTGAGTTCTGTCTGTTGCATCGTAATTATGCATACTTGCTAAGTTTGTTTATTTTTTCTTTTGAGAATCCAACTCCATCATGGCCAGTTCCAAGCCCCGGTAAAGAAGGAGAGTTGCGTTAGGTAGCCAGCCAGTGTAATACATTGGCAAATTTCTTATGTATGGATTGAGAAGATCCATATAGCCGACCGTACTTAGTGGGTGAAGTCTGGATTAATTGATTGATTTTCTTTTGAGAATCCAAAACCTCTCATCTTCTGGATAGGTACACAAATTATGAAAGTCGAAAGGCTCATCAAATATCAGAAAATCCTCATGCAGCACTCCTGTTTTACTGGGATGCTTTCAATCGGCAGGTATCTCTAATATTTCTATAAATGGTATCCAATTGTCATAAAGCGGTCAACTCACCAGTACTTTTGGCACAATTTTCTTTATCTGTAGGAACTTCATTTTTTTCCGATTCACTATTTTTAGAACTGAGGAGAAACAAGATTGTAGTTTATGAACTGCAGTATTCATATCTTGAGAATAAATAGAGGTGATAACTGGGATCAATGCCTTATAGCCTCCAAGGTGTTTAAAACATCATTTCTAAATACGGAACCCCCAAAATTAGGTTGCACCTTGAACTAGACCTTAATTATCACTTAGCTAGCTTGTGCTTTCAGAGTCTACGAGGTCCCCAAAAAAAAGTTCCATAAAGAATACTGCAACATTATTTTTGTCTCAAAAAATTTTTTGGATGTGCAAAGGTTCAACGCACATTGTTGGTTTAGGTAAGAATTGAAGGGCCAGTGCAAAAGGTTTCAGATGAAGAATCTGAGAAATACTTTCACAGCCGGCCAAGAGGAAGCCAGATTGGGGCGATAGTTAGCAAACAGGTTCCTGTTTTTGCCTTTTTTGAGCTTGATCTGTTGCATCCAGTCAATATCTCTGTTATACTAAACATATTACCGAGATCCGTCTCTTATTTTCCTTCAGAGCACAGTAATCTCCGGAAGGCATATTCTCCACCAACAACAAGAAGAGCTGGAGGCTCAGTTCGCTGATGGGTTAGTTATTAATGCTTAACCACTAAACCTCTAATTATATACATTCTGTATGGATTAGCCTGTGCAGAGAGTTCTATCATGGATAAGCTGCATTTCAGCACACATCGCATTCATGCATTTCTAGATTTAACTGTGCAAACCGATTTCTTTGCATCCACTTCTTATCACTTTGGCTGGATCTGAGGATCAGAAAAAAATACAATTTCGATGTTGCAATATGGTGTAATGTTAATGATAGTACATCGTTTTCTGGCATAGAATCTCCTTCTTTGACAATGAATTGTGGAAAATGAATATATAGAAACTCGGTACTCCATAGAATCTCCTCCTTTGGCAATGAATTGTGGAAAATGAATATGGAAACTCGGTACTCCATACTCAGTCAAGGTCATTTGGTGGTTATCAGTGGGAAACCAACTTCATAAACCATAAAATATAACAAGTATTATGGATGGGCTAGAGGGGCCTAGCCTACAGACGTCCTTGAGTTTTTTGTCATATTTTTTCCAAAACCAAATTTTTTTTTTTGTTCAGGCAAAGTAATATATTAAAATGATAGGAGTACCAGAAGTACTCAAAAAGTTACAAAGTAAATCTACAAATCCAAAACAAACTCCAAACTAACTAAAACAAAAAGGCTAATCTAAGTAGCTAATGGACAAACACTAGGTTCTTTAAACCAATCCGAGAAAGCATAAGGAAAATTATTACTTCAAGTTTTTATCCATAACCCTGATCTATATTTAGTTAAATCCAGCAAATTTCCTTCCAAATCATATGGCCTTCTGAAAATTCTTCTTCCAAAACCAAGTTAACACAGTGGTATGTGGTTTTATTGTCTAAGAAGCAAAGCATTCTTTTTTAACCTTTTGTTTGTAATCTTAACCTCAATATATCTTCATTTGGCAATGCAGAAGCCTGATACCAAAACCAAAATATTGGGGAGGATATAGACTCGAACCACAGATTTTTGAGTTTTGGCAAGGACAGCCGTCTCGCTTGCATGACAGGTGCGACATTATGAAACTATTGCTTCCTGTAGAAAGTAAACGTGTCTTTGCAACACTAGTACATCTTAGAGTTTGTTTATTGAATTTCATTTGTATCAGAAATATTATATAGTTGTATCCATCCTTATACATAAACGCATATGTAGACACACACACATATATACATGTTTGTGTGTGTGTGTGTGTGTGTATGTTCAACAACAATTATTTAGTTGCCTTTTTTGATGATATGACCAATGTGTTACAATTTTTACAGGTTACGTTACTCTCCAGAGGTGATTGATGGAAAGAAAGTGTGGAAGATTGACAGATTGTCTCCATGACTAGTATTCTCAGTATCTTCCTTATGAGATCTTACTTCTGGTTTTCCATTTGTCTCGTATAGTTTTTTTTTGCCAATAGCGACGTACACTGTACAATGTTGTGAGACAATCTGCACTTATATTTACAGCCGAGTTAACATGAAATCTTCTTAGTGTATTTGGCATCCTATCACTCAGTTACAAATTGGCTGTTTAAACTTCTTGGTGTAGTTGGGATACTATCAGTCAGTTACAAAATTGGCTGCTGATTAACAGTTTTATGGCTGCAAAACTGGCCAAGCAAAATAAAATCAAGGTTCATGGATTGAGCTAATCAGTTTTATGGCTACAAAACTGGCCAAGCAAAATAAAATCAAGGTTCATGGATTGAGCTCTCCAGTTATATCATTCTGCTGTTAGAGTTGAATAAACCCTCGGAGCGAATGTTTCCCTCAAAAGAAACATGACATTTGTTTTTATTTATTTTAATGATTCAATTTGTATCTTCCTTCACTAGTTTTTTTCAGTTTAATATCATGAAAGCTAAATAATCTTTTTCCATCCAAGAACGATTTCACTGTTGAAAATAAAAAATCCTAAACGATTCAAGTTGCTAGTTGATATTAAGGATAACAAGTACTACATAATTTCAGTCCATCTACAAGGATTCCAATTGAAAAGGTGATAAAATCCAGAAATGAATTGAGGTTAAACAAGTCGCACAATTGTTCGTTACGGATGCATGATTCCTGATAGGTAACCGAGTTAATTGGGCGTATGCATTCCTCATCAGGCGCCATTTACCTAAGTCAACAAATGTAGCTCTATTCTTACAAAGTGAAACATACCACTGCTAATTGAATAGAAACAAGGATGTTAGGACATTAGTTGTATATAGTTCTTGCCAGTAACTTCAGAGTACCATGATTTCCATGCTTCAACAAAGTGTGAGAACATGTCTTTCAAACCTGTGAAACAACCATAAACAAGTTTCTGGTAAGCGAAATTTGGGACAGCATTGGTGAAAATTATTGAGCATGTATGTTAAGTGCAATGCTGTATCTGTGAGTTTCTGTTTCGAAGCCACTTACTGACTAACTTGAAGAATTAATGAGTCTCTATTTACTAAGTGTGGTTAAAGAACGGCAGGTTTTTCTTCTTTTCCACGTGTACTAATTGATGAATAGACAATAAAGAATAATTTCTGGTTAAAACGAGATATCTGAAAGAGAACAGCTGATGACTACCATAATGTGAGAAAAATGGCTTGAGTTATGAATAAATATGCTATGACGAAGTCTAAGTTGATAATAGCTTTTCTAATGTGATTGAAATCAAAATTGTGAAGTACCTTGATTTTGATACTGAGGCCGATAAGTAGAGGCTAGACTTCCCAATCTATGACCTGTTTTTCTTTTCATCTTGAGAGGCTCCAACCTTGGGCAGATTTGCAGGAGCAAAAGGACCGAACTGTTAACTCTTGCCTCCTGTTCTTGTCATTTCAATCTCACCATCACTCAAACCAAGGAATCAACAGTTCCTTTATCAGGTTTTCCATTCAGCCCCAACCATCTGAAAGCATATTTCCTTGTTTCAGGATGATGCGTCTGAACATCATCCAAGAGATAGATAAGGGCTAGAGTTGCATAGATTTTAATCTTTTTGACCTTTTCAATAAAATTCATGGAAGATAGCAGGTTGGCTATATCATATAGTCTTCTAACCTTTGCTGCAGAGTTGCACAAACTGAACATTAACCGAAAGAGTCGTACATATTTAATTTCAGCAATAACATAACAAAAGTGAAGGTACATTACTTCTTGTTTTTTTTCTTTTTTCGTAAGCTGTACATTACTTCTTGTAGTCATTGAATTGCGCTTTCCATCCCCAAGCAGTAGTTTTGCAGCATCATCAAGAGAAATCATATCCATCTGATGAAAAAACAACTGTAACATATAAGGTGGGAAGATCACAAATAGAATGACCCACAATTGCAAATAGCGTGAACATTATCTTACATCAGATGCAAAGAAAGACTTCTCTTTTCTATTTTCACCTATATATGGCAATAAATAATCGATTATTCAACATTTGCAATGTCCAAGATTAGGACGGCCACAATCTACACCGAAACTTGAAGGGAAAAATGCATTTTGGTCATTTACGTTTATTAGTCAGTTTTTTTGGTCCCCATGATTTCAAATATGCAGTTTTGGTCCTCTATGTTTCTTGTTTCAGCGATTTCGGTCCTTTATCTTTTACAACTGTAATTTTACTCCTTTAATTATTTTAAATCTGCAATTTTAGTCCTTAATATTTTAAATCTCCAATTTTAATCCTTGATATTTAAGTTTTAAAAATTAAAATAAGTTCATTTTTGATATTGTGTTTTGAATTGATTCAAATTAAGTTTTTATGATCAAAAATATTTAATTCAAGTATCTAATAAATGTTTATTAAAAATAGACTAAATTTGATTTTTTACATAAAATCGTATATTAAGATAGTTTGGGATAGACGATGACACAATAAAAAAGGTATTTATGCAAACAATTAAATTAAAAAATTTTATCGGTTGTGATATATAAACAAATTATTTTAAAAAAAAATTAAATATTAATATATATTTTCTACGTTCAAAAGATTAAAGCAAATTGAGAAATGAAAATCAAGCCAAGTCTTAACATCCATTTAGCCATGTATCAGTTAGACAAATAATGTTTGTCCGATAATTCCATTAAATTATTGTTTAAAAAGGGTTAGATAGGTCTAACTAATCACTCAATTAATTAAAAATTAGATATTATATTGCATTGCTTTCAAGTTCTTATTTTTTTTTTTTTAAGTTTCATATTAGATTAACTTTATTTCAAATGAATCATTATAAAAATTTGACTTATACAAATATAATTTTATTTTTATAAAACTTGAATTAACTTTCTATATTAATGCAAAAAAAAATGAAATTAACTTGATTGAAATCATTGAACCAAAGAATAAGAAACCCAACACGATTTTCTCTTTCCTCATAATAAATATTTTCTCAATTTCATATATGCCAATATTATCGTTAATTTATGATTGAACTTTTAAAAATTTCCAAATTACTACATTATTATATTATATATTTAATTTAAATAAATTGTAAATAAATATTTAACCATTTCGAACATAATTTAATTTCCACGAGAATAATTATTCGTTTTTCATTTTCAAAATTATAAAATCAAGTTATATTATTTTTAATTTTTTTACTTTTTTAAACAATTACAAATCATAAAAGGATCATACTTTCAACTTACAAAACATAAAGGACTAAAATTGCACCATAATAAAACATACAACAACAACTACGCCTTTAATCTCAATGAATTGAGGTAGGCTACATGAACAATGGAGAGAATCAAGTCGGGTCGGACACATGCGTCAGTCTTCTCCAACGCTTCTATCGGTCAACATATCTTCTGTAATCCACATGCACTCCAAGTTCTTGCGTATAACTTCGAGCCATATCTTCTTCGGTCGTCTTCTTCCTCTCGTGAACTGGCCGAAATCCATGGACTCCACTCGACGCACTGGTGCACTGCTGGGCCTACATCGAACATGACCAAACCAACGTAAGTGACTTTCTTGCATCTTCTCTTCTATACAAGCTACACCTACTTCAGCTCGAATATCTTCGTTCCTTATTTATCTTTCCAGCCTTACCGCACATCCAAACGAAGCATACGCATCTCTGCTACACTCATCTTTTGGATGTGATTCCTCTTGGTTGCCCATCATTCCGTCCTATACAACATTGCGGATCTAACGACGGTTCTATAAAACTTTTCCTTCAATTTCAACGGGATATTACGACGGCATATAACTCGGGTGGCGTTTCTCCATTTCAACCAGCCAGCCTGAATCCCGTGGTTAACTTCACTGTCAATCTCTCAATCCTTTTGGATAACTGAACATAGGTATCGCAACTTGCTGCTCATCGATACCTCTTGACCACCGAGTGCTACAACACTGGAATCCCGAAAGGAACGACCATTAAATCTGCACTCCATATATTTCGTTTTAGACCTACTTAATCTAACACCCTTTGATTCCAACGTCTCTCTCCATAACTCAAATTTGGCATTTACCCCTGCTATTGTCTCGTCGATTAACACAACATCGTCAGCAAAAAGTATGTTCCAAGGTAATTCAGTATGTATGTCTTTTGTTATCTCACTCACCACTACGGCGAACTGGAAATGACTCAACGCAGATCCTTGATGTAATCCAATAGTGATCGAGAACTCACCTGTCACCCCACTGCGCACGTTCTCACATTTGATGTTACTTTGTCGTACATGTCCTTGATTATATTGACATACTTGATGTGAATTTTTTCTTCATCAAAGCCCACCATAATATCTCTCTTGGTACTTTATCGTAGGCCTTCTCCAAGTTTATAAAGATCATATGCAGATTTTTACTCCTCTCACTATAGCGCTCGACAAGTTGATGAAATAAATGGATAGCTTCAGTAGTTGACCGTCCTGGCATGAACCCAAATTGATTCTCCGATATCGTAACCTCCCTCCTTAAACGACATTCAATTATCCTCTCACAACGCTTCATTGTGTGACACATGAGTTTTATACCACGATAGTTGGTGCAACTCTGAATGTCACCATTGTTCTTATAGATAGAAATGATAGTACTTTTTCTCCATTCATTTGGAATTTTGTTACTCCTCCAAATCTTGTTAAATAGATGTGTTAGTCACTTTATCCCCGTTGGTCCTAAACATCTCCATACTTCAATAGGGATTCCATCAGGACCAACTGCTCTTCGTGCTTTCATTTTGTTCAAAGCTTCTTTAACTTCAGATTCTCTAATTCTGATAGTAAACTCACGGTTTGCATCATATTGATGGATGTTAAGATCACCTAAATCTTGGCTAAAGCCACCGTTGAACAAGCTGCTAAAATAATTCTTCCATCTTGTTTTGATGTCTTCATCACTAACCAAGACTTTATGGTTCTCATTTTTTATGCATTTCACTGCACATAAGTCTCTTGTCTTCCTCTCCCTCGCTCGGGAAATCTTGTATATATATTTTTCTGCCTCCTTGGTATCAAATTTATCATACACTTCTTTGTAGACTTTAGCTCCAGCATCTCGAACCGCTGTCTTTGCTTCTTTTTTGGCAAGCTATACCTTTCGAAGGTTGCCCCATTGTCATTCTTTTTCAGCTCTCTGTAAGCATCCCTTTTGATTCGGATAACCTTCTTTACGTCTTCATTTGATGCGTCCTTACCTGGTGGAGCATATCCTCTTGACTCACCAAGGAGCTCTTTAGCTCCATCTTAATGCCACGAGCCATTTTGTTCCAGGTGGTATCAGGATCATCTCTTGGCATCCAATTAACTTCATCGACTACCAAAAGCTCCAAAGTTACTTTCTTTTAACCGCCACCACTTAATTCTAGGTTCTAACTTATGCTTAATTCCAGTAGCCCTATTCATAATCCTAACATCTAGAACTAAAAGTCGGTGTTGGATAACTACACTCTCTCCTGGAATTACCTTACAGTCCAAGCATTTAACTTTATCTATCCTTCTAGCAAAAAAGAAATCTATTTGAGTTGCACTAGACCCACTTCTAAAAGTAACTAGATGAGAGGACCTCTTCTTGAACCAGGTATTCGCTAGGACTAAGTATGATATGACAAAATCCAAAAGTGAATTACCTGCGGTGTTCCTGTCCCCAATGCCATAGCCTCCATGAACACTCTCATAACCATTCCGATCACAACCTATGTGCCCATTGAAATCTCCCCGATGAAGATTTTCTCATTAAGGGGTATTCCTTGCACCACGTCGTCTACATCTTCCCAAAATTTTCGTTCAATAGCCTCATCTAGACCAATTTGGGGTTCATAGGCACTAATGATATTAAAAATATCATTGCCTAAAACTAGCTTAACTAATATTATCATATCTACATTCATCATAACTTCAACTACATGCTCGAGTAGTTTATTTTCTACGATTACACCTACCCCATTATGATTCTTATCCTTACCTATGTACCAAAGTTTATAGCCCCAAGGAGCTATAGTTCTGGCTTTCTCACCTACCCATTTGGTCCCTGCATACACTACCGTAATAAAACATAAAAGACTAAAATTACGGATTCTGATAATTAAAGGACTAAAATTGCAGTGATAAAATATAAAATATCAAAATCGCTGGCACAATAAACATAGAGGACCAAAATCGCATATTTGAAACTACGAGGACAAAAAATACTTGCTAATGAATGTAAAGAACCAAAAATGCATTTTTTGGTTTACACCACGGGTTAAAAGTTTGAAACCGATTTTTAGGGTTTTGGTTTCATCGTTTTTGGTGATTTGGTATTGGATTGGTTTGCAGTTTTCATTTATTATGCACACCCTTGTGACTGACAAAGATTAAAGAAATTGCTATTCTTGACTTTTACTCACCTTTTGTGTCAATTTCTGGTACTATGCAATACACTCTCGGCAAGCTTAAATGTGTCATGTGGTTGCATCGCATTAATTCTTGAATTTAAGTGTCACAGTTCAAATAAATTTTTAGATGAAGGAAGGTATCCTTGCCAAGCTAAATAGCATTTCATTTGGAAATTGGAGGTATGATTTGGCATTGCGTTTTCTATTACATAAATTGTACCATGAGTTCAGCCTAGAATTGTAACTCACATATTGTCCCATTTTGACATTTGCCCATGGCTGTCTTAACCATTTCTAGTTCCTTGATATTACTAGCATAAATTGCACTTGAATAATTTAAGTCTTAGTGCCTTTTCAAGAGATGAAACTGTAGATTATTTTAGTTCCAACTTGATACTTTCACGTTCTAAGTTTTGTGGTCTTCTGACAGCTTTTGGGCAATCATCCAGTAGTCCATTTGGGTCACAACTATTTTTGGCCAGACTAATAATGCAAATAACAATCCTTTTGCTCCTAAGCCCTTTGGAAGCACAAGCTCTTTTGGTTCACAGACCGGAGGTTCCATCTTTGGGGCATGTTTACTGGTGTATTTGGTGCTCAGTCTTCTTCTCCTTTAGGTTCGACTTCTGTGTTGGTGCTTCGTCATCACCTGCTTTTGGAAGTTCAACCCCTACATTTGGTGCTTCCTCAGGCTCGGCTTTTGGAAACTCAACTTCTGCATTTGGTGGTAAGTGCATCAATACCCATCTATGACATTGTTACGGAGGCTTGTAGCTATAGTTTTTAACACATTGATATATTTTCCGACCACGTGGCCGCAATTTATAGCTATAAACGGGATCATCGGCCATATATATATGTTTTTAGTGGCAGAATTTGATTTGATCTTGAAACATGCATAAAAATTTTACCTTTTTTTTCCGAAATCTACTTTATTGCATTACCGGATTTCATCATAAAATCGGATTTCATCATAAAATAATTAAAAGAAAGCAATTGAAATCAACTATTTAAGTTTTAAACTTTATTTAGTGAATTACAAGGGGAAAGAGAAATTTTTTTTTGATACTTACAGGGTATTTTATAGATTATAGCACAATGTCAACGAATTCTCATTCCTGAATCATTCGTCGAGGATGTTTTCAGGAAAGAGTACTTTATGGCGATCAAGTCATGAATTTGTTTTTGTGTAGCATTTTTTTTTGCTTTTTCCAATCACAATATATTCTCATGCATGGTAGAAGGTCATATAGTTCAGGCTTGAACGTCGAGGATATTTATTACCTTCGAATTTGGAGAAAGCTTTAGCCTGTGTGCCAACTCGTGTCCTAGAGCCTTTTTTGATCTGGTAGACACTTTCAACTATGTCAAAGGAGTGTTGGTTTGAATCTGGCAGACAATTGTCATTCATGCCAAGATGCATTGATTTTTCTTTTTCTTTTTCTTTCAGCAACTGCTGCTTATTATGTTATATGTTTTATGTTGATGATATAGGCTCTGGGGTATTTGGGCAGAAACCGATTTTGGTGGTTTTGGATCTAATACAACTCAAACAAGTCCATTTGGAAGCTCATTTCAACAAACACAACCAGCTTTTGGCAGCAGTCTGTTTGGTTCCTCAACTCAATTTGGTGCTCGTAGTCAGCCTGCATTTGGTTCATCGAGTAGTCCTGCATTTGGTGCTCCAAGTACACCTTGCTTCGGTGCCACCAGCAGTCCCGCCTTTGGTTCTACTGCAAGCCCTACATTTGGTAGCACAAGTGGTGGGTTTGGTGTGTCGACTTCTCCTTTCGGATCAAGTACTCCGGCATTTGGTACTTCTAGCACTCCAGCATTTGGTTCCACAACCACTCCTGCTTTCGGCGCGACAACTCCTGCTTTTGGCGCGACAACAACTCCTGCTTTTGGCGCCTCAACAACTCCTGCTTTCGCTTCCTCAACAACTTCTGCTTTCGGTGCTTCAAGCACTCCTTTTAACTTTGGATCCAGTCCAGCATTTGGGCAATCAACTGCTGTATTTGGAGGTACCCCATTTGGAACATCATCCTTAGGAGTTCAAAATGCATCTTTGGGTAAGTTTCTCTCATGTTCTCTGATGGTAGGTTTCTGGAATTAAGTATATTATTTAGTCAAATGCACTTGCGAAGTTGAGTGTTTTGGAATCATTATGGCTGTAACTGATCTTTTGCTTTCATGCAACTCCTAAGCAGGAGCACAAACTACAACCTCCACTTTTGGTGGCTCTGGTTTTGGTCAGTCTGCTGTTGGAGGGCAACAAGGGGGAAGTAGAATAGCTCCCTACTCATCAACTCCTGAGACAGATGGAGCCACTGGTACACAGCCCGCTAGCAAACTAGAATCTATTTCGGCCATGCAAGTCTACAAGGATAAAAGCCACGAAGAACTTAGATGGGAGGACTACCAATTAGGAGATAAAGGTACTCATGTCTGACACTTGTTGACATCTTGAATTCCTAAAGAACTTGTTACATCCATTGTCGATAATGTTTTTCTTATTAAAAAACAGGAGGGCCAGCTCCTGCTGGACAGTCTACTACTGCGCTTGGATTTGGTACCTCAAGTTTTGGCTCCGCAACTGCTCCTGCCTTTGCTCAATCCTCTGCTACTCCTTTTTCATCTACAACACCTTCCAATCCATTTGCTCCAAAAACCACCCCAGTTTTTAGCAGCTCAGGGTTTGGATCTTCGCCATCCTCCACATTTGGTTCTTCCCCTTTTGGAATGTCGAATACATCTAATCCTTTTGGTTCAACAACATCAGCAATATCCTCCTTATTTGGATCTACTGCTCAAACATTTGGAGTTGGTACCTCCCCTTCTATTTTTGGCAACTCCAGCACATCAGCAATATCCTCCTTATTTGGATCTACTGCTCAAACATTTGGAGTTGGTACCTCCCCTTCTATTTTTGGCAACTCCAGCACATCAGCTTTTGGATCACCATCTATCTTTGGCCCGACATCATCACAGGGAACCTCATCTGCATTTAATACCGGCTTGTCTTTGCCAATACTCAGTCCTCCCCGTTATTCCAGTCAAATATATCTACATTAACACCAGCAAGTTCTCCATTTGCACAGACCTCTTCTGCATTTGGCCAAAGTGCCCCTGGGTTTAGTCAAACAAATTAGTTTAGTACACCCTCAACTGGTTTTGGTGGCACTATGTTCTCAAGCACTCCATCACTTCTAAGTAATAGCAACCCTCTGGGATTTGGCCAAACAACTGTGAGTTATTCAAGCATCGAAATTTTTAATGTGCTTTCATTTTTAATTGTCATCCAGAAGCAACCAATGCATGCATCAAATTCGGAGCAGTGTTTTGTTGATGAAGATGTGAGTTCTGTGTTTTTTGGGGACGGGCCATGTGCCTCACAGTTTTAATACTTTATCAGTAGTAAAATGCATGTTAAAAATTGCAATACGGGATAGATACAACTCGCAGGGTGATGGGGATGCTAAAATGTGTCCAATTGGTTCATAGTTCTTTCTAATAGATGGGTAATAAGAACTTGTTTTTTTATAGCGAAGTTATCTCCATTTTTTCCCAGAAGTCGTAGATTTACATGGAATATCCAGTGCATGGTTCTGACCTATAAATGTTTTAAATATCCCAGTGTTTCTTCATCTGTGTTCAGATATTTTTTGTTTTTTAATTTTTTATTATCTTGTTTATAAATTAGTTATGTTATTTCTTTTTATTTGAAGCCATCACTTTCTGGTCCATTTCAATTGGCGCAACCACCTAAGAGTTCTGGTGGTTTTAGTTTTAGCAACTTTGGACAGTCTCAAGCAGGTTAATCAATATTGAGCTTTTGAATTGCCTACGACATTTTTATTTGTTTTTCATTATTGCCTGGGATTCGGAGTGTTACTTTAATTGACGGCTTTGGTGTATACAGCTGGAACAAGTGGCTTTGGAGGCACCCCTGGTATTTTTAGCCAGAATGCATTTGGACAACTGTATGTCTAAGTTTCATTCATATTTTGGTTCTAGTCTGATTACAATTAATTATGCGTACGTGATGAGATCTGGAACAGTTTGATTCACACACTTAACATTGACAGCACGTGTTTTGCAATTGGAGAGTGTCTTTTTCTTTGCCCTCTGTTGACTGTTCGATTATAAATGCTGATCATTTCATTAGTCGCCAACAAGTTAAATCCATTAAGGTTAAATAACGCAAATAAATATCAGATATATCAACAATCAAGTCATAGAGTCAAATCTTGACATATTATCCATATATGTAAATAAAATTAGCTCATTGCCAAATTATTGGAAAAAAAATAAGCAACTTTGAAAACCTAGGGATGTTCAGAAGGGAGCAAAATAATGAATATCTTGCAATTCTATTGCCGGAGCTTTCTATCGTTTCCACCTTGACTTTTCAAATCTCCCTTGAAGCTGCCTGTAATGTGTAAAAATTAGACCAATGTTATATGATGAGTGAGAGTACGTGATTTCTGAGTGCAGAAAAAGAGTTTGTTTCCTTATCTCAGCACAAATTCCGTGTTTAGTTGGGACCACCTAGACACATTGCGCTCTACATTAAAAGTCTTTGTTGCCCTAGCGCCTAAGCGTGTGGGCTCTCTGATTTCTCGTTTTGGCGAAGCTCTGTTCATCTAGGCATGTCTTGTTCACACCGAAGTGCCTAGTCGGCTGTTTTTCTGCAAATATTGCCAACAAAACAGTTGTAACGTTTTGTGTTAGCTTTCCATAGCCAGCAGATCGCCTAATTTGGATGCTGCATGAAAGTTTTATGCTAGAAATACCGAAGCGTGTCATTTCAGTCCCAATTTTCTGATGATGACTCTTGTGGGTGAATTTGGTTCTCAATGCATGTAGAATTGGAGTAATGGTGAACATTGGAGTTGTATCCTTCCTTGATTAGATACATAATGCTTAAAAAATCACGTCACATGGATAAATGAGTACAGAGTCATGCTTGAAAGATCGATAAGTTGTAGAGTGAATTTCCAAATCCAAGTTTCCAAGCACCTCCATATTCAATTGGGACGTAATTTTTCTGCCTTTGGACCCACACTAACAAAGTGAAAAGCAGGTATTCTTAATTTTCAACTTCGCGCATATATTGAGTAACGGTATCTCAGAAAATAAGCTCTTGATGCCATGTCATTATCACCCATCCCAAACAAACGAAGAAATGAACAAAAGTTCCACAAATGCGCATTCATAAAATGATTGTGGTTGAGAATGACATATTATTCAAGCTTGTCATTATTTTTCTATAGAGCTTGAAATGTATACTAGTTTTGCCTTTTGAGTGATAATGAACCAATCTTGAATAAGCTTTTACTATCCACATTAAATGAAGTTGAGCTCGAATAGTTTGTCTTGTTTTATCAAGTCTTTATAGCTTATCAAGTCAAGATCAATCCAGCTTTAAATTAGTGAAATGTATGGGCTTAAAGTTAATGAATCAATCTGAAATTAATTTAAGCAATAAGTTTTGAGCCGATTAATTTTAGTTTGGTTTGATTTTGACTCCTGCATAACACTTTTTTATGTATTTGCATTGGTGTGGTCTATAACAGGGTTTATATATGAACTTAGGTTGATTGTAGCAAGCTAAAGTGCAATACATTGCATGAATTTGTAACCTTGTACCTCTGGAAAGCTAATTTAAATCTAGCTTTAAAAAACCCATTTTCTTTCCGTTTTGAGTATTTAGGTGTACAGTAGAATACTTAGCAGAACGATTAGGTTCACAACTTAATGAAAGTTGACTGAGTGTCGGTTGTTTTATTCTGGATTTGTGTTATTTATTTTGTATTTCGGAAGCAATTAATTATAGACTTGGCTGATTCTCCAATGATTAATTTTTAGGACCTCAAAACTTGGGCTTAGATCTTGTGAGTTTAAAAGCTAGGATTTTTTTCATCCTAAAAGATAGGAATAAAGCTTCTAATGTTTGTTGATGAAACTTAAAGCTTGTCCTCTAATTTTAATTATAGTCTTTGTACTCTCTTTTCTTCTTTCTTGTGTTGGATTTTGAATAGTTACGGATTGCATCTGCTGCACAGATCAGCTACTCAGAGTGCGATGGGTGCACAACCATCACCCGTTGTAAATCCTTTTGGAACTCTTCCAGCAATGCCACAGATATCAATTGGACGCACAGGCACTTCTCCTTCTATTCAGTATGGAATTTCTAGCTTGCCAGTGAGTATTCTCGTCTTGTGCTTCTCTAGAAAAGGCTTATAAATTGCTATTGACCCATGGACTTCTTACATTATTACAGAAATAGATAAAGAACTTGTTTGTCCAAATTTTTTTGTCTCATCTATTAGCTGCAATTTTCAGCAGATTGTTGAGAAACCGGTGCCAGTGAGGATATCGTCACTATTGACGCCTCGACACCTTTCCCAAAGGCATGTAAGAGTACCTGTAAGGAAATATCACCCTAAAATTGATGGTCCAAAGGTGATAGTGAACCCTTCATGACATTCTTGAATGCCTAGGCTTCTGTCAGGACCGTTTTTAATATTGTATTTATCTTCTGATCAGGTGCCATTTTTCGATGATGATGATGAAGAAACACCCAGCGTGCCAAAAGCAGATGCTCTTTTCATTCCAATGGAGAATCCCAGGGCTCTTGTAATTCGTCCGCTGGATCAGTGGCCTTCTAGGGCACGTGCGGAGAAAACAACACAGTTGAAGGCCACAGATACTCCTGCATATGAAAATGGTAAACACTACAAAATTGTGCTCTAAGTGATCTTTTACTTATTGAATATTAATATCAAATTTATAGTATTTATAGTTATCACACTGGCGTTTTTCTAACTACTTATATTGCGTATCTGTGGACTGGCCCTTCGATGGCATTTTTAATTATGTAATGAACAATATACATGCACAGTTACATACTACCTATACTCCACGATTATTAGTATTCATTTTTATGTCCCACTAAGATTATTATGGTTTTACTATGGGGAGTGCTTGATGATATTGCTTTGATTGAAACACGAGTTACTAAAGGCAATGTTGGCAGGGTTGGTGTCTCAATTGTGCGCATGATCAACTCGGCCTTTTTGTTAGTATGGTTTTGGGAAGTTTCTGTTTATCATTCGACTATCATGTACTAACATATAAAATCCCAGTATGCATTATTTCTTCAAAATACTTGGAAACCTCAAGCAAGGTTGATTAATTAGTTGCATATATCCATCACTCCCTAATAGATTATTGGTACCTGAACAATTTAGATGCTACGATGAGGTTGTCACCCAAATATTCAATACATTTTGTTAAGAATGAAGCATTGGCACAGTTCTAAATTGCAGAATGCTCAACATAAACAATCAAGGTTGTTCAATCAACATTAATTGGATGACTAGTGGCTAATGAATAACTATGTGGGGATATCTGCTCATGTCTTGTTTTTGTAGAATCAAATTTATACAATTGGCCTTGACTAGGGACAAACAGAGCCATTTTAAGGTCTTCAAGTTTATTCGGAAGATGCTGTGATACCCATATATACTTGAAGAACTGAATGTCCTGTTAGCAACATGGCTCCAGGTTGGGATTTCAAGTGGCTCTTACCATGGATCCTAAAACTCATTTACTACAACACAAGGCTTTATGGTTTAACATCGGGAATATAAAAGATTGGGCTACGATCTGGCATACTGTAATTTGGACTCTATGGTTGGATGGAAACAGGAGGATCTTCAATACAAATGAGGATAGAGTTGACGATTTGCTAGATTTAATCAAGTTCAGAAATTGGAGTTGGATAAAATTTAGGGGCAACAGATTGTTATCTTATGCGTTTCTTGATTGGGATCGAGAGCCGCTTTTTTGTCTTTTAGATTAAACCTTATGATTTTACCTTTACTGTAAACTTTTGGAGTATTTCTTATGCTCTTTTTCATTTCAATAATATTTATATTTTTCTGAGCAAAAAAAAAAAAATGGCTCCAGGTCATGTAGAGCTTATGGGAAGTTCACTGGCCGTTGATTGTCTCAGTTAGATAGGATAACCAAGATCAGATTACAAATGATGGATGCCTTGTTTTTACTGAGATAATATGTCCTTCAACTGTTTCACTTATTTTATATCTCCCTAATTAGTTACAGGTAAACTTCAGAAAGATGTCTCCACTTTAATAAATGGGCACAAGGTCCAGGATAAAGATGGTAAGTGCCTGTTGCTGATATCTGTTATGTGGTTAATGTTAAATTAGCATGAAGCCTGAGTGATTAAAGGTAAAGAATTGCTGTGAAATATCACTGACCTGATTGTTTCATTAGGCGTATACAAGTATTAAATGAGAAAAAACTAGAATTTTCGTCTGTTTAAGAATGAATATTCATAAGAAGGTATTGTTGCTGTTTCATAATCTCTTACTGCTGAAAATAGTTTTAAAAAAGAAAGAAACAAAGAAAAAATATATCATAGAAATGAATTTCTGAAGTATCCCAAGGGTGAAGGACCTTATTTTGTTTGACTGATCCCTTGTTTTCTTTGATGGCATGTTTGTTGCTAGCTATTTTTGCCCTGGGCTCGTTGTTCCTTGTTTTTTATTTTTTTATGGGCTTATAAACATGTTGGAATTTCATATTTATGCTGATACTTGTTACATTGAAAGTGAATCAATTACTCCCCAAGCTCAGCACAGCCTTAAGTTGATATCTTAAATGAAACCTTTTATGCATGCGTCTTCAACTGAATTTAATTTGACTTAAACATAATAAACAATTTATAACGAGGAGTTCTCTTTTGTTGTTAGAAAAGGTGCTCCACATTTAGTCTTGCTTACAAGTGAAAACTCCTGGGAACCTCATGATTACTTGGAACAAATCCTACATTAAAATCAGGCTTTTTTAGTAGCTTGGATATCAGTGGGGAGGTTTCTGACTATTTGGTTGCACCGACTTGAATCTTTTGTACAAATTTTTATGCGTTCTTCTTGTACTGAAGTGGCTATCTGGTTACAATTCAGCTCCCCCTGCTGAAGACTATGTGGAAAACGGTGCGGCTAATGAACAAGTTAATCCTGTCAAACGGAACCCAAAAACTAATGTGGTCCTTGATGGTCGTTCTACTGATAAAGGGGATTCTTACATCACTCTTGGAAGCCTTAGAGCTGGCGAAGCTGCTATCGTGTTCGAACATGGAGCCGACATTGAGGCACTGATGCCTAAGATTCGTCACTCTGATTATTATACGGAGCCACGATTTCAGGAGTTAGCTGCAAAGGAAAGAGCTGAACCAGGTTTTTGCCGCAATGTGAAGGACTTCGCTGTTGGAAGACATGGTTTTGGTAGCATCAAGTTCTTCGGGGGAAACAGACGTGAGAAAGCTTGATCTCGAGTCTCTTATTCAATTCAATAATCGAGAGGTGATCGTTTATATGGATGAGAGCAAGAAACCTCCAATTGGACAAGGTCTCAATAAACCTGCCGAGGTGACGCTTCTTAATATAAAATGTTTTTCAAGAAGAATGGCCAGTCCAAGGATCGAGAGGTATAAATAAATGCTTAAAAGAAAAGCTGAAGATCAAGGTGCTGAGTTTGTAAGCTATAATCCAATCAAAGGAGAATGGAAGTTCAGGGTCAACCATTTCAGCATGTATAAGCTTGGAAATGATGATAATGAAAACGACGATAATCCAATGGACCCTTCCCAGATAGGGAGACAAATTTGCAGATTCCTATAAATTTGAGCATTTACAGTTTCTGTCCTAATCGAGTTTGAGCCTGTGTTCTTCATTTCTGTTTTTTTTTTTTTCACGTCCACTTATCACCAAAATATTGTAATTTGCGTGGACAGTGTCATATATTTTAAGTGACAATTAAGTGCTAACTATAATATCTCGGACTTTTTATGTACCTTACAAGTTATATACCAGATGGATCTGATTTTGCATGTGAACATCCATCCTTCCCACAATACTTGGAATTGAGTCCGAACTCAGGACTAATCCAACCAAATCGATGGCCTTACATGTGGCATGCTAACATTTCTCACTGGCAAGAGCCTAAACATTCTAAAAGCACCGGCAAAATTCTTTTGGCAAACATAAGGTTCATTTTCGGATAGTTAAACAGTGCCAGCATTATTTTAAGTTATGGATATGTGTTCCAATGTGCTCTACGCCAAGGAATGTTTATCTGCATTAAGCTATCTAGCTCTACGTGTATTCTTGACTGATAAATGCCGACCCGAGTCATGTTGCATCATTGCGAACTATTACAGTTTGAAAGGGTAGCATGAAAGGCCGGTTGTAGCATTTTCGCAGGGCTGTTAAACTGAATAAGAATTACTTATCAGTATGGACTCTTATGGGCCACAAGTACGTGGAGATGAAGAACACCTCAGCTGCAGTTGATGTCTATCGAAGGGGCCGGGTAGATATAAATTGTTGAAACTTTAGAGCCTGGTATGGATTAGGCCAAGCATATGAAATGCTGGGAATACCCTTTTACGCACTTCATTATTTTAAAAGATCGGTATTCTTGCAGGCATAGTGTGGATTGCAAAGGCTCAGTGCTATGAAACTGAGCAACTTCATATGCTCTGAGAAGCCATCAAATGGTATAAACGAGCAGTAAATTGTAAACAGGGAAGCTATTGCTCTACAGCAGTTGGCAAAGCTTCACTGGGAACTTGGCCATACCGAAGAGGCAGCATTTTATCACAAGGACTTGGAGCGAAAGGAAGCTGACGAGAGGGAAGGACCGAATATGATTGAAGCTTTGATGTTTCTTGCTCAATATTGTAAACCTCTGGAGAAATTTGATGAAGCGGAAGTTTATTGTGCACGTCTTCTTGACTATACCGGGCCAGTAAGCAGTATTAGATTCAGGTCATTTATTTTACGCATATATTGTGAAATTGTGGTTTCTCACTTCATATCGCTTGTGTGCAGGAGAAAGAAACTACTAAAAGTCTTCTTCGAGGAATAAGATACTCGAGGGATGTAGAGCACTTCCCTCAGTTGAATTTCTTAAATGAAGCTGCGAGGACTACTTTGTGTGGAAGGATTTGGGAGTACTTTATTTAAAAACCACTCAATATATCAGATGATTTTGAAATCCATGCATTTGGAACTTCATAGCTACAATTAAGTTATTTTTTTCATTCATATCAATGGATTTCTAATCTTTACTTGATGGAGTAACTTGATATCCATCCCTCCACAACTGTATTGCTCAAAACATATCCTTCATTTCAAGCTTAGTGCAAAAAGAATTTATGAATCTTGAACCGGGGATATGAATCTGACGAGTTCCAGATTGCTGGAATCACAATCAGAAAGCCAAGGACTTCCCAGACTTCTTTAACAGACAACAATGTGTATCTATCAAGTGTTGCCCTTTTATTTGAAGATTTACTTGGTAAGCTCTGTTTTCATAGCTGTTCATTTGTGATTTCATTAACTGTAAGAACACTAGCTATAAACACTAGAAAACACTGCTTTCTGAGGCCTATGTTTTTGTCTGACAAAATTCCCAGGTTGTCCCATGGAAATGTATCATAAACCACGAAGTATCCTTGTGTAATTGCTACCTTTTTATTCTATGCATTTATTGAAAATTCTCGACTTTATTTATCCTCCATGCTTAGATTTCTGTGTCAATACAATGCTACTGAAATCTTCCAACGTTGATGCATAACTTGAAAAAAAATGGTAACACAAAATATACAAGTAAGAAAAGCACAATAAAGATAGCACAAAGTTCCATTCAAATTGCATGTTGAGTACACATCTAAGTGACCCCTAAACCTGTTTCTGAGACAAAAGAACAAGAAGCCCCTGTGGGCCAACCAATATCTCACTAAGAAAACTGACCAAACCAAACCAAACAACGGGAGTTACATCCACTCCACCGAGAGGTGGAATCAACTTTCTTGTCTGAACAAGAAGTGGCTCTGTCGGAGCATACGCCACAACGTAAGGGAACTTATCAACAGGCAACTTAGGATACCAAGACATCACTATCCTCACAACGAACAGAAACCCGAATGCAGAGAAAAACGGACCCAAAAACCCGATAGCAAGCTTTGCTGTAGCAGGGTCCAAATCCATTAAAACCAGTGTTTCCAGCAATGGAGGACGTGAAATCTTGGAAATTTCATGGCCGCTGATGAAAGGGTATGTGGATAAGGTTGAAAAGGAGGAGAGAAAATGGTGACTGCAGGGAAAAGATGAGGGTATTCTTAAAGAACATCGTGCTCTGTATTTGTGTGGAAATGTTGGGATCTGGCGTCTTGTTGGAGGGGACTCTAGGATTCCAACAGCAGTTTGGAGTAGATAGACAATACATTATCTGCTCCTTCCTCACTTTTGAGGTGTGAAGTGGTTTAAATTCTTACGGTGGAGGCTACATTTCTTTTCCTTGGTGCAAGAGGAATAATTACTAAAATTTTATATAATGTAAAACATAAAAATAACAAATACATACTACACAGCGAATCTAACAATTTTATCGAGGGATCAAAAGTTAATAACATAAAAAAGTAGGGGAAAAAATAATTTAAGAGTGCAAAATATAATATGACAATATAATAATAATAATAATAAATTTTGTTATAATAATTATAAAAAAATTGAGGGGGCAACTGGCCATTGCATATATAATTTTCACTTTATTAAGTGCGCTATTACCTGCTTGACAACAAAAACTTTACAAAATATTTCACCGATCAAAGGTATTTTAAAAATATTATCATAATATTTTTAAACTTATATGTTCAACTAGATCTATAAATTTTCATGCTTCTCATGTATCCTCGATTTTTTTTGTAAATTCAATAACATCGAAATTTGTATGGAAACTGATATTTAATACTTTGAGTAGGAGAGATGTATGGATGACAATTATAATTCAGCAATTACTAACATTTAAACTAGGAGGAAACACAAACAATATCAAGATGACAAAGTCTAGCAAACGTTATTGGACATGTCATATTACAAAGCCATTTTCACTTGTACAGGACCAACACACGTTAGCATGATCCATGTCTTGATTCAGACACATCAATCTCACAACACATTTCACACAAAGTGTAGCAGCACAAACAAAGACACAGTATGTCACAAATCCAACAATGGTTAACATTATTATAACTCAGAGACTGGATGTTTGCTCTGCTCTGGCCTCTTGATTCAAGGCAGAACTAGCTCTTTTGAGGGTCGGTGAAGAAGCTGTTGATGGACGGGATGATTTCTGGTCGCCTGTTGCGAACGAATTTCCTAAGAGCATGCTCACAGTATTTTTCTCCCTGGGCGAAGTTATCCAACACACCAGCAGCCCTGTCGGCCTTGTTGGCCCTGCTTATATTATCACCGGTTAATTTCCAAGTCTCCATTTACAAGATCAAAATCGTAAAACAATTAATTAAAAGACTTATAATATAAGATAGAAAATATAGGTAGGGTAAACCAAGCTGGATTCGAATCACACCCGTTGCATTGGTATTAGATAAATCAATATTATGAGTTAGTTAAGTTAGCCAACTAGCATTTATTGGCGATAAGAGAATCAACGACCATATCAATACTTGAAAGTTTAAGTGTGATTATAGTCTGACTCAAGCTATTGGAACTAGGTATTGGGGTGCATCCAGAAAATCGAGAGTATTATTGACCACGCTAAGATAGCCTCGAAGTCTGTTAAAATCTCTGACTTAGTTCGTGTGCTAGGTTAGCTATGCTAGATAGCAACTCTGCTAGACAGCAGCTCTGCTAGAAGATGGCTTTGATAAATCTTTTAGACTAAGCAACATTTGTAATCCAAAAACCTGAAATATTCCCATAAGACACCTTTGTGACTCAAGCTTCGACCGCTATATAAAGAATCCACCACTCTGAAACAGATAACCTATAAACTATCGGAACCGCTATTTATAGAGAGATTTAAGAAAGTATAACATGTATCCCTAGATTTATTCGACACTCGAGAGACCAAAGATATTGCCTCAAACTCCGCACTTGAGACTTCCTGGTTCGAGCCAAGTGACATGGAAGCAGTGACCCTTGTGAGAGTTTCACGCAAATATTTGTATGGATCTTGTTTGAGCCTCATTTATTGATCAATTCAATATGATCGTTCTAAGATAGTTAATATGTTAATTTATATATATTTTAATTTAAAAGGATACTATTTTAATATTAAATTAGTGTATAAATATGACCCAAAGCGGAAACATACAAATATTTTCCATATTTTCATTAGTTGAAAGCTCAAAGATGACGTGTAATTCTGGTTGTCATCATCAATTCACTATTTGGATATCAATCTCTTTGCAGGTTTAATGGTAGCATCGAACAAACTTCTTATCTCATTAATATTATCCATAATTTATTAAATTTCATCGCATATACTCCATCAGTCATACAATAATAAATTAAATTTTACATAAAATATATATTTTTCTAAAATATAGTGAATTGCATAGTACATTAATATATTAGAAATGGTTAATCCAATAACTGATGCTTAATATTTAGTAATAACAATATAGGATGCTGAGTTCTCTCTCAAGCAATAATGCCCGCTGGTGACTTGTAATATATCTTGGCTTCAAATAATGGAAGATATGAATGTGATTTGGATATGTGACATTTCAAACTATTTATATGGAATATTCCTCTATATTTATTCAAAAGTAGCATCTAACTATTTGTATGGACGATAAACTAAATGCCCTCCAGTGCCACATGTAGGCGGTTGTGTAATTCTGCTCTCTCTAATTCTCTGATCGATAGACTGAGCACTAAGAATTGTTTATAGATCTCTATGCGCACTTTCCTCATTCTGACTCGATGAAGAAGTTGATTGTGGTACATCTCTGTATGCTGACGTCATATCACCGTATGAAATATGAGATATAACATGTGGACGTTGTGTCACGTAAGCTGGTAAGTGAAGCTCCACGTGTCTAGAGTAAGAGGCTGTATGTATGCCATGATCATGTGGAGTAAATGGTGAACCATCATAGGATGTCATGATTGGCTGATAGACCTCCTCTGCGCGTGCTCATACCGTGGGAGACTGTCCAACGAGATGTGGAAAGAGCGCCAGTGTCAAATCCTCAAATAGTATGTTGTAAAGTACTTGTCTACCCAGTGAATGTCGAATTAGTATGTATATCAACACAGGTATAGGTACCATCGAGTGACCCACTAATCCGTTGAGGCATTGAGACTGGATGTTCAGGGGATACTGGCTGATCATTTTGCAGTACTCTGCTGTTGAGAAAATTCATGGCATTATCACCAACATCAGTGTAATGATCTAGTAATGAATTACAAGCCGCTAAGTCATCTCGTGGCCTAGATCGAGCACTTATGATCACAGATACAAACTGGTCGTCCTGGAATAGAAAGAATAATTATTTGATTAACATATTATATATGCTAGGATTATAGTGAATAATAAACAATAATAATATCCAATTATATACCACAAAAGTCATAATGGACGCGTCCACATATTGATATCCCGTACTTTGAAGGCTGTGAAAAGGTGATATCAAACGAAATGTAATTCTATTATACCACTCCATACATCAATCCTAAATGGTTATAGAAGAAGTGATCACTGGTCCACTAGCATAACCCCCACTCTCATTCAGCCACTCAATAAAATATCCTGAATGAGAATGCATCTAGTCAAATCCAGATCGTCCCCGACGATCATATCTATGTAGATGTGAATGTCCTCGTGGAGTGGTAGATATATGATATATCATCCCAAATTGTCTAATACCCTATCAGGATAGAGCCACTCGACATGAGCATAAAATATAAGATGACATATAGTTGTCCATAAAAATGGTGCAGAATCTTGTGGTAACTCCGTAAAATACGATGTTATTGTGTCATAAGGCTGCCATATAAACTGTGATGATAAATAATTGTCGTAAATAAATAAATGTATTATAAAATGTTATTTCTACTAGGACTGTGAGAGGAAGTTTTCTAGCACCATTTAACACCACATTGATGCATTCAGACATGTTAGTTGTCATAATTCCACAACGAAAACCTCCATCATACGAGAGCGCTTCAAGCTATGCCATGCTTTTGCATACGATATTTCGAATCCCAATTTTTCCTTCACTTATTCCTGTGCATATTTAATCTGATAGGCAGGATCGCGATGCACCATTCCAACCAACATTGTGGCAATATAATTTTTTCAGAAGTTTCGATGATCAACAGACATCTCGTTCATCATACATGTGTGTGTTCCACCATACCTTGTTATTTTATACAAATTCAGATTTACTTTGAACGATACTTGGAGGTGCCACTAACATCAATTATTTTCATTATTATGTTTGCATTCAACATTCCAAAGTTTCGGCGTGCTCTCCACAACTCTGTACTCACGCCTCGCAAACCGTATGGAGAAATCCTTAACTTCGAAAATTAGTGATGTATTACCCTCAAACAACATACCCACATCAAGAAGTCCTTTATTCAATGTTGGAACCGAAGAGGGGGTGAATGAGGTTCCTTGGCTACTTTAGCGTTTTAAAATAATTTGCAAATAATCGAATTGCGCTACGTAGACTTCAAGTCAATCGAACAATAAATAATAATAAGTAATAAATAAATGCGTAAATAAAATAAAGCGATAAATGACACAAATATTTGTTATAGACGTTCGGCGATGAATCGCCTACGTCTCCTCTTCCCGGCTTGAAAACGTCCAACCGAGGTTCCACTAGAACAACTTTAATCTTGGCCTAAGGGCTCCAAGTTAGCCACAACACACTCTTCACGAGTCACACACTCTTCACGAGTCTTCTTGGCCTTAAGGGCTCCAAGGATAGCCACAACCTTGCACCAACTTCACTTGTTGATGTCTTATACAATTTTCCAACTTGCGTCGGTGTTGGAAGACCTTACAATAAATCAAATAACACCTTCACGGTGTACCAACACAAAGAATCAAAAACTCTCACACAAGAAATAAATTACAAACTCCAATACAACACAAATGTATGAAGTTTGCAATGCTAGAATGATTTCAATTGGGCAATGCTTTCTTGTAGTTTATAGTCTTGTTTCTTGTCTTCAAATTGATCCAAAACATCCATATTTATAGCGTAGAAGGCTCACAATGCTCTTACTAGCCTTTGCTACACATAAGGCTTGAATCACTCGTGCATCGCCTCGGCCATCGCCTCGGGCGATCTCCATCGCCACGTTCTAACGTTCAAATCTGGCCCAGATCGCCTCAGGTGATGGCCCGGATCGCCTGAAACTATCTGCCAGATTTCAACACTCTCAAACTTTGCATTATTCGACCATCGTAAGCTCGTTTATGGAAAAAGTGGTAAACATGAAAGTTGTAGCCCTTTCTCTTATCTAGGCGTGGACAAACATTCATTGCATTTCATTAAGGTATGAAGAAGTTATGCCCAAAATGCTACAGCCGCTCAAACCTTGCTACAATCTGCACTTGCTATGACTTCCATGCCATTTTGCTCCATGATGCAATCCGAATTGGACTGAGATATTTGAATATGAAATCTATCATATTGAGTTGGCTTTCCAACCTCTTTGGATTCACATTATTCGGAGCATCGAGCCAAGAGATATAATCAAAACATTGCACTGCGCTCCAAGTGGCTTCTATACGAATTTGCCCACCAACGGACCATTGGTTCGTGGGTCTTCATCCCATCACAAGATATTGTTCCAACATCATTCCACACATGTTGAACACTTAGTTTGGTTGTTCATAGATGTCATTCCTTCTCGTCCAAGCTCAATAGATTCCTTGATAAAAATCACCGCTTGTCCTATGAACTCGCATATGTTATTGTATAACTTGGGTTCTCTTCCATTGGTTTTCCCAACCAATTTATCAATCTAACCATGTACACTAAGTAGACATATTAGTACAACAAATGCAAGTTTTGTTGATCATCAAAACCCATAAATAATTCGGAGATAAATTAAGCATTAAACAATGTGTTTAAGGCTCAACATTCAACTCATAAGATTTTCAATTTTTCCCAGTGGGAATGTGATAAGGGCCCACATATATTTCAAGGTATATGGTTGAGTAATATGAGATATTTGGGTGAACCATGTGCTCATTTGAGGTATGTATCGCCACATTAATTGGCGTACTATCCACATATGTTGATGAAGTCCCCTCACCATATGCCGAAAGTGTTTCCAACATGATATCTGAAATAATGTCATCTTCATCATCCTCCGGTATTGGGTAAAGAGCCTCATCAGATTCGGAATCAGAAGGTGCATTAGGCCCATAATGATCTGCTACTGAGACTTCAGCATTTTCATCTGTGGAATAAATTTCAACCCTAGGATTATTTTCTTCGGCACGCACATCAGGCATATACACATGATCATAGGAAGAAGGGGCATATTCTTCGTACGTATGCAGAAGAAGATGTGCCCATATGTACATTTTCAATCCAACATTCGACAATCCTTGTGTAACCATAGACATATCAGGGAAATTCGGCTGAGATAAAGTGAAATATATGTGCCCCTTCTTGATTCATTGGCATATGTGGAGGAGACACAGTTGCAGGATTTATTTTCTCTTTCTTAACATATATATCCAGTTCATTAAAATCCACATCAGAATTCAAGAATATTTGTAATGTAGTGTCATCTGTGATATGGACAATAGATTCTTTAATTTGTCCCAACATTTCACGTGCCCACTTGACATATATTATTATTGAAAACTCATCACTGTCAATCTGGGTCCACTCATACAAGCTTGAAATCAATTCAGAAAATATTATTGTACGTGGTATCACAGATAATTTGATAGGCAGACTGTCATATGTCACAGATCAAGAATCATGCGATAAAGTCCACACAGCATAGACAGACAACATCACATTTCTTTTAGGTGTCATAACTTCACAAACATGATACACAACATTTATTATTACAATTCAAATAAATATAATATAATATATATTTACTAAGTACGTAATATATATATATATATATATATATATATTATATAATATATATATTATATAATATTATATATATATTAGAATAATATATAATAATATATGTAGTGTGCAAAACAACAACAATTGACAAAATACATTTTTTGAAATAGATCTATGTATTATGCTATGTGAGTATATAAAATCATAATATGTAATACGTAATATATTAAATTTAAGAACTATATTACACCTTCAAATTGCCGCCACTTTGGTTGTTGTTGCCGTTGCCTTCTTTGTCGCCGCCACAGTTGATGGGATGTGAAGTGTGTACAATATGTGTGCTAATATGTGTAAAAAAATGGGTTGAGAAATCTGGTATTTAAAACAAATTTTTGATTGATTTCACATATAAAAGAATTTTCTTTTATTTTTAAATGAGTTTGAAATATATGGCTTCAAATCCCTCGATCCAAATACATCTTTATTATTTTTAAAAATAAAGTATAATAAACAAATTCACACACAATTATGAGTTTGGTATAAAGAGTTGACGAGCTTTACTTGTCTTCAGATTAATGAATTTAACTTAAAGATAACATAATGAGTGATGGATTTGGTCCCCCAACCTCAACTAAACAATTTCTGAAATATATTTTCTGTAGGACTTTTAATAATGCATTTTATTTTAATAGATAAATCATTAAAATAAGTAAACCCAATAATATATTAATTTAGCCACAAACGGGTTTACACAAAAAATAATTAATTAAACGCTTTTTCATTCAATACATAAAATATTTAGTAATCCGTCATACGTGTGTGTATATTTATGTTGTGCTATTAATTAATAAGGTCAATTACATTTTCATGAATTAAGTTAACTAATGAACCAAGAAATAGAGACATTCAATGCTTAGAGAGCAAACAATGCCTAAACATAAAAAACCCACTATACACGGATATTGGCAATGCTAACACGACACAATATGGACATGATGACTCATATTTTCAAAATTTCAGGATACGACATGGTTGAGACAAACAAACACACACACACATATATATATATATATATTACAAAATACTAAAACTTACATTTTTTAATTTCTAAAACCATGTAAAAGTACACGCGCGTGCGCGCGCACACACACACACACACACACATATATATATATATATATATATATATATATATATATATTACAAAATACTAAAACTTACATTTTTTAATTTCTAAAACCATATAAAAGCTACAAAAATATTCTTATGAAATTCAAGAAACATATAAATACATTCATGTTAATGTAACCATCATAGTATCACTTATACTAACGCCAAACACATATTACTTTAATTAACATAAAGTTTAACAAACACGTCCAAATAAAAGATAACACCAAAAATATTATAACCAAATTAAAAAAAACATATAAATACAAGTCACTTAAATCATCATAGTATTACACTCCATACTAAAACCAAATATATATACTTCAACTAACATAGTTTAACTAACACGTCCAAATTTATTTTACCAAAAAACTTTTAAATTGTACAATTAACCTCAAAAAATGTCATTTCTATGTCAGATACACTCGTCGATCGTGTTCGACATGGGTATCCAATTTTGAGGGGAAAGTCTCTGACACAAATGTCCCAACTTTATTTTTTTTTAAAAAAACTAATGATACGCCACGTGGCCGAGGAGTGTCGGGGTTCTAGAAGTGTCCGACACTGCACCTATTGATTTTTAGAAATCTCTGTGCATCATAGTCAAAAACTATCATTGTTATTTGTTATAAGCATTTTTTTTAAATATAATTTACACAAATCTTTTCACCATCTTTCCACAACTGTTACTGTTTTAGTTTTGAACTTGTCAACCTATCTTTTTTTTGTTTTTGCGTCGACTTTCTTCTTTAAGAACTATACCTGCGACATCGTTGAAGTTTAAATAATCTGTAAGGATATTACTTGTGAATTTGATGATGAGCTGATCATGAGTCTAGTAGACTTTGAAATAGAAGCTCCACACATTCAATTTCTTCTATTTTATAACACAAAGATGTGAGATGGACAAACATAATGTTTAGTACGTTGATATGGTCGGTCATTTATTAGGATTTAGCCATGTGAACTCTCTTCAAGAAAATTTTATCCTATAATGACTTGTCATTGGACAAGTTTGTCAGAGTATCCCAGATATCCTTTGTGATGTTTTTCTCAACAATACTTTATAATAGTCCCATCCGTTAAAACTAAATAGGGATTGACAATAATATTACCATTTATCTCATTTCATTTGTCATCATCTCTGATTTCCTTCAGTCTATGTCCAGTTAAATTATTGAAATAAGTTTCTAAAATTCAACTATAATGTTTTACAGCTTCAGTAGCTCACAATATTTTTTCATGTTTATAAATATTTATTCGGGAATAAGTTTAATACATTGCTTTAACCAGACGTTGTTTTGATGAAACTGTATAAACCCCGCAGGGAATAATCTTTCTTTTAATCTTTACAAGAAGATGAAACTAGTATAGCTAAACTACCGAAGTCCTCAAAAGCTACCCATCCCCGGCCACCGCAATGCCACCGGCGGTACCGACGGCGCCACCTGCATCCTGATTTCGTAGATTTCCGACGTACATTCACCGCTACTCGTCGTTAAAAAATGCAGGCTTCCAATTCGAAGCAAGCGCAGGCACGCGAACTCAAGCACCGGGTGCTCACGTGCCTCCACAAGCTCTCCGACAGAGATACGCATTCTTCCGCCGCATATGAGCTGGAATCCATCGCTAAAACCCTCTCCGCCGCTTCTCTCCCGTCTTTCCTCTCATCTATATCCGCCACCGACTCCTCGGACAATTCACGCGTTCGCCGCCAGTGCCTCCGCCTAGTCTCCGTTCTGTCCGAGAATCACGGCAACTCCCTATCTCCCCTACCTCTCTAAAATTCTCTCTTCCATCGTCCGCCGCCTCCGAGATCCGGACTCCTCCGTCCGCTCCGCCTGCGTCGCTGCGGCCCACTGCCTCTCCTCCCACCTCACAAACCCACCATTTACGTCACTCACCAAACCATTTCTTGAATCTCTCTTCATTGAACAGGATGCACATACACAAAACGGGGCAGCATTATGTTTGGCTGCCATAATTGAAGGATCCCGAAATGTAGACGTTGGGAGCTTGAGAAGGTTGTTGCCGAGGCTCCAGAAACTGGGGAAATGCGAGAATTTCAAGGCGAAAGCCGCCCTTCTGGCGGCGATTGGAAGTGTTGTTGGAGTGAAAGGAGTGTTCAGTAATTGTGGGGAGAATGTGATCAAGAATTTGGTTATGTGTTTGGTGGAGTTCTTGAGTAGGGACGATTGGGCTGCGAGGAAAGCGGCGTCCGAAGCATTGATAAAAGTTGTGGAGATGGAGAAAGACGCCTTGTCGGAGTATAAAGATTCGTGCTTGGAGATATTTGAAGCTAAGAAATTTGACAAGGTTTGGTTTTGAAAGTGGTTTAAGTTGAATTGAGGTCTACTATATGTGATTTCTTGATGCGTGTTCATTTGATCAGGTGAAGGCTGCCCGGGAAGCGATGGGTCTGTTAATAAAGGTTTGGCAGGAGATTCCTGATCTATCTAAAGCCGATTCACCGCCACCCGAATCACAATCATCGGCTAAAGGTAGCGATATATTTTTCTTGTTCTGCTTCTTGTTGATTCTTTAAGATTTAAGCTTTCAGATTCACGATCTAAACGTTTTTAAACTGTGTTTTCTTGAAGAAATGAATTGAAATTGATGAAAGATTCAATTATTATAATCTTGTTGAGCCTGCCATTTATTTTACTGTCAGTCGTTGAATCCTTCAATGTCTGCCATGCAAGTGATCAGTGGTGTAATGAAAAATGGTTCTTTCTTAAATTTGTTCGACAATGTAAATTTGTTTGGAATGGTCCCCTTTCCCCTTTATTCTGTCCTTGCTGATTCATTTAATTGCATGTCTTCATTTGGATCATAATACTGATATGCATCATTTGTCCAGCATCTTTTTAATGCCTTTTTGGCCCACAATTAATACTTTTGTCAATTTTAAGTATTGGATGGTAGATTGGCAGTTAAGATCGTTTTTAGCTATTCCTGTAATTTTGTAGAACTTCAGTTCTTATTTTATGGTTTTGTATGCAGAAAAGGCTAGCAATGGACGGTGCCCTCCTGTCTCCAAAACTTCAATGGGTTCTACGACGCCTCATATTCGGAGAAGAATCCCTGTTGAAAACGCACCTTGTAGAACACCTTCATCCAATAACTCTCCTGTCTCCACAGCCCGAAAAAGAACTTCTTTTGGTAGTACTAAAATTAAAAGTCAGCCAGCCATGTTTAGGGAGCCGGATCACAAGAAACCAACCTCACAATGGAATGTTGAAGTTGCTGTTCCAATTCCAACTGCTGGTTCTTCCGGCTCATCAGTTTCAGAAGATATTATGTTGGATAAAGAGGATGGAAAACGGTTTGAGAAGCCCGAGACTAAAAGGGCCTTATTCGATGAGGCAGGAGATGCCTGTCAAAACCAGAGACAGTGCGAGGACCTGACTCAGATCCGAAAGCAACTTGTTCAGATTGAAAATCAGCAGTCCCATTTGTTAGACCTTCTCCAGGTACTTATTGGCTTCCTTTTGCATGTTATTGGCTTCTAAAAAACACGTTTCTCCAAATGTCTTGTAATTGTGTGGAACATGGTTTGATATTAAAAATTTTATATTATTCGAAATCGAGGTATCGAAATTTCTCACACTGAGTGCTCTTATAACATTATTCTTATAGTTTTCTGTTCCTGCCAAATTTAGAGATTTATGGGGAACTCACAGAACGGTATGCAATCTCTGGAGGCGCTTGTTCGTGGTTTGGAAGTGTCTTTGGATGAAATTTCACTTGATTTAGCTGTTTCAACTGAAAGGATGTCACGAAATAACGCTGTTGGAGCTACGTGTTGCATGTTACCAGGTACAAAATTCTTGACTTCGAAGCTGTGGAAAAGAACAGAAGGTCGTCCTTCCACCTCCCGATTGCCCACATCTCGTGGAACCCCATCAATGGCTGCAGCACGTAGAGTTGATATGAATGGAGATGATACATGGCTTACGTTCGAAAATCGAGTGTATCAGGTCCAAGGTGGTCGAACTCGAGGGCTTATTAAGAATCCATTGGCTGATACCCACTGAGCTTGATTGTTAACAATATCTATGGACCATTCCCCATCACAACTAGTATAGGTTGCATAGCATAATATTTTACAGTGGAAATACGCGAAATAGAATATGTAACGGCATCTGGAACATCCTCGGAGAAGTTTGGATGCTCTTGGATTCTTTTTCTTGTTCTCTCATTCATTGAGATTGTCTTTTCATTCTTTATATATATAGATGTATATGTTATCCTTTTTTTTTAAGCAACTATTACAACTAACCAGGACCGGAGACTCGAATACGAGACTTCCGGGTTGTAATTGTGACCAATGTCAGATGAGCTATAAGCCATCGGCTACGTTATCTCCTTTTGAGTGATATTTAAATATGTGAATGATGGTTTTCAACATACATGATTAGATATACATTACTCGAAAATACTTGTATGTACGGATGTACCCGGTTTGAGCGACAGTTACATACCAACTCAATATTCAAACACCACATTTTAAATAAAATAATAATAAACTAACATACCAATAATTTTGGGTCAATCATATTGAGTTGATCTATATATATTGCCTACATCAGGTCTATATAAGCATTTTCCTATTATACTCGTATGATATTGACTTTTTTTTTTTAATTATAAAATTTATGACATTCTTATTTGTAGAAAGCATATAGTAATGCGTAGAATATTGCATGAAATTTGAATAAGTCACATAAAATAGAAAAAAAAATGTAGGATAGTATTAAAATTTGAGGAGGTGATATTTCAAAATTTTTATCAAATAAAAATAAAATGCCCAAAATTTTTAAATTTTTTTTCTCTCTTTATGAAACTTATGTAAGGTTCTACCTAAATGGAATAGGGCAAAAATTATTAGGCTATAAACAAGTTATTTAATGCTACGGTTAAAGCAGGCCCAAATATTATTTTTATTTGCTTTTTTCATATATTTTTTGAAGGATTCAGTTTTTTAAAACATATATATATATATATATATAATATAATATAAGTTAAATTCTCTGTGTACCTACCGTCCCTGCCCTTTTGCTCTATTCCGCCGCTAATTGCCGTTTCCTTCCCACGCGCCGCTGTTTCGACGAGATCAACGATCACGCTTATTGGCGCCGTCGAGTCGACTGACACCGCCAGTTACCTCTATTTTTGGGTGAACTGAAACCCCAATTCCCAGGTTTATTATCTTATTTCCAAAACCCCAATATTACATCAATGGATGCGAATACAATGGACATGTGAATATCTTGTATTTCTTGTGATAGGGTTTTGTTTATGTCTCTTCTTCTTCCTTGAGTTTTTGTCGCTCATGGGTTAGTTGTTTATTCCAAATTGTAAGACTTTTTGTGGTTTATTTGAATTTGTGTACCTTACAACTTTTTTTTGATGAGATAAAATTGATATTGGGCTTATTCAGTATGATCAAAGCGGGAGTGTTGTTTTAATGTGTTTTTAGGTTTATTGACTGTTTATCTTTGGTGAAACTTGAGTTTTTTTAAAGTCCTTCAATGCATAATCTTGAAGGAGTCGCTGTTTATATTTGTTTGTAGGAGAAGTAAAATTTATAATCATGAATAATTGTATTAAAGAACAATAGGTGTTTCTTAAGATTGTTATCGAACTGTTAATTTATCAAATGAAGATGTACATTGCTATTTGAAACTCACATTAACAAAGATTCTGCTGGAGGGAGTGGCTTAGTTTCAATAACTCATTGGTTGATGAATTCACATGCTCAAAGAAAGAGTTTTCATTGTAGAAATAAGAGTTCAAACTATTTTTTTTCTTTTTCTTGGGGACAGTATACGAAGTTGCGCTCTTCACAATATTCCCAGGGCACTGCTTGGAAACAATATGATGAGTGGTTTGAAGCTTAGTTATCGACCATTAATCAACAAGGATTTAGATGGGATTAAAAAAATTGATTTAAGTTTTGAACTTTTTAAGTTCTGCCATCTTAGAGACGATGATGATTTTTTCCACCCTAAAAAGCAACAATATTTTCATCCTCATTATTTTTGTTGATGGAGACGTTATCAATGATTTGATGCTTAGAACGTCCCTTGAGAAGAGCAACTTGGAATTCTTGTAATGTGGCAGCATGTACAATATTCTTCTTATTGTTTGTAATTTAGCGTTGCTTTTTGTTGGAACTGCTATTCGGTTCTTTTTCTGTTCTGAAAATTTTAACCTTGAAGTCTATAATACATATATCCATATGTTTAAATCCCCACTTAAGTTTTGAAGTCTGCTTGCAAGCATATTGAATTTCATATTTTATAATGTTCCGTACCCGGTACAAATGTTTGGAGGAAAAAAATATCAAATCTGTGACAAAAGAAGTGGTATAACTAAAGAAGTGGTATACACTAGTTCACTAGCACCATAATTTCCGCTCTAAAATCTAGGCTTACTGGTTTTGTACTGTTCATTCTTGTCAATTTCTGTGATTCCTGTTTCCTGATGATTAAAAGAATGGGTGCCTGAACAGTGTCGTTGGTTCCTTGCAAACATCAACTTAAATATGAATTGCCTTTCGTATACATGATTATGATTAATGATGTTTCATGTTGTAGAACTTCTTTGGTGCAAGGGTTGGTTTTGGCACGGGATCTATTTCTACCAGAAAATAATCAGCACCAATTTCTCAAATCAATTCCCCAAGTATTCTTCACCAATACCTCAAATCAATCCCAAAACTTCCATGCTGTTGAAATTTTGCAATCTCTCTTCCTTAAAAGCTTTACTTGGTCTGATTAAAGACTAGTGTTTTGGTCCTAGGAATTGGAGGGATGCAAATTTCAAGTGTGAGAATTCAACATAAATGTCATTGTTACGTCAACGTCTCAAATGGTTAGTTACTGGTTTTAATAAATCAGCATCGTTGAATCCTAAGAGATTGAACAGTGCTGATGTGAAGCCTTTCCCCCTCGTACCCTTGCCCGAGCGACAAAAGCAACAATCGGTGAAGCCGAACAATCTCAAACTTAACTGTGAAAAATTTAAACTACCAATGCTGGAGGCTGTTTATGAGGTTGCTGTTTATATCCATCGGTTTCACAACCTTGATTTATTTCAGCAAGGGTAAGTGCAATATTAGTTTTGTTACCATTAGATTTAGTATGCTTGCTGTGTTGGTTGAAAATATGAGTTCCCCTCATATTTATTTGTTCATTAGATGGTATCAAATTCGAATTACAATGAGATGGGAGGATAGTGATTTTGGTTCTCTGGGAACTCCAGCAAGAGTTGTTCAATATGAAGGTAATTATCCTTGTACTTATTCAATTGTCAATATCCTATGTGTTGAGTTGTACCATCACTCTGCTATTTGTTATTCTGCTAATCATTAGTCATTCGAAATTATGAAATTGGATAAAAAGAAAAAAAAGCAAGACATTATTCCCCAACAGTACAAACCTACTTTGATGCTTGTTGTTTCCTATTGCAACCCTATTACTTGATGCTGAGAGAACAGGCAAATCCCTGGCTCCATAGTTTTCATTCTGGGTGCTGTCAATATATTGTTTCCGGAATTAACCTTCACACCTTGTGGAAGTTAAATACATCCCACATTTCTTGCTTTATTTGCTTGTTTCTTTCTCAGAAGCTTCTTCAGCCAGAGTTATACGGATCACCTGCTCTTTAGTCTGTCTAAGATCTGGAGAGACTTACGAATTTTCAATTTTATGAACAGCTCCTGATTTGGGTTCTGATGATGTGTATGGAGTCTGGAGAATTGATGACTCAGACCACAGCTTTTCAACCCAGCCTTTTCGAATCAGATATGCAAGGCAGGATATTCTATTGTCAATGATGGTTTCTTTTAACTTATCACTTAGTAATCTTGAGGTAATTTTTTACCCTTTCCGCTAGTATTTGCATGCAGCACATTTATTTATGTAGAGAATATGCCTGTTTCTGAATCAAACTAGCAAGGATTGATCCTTTGAGTGGATGCTGAAAATTAAATAAGAATTAGTGCATTTAATAACAGATGCAGGTAGCAGATACACGCCTTGCAGGTACAAATAACTTGGGTATCAAATAGAACATGTACATTGGTGAAGGTCTTTCTGATATAGCTTTTTAAAAGTGACTTGGGAAAGTAGTGATGGCTGCTTATAATTTTGTTAGAACACAGACATAAAGTCAAGCTTTAGTGATTATGTCTATCTATCCTGCCAACTTAATGGATATTTGCATTGTCAGGGTCCATCCTCATCTGCTGTTATTCTGAAGTTCGAACTTTTGTACTCTCCGGTACTGGAGAACAGGTAAACAGATACAATTCTTGTTTCTGGAGTTGTTCATATGATAATGTTATTCGTAATGTACTGTATTTATTGTTTTTCACTTTCTTTAGTGGGTGAATGACTCGAAAGTTTAGCGAATTCCATTTTTGATTGTAGTAATTTTATTAGGTACAATATTCAAGCTTGCTTGGATTCATGTCCTGCTGCCATCCATGAGTTTCGACTCCCTCCTAAAGCACTTTTGGGGTTGCATGCCTATTGCCCAGTTCATTTTGATGCTTTTCATGCAGCATTAGTTGATGTAAGTGTGCATGGCTGCCTGCTGAAAAGTGGGGTTTATACTTCCTCTCTGAAGGTACCCAGGTTTGTTAAAATTTTCCATTTTTTGATATTAAAGTTTGAATATTAGAAAGATAGTGAAGGAGAAATACATATGACACAAGATTTGCCTAACTCTGTCAAGGATGCTTACATCCACGAGAAAGGTGCTCCAAGTATTATAACTCTTATTAATACCTCTCAGTTCATAATACAATCATCATACCTTTATATAGCTGAGAAAACACGTTGGGGATAAATATGTAGGAAATCCTATTTGATCACACTAAGATCTTGTAAACTCGGGTTATTTTTCTTATGATGGTATCAATATTGATTGTGATACAAGTTATTATTGTTGTATCAACTGTTTACCATTATTATTTATTGTTATTATTTTTGTTTTCTTAATATATTCATTGAAGTTGTTTTGTGTCTTTCAGGGACTCTCGAGCTAATGAAGAAGATACTATTGGAGAGAATAATAAGTCAAAGCAAGTATGTATCCTCTGGACTATCTGTTTTGTTGGAAACTCTACATGGCTAAATCAATCACATATTGGATAAATTATTATTCGTGTTTTTTGTTCTTTCATTTTTCCCTTTTCACATCAAGCTCCTTTCTTCATTTTCCTCAATTTCCCACTCATCTGAAATAATTACATATGTTGATATCAATGTATGATTTTGTCTTGTGTATTGCGAGCCTAAATCTGGTGTGTTTTTAGCACTGTACATACAATTATCAGACTGAGATCATGGCTTCATTTATATGTTGGTAATCAATTCTATGCATGTATGCTTATGATTACAACTAGTGATCTAGACGAGATTAGCAATCTTCATTATCTAATTGTGTTGTATGTTTATTTCACATCTAGATACAAAGTTTTTTTGTAGCAGTTTGGGTTGCCTCCAGAAGCATCCTCAATTTCCACTACCTTGCATTTTTTGGTGTTGGTGAGTTGCTGATGTTTTCTTTTTTGAACAGGTTATGCTTGCTAAAGCATTATTTAGTGCCCGTGACATACTAACGGAAGAGTTTCAGAAGCTCAGCAAGGCGATCGATCAACCAATTGATATTAAACATATTACTTCTAATGAGTTGTTTGGTTTCACTCCAAGATCAGATTTGGCAATGGCCGGTGCTGAAGTATCTGAGGTCCTTTGTTAATTTTGTCTATTTTAGTTTTCGTTTTGGCACCTATTAAATTTTTTTATTATTCTATGTCCTTCTGCAACCTTTTCATGACCGGTGCTTTCATTCCTTGAACAGAAATCAAATGGTGAAGTTGGTATTCAAACTGATGTTTTTCTCCATTCGTTATCTGAGGATAAACTACTTAGATTATTTGATTCCATTAGCAATCAATTGTTCTACTTATGGAGTATATTTTTGAACTTTCACAGGTTTGTTTTTATCCTCTGTGATATTTTCTAAAGGATACATCTTTGTGATTCTTCTTGTTTCTATGCTATCTTCTAGTTGTATTTTTGTCTTCTATTTTTTTCCTTATCATTGCTCTCCTCCCTCTCACCCTTAATCAGAGTGCTTATTGACGGATGTCGTAAGATCTATTCTGAAGAATGTTCTTGAATTTTTTATCCATCTGATTCACCATGTGATTTTTTTAGGGTAATACTGATACACATTTACTTTTCAGGGCTAACATAAAGAAGATTCTTGAATTTTTTCGCAACCAGTGGGCCATTGATCGGAAAGCTGAATGGTCAATCTGGATGGTTTACACAAACGTTGAGATGCCTCACCAGTATATAAGCAGTGTGGTGGATGAATCATCTTACCATGGATTACGTGGTAAAGCGCCAGTTTTACGGAAGTTAACTAGCGATGTAATTGCCCCAACACCTTTTGTCGATTTCAGTTCATCTTTTATTACTAGCTATATAAACCAGTTTTATGTACAGCCTACACAGGCTGCAGCTATGAGAGCGGAGCTTCATAGGCGGAGTATTGCACAAATGAGGGTGAGTTCTCTAAGACAGTGCCACATAGTTTCCCCTTCAATTTTCCTAAACTTGAGCTGGTACTGCTCTCTGCAGATCAACAATCGATCTATTCAAGACATGCATATATTTGGAGATCCATCACGCATCCCCATTGTCATAGTTGAACGAGTTGTTAATGCACCTGTACGTTCAACAAGTGGAAATTCTTACTTCAGCCAACTGGAACAGAAAGATACAAATAGCTTGATTGGTGGGTTTGGGCCTGACCAGACAAACAAGTTATCCGGTGCTACCAGCACGCGCCAAAATGGTCGGACTCTGAAGATTGTAATATTTGTCCATGGCTTCCAGGCATGTTCTATGTTGCCTATAAGATATATGTTTATATCCTCCCTAGAATCAACACCTAAAAAGACCAAACTACGGGAGATAATTCATCTTCAAAAGCCGAGAATGATTATTACTTCGTTCCTCGAGTCCCTTAATCTCTTAGACCCTGTTTATTTGCCCAAGAATGGCATTTAAATTAGGAATCTGGTTGCTTGACATTAAATTTCTGTCTTCCATACATATCTTTGTGTCATATTTATCTGTATACTTATCTGCAAAATAATGTTAATATTTTTATAATTATATATCGGGAGGATTCATATAACCGACCCCAGTTAGTGGGATAAATACTTGATTGATGGATTGATCTTGAATTCAATTTGCTATTTATGTATTTCAGCGTGTACTTGATATGAAAATTTCCTATGATGCATTGCAATAATAAATTAATTAGAAATTTGGTTTTCTTGTGACGAACATATGTTCCTTGGGATTGGAGATTTTATGTTCTAGTTTCTAGAGTTCTATAATGGTGTTGGCTAGTTTACCACTCAGATGCACATATTGATTATATTGTAGGTGTCCTGGAATTTGGTAGACATTGATACATTGGGTAATGACCATGAAGGTTACACCATAAAAGATTTCCATATCATAAAGTCAACTTCTATAAATGTTGATTGAATTGTCGTAATGTTCATGCCTTGACTTTTTAAGATGGGAAAATACTTTCTTGTTACATCTTGCATTACAGTTCTGTAAGTCATTCGAGATGCATAGTATATATTAATTGGTTAAAAATATTCTTACTCTTTGCAGGGACATCATCTGGACTTACGGCTTGTCAGAAATCAATGGCTTTTAATAGATCCAAAGATTGAGTTTCTTATGTCAGAGGTTAATGAAGAGAGAACATCTGGAGATTTTAGAGAAATGGGACAAAGGCTTGCGCAAGAAGTCGTATCTTTTATAAAAAAGAAGATGGATAAGGTGTCTAGATCTGGAGTCTTGAGAACTATCAAGCTCAGTTTTGTTGGGCATTCCATTGGAAACATCATATTGAGAACTGCGCTATCAGGTTTACACTCAAGCTCAAAAAGACCGGCACCTTGGTAATTATATGCATTGCTAATTGCCGTATTTACTCGTGCAGATAGCATTATGGAACCTTATTTGAGATACCTGCACACGTATCTTTCCGTCTCTGGCCCACATCTTGGTTATCTTTATAGCTCAAACTCTTTATTTAATGGGGGTTTGTGGCTCTTGAAGAAGCTCAAGGGCACACAGTGCATTCATCAACTGACGTTTACAGACGATCCCGATCTCCAAAATACTTTCTTGTACAAACTCTGCAAGGTACTGTTGAGCTCTTACCTTTCCCCTTATGTATCTGTTAGTTGCCATTTGTTTATCAGCCATATATTGTCCTATAATTTAAGTTTGGGCAAAGGGATCATACTTATTTTTTCTTCTTTTTTCGCAGCAAAAGACCTTGGAAAACTTCAAAAACATTATTCTGTTATCTTCACCGCAGGTTAGTTCACGTTCTACTTACGCAAGTTAGTTATTAGACGCTTGTGATGTATTGAAGAAAAAAGCATCCGAGAAAACTGTTTTTTCAGACATTTTTGTGTTCCCGAAACCACCTCTTTCATACGGTACAAATAAAGACAATTCGGTTCCTTTTCATGTTTGTAGGATGGCTATGTTCCATACCATTCAGCTAGAATTGAAATGTGCCCCGCGTCTTCAGGAGACTACTCCAAAAAGGGCAAAATCTTCCTGGAAATGCTGAACGATTGCTTGGACCAGATACGAGCCCCATCCTCCGAGCATCGTGTCTTCATGCGATGTGATGTCAACTTCGACATATCTCTCCAAGGACGTAACTTGAATACCATAATTGGACGAGCTGCTCATATTGAGTTCCTGGAGACCGACATCTTTGCAAGGTTTATAATGTGGTCATTCCCGGATTTGTTCATTTGATCACATCATCATCACACGGTTAATAATAAAACGCACAGCACCCATCTGAGTCTGAATACTCGAACGGTGGAGCCTGTATTCGGTGCCATCCAACCTCCAAATTTTATTACGAGGGACCAAAGCATCGATTGATCTAGGGGATGGTGCGTGACTCTTGGTCGTAAGTTACATAATCCCATATGCTGGCCATCTAAGATGTGCAGGTACGAGAAAATGTCGTCCACCGATGTAAATTATATGCTGCTAGCTGATTCAGATAGACAGTCTTACATTATATAGTTGCCAGTGAAACTCAGAAATGTAATTTTATATTTAAGCATACTTTATAATCACTTAATTTATATAAAATTTCTATAATTATTATTACACAGAAGGATGGTGGTCATGGTTGATTAATGTAAAGCTTTCGTACCTTGGGGAACGGTCTGTCTTTTACATCATTATTTTAGCAAGACTTGATGAGTTGGATTCGGTTAAACAAAATTTTCGTGAACTTCAAAATTGTCGTAATTTGTTAATATGCATGGTTTGATAGGTCTGCTTGATTTGAAAGTAATTTTAGTGTTACTCGTATAAGCGAACCAATATAATAATCGGAAAATTTGATGTTACCCAGAGATAATGCCCTAGATTAGATCAACATTGGATTTGGAATATTCTTAGTAAAATATCCCAAATCGGATTTCAATACCCTTAGAACAGTGTCAAATAACCCAAATATAATGTATCATCCATCCAAATGTCTTGGAAGTTGTCTCTACGCATTCTTCCTCAAAATCTTTTACTATTTTATAAGTTTCTCAGTGGTTTCTTATGACATTTAATTAGTCTATTTGACTATTCTTTTTTCTCAACGTAATAGCAAAGGGATTAATTATTTTTTTATAACATTTCGAGAATCTACAATGTAACATACATTTATGATGAATCATTAAATTAAAATCAACCAAAAGGTTAAATACTTTTGACTTTTAATATTAGCTTTTAGTACAAAAAGAATAAAAATAGATATATTCCTTTTACTTGTTTTTTTTAATGTTTATGTTTATATTATAAATGTGTATTTTTTTTTATTAAAAAAATTAATGTGTCTATTTAGATACACGTATTCCTCGATATGACCACGATTTTGTAAAAAAAATTACAAGATGGTACCATATACACAAGCATCTTTCAATTAAATCACCCAAACTTTTTTCAACTAAATACAACTATTAAGTCTATTTTCTCAAACCCTAATCTAATTAGTCCATTTATTATGACTAAAATACCACTTGCAAAGCTTCTTCTTTTTTTTGCAATTGACCAAGAAAGTCTCACTGGAATCACTCCGAGAAGATGAAGTTGAAAGGATGAATGAGCAGTCATGGAGGGAAATCATGGAAATACTTTGGCGATCACTATTTTCAGAAAGCTTTTTGGTTACTGTTCTTGGGATGGTTACAGCTTTACTTCTATCAAATCTTTGCATCGGTTGACAATATATTTCTGTAAAATTTATGTATTCCTCATCGTTGACAGTAGATTCCAGTATAATCTAATAAAATAGTTCGTATCTGAGTCGATGGGAGAGCCAAAAAGCAATCAATCAAATAATTAGCAATGGGAGAGGCGTCGTCGTCGTCAATTTTTGTGCCAAGAAAACCGTCAAAATGATGATGCAATTACAGATCTTTTACTTGGAGCTCATCATTGACTTGCTCCACTTGACTATGTACATGTGTTTCTTCCTTGTCATTTTTGTGAACTATGGTGGATTGAATTGCCATAGTCTCTCGAAGCTTCTGCCATTAACACAATCTCAAAATTTCAAGCGCATGTAATCAAATGCATCACCTTGTTAATTTTTTTTTAAAAAGTGCGTTTTTGATACGTGCATCGCTTGAGTCTAGCGATGCATGTATCACACTTGCATCACTAGACTCAAACGGTGCATGTATTTTTCTCAAGTTCAGTGGTGCATGTATTTCTCAAAGCAGCGGTGTATGTATTGTTGTCAAATGCAGCGGTATATCCATGTATATATCCTATTTTGGTCATCTTTGAAACTGGACTTATGCGAAAACATTTTTTTTAGCTGATTGGGCCAAAAAATGTTTTTTCATTTGGACCGAACCAAAATTTGCCCTTTAAAATATCGTTACTCGGCGAGAACCTTAACTCGTTCAATTGGATGATTATCCATTGACCCGGTTCGATAGGGCGGAACTTACAATTCATAACATCCGATATTGTTTTTAAAAAATATATTTTTTTTTTTAAATTTAAAACAAATATCTTGTTCAACTAATTGTGTGTTATAATTTATATATATTAATAAACAAATATATTTTGATTATTCGATATTATATTTATTTTATGTTAGATATTATATTTATTTTATGTTCTTTTATGATTAATATATCGAGAAAAACAAATTTAAACGCTTTTATACTTTTTTTTTCAGTTTCTAACAATAGTTTTTTAATTTTTTTTAAAAAATGAAGGTCGAACTTTAATCATAATTACAATTATCGCTTAATAAATTGTAATAAAATCTGTCTAAAATAAACATGAGTTCTTATCCTTTCGGGAAGTGGGAAGGCATGGAACTCTGTTAGATACAATTTTGGAGAATATGACGATTTTGAATCTTGGTCATGCTTACGTTAGTTACTATTTCGGATAAAGTAATATATATATATATATATATATATATATATATATATATATATATAGGCTGCGTTTGATTGCTGTGATATGATAACTGATGGATAAATTAAAGAGTGGATAATGGCTTGATTATGAATTGATAAGATAAAACATGGATATGTTATATTATGTTTGGTTCATATGATTAGTAAAATATGATAAGTAATAGTGTGATTGGGTTACTTGATAATATGTGGTATAGATTAATTTTGTTCATAAAATGACAAAAATACCATTGAATATATTTTCACTTATTTCTATTATTTTATATAAATTTTTAATAAGTAACAGGATTGTTATAACATGAAGCACAAAATAAGACAAATAAAATATTTAATTAATTAAAAAATAAGACAAAATACGTTTTCAAAGAAATTAGAAAAAAATATTATTAATATGAATACAATGGGTACTCCAATCCATATACAAATCGTTCATACATAACTAAGATATTATCCGAGACAACGATAAAGAACTAACCAAAAGCAATAAAAAATTAAAAAAAAAAACTACAAAAGCAATAACATTACATTATATTCTAGCACAAACACATTTTTTACACGATCCAATGGCTACGATAAAAAATCCTTATTCCCAAAACAAAACACCAACTTCTTACTCTATTGTCCATTTCTCCAAAACTAGTTTCCTATAACTCATAAAACGAAACCAACATGAGAGATAGACTCACCTTCGACAACTAATCCATAGTAAATCATGAAGAGCATGTTATTCCAAGGAGAAAATGTCAGTTGTTCCAGCATCACCTGGAATGGTTTTTCTTGTTTGCATTTTACCATATGTTCACGCTCCAAAGCTATGCTCTATGTTATATAGATATGGCAGGATCCAAAAGAGGCCATGGAAGCTTATGAAAAAACTTTATACATGATATAATCAATTTTCTTGTTGTCCTATATAATTGTTTATAAGATTAATAGCTACAGCTTATATACAGTCAGTCGTTCAAGCTAAGAGATGGGGAACATCATCATTGGAGGCTCCCATGCAATTTTTATGCACTATGTCGGAATAATAATTTTAACGAAGTTTGATGATAATTGGAATATAAATAAATGGGTATGAAACCATCAAGATCATGTTTTGGAAACAGCCAATCAAGTTGGAACCTATGGCCAATAAGCTTTCACCAACATCAAATGGGCACACAATATTACCATAAATTTAGGAGTCAAACACAACAGATCATTGGCTAATGAAGAATATACACCTTTCGAATTCACTAGGAAAACTTTAAGTAGAGCTCTACTTACACCATAAACCCCTAAAGAGAACACATATTACATTCTTCAACATAACAACCAATAAATCATTCACGAGTCCAACCACAAGTAAGAATGGACTCACTCACGCATGATGCAACATCAGAGAAACCAAGCAGTTCATAATGATTTGAATCACTCAATCAAATTTACCACAATAACAATGAATTACAAGCACCCAATTGAATCTTTCATTCCAAATTCAAAGAAATTAAAAAGTCCTCTAAAAGGCATTAACACAACGTAATTTAGTAATCATCCACCATATACCACGTCAAAATCCAACCTTGTATTAGAAATAATACCACTTTAGGAAGAAGGAGTTTGAGTTGGGGTTTGTGAAAGCCAGAAAACTTCTGTGCCACTATGTCACTAAACGCCGAGAGTACTCCGGCCATTATCATCTGAGAACAAAACAAAGAATCCCAAATTAGAGAAATCACAAAAAATCGCAAAACTCATCCATAAAAATCAAGGCAAAGATTAAGCAGAGAACCAGGCAAAATAAAGAAACAATGAAAACAAAAAACGTAGCATCCGGTTTTCTGGTAACAACGATCAAGATTGAAGCAATCGATCATGATAGCATTTCCTTATGTTTCAGACGATGGTAGCTTTCTTTCAAGAACGGAGTTAGATTGAAGTATAAAATGGGTAGCTTAGTAAATTTGCTCTATTATCATGAACACTGTTTGAATCGAGCTCCACAATCCTAGAGGTGAGCAAGGATCTATTTCCTAGCTTCTACAGGGTATTGTACCGGGGCTTCGGGAAAACACACGTCAAATAACATTCGAGACAAACACCTGATCGTTGCTTTTTCCCATCACAATCCAGCCTAATACAGCGTACCAAACATAGCCATATCATTTTAAGTCATACGATAGATAATAATATCCAGATTCCAGAATAATCAAATTCGAGGTGTAATCTTCTTCCCCGAGCTTAAACCACTGAACTCCATTTCCTCTTCCATTTCTATGTGAAGACGCGAAATGACCAAGTTAGCCCCCCCCCCACCAACACAATCTCATCCCTATCCTCAGTCCCATCCCTACCTCCCCCTGTCCCCCAACTTCATTCGCCACGGCCACCACCCAGTCCTCCGCCGCAGCATCGCCATCGTCTCCGAAGTCCAAACTAAAGAACTCTTCATCGGCAACCCAAGTATCACAGTTGAGAAAGGAAAGTATAGTTACGATGTCGAAACTCTAATCAACATGCTCTCCAGCCTCCCACCGCGGGGCACTATAGCTCGCTGCCTCGATGCTTAAAGAACAAGCTCTCCATCTCCGATTTTTCACACGTTTTCAGAGAATTCGCTCACCGCAGCGATTGACAGCGTTCTCTTCGTTTGTTCAAGTACATGCAGCGCCAGATATGGTGCAAACCTAACGAGCATATTTATTCTCTCATTATTGGAATTCTGGGCCGCGAAGGCCTTCTCGATAATCTGCGGAGATTTTTGATGAGATGGTAACTCATTCTATTCCTAGGACTGTGCTTTCTTACACCGCTATAATCAATGCTTATGGTCGCAATGGTCAGTATGAGACTGCCATGAAGTTACTTGAGAGGATGAAGACGGCTAGAATTTTGCCCAATATTTTGACTTATAATACTGTTATTAATTCGTGTGCACGAGGGGGGTATTCGTGGGAGGGTTTGTTGAGTTTATTTGGGGAAATGCGGCACGAGGGGGTTCAGCCGGATGTGATTACTTATAATACATTGTTGAGTGCTTGTTCTAACAGAGGGTTAGGGAATGAAGCAGAGATGGTGTTTAGAACGATGAATGAGAGCGGGGTTTTACCGGATATCACTACTTATAATTATTTGGTTGAGACGCTTGGGAAGTTGGAGAGGTTGGAGAAGGTTTCAAAGTTACTTCGGGAGATGGAGACAGGTGGGAATTTGCCAGATATAATGAGTTATAATGTGTTGTTGGAGGCTTATTCACGTACAGGGAACATAAAAGATGCCATGGGGGTGTTTAGGCAAATGCAAGCTGCGGGGTGCATACCGAATGCTGGGACTTATAGCATTGTACTAAATCTCTTTGGGAAGAATGGGAGATATGATGAGGTGAGGGATCTTTTCCTCGAGATGAAGGTAACACTGAACCAGATGCAGACACTTATAACACACTTATTGAGGTGTTTGGAGAAGGAGGCTATTTCAAGGAGGTGGTAACATTGTTTCCTGATATGGTGGAAGAGAATGTGGAGCCGAATATGGAGACTTATGAAGGATTGATTAATGCTTGTGGGAAGGGAGGACTTCATGAGGATGCAAAGATGATTTTTCTTCGTATGAATGAGAAAGGATTGGTACCGAGTTCCAAAGCTTACATTGGGGTGATTGAGGCTTTTGGCCAAGCAGCATTGTATGAGATGCTCTTCTTGCGTTTAACACAATGAATGAAATTTGGAGCTTGCCAACAGTTGATACTTTGAATTCTCTCATTCATACTTTCGCAAAAGGTGGACTTTAGAAGGAAAATGAAGCTATTTTGTCAAGAATGGGAGAGTTGGGTGTTCCACGAAACAGAGATTCGTTTCATGGTGTGATCGAAGGTTATAGGCAGGGAGGCCATTTTGAAGAGGCCCTAAAGGCTTACGTTGACATGGAAAAGGTAAGCTTTGATCCTGATGAATACACTCTTGAGGCAGTCTTGAGTGTTTACTGCTTTACCGGCCTTGTTGATGAGAGTGAGGAGCAGTTTTGGGAGATTAAGAGGTTGGGTATAAAGCCAAGTGTCATGTGAACTGTATGATGCTGGCAGTGTATGCAAAAGCCGATAGGTCAGGCTTCAGTAATATAGATTCTACCAATTTAACCACTTGAAGATGCATGTTCTATTCTTATATGTTTGCCTTTATACCAAGGAAGCATTCAAATCCTTCATCTGGAAGGATCACTCATGTTTTTTTAAAAAACACTGCCAGTTTGAAAAACTAATAATGAAACCAGAAGTAAATAGAGGCCTCCAGAACCAGCTCTAAATTAGATGTTTAATAATTTCTCGATGGCTTCATATTCTTTTCATATTTCTTTATTTTTATATTTCAGGGTTATTTCTTTTCAAAATCACTACTTTACTTTCTCTTGTTATTTTCTGTCTGAAGGTTTTCGTATAACCTAGGTCCACATGAAATCCTTTAAGAATATCGATTTTCTAATAGTAAAAAAAATCATGTTGAGCTGGTGATGTTTATAGGTCTACGAGTTGATAGAGTTGCTCTCTGTTCTTACAGCTTATCATGGGTAGTCTTGAGGTAGGATAATGCAGGATGTTATATATTTCAGGATTTGCATGGTTGAATAAAACTGATGTATATCTGAAAAGTGGTTATGAATGAATATATATGATTTCTCTCCATATATATGGTAGAAACCATAATCAACCACATCTACTTCGCCGACATACTCCTCGCTACTTAGGGGTGTAATATTAGTTGAGCTACGCAATTTTCCTTGTTATTAAAAAATAGTCCATCCTTTTCTATAGATATAGTGTAGAATGCCCTCATTTGTACTTGATTTCGATTTTTAGATCATTTATAAAAGTAGCTCAGTGAGTGGTTGGAGCTTGACTCTAAAATTCATGGCCTTAAATATAAGTATAAAAAATTAGGGAAGTATGGCTCGAGCTCAACTCGGTTCCATCCCTTTTGTCTTTGCTTCTGCCTTCCCTCGACCTCTATCACCAATGCTAGCTAGTCTCTCAAACTCTCATAATCAACCTATCGTGATTGCTTACTGATCTTTATCGTGTTAGTTTTGCTGAAGCATTTTGGTCTAAAGGTGAATGAGAGAATAACTGGAGCATTCTTTCTCTTCTGATATTCAAATATTATGTGGGATTTTTGTTTTGGTGTGTGTGGCATGTGGGTTGGGGTGGTGGAGGTTTTAACCATGCCTGGGCATGATGATGTGTTCTCAGAATTGAATAGACCAAGTCGAACTTTAATTCGCTGTCAATGAAGGTGGTCCTGGTAGAGATTAACTCTTGGGTCTGTATATTGTTGATATTAAACCAAGAATAAGGAGTTACGGAAACCTCTGGACTCTGGTTACAAATTTTTTTCTTATGTGAAGTGACTGGAAAGGAGAATAATGAAGCCGATGACTTAAGAAGAACCAGAACAGCGCACACTCGCACTTTTAAGTTTTACTTTTTCCTCCTTCGCAGTTTAAGTTATGTTGTTCTGGTAATGGCCCAAACATTTCATGGGTTTGTTCTTTCTGATGCAAGTCGTACAAAAATATATCTTCCTTCTATTACTTTAAGTAATCAACACTGTAAAACTATCATTTCCTGGGACTGCATGTGAAGTAGAAGGCTTGTCAGGTTAAAATTTGCAGTTTCATTGCATGAATTTAGTGTATGTTCTTGGCTCATTGTTGATATAGTATTTGGAACAAGGTATATCCAGCATTTATGAAATTATTGAGAAGAAATCTAATAACTGTTTAGTTTCTTCGATTTTGGTAGACTTTTCTGAGGTCTTGAAGTTCTTTTTCTTTCCAGGTGGGACAAGGCCAATGAGTTGCTAAATGGGATGCATACAAGCAGGGTTTCTAGTATTCACCAGGTCATTGGGCAGATGATCAAAGGTGAGTTGGATGATACCAGTAATTGGCAAATGGTGGAGTATGTCTTTGACAAACTCAACTCAGAGGGATGCGGTTTAGGAATCAGATTCTATAACACAATTCTAGAAGCACTTTGGTGTTTGGGCCAGAAGCAAAGGGCCGCAAGAGTGCTTAATGAAGCAACAAAAAGGGGGTTGTATCATGAACTATATCGTAAAAACAAACTCATATGGTCTGTTGATGTTCACAGGTATCGTTCTCATTTTACTTTGTTTGATTTCTTATGATTATTAGCATATGAATGCTTATATTTTTTATGCTTTCTTTAGGATGTGGCCTGGCGGTGCATGCACTGCAATATCAGCATGGCTGAACAGTTTGCAAGAGCTGGTAATTGATGGGGAGGATCTACCTCAATTGTTTTCTGTTGTTGTGGTGTAAGTATTTCTTCTCGACATGTTTGTGGATTTAATATACATTTTGGGAAGAGTTCAAGACATTCCAGATGTCTTCGGTTCAGTTTATTTGTTGTACATAGTAGGAGATAGCGAAGAGGTTATGAGTGACAACCGTTTGGAAAAAGATTAATTTGACACCTATATTTGTTTCCCTCTGGAGTTATTTTTTGTTGAACCCAAACTGTCTGCTGATAATTTTGCCGTAGGTAGTGTTCTTTTTATATGTTGTCGTTGCCTTATGGCTAAAGGAAAAAAAAAACCTTGAGCTTATGAAATTTTCTTGATAGATGTCCTATTTTCTTTACAGTCGGGGCCAAATGAAGACGAGCTCAATAACACGAGACTTTCCTGTTGCAAAGGAAGCCTACTCCTTGCTAAAAGATATATCCTCATCGTTCCGTTTTCCTGGGTGGAATAAGGGGCGAAGTATTTGTATTGAAGCGTATTTTTTCGAAGACAGAATCATCTTCAGAAGACTCGAAATTAGATTACATAGTTAGTTTAGGCAACTCTCCGTTCCCCCATCCAGGAACAAAGCCTTTTACAGTCAAGCAAACGCAACAAAATAGCTCTGACACCAATAAGACAGGCCATAGAACAAATACAGAACTTTTGGCAAGTGTAGTATGAATGGACACATACAATTTTTGCTCAAATTCTGGTCATATTAGCTCCTTGTCCCGCTTCCTCTCTATCAATGAATTAGAGAGCCCATTGGTCTTCCAAGATGTGAATTCCATAGTTCCATGCTGGAGGAAGATGAGCTTGTGTTGTACAACGAACAAACCTCAACATGTGAAACGTTCTATGCTGCTTGGCGACATTGCAAGGCGTATATTATATTTGTGAAGCTTTTCAGGTGCCGGCTTTCCCTTGCATCTAAATGCTTTTATCTGCTTTAGTGCTAGAAAATCTGAATATGATTGGGTTGATTTGATCCACGAGCTCTCTTGAAGGTTGTTTTCTACTTGTATATACTGTAACCACTTGTTTCATGATGGAAATTGTATTTATTCATCAATGAAACTGCGAAATGAACACAAGGGGATAATGTTCGGAATCCCTATTCACACATTACAGATTCTTAATACTGTGTTTGGATACCGAATTCAAATCGGGTAAAACGATGACCTTGAAGATGTAATATTTGTTTTCCTTAATGGTATCCAAATAGTGTAAATGAGACACAAATTCGGATGTATATAAGTATTTCTTACAAGTGCCTCCCCAGTCATATTTTGAGAGTTGAGCCTGACAAACATGTGAGTTTGACAGCTAATATTAAAGTCTTAAGGATTTACTTTGGCCAAAATATTACCTAATCAAGGCCCTATCATATCTTATCCTCTTCACGAAGTGACTAAAATCTTTTATTATATTGTCATTAAGAGCTGATTAATGTGATGAGTACGTGCTAATTCAAATAATTTGTAATGTTTTAAAATAAAATATTGGTTTCATGCCAGCCTGTTGTAAATAAACCTATTATATAATTTTCAACATATAATTTCATCAAAAAACTTGATTGCAACATAAAAAAGGAACAAATATATTCAAGCTGAAATATTTGTGTCTTGTGTAGAGGAGAAGATGTAAGAAAGTCAATTATGTAACGTATGACGTAGACCAGCAATGCACATAAATAAAGTCTATGGATTTCAATCATTTAACGAGAGCAATGAGACGATCAATTGAAATGATTAGAAGTTGGAGTGTAAATGGATTAACGAGTATATTCTGACCGAAAGAAGATCCTAAAGAAGACCAATACATGTGTGCGACCCGACTTGATTCCTTCTATGATTTACGTAGCCTACCTATATTAATATAATTAAAGATATAGTAGTTGTTGTTGTACAATTTCATCAAAAAACTTGATTTCATGCTAAATAGAGTTGGGGGTAGGTATTGTTTGTTACCCCACTCCTATTTACTTCAACTTTGAATGTGTTTTGTCGGAGATAAAACGAGGGGGCCATTAATTGGGTTTCCTTTGTTTAAGGTTGGAGTTTCAATTTCAATGAGGAATATAAAAAATAATTATAAATATATGGTCAAAGGGATCCAATCTATTGTGGAAGACAAGTGTGAGGTGTAAATTTGGTAGAATCTTGGGATTCCATCTTGAATATATAAAACTATGCTATCATCTCCTATCTTCATTTCGTATAATAATAAATTATTCTCCAACTTTTACAAGTATCGAGCCCAACTCCAAAGAGGATCATAGACTTTTTGACAATGTCTTTCTAGCTAGTTAAAACATGTGATTGGCTCATAAAGTCAAAAAAGAAATGCCATTGGTAATGGGAATGGTGAGCTCTCTTTCTCGTTCATGGAATATCAAGAAATCAACATATATCATTCATTTAAAAATGTCAAAAAAAAAAAAATAGATATATGTAGTATCGAGTACTTGTCGCTTATAATCTTGTTCATGATACAATTTAAATATTTTAAATCATATAGTAGTCGTGCTTCGATTATTTTCCTAGCATAAATAATAATTGAACCTGAACAAAACAATTGTTTTAAAAATAGTATATAAAACATAAATGTACAATTGAATACTCAAAACTCACAACTTGGATGAAAGAAAGAGCTTAACAAATAGATATGCTAACCTAACACGCGATAAATATCATTATCGCAATCCACTTTGAATATTACACTTTACCACAATATCATATTGTACTATTAGATCATTATGAAATAAGATAATTTAAAATCATCATCATGACATGAATAATGATTATTAATTATTAAATATATTTAATGTCTTATCAAATAATAATTTTTAAATAATTCTTCCTTCCAAAATAATTCTTCCTTTCAATTGGGTACTATCGATTTTTGACATGCAAAACGTGCACATATAATTTTATATAATTTTTTTAAAAAAAATTATATGATATAAAATTACAATATAAATATGTAATTTACAAATATTATGTAATATGATAATATTGTAATTGACAATATTATTAAGGGTATTACAGATATTTTAAGAATATAGTATATTATGATAAATAAAAAATTATTAACAGTTTCAGGGATATTTCAGTCATTTTGCATGTTGACATACTATTTACGAATAATAAAAGATTTATTGATATTTTAGTAATTATATGACCATATCAAGAGACCAAGTAGTTTCTTTAACATGCTCTCTCTTTATAATATATTATAATATAGTATAGATATATAAATAATAATAATAATAGATAGTAATAGATGATAATAATATTGAAAATTGGGAAAATGGTGGGGGCTATATGTAGATAATATACCTTATCTTTGGCTTATCTCTTCACCGGATGCACCTTAACCACCTACCAAGGGGACCCGAAAAAGCAAGGGCTAAAACATATCCTACATAAAAAATATATATATATTATATTTATATATATATAGATATATATATATATATATATATATATATATAGAGAGAGAGGGGGGGGGGGGGGGGGGGGGTATAAATTTCATTTCATTTTTATTTTTTTATTGATATTTTATAATACTTTTTTTAGATTAATGATGATATGGTTATTTCTAATGATATCATGATACCATGATAATTATTATACAATCTCCTTTATCACAATATATTTGGTGAATTACCTATTAACCCTCTCTCGTTTGAACAATAATATAGTTTAAACAATAACATCTATATTATGTACTATTTTATTTTTATGTCAAATAATAGGAGAGAAAGATGTAATTTTTCATACATACATTACAAACTAGAGAGGGTAATATTATAATACATGTATTCTACATGAACTCCATTTGTTTAAACTAGAGGTCAAAAGTCGTAATATTTCCATAGAAGAGACATATGTAATTTATTCTAATATATATTATAGATAATATATATGTAAAATTATAGAATATGTATTTTTACGATATAACAGAAACTTGACCAATAAAAAGAAAATAATTATATTTTAAATATATAATTTTCAGTTGATTTATGGTTATTTTTTTTAAAAAAACTAAATTTAATTATTTGAAATATATATTAAATCCTCAAGTCCCAATCACCTTGTCAACATTTTTTGAGTTACATACATACGTGGGAGTGTGGTGAAATGATCTCAAAGGGATTTACATATAATATTCTGTGAATTCATTATATAGAAGGAATAGTGTGTTGTTTGTAATTTTCTTGGTGGGTATTGACAATTGTTTACTAGTTTGTGTGGGTTTTAGACTAATATCTATAATTATCATATTAAATTACATAAAGGAAGAAAATTAAGAATTTCGATAATTTAAAAATTAAAATTACAGGTGATAAAAAATAAAATGACGAAAAATCTGGTAAAAGATTAGATAAAAAAAGTTATTAACAGTGCATTTTTTCCTTTAATACACATATATCACAACAATAAATTAATTAACTAATTTCCAGCATCAAATTGTACGGCTCCCACGTTTCACAAAGTTTTGTTTTATAAATGACACTCATCCTTCGTTTTCTCCCACTCCATATTACTCTCAAATCCGAGGGAGAAAAATGTCACTACTCAGCGACTCGCCGTCCGCCGTCGTGAGCGGTGGCTTAAGTGGCTCCACCGGCTGTGGGGGCAGCGGTGAGATTATTTTGTTTGGTGTGAGAGTGAAAGTTGATCCTATGAGGAAAAGCGTTAGTATGAATAATCTCTCGGACTACGAGCCGGTCAATGGTGATAAAAGTAATACAAATAGCAATCAGAATAGCGATTTACCAAAGTCAGCGGCGGCGGAGGATGGTGGCGCAGCCGGTTATGCATCAGCTGATGATGCTTTGCCGCAGCCGGTTCACGGGAACCGCGAGCGTAAGCGAGGTCAGATCTATTGTTTGATGTGGGTTTTAAATGTTCCAATCATCATTTGTTGAAAGCAGTTATTGATAGTCAGATTTGCGTTATGAATGTTCTGATTATATATATTTGCTAGTTGGCTTCTCTTAATTGATTGCTTTGCTATTATACTATTTTTGTTTTAATTCATTTGTTGTGATAGGTTCTACGTTGATTATCTTGTTGCGTTTGTCATAATCTGTCAGACTTTGATGGACTGATCTAACGTACTATTTGTTGATTTGGCTACTTTGACATCTAAAGCTTGAATTCTTCTATGCTACCCATGGGGCATAAGCTAGAACACATCCGTATTCTTATTTTTGGAGTTAAAAAGGAAGGAAATAATATGTTTAATGGGTGGTTAAATTTTTGTTTTTTTTATGAGTGCGGTGTGATTATATTGTTTCATTATCTGTATATTCCTATTTACATGTTTTGTTGTTGTTGATTTATTGTATCTTTTTCTTCTTTTCTTGATTTTCTTTTTGATTTGTAAATCTACTTATATCAATATTTTACTTGCTGTGCCTTGTTTATAGGTGTTCCATGGACAGAGGAAGAGCACAAACTATTCCTTGTTGGATTGCAGAATGTTGGGAAAGGGGACTGGAGAGGAATCTCTAGAAATTATGTCAAGACTCGCACGCCGACTCAAGTGGCTAGCCATGCCCAGAAATACTTTCTCCGCCGGAGCAATCTCAATCGTCGCCGCCGCCGCACTAGCTTATTCGATATTACCACCGACTCGGTAATTTTTATAACCTTTATATCCATGCATACAGGTTTTTTTCTGTCCATATTACAAGGAAAAGAAAATGTTAGATTTGTTACGGTTATACTAACTTGTTTTATTCTTTTGGCTAAAGTATATTTACATGCTTTCATTGTATACATATTACGGTGTTTGGTCAAAGCAATTTTCTTTGGAAAAGCTATTGAGAGGCACTATTTTTGGCTTTTGAGGAACATAAGTGCCTGTATTAGGCTAAAAGTAATGAGAATTTTCTAAGTAAGCTCTTAGCAATGCGGTTTGCAAGTTGTTGCTTTTATTTTTTATGATTAAGACTATTTCATATGTTTGAATGGGGAAGACTGTTTTTTCTGTATTTTGTTTAAATGTGCTTTGAGCTAATGCTTTTTTTTTCCATTTTCTCCTTCTGTGATTAGGTCAATGCAATGCAAATTGAAGAGGACAGGAGCCACCAAGAGCACCCTGCGCAGCCTGTTCCTCCACCAACCGCACCATCTGTGCATTCAGCTTCCAACATCAACGGATATTCTACCGTGTCTTTCCCGATTACTGTTGGCCCAGTTATGTTGTCAATGCAAGGTGGGAATCCAATGGAGAATTCAACTCTACGCCAAAGTGATCGAGTGAATAACTCACCAGCAATACTCCAAATGCCAACTTCTTCAAATCTTAACTTAAATCAGCAAGTGCCATTTGGGATATCACCGGATATCTTTGAGGTTGTCCCTCTCATCCGGACAGGATCAGTCTTTAACAAGGGATGGCTCAGCATTCCAGGTGATCCAAGGCTTCAAGAATGGCGACACCCTTATCACTGTTACTTGAAAAAACAAAGCACATGTGAATTGTGATAATAATATTTGAAAACAGAGAGTCCATCATAATTTAGAAAGCTCTGATCAAGAAAACTAAAACTAGAATCTTTGAGTATGAAATACATTAGGTTATTAATTCGCATAAAAATCCCTCTCTTTTTTTCTTTCTTTTCATTGTATAGAACGAAGAACTACATAATTTTGTGTCTTGTTTTATGCTAATATCTTAGATTCTTGCTTGTTTTGTCTCTTGTTTCTTTGTGCTTGAGAATAAAATAGACAATTATTGGTATCCTCTCACTTGTTGCTTTCACTTGTTGGATTTGATTCTCGATCATTAATTGGTGTATGGGTTTGGTGCCACTATGAGGAGATTTTTATAGCTATTACATCATTCGATGAATGTGGATGAAAATAGGTCTTAATTTCCATTTATTGTAGAGATAAGTTGTGGTGGGCCATTAAGGGCGCAATTGAATACGTAATGTTTTTTTTTTGTTTGGTTGATTTATTGGATGACACGATCCTGTACAAATGCAGTAGTAATTTTCTTCAACCTATTCATACTTAATAGATTTTTGCAAATTTAATTTTTGTGCTACATGATAAGAAGAAATGTAATGTTAGCTGAAATAGGATAACTTGAAGATCACAAATAATTCACTCGTATATTTTAAGTTACCTTATAAATCCTTAAATGTACACATCATATATATACTCCAATACAATTTTGAGTTGGAATAGAATTGATAGAAGAAACAAATGGACGGAGTGCATTTCTTTATTTTTAATAAAAAAGTGTAGCATAATTATTCTCGACATCTCTGTTGTTCAAATTTTTTCTGGGTATGTATCTTCGCCACAAAACATATGGGGAACAAAAATGGCTTAGTCGAGGCTAAGAGTTGAGACTCTTTATTCTTAAGATAATATTGTCCCGCCTTGGTGCTAACGGTTTTGATGCCAAATTGTCTCCAAGATACAACGACTGACTGATTTGTGAAAGAAACACTTCAATTCACAAATTCTTAAACCACAAAGGCTTAAAATGCTCAACAAAAAAGAAGGATGAACAAGATGAATATGCAGAAACTTTGCAAGAATTTTGCTTTGATCTTGTGTCTGATTCTCAAAAAAATCTCTTCTTAATTCGTTCAAGGGTTGTTCCTTGTAAAGTATACCAAGTATTGTCATCAAAAGATACCATTTGGAATCATCCCACCATGAAAAATCGCAGCCAAACGCGAAAAGTTGCAACTCTGCGCATCACACCATCTTTTTTTCTACATGCTGTCATGCGAAATCGATCGTGCCTGGAGGGCCGATCGATCGCTCCTCCAGGCACGATCGATCGCGCCTAGCAGTACCATTTTTTATGCTTTTTTTTAATTCACAAAGAGTTTTTTTCAACAATCTCCCACATGAATTAAATTAATGCATATATGCAGTTGAACACCTTTAACGAATTGTTATAGCATTTGGAGAAGTAGCTTGCGGCCTTGAACCTTCCGTAGTGGAATCCAATCGAATTTACTTGACTTAATAGTGAACTCATGGTCTTGAATTATTAATTGTTGGTGTAAATTGAGACAATTGAACACACACCATAACAACTCCAACTTTCGTATTGGTTTCCTATGGTTGTGTCCATTTCGACATTGGACAACACTTGGTTTCATAAGTGCTTTCCAAATTTTGAAGCGGCCACACTTCACACACACGTAGGTGATCTCCTAAAATAGTATCTCAATATACTCCAACATATTCTTCTATGTCTTAGTAATCATTAAAGACATTTTGCCTATCATCATACCATTTTTGAGGCTACACCCTTATCATAGGAATGAGTTGGAGATTGTTCTCCAATGTGTTTATACAATCTTATAATTTAGTTGTCCCTCTCTTGGGATCTCCAGTCAACAAGGTTGAGTATCCACAATGAGATTGATTATAGGGTTTTAATCACATTCCCCTTGACCAACTATATATTTGATCTCTCGGTTAACCATTTCATATGTGGATCCATGGTTTCACGTAATCGCTCAAGATTATGCCACTAGAGATCATTTTGTAATATGGTATTATGTCTAGACTTCTATGCCAAGAATTATCATTTCACTTTATACTTCTTGCACATTTTATAGCATTATCGTAACAAATTTTAGTTGCATGCACAAGCCTTTTTTCAATAAAATTTTTCTATAACGACTTATAAAGCCACTCGGCCGAATAATGTTTACATGTTTTGCATAGAGAATTATTCACAATAGTATATCTTCAGTTTTGGTAATCACATTACATCCATTGCATAATTTTATCCTTTTATGATATTTCCATCATCGAATGTTAAGCGTTGAAAACTTAGAAATCCAATTCCAAGATTTAATTTCTTATAAACTTGGATTTAAGTGTTATTTCTCACAATTCAAATTTTAAGTATATATATTCTTAAAAATTACAAGTTCAAGATTATATTTCTTGTAAACGTAAATTTAGACGCAAAGCTTAAAATTTGAAACTCGAATTAATCCTTGAGATTTCATTCTTCAAATGTCTTGAAAACTTTAATTCCAAGTATTGTTCTTGATGCACACACGTAGAAAATGTAACAACAACATTTTTCTTTGTTACTTGATAATTTCTAAATTACTTTCCCCAATGAGTACATCATCAAGACACACACATACATATGATTAGGTGTGTACACACTTGTCACACTAGTTAATCTATTTGTAACATGATTTGTCTAACTTTTCAAATAATTTATTTGGCTTTTGTTATGACTTTACTTTGGTCTTTATATTTCTAGTTTAGCCAAGCATCCCCACATTTTCTAATATTGTAGGAAACTCTCTCTTTCAATCACAGGGTTTTTCGTCATGGCCTAAATGTGTCTCTTAGGATGTGATATACGTATAGAATCACAATCCCCCACAACTTTGGGATAGTCTCAAATTGCACTGGCGTTTAAATTTCGTGTTTCAAGTTCTAAGCGTTATTGACTTAGAAATCCAAATTCAAGATTTTATTTCTTGAAAATTTTGGATTTAAGCGTACTTGCTTATAAAAGTTGAAACTTTAATAATATTCTCAAAATCGGTTCACAATTTGCAATTTAAGCGCGCTAACTTAGAAAACTTGAATTCAAGATTTTCTATCTTGCAAATTTATGTTATAAACGTACTAGCTTAGAAATTCAAAATGAACCAAATGAGATATTACAACGCATAGTCAAAATTTGTGGCTTCGATTCATCACTTGTGTTTTAAGCGTACAAAGCTTAGAAACTCGAATTAAAGATTTTATTGTCTTGCAAATTCAAGATTAAGCGTCAAATTCTTAGACAATACAAGTATAATCTACTCACAATTTCCCATAATAAACCTCATTTGCTAATTTTGATTGCAATCTAATTCTTAAAGTGTTTAAACACCTCAATGACCTCGTTTTTGCTTCGTAACAAAGAAGCCACAACAATATCATGTGCAAAACAAATTACTTTTCCCACATCTCTAGTTTGAATAATCTTTTCATCACAAACATAATTGTGAATTAACTCTAGAGACGTTACTGTTTCTTCTAACAAATGCATGGCGATTTTGTTAACTTTGCCCCCACACAAGCAATAAATTTAACATTAGAATTTGCGATACGAACCATGGTTTAAATGATCCTAACAATCACGTCACAAACCATAAGATTCAATCCAAGAAATAATAACATAAATTTTATTGCTTTCAACAATTATCGTCATTACATTTGTTTAGAATCACCCAATTCTTGAAGTTTACAACTTTCAAAGATACTCAATCTAATTAAGCGGTAATCACTAGATCATAAAAATCATTTTAGAGACGATCTTCTTCGGCCACGTTTACTTGATCCATAGCCTTCTTACGATAGTCTTTATTGCGACAATGCCATGTGATTAGGTTTTCCACATTTGTAGCACTTGCCTTTGAACTTCTTCGCCTTTCCAGATTTGGACGCCATGCTGTCAAACTTGTGCTTTGTTTCAGCGGGTTTTTCCACAGTTCACTCGTGCTTCATATTGGTGCCTATTTTCCTTCATTTCGGAAATTTGGTTTTCCTCTTCGATTCTCAAGCGAACCACAAGGTCTTCAAGATTCATATCTTTTCGTTTGTGCTTGAGATAATTCTTGAAGTCCTTCCATGATGGAGACAACTTTTCAATCATTGCGGCCACTTGGAATGAGTCACTTAGAACAATTCTCTCCGCATGAATTTCGTGCATGATTACTTGCAACTTGCACTTGCGCCATCACCGGCTTTGTGTCAACCATTTTTAAATCCAAGAATCGCCCAACGATGAATTTCTTCATGCCGGCATCCTCGGATATATACTTTTTCTCCAAGGATTGCCACAATTCCTTGGCTGTCTTCACTAGACAATACACGGCGTATAGTGTATTTTCTAGTCCATTGAGGATATAGTTTTTGCACAGAAAATCGCTTTGATTCCAGGTATCAAGGGCCGCCAATTATTGTTTATCGTTTTCAACATCTTTAACCGTAGGAGGATCCTTGGTTAGAAACCTTGCTAGACTCAATGTAGTCAAATAGAAAAGCATTTTATGTTGCCAACGCTTGAAGTTGTTCCCGTCAAACCTTTCGGTCTTTGGCCATGGAGAACTGCAGTCGTTGTTCCACTCGATGAAACCATTTCACGATATTGTCTTAAGATTGTTGTTCAAAATTTTTCTGGATATGTATCTTGGCACAAAAACACGCAGGGAACGAAAATGGCTTAGTGGAGGCAAGAGTTAGACTCTTTGTTTTTAAGATAATATTGCTCCGCCTTGGTATTAACGGTTTCAATGATTGAGTAATACTTCTCCAAAATCTCGGGTATCCAACCAGAACTATTCAAATTACATAATACTCGATCTGATCCCAATCCTACTAAAATGAGTTGAAGTAGTGAGTCCCATATCTTTGAACCCTTGAGGGTAGCATCGAAATTCCAATTGCACAGTGACAATTCTTTAAAATAAACTACAGATTATGACCATCATGGAATTGTCAGACCGGTTGACCGTTAATTGAGGAGTTAATTCCACTTTACATATCAAACTTGCGAACTGTGTTGAACACGAATATCTCGAAACCAACCGAATTTGGGCAAACTTTGAATCTAACAACCTGTTTGCCGCTCTTACTCGTACAGATACTGGTGCCAAGGAAAATAGACGAAAAATAACGAAGAGACTCAAAAAGGAAACAGATCATGATCTGGGATTCACCTGTTATTGCCATGATCATGATCTATTCCAATTATATCCATTCCTAAATTTCTGATTCCTTCCTGATCAAGACCCTTTTAGATCAATTTGAAGCGTCATGCTTGGATTCTGAGATTTTCTTGGTTAATTTGAAGCGTCAAAATGCTGGTCGGATCATTCAAATGTTTTGTTGAGCAGAAGCTCGGGAAATTCTCACATTTCTTGATATATGTAATTCTTGAATGGGTTATGATAATATTAGTTTTCGTCGACGGTTTTCTCTCCTTCGTTTTGAATGAATTCGCCAAGTACTTCGAGCTGAGAATCCCGTGTTTACTCTGCACAAGAATAGATAATCTTCTTGCACACAGGAACTCCAAATTCTACTACAACGATTCCATCTGTGAGCTTCACAAGAAAGAAATCTCGTCTCTCGCGTATTGCCACGTCCACAAGAAGCTATCCGATTTACGTACCATGTGTGAGGGGTGCCTTCTATCTTTCGCCACGGAGAAAGATTCCGACTGTGATAAGTACAAGTCCCTTGTTGGGATTCTGCACAAGGATATTGATTGCTTTGTTGAGGATAATCAGAAGTTGCTGATGAATTTGGGAAATGGCAATGATTATAAAGAGATATCAGATGAAAATAATGGTGCACACTTGTGTTCTTGTTGTGGGGACGCTTTAAAACCGGGATCTTCCTCTAAAAATTGGCGAAGTTTGTCTATGAACTCTCCGGCCCCATCTCCTCGAGCACCGTTGCCGGCGAGGAGAAACGAGGAAGGGCGTAGCATATTATTACCACATGTCAAGTACACTGAGCTGAAGTTAATGTCAGATGCGGGACAGGAGCCTTCTGAGCATGAGGATGCTTCAAATGGAGAGAATCAACGTGAAATATTTTTCTACATTTTCTTTAACTTGCATGTTTCTGTAATAGGATCTTCAAGTGCATGATGCTGAATGGTTTTCTTGTGTTCTGTAATAGGAAGAGATGATGTAAAGTCAGCTTCGGTGCCACTGCTACCAGATTCAGAGGAAATGACCGAAGATTCCTGCAGAACCCCCAGTTTTGCAAGAGGGGCCAGATTTTTCAGAATCCCGTTCTTGGATTCAGCTCAAGTAAGTCCTAGATGGGGCTATAAGGGTGGTCAAAAACTACCAAACAGCGATTGTGTTCCCGAACCAACTGATGCAAATTCATCCAATGAACTAGATGGAGACATCTTGAACCGGTTAAAAAGGCAGGTTCGTTTGGACCGCAAATCCTTGATAGCTCTATACATGGAGTTGGATGAAGAAAGAAGTGCTTCAGCAGTTGCAGCGAATAATGCCATGGCCATGATAACTCGTCTCCAAACCGAGAAAGCATCTGTGCAAATGGAGGTCTTGCAATATCAGAGAATGATGGAAGAACAGGCTGAGTATGATCTAGAAGCATTGCAAGAGATGAAAGATATGCTTTTAAAGAGGGAAGAGGATGTAAAGGCTTTGGAGTTGGAACTGGAGATGTATCGAGAAAAGTATGGACTTATTAAAAATGTAGGTAGTGATATATGTGAAGTTGATGCTGATGAAGATTATCAAGTTATGAAGTCTCAGACCTTGTCATCTTATGGTGAGAGATCGGATTGTGGGAGCTCGAGTGGAGCGGATCGAAATGAAAACGAACGTCCCAATAGTTTGAAGGAGGATGGAGGAGGGAGTCCAAACGAATCGTCTTTGGATTTTGAGGGCGAGAGATCTTATCTTCTTGGTCTTTTGATAGATCTTGAGAGAAATATCAGTTCACCTTCAGATGAATTATCTAATTCCTATGGGTGCGTCGCAATCAATAATGAAGATGGATGCAGAGGTAATTGAACGTGTAATTTTGTCTATGATAAACTAACAACATATGTTGAAAGCATTGATTATTAATGGATATCGTAGGACATAGACCCTAATGCAGATACTTTCTCTAGTCCTTCTACATTTAATACTCCTGAATATTTTCCATTCGTTGTTCAAACTTAGATTTTGGTTTTTGGCATGTGATCATAGGAAAAGAGCAAAAGGGTAGCCTTACAAGAGAGGTATTTTTAATAAGGGAGAGATTGAGAACCATTGAAGCAGACAGTGTATTCTTAAAGCATTTGGCTATGACGCTGCAACGAGGAGGCGAAGGAACTAAACTCTTGACTGAAATAGCTCAACATCTCCGGAAGCTTAGAGACACAACCAAATCTTCAACAGGGGATTCAAAAGCATGACTTCTTATCCTGCAGGTGAGTTCGAAGTAGTACTTGCCATATCCCAAGCCACCGACACCATTGACTAAAACAACTAACTTTGCAACGGGCCTGTAGGTCCCGGGGGGTGACAATGCTTCTCTCGTATATTCAGAATTTTACTTTATTTCCCTTGTTGAGGGTTATTTGAAAACCTTTAGGAGGTAATAAACTAGGTGAAGGAGTGCATGATGAAGAAAATTTCCTTGAAAATGCAATGAATTCTGACCTTTCCCCCACTCTTTTGGTTGCAGGTTTTTTGTTCTTTTTTTTGTTTTCCACTCTTTTCTCCACAAGTTAGGATACAGAAACCTGTATATGTATCGACAGAGCATTGGAATCGCATGCCACGCCCATAGAGCTCGTTGGATGTGAAAGCTGTGCGGTCTTGCTTGGATGCTTTATGAGCTCTTGGTTCTGTAATATGTTGACTGCATTTGTAAAAGTTCTTGAAAAGGCATTCTTTATCGTTGACAGTGTACAAGTACTTACATAATCAGCAACACTGGAGGATAGTATAGATCATGGAGAGTTAATTCATGCTTTTCGTGTTTGTTTGAGGACATATGCAATTGGTTTTCTGTTAAGATAAAAAAGTATAAATAATAAAAAAAACATAAACCTTGGACTTTTTATTGCAAGGAAATTTTCTTCTGCAAACCAATATTTTTTTAAAAATAAAATTAAATGTAGTTGGAGAGTAGGAAATAAAAAATGGCTCATAGGTGTTATTCAACTCCTAAGCATTATATTTATCAATATGTGATGTCAATATGACAATTCAAACACTGAGGAGTTTTTTTTAACATATGTGCTTGGTCTTAGGGGGTATTATGTAAACACAGCACCTAACCATTTGATTACATAAAAAATTGGGAAATTATTAATAAATACCTCTGTAAATAACTAAGACACTTCAAATTTTCAGAAATGTTAAGACAAGTAGATGTAATGGTAAACTAGCTTTAAAAACAAAAACAAAAAAACTTTTATTTATTCGATTTCATGCACTAGATGCGACTTACTAAAGAAAACCGGTGCACGAAGCTCCCGTTATGCGCAGGGGTTGGAAGGGGTCGGGCCACTTCGATGCGACTTGTTAAACACTAAATTTCTATAAAATCAAGATTAAAATGTTATGGTCTTCGGTCGAATAAAAAAATGGATCTTTCATCGTTAGAGAGAAGCCAAACAAATTTTTAAAAGGTGACTCTCATCTTACAAGTATGTCTTTCTTAATATATAAGTCAACTAACAAAACCACTCCCTCCCTACTCTTGTCAACACTCAAAAGCCAACCAATCTCTTACAAAATATTTTATTTTGTATGAATCTTCAAATATCTTCCAATATAAACCAAATAATCACAACTCAGTCATTTATATCAGCTTCTTAATGGCTTCTTTATTTGGTAAATATACATCAGGGAATGCCATATTCTTAACACTTTTGCTGCTCGCACCATTTCCTTCTCACTCAGCAGATCCTGATCCTCTACAAGATTTCTGTATCGCCGATTTAGCAGGCAACATAGCATTGAATGGTTTCCCCTGTAAACCAGCATCAAACGTTACGTCAGAAGATTTTTTCTTTGACGGGCTTATCAAAGAAGGGGACACAAACAACACCTTCGGGAGCCTTCCCACACAGGGCAACGTTTTGGCATTCCCAGGACTGAATACCCTGGGAATTTCCATGAATCGGGTCGATTTTGCTCCTGGAGGCCTTAATCCTCCTCATTCACATCCTCGGGCCACAGAATCAGGCGTAGTGATCGAGGGAAAGCTTCTTGTGGGATTTATAACAACTGGAAATGTTTTCCACTCGAAGACCTTGGGCCCTGGACAGATGTTTGTGATTCCAAGGGGCCTGGTGCATTTCCAGATCAATGTTGGACAGGAAAAGGCCCTGATTATCACTGCTTTCAACAGCCACTTGCCTGGCTCGGTTATCCTTCCGTTTAATCTATTTGCTGTGACGCCTGATGTTCCTGATTATGTTTTGAGTAAAGCTTTCCAGGTTGGAAATGAAGTTATTAATGAGATCAGGTCCAAGTTTGGTGGTTAACTTATTGTTTTGCTTTACTTTCTTGAATTAAAATTGTGGGTTTGTTTAGCCACTGTTTTGGCAAAAAAACAGTCTTTTATGTGTGTTTTGTAATCTGATGAATGTCAAAAGAAAGGAATGATGCTTTTACTGTGAAAATGACTTGTTCTAATTCAAATTTTCCCATTAAAATTCATATTGAAGGAAGATTTACATCTTTGGCTTAAGAATTATTTTTGAAACATTCATTATATGATAATCTCGAGCCCATAATCTTATTTTTTACGCAGGTTTTTCTTCAAATATCACAATCAACAACAAAACTCGTCTTCAATGCATTTATTTCAAAATTTATTCTAAATTTTCACATATTTAAAATAAAGGAATTGTGTCAACCCAATTTATAGCTCAATTTTATGACCTTTGTTCAATTTTTAATATAACCAAGTACAATACAAAGACGAAGACTTTTTATGAGTGGCATGCTTAAAAGTCAAAAAAAAAAAAAAAAATTGGTTGGTAAAATTAATGACAATTGACAATATTTTATGTGACAAACAAGATGGTATTGTTTAAGTACTTTATTAGATAATAATTAAAACAATCCCAGGAATTCATACTGATAAAGATAATATTTAATAGCCGAATTCTGTTATGAAATACGTTTTAACACAATTAATACATGTGTTAATAAATGCATATACTAATGCATGAGTTGTGAAACATAGTTTATATCCTCATATTTGTTATAAAACGTATATTGGATCTCCATTTACCTTCCACATTTCACCCTCATGTAACTCATAATCTTAAGCAAATAAATAGAGGTTTAAAGTGAAACGAAAAAAATATATATGACAAACTTTCTAAATTTCTTTCTCTAAATTTATTCTCTATATAATACAATACTATTATTTTATAACACGTTATCAGCACGAATCTCTAGCCAACTTTGTGTAAGTGTGGTTAGTTTTATTTGTTTTCTTGATTTTAATTACATTATGACTAATCTTGCAAAACTCGAGTTTGTTGCTCTTGATATCACTGGAAAGAATTATCTATCACGAGTACTAGATAATGAAATTCATCTAGAGGCAAATGATATTGGAGAAATCACCAAATAAGAAAGTATAGCCACAATTCAAGAAAGACTAAATCAATTATCTTCCTCTGTCACCACCTTGATGAATGGTTAAAAACATAATATTTGAATGTAAAGATCCATTTGCCTTGTGGACTAGTTTGAAGGAAATATATGAACATCATAAAACGGTTATTCTTCCAAAAGCTCGTTATGAGTGGATGCACTTACACTTGCAAGATTTTAAAAAATGAGTATAATTCAGCAATTTTTCGAATCAGTTCAAAGTTGAAATTATGTGAGGAAAATGTAATTAATGAGGATACATTCCCCACTTTTCACGCATCGAATATACTCCTGCAGCTGCAATATCGTGAAAAGGGTTTCAAAATATTCTGAATTGATTTCTTGTCTTCTTGTTGGTGAACAAAATAATGAGCTTTTATTGAAAAACCACGAGGCTCGTCCAGCTGGTGCTGCTCCATTTCCTGAAGCAAATGCGGCAGCTATGTGATATAATAATGAACAAAATCGAGGCCGAGGTCGTGGTAGAAACCGTTACAATAATAACCGTGGTAGCCATATCAAAAGTATTAAGCACCACCAAAAGTGGGAAATTAACAATAACCGTTACAATAATAATCGTGGTGGCCATATCAAAAACATTGCACACCACCAGAAGTGGGAGCGTGATGATGAGAAAGATGTAAGCCAAAATAAAAAGGGAGAATAATAAGTACTATCGTTGTGGCATGAAAGGCCACTGAACTCGTACTTGTAGTACGCCAAATGATAGAGACAAATTTCAATAGCAAGTATGTTGGCCATAATTTTGTTGACAATGACTTTAATGATTTTACTTCTTTTGATGTTGCTGATTTCTTTGTCAACCACCCTGAAGGTGATACTAATCATGGAAATGCCTAAGAATTTTCATTTGATGTTGCATATAAATATTTATAATAAATGTTTATTATCAATATATCTTTTATTATACAAATATTTTATTTATCATAAAAATAAGAAGAAAAAAAATCTCATTTTGAATTATTATTTTTTGAAGAAAATGGATGTTCCAATGACTATTGACAAAGAATTATGTTTGGCAGACAGTGCAACAACACACTCCATACTTAAGGATAGAAGTATTTTTCATATCTAATAATGAAAGAAGCTCATGTTAGTACCATATATGGTAATGCAAAATTAATTGAAGGCTCCGAAAGAGCAGCTATAATTTTGCGTGGAGGAACAAAATTTTGCATTGATAACATATTGAGACTAGAAGTGAAGATAATAATGAATACATGTATATTACAAGTATTAGTTTTGGAAAAAAAGTTGTGTTGGAAAAACTACATTCTTATGCATCTGGATTTTATTACACATATATAACTATAATTGAAATATATACAATAGTAAACCAGAAGTTTACGGATCATAATGATTTTATCATTTGGCATGATCGGTTTGGTCATCCCAGTTCTATAATGATGAGAAGAATATTAGAGCATTCACATGGTCATTCTTTGAAGAGCCAGAAGATTCTTCAATCCAATGAATTTTCATGTACAGCTTGTTCTCAAGGCAAGTTAATCATAAGGCCATCACCGATAAAAATTAAAATGGAATCTCTTGTATTTTTAGAATGCATATATGGGATATTTGTGGGCCTATTCACCCACTTGTGGACCATTTCGATATTTTATGATTTTAATTGATGAGTCAACGAGATGGTCACGTGTATGCCTATTATCAACTCACAACTTGACACTTGCAAAATTACTTGCGGAATTAAGGTTACGAGCACATTTTCCAGATTATACTATCAAGAAAATTCGTCTTGATAATGCCGGTGAATTTACATCACAATCTTTTAATGATTATTGTACATCTGTTGGAATAATTGTTGAACATACACAAAACGGTCTTGCCGAGTCGTTATTAAGCGTCTTAAATTGAATGCACAAATCGTTTCTCATGAGAGCTAAACTCCCAATATCTGTGTGGGGACATGCTATTTTACATTCAACTGCATTAATTCGCATAAGGCCAATGAATTACCATAAATATTCTCCCAAACAATTGGTTTTTGGTCAGGAACCAAACATTTCCCATCTTAGAATTTTTGGATGTGCAGTTTTTGTTCCAACTGCTCCACCATAACGCACAAAGATGGGATCTCAAAGGAGATTGGGCATATATGTTGGGTGTGAATCACCTTCTATAATAAAATATCTTGAGCCAAAAACTATAGATTTATTTACGGCTCATTTTGCTGATTGTCATTTTGATGAATCATTTGTACCAACATTAGGGGAAGAAAATAAACAGTCGGTTGATAAAATTATGTGGAATGAATTGTCATTATCTCATTTTGATCCTCGCACAAGATAATGTGAACTGGAAGTTCAAAAGATAATTCATTTGCAACAGTTAGCGAATCAATTGCCAGATGCTTTTTCTGACCTAAAGCGTGTGACCAAGTCACATGTACCGGCTGTTAATGCTCCGATTCGAAATAATGTCTCTAAAGGACTTTCTACCATTATTAATAAAGTAAAGACGCCTATGAAACTTGGTAGAATAGTCGGTTCTAAGGATAAAAATCCTTGAAAATGAGAAGAAGCTAATAATGAAGATAGTAAAATCGAGGCAATTGAAAATCCAGAAGAATTCTCAAAATCAAAAACTCTTGAAGAGTTTCGAGACATGACATGTAATAAACTTCCAAAAGAAGTTCAGGTACATGAAAATTTTAATAATAATTAGATATCAATAAATTATTTCATGACTGGGAAAATATGGAACCGATATACAACTAATGTTGATGATAAATTTGCATATACTACATCATTACTATTATGAATGAGAACGAGGATCATGAACCAAAGTCCGTGGATGAATGCAGATTTATAAATGATTGGTAAAGATGGAAAGATGGTAAAGATGGAAAGATGCAATTCAAACAGAGTTGGATTTGATGGCAAAAAGTAAATTTTTTGGACCAGTAATACGCACACCTGAAGATGTGCAACCAGTTGGTTATAAATGGGTCTTTGTACGAAAATGAAATGAAACAAATGAAATTGTGTGGTATAAGGCACGACTTGTTGCACAAGGTTTTTCTCAAAGACCTGGTATTGATTATGAGGAGATATATTCTCATGTGGTGGATGCAACAACTTTCCGTTATTTGCTTAATCTGGCAGCAAATGTGTGATATCCAAAAAATAATTAAATTAATCTCGTAGTGATTAATCCTTAATTGATTTTAATTGTTATAATTATGAGATAATTACGGTGTTGAGACTCCCGAGGATGTTAATCCGGTATCGGGGTTGTTGGATCCAAGGTTGAGATGTTATTCTCATTGAAGGGTTAAACCTCAGAATTGTATTGGTAGTGGGAATTGGAGTGTGGGGAACTTTGGACTAAGATTTGTTGTGTAATTGTAGGAGTGTGAGATTTATTGAACACTATGGTTATTAAAGAGTTTTGGTGCTAGTATTTGAAACTCGGGTTTTTGGAGCCTTGGTACTATATATACCATGTGGACTTGGTGTTCAGTCATTTTTCTCCCAGCTAACTCTCTCTCATCTCTCTCTTTCACCTCTCTCTTCCCCCGTTTTACCCCTTGATGAAGAAATCGACAGAAGGCTCGATTCTTGTGGGATTTTCGAGCGATTAATTGGGTAATCTTCTTTCCCTCGCTTTTATCTTCGATTTGATAATAGTTTTATAGAGTTTGATTATGGTTTGATTTGGGTTTGAGTTTTGGGGGAATTTGAAGAAGTTGATAAAGTGATGTATGTAATGTTTTTATGTGTTTTAGTGGAGTTTTTGAAGTATTGTGGGTGATGGGGGTGTTGCTTTTGAGTTTGCGTTCGAAAATCGCCATTAAAATGAAGTTTTGGCAAAAATCGTGGCTAGCGATCGACCGCTAGGGTGCAGCGATCAATCGCCCGAAAAAAAAAAATCAATTTTGGTGATGACGAACAATTACAGAGATCGATCGTTGTATTTGTAGTGGTCGATCGCCCGTTAAAAAAATGCTCAGCTATCGATTGCTAGTATTGGAGCGATCGATCGCCAAGAGAGAAAATTTGGCAAAAAATGTTTCTCCCGTCAGAGATCGATCGCTATAATGATAGAGATCGATCTTTGTCCTAAAAATTGTGAAAATTTATTATTTTTGGGCATTTTAAGTTGTGAGCTTGTATAGTATATTTGGACGATGATTATGACTTTTGGTGAAGTTTTATTGACAATGGGATAAGGTCAAGTATTGAACCTTAGTAAGACATGTATTGCATGCTTGAGTTAAATGATAACTCAAGTTAATAAATAATCAATGTGATTATTTGAATAGTATTCGGAGTTCGATATATTGTGAATAAGTATGATAGGAAGCATGTTTCTATGCGATTATGATGTTACTGTAGGGGTTATTACTATGCTATTAATATTGATTTGATATTCGGTATAGATATCGTACGAACCTCCGGATTATGAGAATGTCTAAATCATGTCGTCGATCATAAAACGCATGAGTATAGGTAAATGCATTATTGTTGCATTTAAAGAATGATATATTCTTGTTTTATTTGATTTAGTACGTAAAGACGAGTACTGAAAATATAAGTGTTGATTGAGAAAAATATTTTGATAGAGTTGAGTTCACCAATGAAAAGTGCGATGTTTATAGTGATGCCGCTATTGAGCGTGCGATGGTTATAGTGATGCCGATATTGAGTGTGCGATGATTATGGTGATGTCGGTATTGAGCGAGCGAGGTGATATCATGAGATTTAAAGTGTAATTTGCTAATTGAAATGCATGTGGTTTCAATAAATCATTGTTATAATGATTTAGCTTATTGTAGATTATAGATTATCGTCGATTATGGGATTGACGATTGTGATTATCGATTATGGATTGATTACGTGGTATTGTGAGAAAATGAATAGTGCAGGAGATTTATTATGAGCATTGTGTAAGGTAGTATTCATTTGAATTACATTATTGTATTCTGTAAATTATTAATTGTGTATGTGTTGATACTGTGATAATGTTATTGGTATGCTTACCCCGTGTGGGGGCTGTTTCTGTTGGAACAGGTAAAGTAGGTATGACATTGGCTCGGGAAATGAGTTCGAGCCGTTGAACAAGGATACTCCTGGGAGCGAGGTACCAGTATTGGTATAAGGTAATGTGTCTTATACAAGTGGATACACATTTATTGGCAATGCTCGTTTGTGAGCCTGTGATATGTGTATATGGATTGTATAAGTATTTTAATGCTTCTCTTTTCATTTGAATGCCGCATGCAATTTAATTAAGGTAAATTGCATAATGAATTGAGAACATGTTAGTGCGTTGTGAAGTGTATACATATGCTAGTTTAGTTGTGTTGGGAATCGGATGTTAAGAGGATTTCGTGCCAGTACTATTGAAGCATGTAATGTGAATTCCCTAATGATATGAATGTATGCACTAATATAAAGGATAACTGAACTAATGACGGAGTTAGGAACTGGGGTCCTTACAAAATGAACAACTTCAAATGCGTCTTATGGATATTATTACTGCCTATTTATATGGCTCACTTGATAATGACATTTAGTTTAAACTTACCTAAGGGACATGACCACGGTTCTAGAGAACTTTACTCGATCAAATTGTATAAATCGCTATATGGCTTGAAACAAGCTGGACGCATGTGGTATAATTGCCTTGGTGAATACTTGATTAAACAAGGCTATATGAATGATCATATTTGTCCATGCGTTTTTATTAAGAGGTCTGGAACTGAATTTGCAATCATTGCAATATATGTTGATGATTTAAATATTACTGGGACTCCTCAAGAGCTCAAGAAAGCTACGGATTATTTGAAGCAAGAATTTGAAATGAAAGATCTTGGAAAGACAACATTTTGTCTTGGTTTGCAAATTGAGCACTTAGAAAATGACATCTTGTTACATCAGTCTGCTTATATAACTAAAATGCTTAAACGATTCTATATGGATAAATCACATCTACTGAGCACACCTATGGTTGTAAGATCACTTGATGTGCACAATGATCCTTTTCGACCTCATGAAAATAATGAAGAACTACTTGGCCCAGAAGTACCATATCTTAGTGCTATTATATTGGAGCATTAATGTATCTTGCTAGTCACACACGTCCTGATATATCATTTGCTGTGAATCTGTTATCAAGATATAGTTCTTCACCTAAATGAAGACATTGGAATGGTGTTAAACATATATTCCGTTATCTTCAAGGATATTGGCCTTTATTATCTTAAGGCATCCAAATCTGATCTCATAGGTTTTGCGGATGCTTGATATTTATCTGATTCTCATAATGTTCGATCATAAACGAGTTATGTGTTCACATGTGGTGGTACAAGTATTTCTTGGTGTTCTATGAAACAAATCATATCTGCCACTTCTTCTAATCATGATGAATTATTGGCGATCCATGAAGCAAGTCGGGAATGTGTTTGGTTAAGATCTGTAATCCATCATAGTCGATGAACATGTGGTTTGCATTTGGACAAAAAACATTTATACAACTTTGTTCGAAGATAATGCTGCATGCATCGCTCAATTGAAGGAATGATACATCAAAGGCGATAGAACAGAACACATTTAATCAAACTTCTTTTTCACTCATGATCTTCGAAAGAATGGTGAGATCAATGTTCAACAAATTCGTTCAAATGACAATCTGACAGATTTATTCACAAAGTCTCTACCGACTTCAACATTTGAAAAGTTGGTTCACAAGATTGGAATGCGACGGCTAAAACACGTCAAATGATGAGCTCAAGAAGTGAAATTATTTCACACTGTACTATTTTTTCCTTAACTATTTTTTTTTCTCAATGGCTTTTTCATGGTAAGGTTTAACGAGGTAATGTATGGACATCAAATGGGGAGTGTTATGAAATACGTTTTAACACAATTAATTCATGTTTTAATTAATGCATGAGTTGTGAAACGTAGTTTATATCCTCATATTTGTAATAAAAAGTATGTACCTCATAATCTTAAGCCTATAAATAAAGGCTTAAAGTGAAATGAAAAATATATATATGAAAAGCTCTCTAAATTTCTATCTCTAAATTGTCATCTATATAATACAATACTATTATTTTATAGTAAATTCCAAACTTTTATTATGAGGCACCGTGATTGTTAAAGTACGAAGTTCTACAGTTGCGATTTGACAAAATATATTGAAGGGTCGAAACTAGCAGCGTGAGAGAGGTAAAAGTGTAAATTTTTTTTATCAAGAAGGGCAAAATATAGAATTTTTAAATTTTTGGGGTAATATATATATATATATATATATATATATATATATATATATATGGTTGATCGGGTTAGTTTAGGGGTGTTCATTCGGTTCAAACCGAACCGAACCGAACCGAACCGAAATTTCGGTTCGGAAATCGAACCGAAATTGTTCGGTTCGGTTTCGGTTTTAAAAGAACTTCTTCGGTTTGGTTTCGGTTCGGTTCGGTTCGAACCTTAGTTTTTTTCGTTTTTTTTTTCGATTTTTTCAATTTTTTTTTAAAATTGTATGATTAATTGATAAAAATCAACTTAAATACAAACACTAATACATCATTCATTGGATTCAAATGAATTCTGAACCTTTGACATTTTAATTTAAACTTCTAATATTATTTTGAAGCTATTTAATACAAAAAATCGAGTTTAAATGAGGCAACAAAATAAATTATATTATACTTGAAACACGTTGTTAATTTACGAGTTCTTATTAATACAATCAGGAGCGAAACCATTAAAAAAATATATAAACCATAAAATAAATTCAAATTTTTTTTTTTTTTTAAATTTCGGTTTTCGTTTCGGTTCGGTTAACCGGACCATGTAACCGAAATGAACTTTTTTAAAAAAAAAATCGAAAACCGAACCGAAATTTTTCGGCTCGGTTTGAACCGAACTTCTTCGGTTCGGCCCGGTTCGGTCGGTTAACCGAACCGATGAACATCCCTAGGTTAATTAGGGCGCTAGAGGATTACGATGATTTGGAGTGTTGGGTTAATCAATAAAATTTCAGAAAACTAACAATAAAATTTTTATTTTTTAAAAAAATTGTATGGAGCTCATAGTATGGCTCCGTCTGCTTGCATCCATCAATATTTTTCACTTTGAGAAATACGAAAAGGAAATATTTGGTAAAAAATTAAAAATCCTAATATAAAAGGCTACTGATACATTTGTTATAGTAAAATAAACCCCCAGTTAGTAATTTACAATAACAATTAAGTTTTTATCACTAAGTGAGATAAGCTATACGAATACTCATGCCAAGAAAGATAAAAAGGGATAAATCTGATTAGATACCTCTATCATTATCACTTCTCTCGTGTTTGTTTATATTATGGATTCTATAAATAATACGAAAGCATAATTTCACAGATTCTGTAAATTATGGACTCCCTAAACTATGGATTCCAACTATTATTTACAGTACATACACTATTAAAGAAAAAAAATCAAACATTTACTCACAACTATGTATCTTAATCTAATATTGATTTAGTCAATTTTGTTTACTCAATTAGAGGTTTGAATCCACCCTTTGAAATATGCATGACAAGGAAAAATTTTAAAAAGGGAAGAGTAAAAACCTGAAATTATCAAAAACCAGCAATATGAAAGGAAGAAAACCAAATCACCATGTCCTCAGTGAAGTATTCATGTCTGGTGTTCCTCTCCTTCTCATCATCCGAAGCGTAATCTTGCATCGAAAACCTGCAAATCGGGCATGTCTTCCCGCAAGAAAAACCGAACCATCTGTCGATACAAACCCTGTGAAACTCATGCAAGCATGGCAATATCCACACATCGTCTCCATTCAAACTCGACAAGCAAACCGAGCATTCTTTATCTTCCATGGCTTTGGTGCCTTTGTGATCTCTTTTCTGTGGGAAGAAACTGGTGACCATAGACCATTTCATGTCCATTATATTGCAAAGGGTTGTGATTATTGATTCATTCAATAATATTTGTTACAGATTTGATTTGCATTGGATTAGTCACAACTGAGAGATGAAGATGTAGTGCTGTATAGCTAGTAATGGGTCACTTTTGATGTTTTGCTTGGTTTCAACGTGGAAGGGTGGTTGAAGAAAATTGAATCAAAGATTAATGTGATTAATAAAAATTGGTTGCACCAATAAAAGATTCATGCCTTATTCCAATTTTAATTTAAGTTTTGATCTTTTATTGTATGCAGTACCCTCATTGTTATATAACCAAAAATATATATGAAAAATTACAATTTTTTTCTCATAAAGAAAATTTTTATTACAATTTTTGACATCCAGTTTCAACAAAAATTGATAGACCCTTTGTAGAATAGCTGTATTGCAATATCACCGCTCCGTTTATATAGGTATAAGAAAAATTACATCTGTCATCCCTATGATTTGATATAAAAATACATAGCATTTGTTAAAATATAATGGTGAAATTCATTATTGTTCAAACTAGAGGAGATCTACGTGCAATTCACCCAATATATATAGTTTTTGACTTTACACTAATATAAATATTTTTCATATATTCAGAATTGATCATGACATTGACTTGGACTCTACGGGAAGGTCAAATTATTTCAAATAAATTCTGTTTTCCCAATCTAACGTTAGATGCAGGGGTTCAATCGATTGATGTTGCATCTTTAAAACGATATTTCCTCGTAAAGAGACACAATGGGCTAAGATAATATTATTTTCAGACATTAAATTAGAATGTATCAAACTTTTTTCCCTGCATTAAGATCGTCTGCAATGACCCCTATGATATCACACAAAAGACTCAGCTTCAAATCATCTCCAGCGACAGGTGATTTATACGGGCTCTTGAACACACTCTCACAATATTGAGCCTCACCAGCAGCTTTGTAGGCATCCGCACGAAGAGCCAGATACTGCCGGCGGTCCAAATCATCCGATGCTGTTGCCAAAGTAGTTATAACATTGATATAGGCGTTTTCGCACAGGCCCAGAAAGCCTTTTAGGTTAGGATCAGTTGCTGCAAGCATGGCGTTGTGAATCTTCAACTGAGTATGTGTCGCAAGAACTTGTGTGGTGCCAATGGCGATTCGTCCTAGCAATGGGTAATCGGCAAATCTTGTGCGTGAATTTGAACCAAAATCATACAAGCAAAACTTTTCATCTTTGCATCGAAGGCATACTTCTTGGAGAGGTAGACCATTGGTTGTGGCAAAGAGCAATCCTTTGGTAACAAGAACTACTTGAAGGATGAAGATTATTCGGGACAGAGAAAATGCCATTTTCTTGATTTATGATTGTGTGATTGTGATTGATTTATGCATATACATACAGCATTTTGGAATGTGTAATAGCCCTAAAATTGGTAAGTAATAAAATGAAATCTGGCAATGAGATATTTTAATAACAAGCAAGATAGTTAGAATCTATCAAATCTTAGCTTTCATTGCACCTCCCATCCAATTTTATTTTATTCGATTAGATTGATATTTAGGCTATCCTATCAATTCTCTCCATAGCGGAAAAGATTCTAACAAATCAAAATCCTTTCAAGAGATATATTCATTCTTTTTATCCCATTAATTATTATAAATTTTTTTGGCAAAAATTGGATATTTTAGGAGTGAAATCGATATAGCACAGAGTTGCTTCCGAAAACCATAATTACATTTACGTCCACAGAGCATTGGAAGGTATAACCATTTTAAAATCTCATCAAACGTAGACACAAACATCTTTACACCTCAAAGAGCAACATAAAAATAATGATCCAGCCACGAGAAAAGGGAACTTTCGTCGACTATATTAATCATACACATACAACCATCTAAACATTGGTATCAATCTGTTTCAGATAGTTTCTATCAACTGAAAAAGTAACAGTATACAGCTTAGCATTATTTCTTTCACTTAACAGAGCCAACTTACAAGAAATAGTCTGTGCAACACAAATACATGTCTAATTCCAGGGACTCGGAAGCCTGTCATCTCTGCAAACCGAAGTGCCACCCGATGCTACAGGTGAAGGAGAGGATGCTATGTAACTTGTTCCCGTGACAGAGACCGAAGAATGTACTTGGCCAGCAGTCGCGAATCGTGAAGGACTAGGACTACCAGCAACCACCAGCGAGGTTCTATGAGTTACAGGTACCTGCTATTGGAGAAAGCAGATTAATCCACTCCATGCCTAAATGAGAACGAGATGACAGATCTTCATATTGTTCATTTCAAACGCCAAAACTACAATTTATCTTTTGCACTGTGGGCTAATTTTTCAAAAGAAGCATTATTATATGGGCATGTGTGGATAAGGGGGAAAGAAAAGTCTCTAGAACTAGTGAAACAATTACCATGCGTGGAGGCTTCCGCTGTTGATAGTCAGACGAAGATGAAGTGCTACTCATGTGTGGTACATGTCGAGGATGGATATTATGGTTCAATACATCATCAGCTTCTCCTCCATCCATAACACCGCAAGGAATTCCATCTGAGCCCTTTGACCCGGTGTCAGTTGAGGTATCCACTTGTAGTGGAAGAGATGGACGACCAGATGTTCCTTGCATACTATTCTGTCTCTTTAACTGTTCTTCTGCACTCAGAAGCTGTCACCACAATCCACTGCATGAGTATGACTATTCCAAGTGAAAAAATAGAAGCAATTTGCTTAAAGTAAATGCCAAGCGGCATCTAGAATATATACTCCTTCACAACACCCAGAAAATGTGGGTTACCTGTTTCAGCACTTGTACTAAACTATGTTTTCTTTCATTCAAAATTTCCAATTTCTCCTCAATCTCCTTTCGTCTTTTCTCTTTATCATTTATAGCATCTTCTGTTTTACTTCTCTACAAAGAAGAAAATAATGAACATATTTAGTGCAAGATTGAGAAGTAAAATAAAGGGGTGTAACCAGTAATTTACTATTACAAAGATCAGAGTTCGCTGCACTCAAGATTTATGTAACACCAAGACTGTCAAATTTAAGGTCCAAAGGCACACCTCCAACAGCATGGATGATTTGAAACACAAATACTTGCCTGCCTGATATTCAACAACTACTTGCGCAACAGACTTAACAATGAGGTGGTATTTCATCGATAAATATATTTCAATTTCCCATGCAAACACCCAGTCCCTGCCCTTAACAACACACCCAAAAGAAAAAAGAGAAAAAAGTAGTGGAAAATAGAAGCTTTTAAAAAATGAAAATTTGTCCTTGGAGTTAAACGTCAATTCCAAAATACTTGAGCAATGCAAAAAAGGGAGCATTTGGCTTCACGTTTAAAAGATGTTAATATCATCATACATGTCTTCATCCTCAAATCAATATTCAAATAAGGTCAGGCCTTTAGAAATCAAATATAAGAATGTAGCCTTTACATGAAACCATACACTATGCATGCCCCAGAATGCACATCTAAGGACTTGTGACAATGGAAGTGGAATGCCTAATCTAAAACTTAAAGAAGAAATAAGAGCTTATAATAATATGCACACAACTTCTGTGATTTTCCCTGCATGCATTATAATTCATCTTCTGCAAAAATGATGTACATCCTAAAAAGAATGGTTAAAGCTTATATTTAAAATTTGGTTAGATATAAATTAATCTCAATTTGATTCTACAGGCATCCATCCAAATTAATGTCCCATATCACTTTCCTATCACCTGTTGAGAAGCATATAATTTCTAGCCCTGATGCTCAAACATCATATTTACACCAAGTATTCCAAAACTTTCTTTGCCAACAAGAATTTCACGTCAATCACAAGAGCTGTAAATCCAATATCCGATCACAATACAGATTTTCAACCAAGAAATTTATCATATATTTGTCACAGAAACATCTCCACCAACAACACATGCCTTTAAACTTACAATAATGATTAATGTGACATCCACCAAACATCCTACATTCGTAACTCCATGACAGACTCCGAAGACTGACATATCCACATCATTTAAAAATCAACAAAAGATAACTACATAAAAAAGAAAATCTCAAAACCAAAATCAGAACTTCAGCACCTCGACCTCCGTATTATTAAGAACCTCAGTTTTCTCCTCATTCTTTGCAATCTCCTCATTCTTCTCCTCCTCCGGTATCGTATCACTCTTCTCCATTAATTTCATCAATGCATCATCATTCACCTCCACATCTTTTGCCCCTCCTACATCCTTCGAATTCTCCCGCGGTGGCAATTCAGCTCCAGTATTCGGATTATCACTATTGTTATACCCGCCATCACGAAAATTATCCAAATCAGTACCATTAGGTATTGGATCTGGCCTAGTATTGTCAGGGTTCAAATTAGAGACAGGGTTAGGGACTGAAGCCGGGGAAATGTTGGACGAGGAGGATCGGAGACATGCGAGGGCTCTGGAGCGGCGGCGGAGGAGGATTTTGAAGTCTTTAAGAGAGATTTTGGGGGTCGGCCGAGGCCATCGACGGGGTACGTCGGGCACTTTGTGCAGATTCCCTTTGTACAGCGATATTGCCACCATTTCCTTACGTCTCCCTTACTGTTTCCTTTTGCGCGGGTTAGGATATTCGATTAAAATATGTTAATTGGAATTATATTTCATAATAATCGAATATATTTTATCCTTGTTCAAAAAAAAAAAATATAATTTATCAAATATTATAATTTATATTATAATAATGCAAATAGTTATTTTAGATATATTTTTATACATATAAATAGTTTTAATTAAATATTGTTCATAGTTTTAAAAAAGTTAATTAAGACATTTCCCGAATAAAAAAAAAAACTGCAAACTCGATGAACGTATCTCCTGTTGTTATGCACGAGATTGGGAACGATCGAGTCACTTTAAATCTAATATATGATATCTTTTTCTTGCACTGCATAGAGTTTGTTACGGTTAATTTCCTGAATAAACAAGACAATAAATAAAGCTAGTTCTAGCATATAAATTTTTTATCGTGCTATTTAATGCCATCACCATTTATTTTTAACAAATTATTACATTAACATCAAAACCAAATGTCATATATTAAAAACTATGAATAATATTTCCCAAATTTAATTCACTGAATAATCTTCCCATATCAAATAAATATTTATCTCATAAATTAAATGGTTCTTCGTCAAAGTATCCAGGGAACTGCGAAAACATCTCATCTTGATGTTCGATCATGGCTTCCACAAACGAACCATTCGAAGACGATGACGATGCTTCGAACCCATTATTGATCAATGCCACCCCATTTGCTCCAAAATCCATAACTGTATCACATTTTTGTTCAAGGATTCCCATATTTTCTTGGTCACCCTCCACATTTGAGGTCAAGAACGCATCATCGAGAAGAAAATCACTCCAACTGAAGCCTGATAATTCGTGATCCAACGGCGATGATATATCCGATGATGGCACACATCGATTCGTCGTCAACGTTCGCGCCATGTTACAGTTATTTGTTGTGACCATATTTATGGGATGAAGTTGGGAGCAAAAATCAAAAGTACTCGGTTGATCATGTCTCTGAGGTTGTTCTTGTTTCAAGATGAATGGATTCTTCACCGAGTCGAGGGAGAGGTGGGCGATTGGTGCGCGGTCTTTAGGGAAAACACCGATATTTCCATAATCTGCAAGGATTTGGGAGAAGGGTTTGTGTGTAACAGGATCGATTCCCATTGCAGATAGCTTCTTTCTTAGTTTGGTGTTCCATAGGGTTTTCACGTCGGTTTCAGTTCGTCCCGGAAGTTGTTGTGCTATTATAGGCCACCTGCGGATAATGGAAATGTATGATATAGTTCACTTTAGGTGTTGTATGCTGCAAATGGTTTAATGTTGTGATATATGTAAAATCTTATACTACGTATAAATTATATAGACTTATCTCTTAGATTAAATAGATTATGAAATATTTACAAAAGATTGTGAATGAAGTGACAGAGTAAAACTTATGGATGTAAATAAAGATATTATTAAACAATAACTAACAAGTATGCTAATGAGGAATCATTATGAAAAATAATATATTATTTTCATACGAAAACAGTGTAAATTTTTACCCCTTTTAATATAAATTAAACTTATTAAATAACTTTTATTTTTTAATGCTCAACCATCTCAGTTTGACATTCCTAGCAATGCCCCTGGTTGAAGTCAATTTTATCGAAATAGTTATATCATGATTAGGGGTGTAAACGAACCGAATCGAGCCGAACTTTAGCAAAATTTTAGTATTTGAGTTCGAGTTCGAATTCGAATAAACATATGTAGGAAATGAATTGTTTTCGAGCTTTTAAAAACAATTCTTAATATATTAATATCTAATATATATAAATAAAATATTAAGGTAACAATTCTTAATATATTAATATCTAATATATATAAATAAAATATTAAGGTTCGCGAACAGTTCGTGAACTATCGAACAAAGAAATTTGGGTTCGAGTTCGGCTCGAAAACATATTCGAACATGTTCGAGTTCGGCTCGAATTCGATAACTTCGAATTCGAATCGAATATTTTTCGAGCCTGTTCGAAAAGTTCGCGAACCGGCTCGATTCGTTTACACCCCTAATCATGATCATCCAATAAGAAGGGTTTCCATTTTTTCTAATGAACAATTTGAAGATCTATCGATTCTAGCAACTGATGGCGGAGTTGATCATTCAGACCTTTCAATTCATAGATATAGATCTCGATTTAACTTCTGCATCAGACTCTTGTAAAAAGTAACATGTAGTAACCATTGGTTACAATTAAACATTTAAAATGGTTTATAAGATATTATATTGAACTCCTAAAATAACTTGAGTTAACCTTTTTAGTAAAGCGATGACAGATTCAAAATAGTTGATATGGAAACCTATTAGTCGCGTTTGCGCATGTCTAGGTCCGAGAGTAACATATAACACGGCTCACTAATGAAAGATTTAACCAAAACAATGACCCAACTTAAAAGAATTTGGGATGCAAGAAAAACAAACAAACATTTTTTTCTGGTCAAGACTCCGATTTTATCAAAATTTTGATGAAAAGAGTTCCAATGGATTATTGTGAAGTTTTATCATCCTTTTATCATGATTTTGATATATAACCTACTCAATTTTCTTAAATATATCCCACCATTATGTATTTATTGGTCTCTTCACATTTTACATGTGATCCCTTGCTTGGCATGTATGTTTTTGCATATGAGAAGCCCGCGAAACAAAAAAAAGTTGCAGAAATAAGATCATATAAATATAAAAAAATAAAAATTTGTTTGATCAAAGTTATATAAAATAAAAATTTGTTTGATCAAAGTTATATATCGAAGTAGCCCGAATTTCAAATACCTGCTACCTATGGCTGCATGTAGCTTGATGACCAACTCCTCCTCTTGAGGATTGAAATTGTTGTCCCTTGGATCAACTCCTTTCTCTTCTTTACTCCACCTTTGCCTGCTTATTTTCCCACTACTTCTTCTCAATCCTGACAAACATAGTTGATACGAATTTTGTACACATTAAACCATCTTCAAAATTATTTTAAAAACTGAAATAAAGTTTTAAAATCAATTTACTTTCATTTTGGATTAGCGATCCTCAAATTCGTAGCTCGATAAATGATTTTTTGGGGTCTTGAATTTGATTTTGATTTTTTTGAGATCAGTGTCGAACTCAGTTTTAAGTATATTTTTAAAATAAATACCTTATATAGAAGCTCCCGAGCATATCACAAGAATTCGATAATTTCAAATACAGATCATATTTTCGCGTCCTTAAATCGGTGCGAACTAAGTTCCATATCTATCTCATTTAATTGAAATGGTGCTGAATCAAGAATATGTACCTGATCTCTTGGAGAAACTTGTCCAGTTACCTGTTTCTTGCTTTGGGTCTGTTCTAACAAAGCTTTCATTCTCATCATCTTCATTATTCGAAAGACCCCTTTTCATGGGAAGCTGATTTTTTCCCATATTTTATTATCTATTGAGGATTAGATATTGGAATTTTAAGAATTATTTGAAGTTAGGGACCAAAAGAATGCAACAATAAGGTAATGGTGTGTGACTGTGAGGCGAGAAATGCATGAAATTATTGAGGTATATTTGCTAATTTGCATGAACAATTGCATCTTATATTCATTTTTCTGAATTTAAAAATAAATTAAAATAACTTAAGTTACATTGGTTGTCATGCAATAACTATTACAACATATAAAAAGAGTTATATTATATATTTTTATTAATAAACGTTTAATTTCTTTCTTTAGAAAACACTTTACCTGCTAAACAACCGTATTTTTTGTGTCTTGTTCGCTAGTATATATTGGTTTAAAAAGCATTATCATGAATGAGGTTCGAATTGGATGAGTTATTTGGTTATATAGATCAAAGCTTAGTTGATTAACAAGTAATGTCTCATATTGAATGATTTCAAAATAGAAAGGAAATGAGATTTGCGTTTTGATTTAATTTGACTCACAAGTTGATAAAGGGTGATGATAGTATACTTAGATTTAACTAAATAAATAGGAAAAATAATATTCTTGATAATGACTAGAAAAAAGATAATAGTTCAAAATTTAAGGTAAAATCGTCCTTTATTATGAGCTAGACTTTACATTATCCACAGAAACTGGATTATGAGGGTTATCATTTTTTTTGTTTTGAGCAGGAAACAAAATATTTATTAACTAAAGAGTCGTCAACATAACAGGTACAGACCAGTCGAAGAAAAACAACCGAAACACCCAGATAAACCCTATCTTATTGTATAGGGTTATCAATTTTGACAGAGTCTAATATTACACATTTCCTACAAGTTCTGTTCAGATATGGTTAGAACATTGCAACCACTGGACTAATTTCTTGAACTAACATTTATAAATCTGGATCGAGCCAAATAGTGCTTTTGAAAATTTTGCAAGTGTTGAGAAGTCTGTGTTATGGTTCAACAATTACCTCTGCTTTGTGATCGATCGAACACGTGACGCTTGTGTCAGTGTGTGTTTGAAAAGATTGATATGACGTCATTACCCTTAACTATAGTTATTGGTAAAGCTGTAAGCTCTCGATCCTACAATTGGTATCAGAGCCAAGGTCGCGTGTTCGATTTTCATGAGTTGCAGATAGTGCAATTATTGGGGGAGGGATTGTTGAAGTTCAACAATTGACACTGCTTTGTGATCGGTCGAACACGTGACACTTGTGCCAGTGTATGGTTGAAAAGATTAATGTTGCGTCATTAAGGGTATGCAATCGTTCGGTTCGGTTAATAACCGAACCGAACTTTGCTATAACCGATAAACCGAACTTCGGTTTCATATAACCGCACCGAACTTTTTTTCATAATAACTGATGTAACCGAAACCGATAAAAATATCGGTTATATCGGTTGATGACCGATATAACCGAACTTTTCTCTAAAAAAAAATTCAGCGAAGATCGAGTAGACAGCCTCACCTATTCTGCGCTTCATGTCCACCGATCCTTCATTACACTTTCAAGTTTCAATTATGAGTTAGGGTTGAATGGGTTATGGACTTATGTGAGTATAACTTTTGGAAGGCTAATCAGTAATCAAGCATTTCAATAAGGCTAATCCAAATTTTATAAACAGGCCCAGTAGCATGGATGGTGGCCCAAATCCAATTTTTTAATTTAAACAATCTTAATCGGTTTATTCGTTTGCTCACCCCTATGCGTCATTACCCTTAACTATAATTATTGATAAAGCGGTAAGCGTTCAATCCTGCGGGAAAATAGTTATATGCACGTGGTGTGGGTTTAACTTATAGATCAATTCAATATGATTAGTCTAAAATAAAATTATGATATGTTAGTTTCTTAATTTTTTTTATATATTTAAAACGTGATGTATTTTAATATTGAGTTGGTATATAAGTTAGACTTATATATCGAGAAGTAATGTGCCATTAATCGGATAAGAGCTTTCGTACAATGAACTAGTAAACCTAAATATCAATGTACCCTAATTAATGAGAGTGTTTCTAATGTCGGGGATTTGATTAATTCACCTCAAATTTGTCAGAATTAGAGATTTTGTAACAAATATAATGTCAACGAGCCATTTATTTTAGTGGCACCATCCCTCGAGGACGGGCCCCACCCATAAATATATATAATGTCTTGATAAAAATATTATATTTTTAACTTTGTTATTGAATTACTGTAGATGATAATTATGACGATTTTTTTTAAACATAATTATGACGATTTGGTGTTATCATTATGTGGAAGAAAACCATATATTTAGAAATGATTATTATATATTAAGTATGTAAATTATTATGCTAAAAAAAGTATGTAAATTATTTAATGCGATTATGATGTAACTTTTATGTAGAAAAAGCTACAAAAAAATATTTTTAAAATCAATTAAGAAATAATGGTAGTCTTTTTTTTTTTTTAAGAATACAACCACACATCAACGAAGATGGAACATATCTTTAGATTACGAGTCTTCCAAATGCTCCAGGAGATCATTGCAAGACACCCAAATCTGCAATACCTCCAAATGTAGCCACCCAATGCCATAGCTCTATTAGAGAGGTGCCTGAAAATCGATTCAGCAAAGGCCAAAGAGTAATTTCCAAACTTTCCTTGCCAGCTTGCAGTGCAACAGCGCATGTAACCCAGATTCAGAAGCTGGTATGGAGTTAATATTATCCGATTAGATTACAGATCAAGAAAATCTCTCTTGTAACTGAAATATTTCTTTATCTTGATAAAGTAAGTTTTAAAACTACCTTAATAAATTTAGGGCAAACTTGTAGTCCAAAATTTTTAGGACTAATCAAATAAATACACTCCTAACAAAATTATTTTTAGTTAGGACTGTATTTATTTTATTAGTCCTAAAACATGAGTCCTTAATGGAGTCCAGGAATTGTCGGACCCACGTTCAGCCGCCACAGGATTCTCTTCTTGATGTTTACTATCAAATTCCATTTTATATCCTTTGCAGGATTGCTCCCGCCTATGTTTTGAATATGGTCATGCAATATCATGATAAGGGTATAGGTGATAAGATTTGTCCAATTTGTCTAGATAATTAGTGGGAATCACAAAAGAACATCGAATACTACTTGATTGCCGACATGAATACCAATTGGGTTCCATCAAAAGATGGCTGAAACGGAACCCTGTAATGCCATAGTTTCGCCAACGCGTCGCTGAATGTTGGTTAGGTTACCTTTGGTGATTGATTGCTTCACTGGCTTACCAGCATAGCAACCATTTTAGGTGTTAGATTATATATAGAATATTAGAAGTATAATACAGTTTTATTTTGGTCGTTTAGGTTGTGTCCAGTATGTAACTGTCCACTCTAATTTTCTTGAATAATATTGGACTTCGTCAGTTATGATTTTGAATTATTATTATTATTATTTCTTAAAATGACCAAGACCATGCTAAGATCCGACTTGTCCTCGGGGTGACAGCCCTGGCCCCTGATAAAACTGATAAAATTACCACCGGATAAATCACAGGTTGTGCACGAAATGGTGCGGATTGAGGCAAAATCATAACTGATCTTCTCATGGAATCGAACCCACGCAGTTACATCTCTTTTACCATCTCGTCTATGCCCCAAGGCCCAGGGGGCATGATTTTGAATTATTATTCTCACTTGTTGATGCCTCTTCAATAGTTATGCTGTTTTTATGTGGATTCAAAATCACCCCCAATATTTATAATTATAATGAACTTATTTGAATGAGATTAGTTATTATTTATCCGTATGAACATTTATCCCTCTCTTTGGAAATTATACATACTAGCGCATCTTTGCACACATTGCGTGCTTGTATGGTTGTGATCGTTGCACGTGTTACGTGCTTGTAAGATAGTGTTATTGTGCAAATGTTACTTTTTTGTACATGTTCATTTTTTTTAATTTTTTTTATTTGTTCATACATGTTTTCTTAATTAAAAATTAACTCCTTCAAATGACAACCTTAAAAATCACGTTATTAAATTATATTAACTTATCATAATATATTTATTTACATAAACTTATGTGCCACTAAAAGGAAAAGGTCGGGTGTAGATCGTTGAGGTCATAACGGGGTGTGGGTTCATTATCCAAGTTTTGGAGTTTGTCTATAGGTGATGTGTGGCCGTAATGAAATGACACGTGTACATTTTTCATATGACCGTAGATGAAAGATTATTTAAAGGCATTATGAATTCGGATACATTGAATTATAAATACTAATAAGGGTAATATAGTAAATTGATTTGATGGCCAGACCTAATAGACGGTCTAGCCCCCTTATACTTTACTATTTATTATTGCACCGTGCAAGGCACGGTGCCAGTGATCAACTCATCGGCTCTATATTAAGTAATGATAACGCATGTGAATGACTGTTTTTTCCTAGAATACCAATCCCCTACAAATATATTTGAATAAAAGTAATGTTTCAACACTAAATTTGCGTAAAGCAGAATGACAGATTTATAAGCTGTTAACACGTAAAACCAGACATAAACAACCTATAAACAACAATTTCATCAAATTTCCGACAAATTATACATCATATGCAGTACAAAGTCGGCCAACATCATTTCTGTTCTCCAAACCTGATCGAGGTAACAATCGCAACATTAGCATGCAGACAAAACAAAAGCTTCTTGACAAGAAAAAATAAGAGATTAATCCACTACCATTAAACCAAAACAAAAGCATCACTAACAAAAAATGAGAACATTTTCTTAAAAAGGGTAAATATGGAAAAGTTAGTTGGAATGAAGGTATGATGAGCATTCCGAGTAGATGAAACAGATTTCAGTACATGGAGACCAACACTTAGGATGAGTTAACATGATGTTGTATGGCGATGGCAAAAGAACCATTCCCCAGATCTGAGAGTTAAAGAAATAGTATTTCTCAACTTATTTCTCATCCTCTTTGTTTTAATTTACCTTTAATTTGTTTGAAGGTCTGGGAGATTGAGAGAATGGTATTTTTCAATTTTCAGAACCATAAAATACAGAAGGAATTTAATCAAAAGATCTCTGGTTAACATTCTAATCAAACCACCACCAAAGAAAATCATCGAATTGTAGTCAAAAGCCCGTCTTGAAATGGGAAAACTTTCATTTGAATGCATTCTTAAACCAAACTTTTGCCTAGACTGTCCTCACACCATCTCCAATATGTTCCATCACTGCATCATTAAACATAATGCAAAGAAGTTATCAATAACAAATCACTAATTTGTCAATATTGTACAGTTTATGAATAGAGAGACATTTCAATACAAACAAGGTGGATGCACCCAAAAACATTTGTAACTTTACACATAAGAAAATGCAACTTTCTCTACAACAAACACCCTCATCCTCCCCCCATATCTCATGTACTCACGGACTAAATTCGTGCACGTACCAAATACTAACGGAGTTATTATTATCAAACTCATTCAAGATCCCTTTCTCTTCTTTGTTTGAATAGCCGTTAAAACAAAAATTGACGAAGTCATATCTTGAAAAAGAAGATATAAAATCTTCAAAGTGTATCAAGATATTTGATATTTTCACCTTGTTGTGCAATCCAAGAAAGGCATAGGGATATCAGGATGCAACGTTGAGCAGTATGGTGTAGCGTGGCATGGTGTCAAGAATAGTAAATTTTTCGCTTTATTCTCAATAGCCTCCTTTGAGAGAGAGTTCATTACATCCTCGGTTCCTCACTGTAAAGTAACAGTGGCGTCAGATCTGATGGGTGAATTTGTAAAAATAACAAATGCCCATATAGTTAACATGTATATTAGAAATATCTAGATCATGTAATTGGTTTCCTGATAAAAAGTAAAACAGATTTTGATTGCAATATTGATTATTAATCCAAGAATTGAAACAATGTACCTGGTGAACCATGCTTATATATAATGCATTGGGATAATAGTAAGAAGCAAGGAAAAAAACCACCATTTGCAGCTTGGTAAGGCGTTTGACATACGAGCTTGAACTTTCTTTCAGTTTTCTCTTTGTCAGTTCAGACAAGCCTAGGTTTGATAATAAATACCAAGAGAAAATAAGTGCTAAAGGAAGCACATGAAGAACAAACCTGATATTTGGAGTCTAACAATAATGAGAAGTGTTCAAAATGAATTTAGTGCACTACATTATAGTATTGAGGAGTAACAAATTGCCCTACGGTTTAATATAGCTATGAATATATGTGAATTTATAAACAGTACCTGAATTCTTTGGGACCAAGGAGACTATAAGCTCCTTAAACCCATGCAACCAGTCCACAAAGCTTCCACTGTCAAATACAGAATATATTACCGATCATTATGCAACAAAGAGAACTACGGAGAGAAGCGATATTCAATAGATGTAACACACCTCACACAGTTCCCTATAGCTTGAAAAGCATCGGACTTTGATCCCAACCTCATATACCACATGTGGCTTAAGATAAGTTCCCAAAGCATAGACAAACTTGTACAGATTCTGAAAATATGTCTTGCATTCTTCAGTCTTTCCTGAAAATAAAATTAGACAATTAAGATCCACAAAAAGCATTAGAAAAATCATATACTAACCCAAGGCTCTTACTAATTTGGACAAGAACTGATATTTTGTGAAATGCATCCGTTGCTAATAAAATATGCAACTACCATAAATATTCAAATAGAAATACTTTATTTTGCTGGAACTTTTTCTGATTGAAATCAAAATAATGCATAATTAATTTTTTTATTGGAAAAAAACCATGCATAATTGATTCGGTCTCCGAGCTTCATTGAGCAGCCGATACAGGGTAACAACATCTGTGCCAGAGCAGAAAGCCCTCCGACGACCCTTTAAGAAATGCAAAGAACTCATCCAATTGAAAGAGAGCTATTAGAAGAGAGATAAATATTGTGTAGTGACTTCATCATGACAAATCCTAATAGCATAATATCTCTGCCAGTAAATATTTACATGAAACCACCATTTCTTATAGTTGTAACCAGCAAAACTTAAGAACAATGAGAGAAAAATATTTACATGAAACCACCAATTCTTATAGTTGGAACCAGCAAAACTCAAGAACAATGAGAGAAAAATTAACCAAAAGAACATTGAGTGCAGATGGTTTGTTGAGAATTGATACTCTTGTATTAGCTCTCCCTTCCACTAATACCTGAATCTGAAAGTTAAAAAGAGGGCAGGTCCCAAAAATCAATCTTTTGAGAAAGATGAAGAGCATTCTAGCAAAGTCGAAACACCGGCAAGCAATTAATACAAATACACACACAAACATAGGTACAAACACGATAAACTGGCTCTTCTTGTAGATCTAGACACAATCAATAAGCCAAAAAAATAATAATGAAACAAAAGAAAAAGAAATCGAGAAACTGGCCTCTTCTTGTAGATAACCGAGTATTTACATGAAACCACCAATCCTCATAGTTGGAGCATGTAGCAAAAAAAATCAAATAAATTAACCAGCAAAACTCAAGAACAATGAGAGAAAAATAGACAATATAGTAACCATAGAAGTGGTGAGAGCATTGATTGCAGTTGTTTTGTTGAGAATTGCTACTCTTGAATTAGCTCTTCCTTCCACTAATACCTGAAATTGACATGTGACGGCCCGCCCAGACGGGTCGCCCGCCGTATTCAATTGCTTGAATACAAGGCTTCACTCGAATCGAAACTTAATTATTACTTTGAACTTATGTCTAGCGGAAACGTTTTTATTCTTATCGAACATTTGACTTAGCAATTTTTACCCGTGACTTTTAACTTAGAAAAATTTGGGCAGAGTCTCCTCTTAAAAATTGTGCCCTGTGATCTACCAGATCACTACCACCACAATATCAAAACCATAAAAACAAAAACTAAACCAAAATAAACTTCAAATATCAAAATCCAACTAAAACATAAATAAATGTTTCATATCCTCAAAATAAAACTTAAGCATGCCAACATACTCAAAACTTCATAATAAATCTAAATATCCTCCGCATCGTCTAAGTCTTCAACTCCATCTGTAATATGTCACATTACAGGTAAAGGTAAGTTGCAGCATTTTATAGTAAGCATAATAAACATTTGATAAAAAGTATCAAAAGATCATTTTTCATAATGTGACGAAAAATAATACGATTTCATATCAAAATAACTTTCACACATATATGATTTAATCCGAGCAGTTAACGGAACTAAATTTCACAAAACGGAATCATAACGGAAATAACTGCACAGATAACCAACGAAACGTAACGGAAAACGAATAACAATATCATATAATGTCTTAACATTATAGAATTAATCATTAAACATAGCCATGTTGTAATGAAACAAATGCATACTCAATTACGGATGTGACACAATGATATCATTCCAGACTATACCCGCTGGAAGGGTATCGACAGATATTATACCCCCTCTGTCTTCGGGCAAAACGAAATGCGTTTCTTTATTCTCGTCGCCAACGAGCCGAAAGTATGCGCGTTTTTATCCTCGTCGCAATGCGAGCCACAACGAAACGAAAATATCCACAGTTCACAAACCTCAAATCGTATCCACCGAATCAAGACAAACATGGCCTTTCAAAATAGTTTTTCACACACAATAAAATGTCATTCAAAATTCTATTTTTCAAAAAAATACATTTCTTACCAAAATCATCTTTCAAAATAATTCTTGCATGCTTACTATTCGAAAATCATTTCAAAAATAAACCATACGAAATACTTAAAATAATTTGCGGAAAATTGCAACTTCCTTTACGTACCTCAAAGCTTCTTAACAATGTTCAAGCTACAAACCTTCCCACAATCTCCGATATGTCAAAGATTTCCTATTATCCATTTCAACATTATCAAAACCATAATTCATTTAACTTGGTTCTAACACAACCTACATACTCCAAACTTATGTTCAAACTTAGATTCACTATTCAAATTACCAAAGCCTACCAATAAACAATTCACCATCTTCAAAAATATCCAGTAGCATTTTCGAATAAAATACAGTTTCAATCCCTCAAAATCCAACATACATTTTCGAAATTAAAAAAATCCAGGAAATTTAGAACTCAAATTATAATCTCAATTCCTCCAAAATCCAGTACAATTTTCGAACTCTATTTCTGTATAATCTTCGAATTCCAGAAGAAAATTTCGAATTAATTTTCCAGAAAAATTTCGAATTCCATTCTTAAAAAAAATTTGGTGTTCTTGACAACACTACATCAATATACTTCAATTAATCCAACTACACTAACCTAACCAAATTAAAAATCCAAAAACAGAAATTAAAAATCGAAAACAGAAAAAAAATTTCGAAACATATACATCGAATTTCATACCTAAATGCTACGATTTCTGTCCCAATTTCTGATTTCCTCCCAGACGTGCACTAAAGCTCTGATTTGGAAAATTTTCGAACTCAAAAAATCGAATTTACAAAAAAAATCTGAAATTTGTTTTTGGTTTTGAAAAGCAGACGGAAATTGATTTGGGTTTCTGTTGGTATGCTACTAAATAGAGTGATTGATGAGTAGGTGAAAGGGTTGAGAGTTATTGGTGTTGTTAATGGAAGAAAAAGAGACGAAACGGAAAATGGATCGGCCATGAAGCAAGCGAATGAATCAGCCAGCAGCGAAGGAGATGAAGGAATATGATGCGCTGAAACAAAGGCAATGGAATTTAGGCAATTAAAAATCGTGTTTCAACTTGACACGTTTTAATTTTTAATTTTTTTTTTTTTTAAAGAAAAATTAATATTATTATTACTACTATTATTATTGTTTTTATTTATTAATTTAAAAATTTGAAACAATTATTTACATTAAAATGGAACCATTACATGACATTAAAAAAAAGTGTCCCGAAATTCAATCTTTTGAGAAAGATGAAGAGCATTCCAACAAAGTCGAAACACCCGTCAAGCAACTAATACAAATATACACACAATCACAGGCACAAACACGAGTTTCTTGAAGCTCTCTTCGTAAAAAAAATATGGCCTTCGCTTTGAAACATTAACGAGATGATAAACACTAAAGGTTCCATATAAAATAAGATCTACACACAATCAATAAGTCAAAAAAAAAAAAAAAAAAAAGAAGAAGAAATCGAGAAACTGGCCTCTTCTTGTAGATAATCGAGTGGGCGTAGCTTGGAAGAGCCTTAAAACATCTCTCTTGAAGAAAGATAAAAACATTTCTCTGCAAGCAACAAGTCAACGATTGAAATAATGAAATTATATGAATAGGAGAAATCATGGTGACTGCAATGTAGTTGGTGTCTCTCTTGAAGTGTGAGAAACATTTCTTTGCGAATGGCTCAACCATTGAAATGATGTGAATAGGAGAAAGCATGGTGATTGAAATAATGAAATTATATGAATAGGAGAAATCATGGTGACTGCCATGTAGTTGGTGTCTCTCTTGAAGTGTGAGAAACATTTATTTGCAAGGAATGGCTCAACCATTGAAATGATGTGAATAGGAGAAAGCATGGTGATTGCAGTGAACGAGGATGACACTACGTATTTGAAAGACCCAAAAAACAATGTAACCAACCAAATTTTATTTCTTGATTTGATCGAAAAATATAACAATTCAAATGACCGATTTTAACATTTTTTTTAAAAAAACGAATACGCTATGTTAATTGAATGGGAACAAAAATAACCAAATGACTACTCTATCTTTTAAAAAAAAAATGATATTCATCTTACTATATAAACTGAAAAAATAACATTTGAAGTTGCGTGCATAAATCGATTAGGATATATTTTTTCCTAATCGGTTCAGGCCCCAAACTGGCAGTAAATTACAGCTTCTTATGATTTATTATGGCATGGGGTTCAAGACTGCTTCTTTCAATGACAAAATTGTATAATGTAAGTTATAGACTTTCATCGTGTGTCGGTTTTACAGGAATTTTTTATGTGGCATAATAAACTTTGATTCAATATATGCAAGCATGTGGATGGTACACTGGAATAACAAGTGACAAAAGATTCCCCTCTGGACAATGTGGCTAACCAAAAACTTGCTTAGAAATGCCAAAAAATTAATATGGGACTGTGAAAAGAGATATCTAAAATTTCCTGATTGCTCATAGATAGATATCAAAATATAGCTGCTTCACCTCTCTTGATTTAGATGTTCGCATCACAGAGCAACCTAAAAATGTAGACTAACAAATAAGAAGGCATTTTTACAAAATATTAAAACCACCAAATTGATCAGATCGGATAAGCTGGTGACTAAATGACCATAGCAGTTCCTTTGCCATTGTTCTCTATAATCTAGCATCTTGTTACCAAGAATCAACAGTGATGCAGTGGAAATTGTTGTGTCATAGAGGCAAACAGTGCAATTGTGGCTAACACGGTCCCAACAGGTTCGACCACTTAATAAAGCTACAAACAATGATTGATTCGTGTGTGTGCGTAGGTCCGCATGCTGTCAGATGAAGCTCATGGCCGCAGTCTTACCAGGTCAACATTCCGACATTAAAAAGGAAGAAAATTAAAAGAAAAAATCTGAACACAATTTGAATGTGCCAAATCATGTTGGAATATAAACACGATTCATGAATGTCTCTTGGTAATTTTATGATACATGTATGTGTCTTAGTGGTACATGAACATGTGAATTAAGTAGGAACATGAATAGGTAAATCCTTGAATGAATCATGTTAGGGAAATTAGATTAGATTCATAATTTGTATTGCCTATATAAGGCTAGTCATACTATTCATCCAAAAATAATCATTTTGACATACCAAGAATTAAAGATTAAAGTGTTCTTTTGATATTATGTCTTCCTAAAGTTAAATCATAACAAACAAAGTAAGTTCAATTTTCGATTTCAACACGTGCTGTTAAATTTCTGTCTACCAAGACGGAGGACAGTGGCTACAGAAAAACCACCAACTTGGCAAGCTCTTTTTGAACTCATAATTTCAAGAAAATGCTTCTGAAAATGTCCTCTTCCTAAAGTTTTTGTTTTTTTTTTTCATCTCCAAGATTTCCAACAAATCATAACAAACAAAGTTCGTTCAATTTTCGATTTCAACACGTGCTGCTAAATTTCTGTCTACCAAAGACGAAGGACAGTGGCTACTGAAAAAAAACACCAACTTGGCAAGTTTTTTTTAACTCGTCATTTCAAGAAAATACTTCAGAAACCACAACATATATAATGTACAAGCAGAGGAAACCATTGAGGAGGGTAGGGGTGGCTGAAAAATCAAAAAATTCCAGACCTGTTTTTTACAAAGTTGAAGCATATAATAACAAAAGACAATAACCCAAAAGCAAATAATAAAAGGGAAGATAATGCTCGGTGGTGGAGACAGAATACCATGAAACTAAAACCAGTGACACCAGCTAGTGAGAAGGCGATAGCTGTGCTCGAAAGAGATAGCTCCCCTGAATGGCCAACCATCATAATCGATACAACTTGCAGCAAAAACTGTGATAGAGTCACCGCCACCATTGGCCCTGCCAAATAACCCAACTTCTTCATCTCCTCTATTATCACCCCACCACAACTTGTATCACTTCTTGATCTTTCCTTCCTCTTTTATTTTCAATCTAACAGCAACAAACCCTCCTCCATTTTTGCTAATAATGAAGTTTGTGAAATCTCTGAATGTGTTTTTTCCTGGTTTTCTTTGTCTACTCCTTTCGTCAGCCGCTCGAGAATATTCAGCTTTGGAGTAAAACACTTGTTTGTACTTTGTGGCGCTTGCTGGTCCTCAAGCCCTCCGAGAAGACAACATAAACAACATAGGGATCCACATAGACAGAGGGCGTAGAGATAGAGAAAGCCGCAGAAATCGATTTGGGGAACAAATAACCCTAAAATCCCAAAAACATAAAAGAGAAAGCGGTATGAAGTTACTGTCCAATAAACATAAAAGAGAAAGTGGTAGGAAGTTACTGTTGGAGAACTAATATACCTTTACCTGGAAGCAGAGCGGCGGCGGAGTCAAAATGAGGGCGGTGGTGTGAAGATAAGCAGCAGCGGCTAGGTTTGAAAATGAGAGAAGTGAACAAAACAAAATTATACCGGACAAAGAAACGAAGATGAGTGGTGTCTAGGTTAGGGTGAATTTTTTTTTTTTCAAAAAAAAAAAAATTAGCGGCCCAAAAGCACTGTTCATCCAGTCGGATAAAGTTGACTCAAAAAATTACTGTTGAGGTACTGTTCATTGCTTTAAGGAATTAGACACAGATTACTGTTCACAGCCTTTGCTCCTTATTATATTGGTTAATATATAGTATAGATAAAATTAATTAATTCAAGAGAAATTATTGCTTCCATGACATTAATTAATGTTCCCGTTATATATATGTCCTTTAATGTTGTAAATCTCGTGAATATAGATAATTCTTTGCACACTAGTGTTTATTTGTACGTGTTGCCTATTTAAATTATTTTTCATTAGTTTTTTTTTTTTTTGTAAACAATATAATATTGTTATTAATATGCTATCGGGGTATTATGATCATTTAGTATATTGGGTTTGGGTGCACTGTAGAGATTTTGCTTCACACTCCCCTCTCTTTCTGAGCTCGGCCCACAATAAAAATTGTAGGAGAAGAAAAGATTGAGCGGCGTTATGATAATAATTTAATTTGAAGCCATGCCATCCGACCAAAATGTCGGTCTCTTCAACACTGTAATTTTCCAATAATCATACGCTAAAGGGGAAAAAATGGATCGCTATAAATCGAAGTTCCTCGAGGAACTGCCATTTTGATTACGTTTCCATTCTTGGCTGCACAATCCTTCAGTTAATTCTCAACCATTGGATCAACTCTTTGCATTGAAATCTTTCACCTTTGAATTTTTGCTTTGCCTGTTTGTAGGAACTTCAAGATTTCAGGATTTTGTGATTTGGTTATACAATGCAAGCACAATTTCAATGTATAAAGTTCAATCAACACCACCTAAGATTGCATCTAACTAAAATATTGGCATCCCTAAAATTTATGTGTGCTTGAATACCTGCCATGTATAAAAAATAAAGTTAAAAATAATGGTATATCTCAAATTTTTTAAACCAACGACGAGTGGAAGCACTATGTCTCAATTACTTATTCACATAACTAGATATGCTAATGACGAGGACAAATATTAATGCTTCACAAATTTCCCTCGTGATAATTACACTAACTTGTGAATGATACTAATAATCGAACTAATAACTTTGAGTCATGCACACATTGTATGATCAAGCGTCTATCGTTTTAGCAAGTGCCAACAATTTTATTTTCCCACCTTGATTAATTATCCTAATGAGAGAATAGTTTATTTATCATTAATTATATTATATATGTGATCTTAATAATCATGAATTCGAATGGTCACTTTGTAAACAATTTGAGAAAATATTTTTTTTAAAATATTATAACTACTTATGTAAATTATATATTGTGCAGCATTACAACGATGCCTTTAGAAGTATACATACAAGTAATCACAATATTCAAAGCATATATATAATGGAGTGTGTGTATATTTATGATTTCATTCATTCAACTGTGATTGAATGACCATTGATCTGCATTCTCATTCTCAACATTACTAAATTGCTGTTGAATCCACAGACCATTATTCTCCCTGGAATCTAAATAATCAGCGTTCGAATATGACGCCACGGGCAGCGCCTCCGGGATGTTCTCCTGCCGTAAAACCGGCATTGCGGAATTTCCGGCGGGTGGTGCCACCCCTAACTGCAACTGCGACAGATAATCATTTGTCGGCGACATCTCTTGCTGCTGATTCTGTCGGTAATACGCCAGTTGCTGCAGAACTGCCTGAAGTTCCTCCTCGGCGAGCTGAATCTGATAGGAGAGCTGTTGTATCTCCACCAAGCACCCGTATACGGGGTACTTATCACGCATGGTGGCCTGGAATTTCATGGACTTCATGGCGATGGCTTTCTGATCCGGGTCGAGTTCTCTCAACGTGTTGACGATGTTCTTCACCCCAAACAATCGGTGCACGTTTTGGAACATCTTGGGTTGATCGGCGGGGAAGAATGGGGCTAGGACGCACTCGGGGGTGCATCTCCGCCTTTGATACTTGCACGCTGCGCAGGCCTGGCCGGAGCCACTCTTTAGTGTCATTTTGTAGAGGTGGCATTCAATAATCTATTGATTCAAGAACGAAGGTGGGTGTGCATGGTGGGGATTTTTGTGTAGTTTAATGTCGTGGAAGTTAAGGTTGTGGTGATCAAGAAAATAGGTGTAGAAAAAAAAAAGGGAAGTAGAGAGATTTATGTGATTAAAAGATAGAACAAGAAATTCTATCGTGGATTGGGATCAATAGACTCGATCAATTTATCATCTTGGATTGAAATGTAATGTCAATTTGATTGGTTCAATGGGTGGAGATTAAAATTTTTGATCCATTTTAGAATTTTTCAGTTGTGAATAAGTTGGGATTTGGTAGGGAAGAGTTTGAACTAGTAAAAAAAATAGGATTAGAGCTGCGAAAATGTTGGAGATGGTTTCTTTGAAAATATGACCATTGGGGACAAGTGTTGTTACCTCGGCAATCTCTTTAAGGTTTTTTGCGAGAAAATAGGAAGAGTCTTACTTTTTAGGCCATTCATCACTTAGTGCAAGTTTACTATTCTGTTATTGATGTATATTATATATTAATGTATAAAACATTAAACTAAGTGGTCCTTAACTTCAACAATAGAACGTTTAGTTGAAATATATAGTTTCCTTTAACTGATAATATATATAATAATACAATGTATCTATATAACGTGTTACATGTAGTGGTCATTAACTTCAACAATATCCATCATTTATTATATCTTCGAACCAAACGCACCCTAAATTGACAAGATTATCACTAAATTCTTTTATGGGAAATGTGTAAATTCCGTAGTGTTTATTATTATTATTTTTTTAAAAAAATTAAAATGTATAGTTTCCTTTAACTGATAATATTTTTTTTAGAATTTAAATTCAGTAAATTATATAATACAATGTATCTATACAATATGTTACATGTAGTGTATATGCTAAGTTGCTAAAAAAATTATGATTATTATTAAATGGATTTGTGGGAAGGATTTGAGTAATGGATTTCAAATGATCATGTTTTTTTTTTCTCTTTTCCCTTTTTCAAATGATCATGTTGATATGTAAACAAGTTTAAGATGAGAAGGAAAGTATTTCAAATTCATTAAATTAAAAAATATCCAAACAAACATGACGGATTTAGATCGTGTTTTCAAATCTTTTTATCAAAATTCATCCTTATTCATTAAATTTAAAAATATACAAACAAATATGATGGATTTAGATCATGCTTTTCAAATCTTTTATCCAAATGCATCTTAAGGATGCATTTCGATTGATGGATTTAAAGCTACGTATTTCAAATCTATTTAATTATTTGAATGGATTTATATTGAGTGTATTTCAAGTCAAAATTTATTAATTTATGTAAATGTATTTGTAATTGTGATGGATTTGAAATGCACATAAGATATGTCATTTTAAATCCAAGTTTCAAATCTATTCTTAAATCAAGCACAACAACAACTACTAAGCATTTAATCTCAATGAATTGTGGTAGGCCACATAAACAACAGAGATAATCAAGTCTGGTTGAACACGTGAGTCAGTCTTCTCTAAGAGTTTTTATCAGTCAGAATATCATTTTCAATCCTTTTAAACTCCAAGTCTTTGCGTATAACTTTTAGCCATGTCTTCTTCGATCTTCTTCTCGCTCTCGTGAAATGACCAAAATCCATGGACTTCACTCGACGCACATGTGTATTGTTGGGCCTATGTCGTACGTGACCAAACCAACATAAATAATTTTCTTGCATCTTCTCCTATATATAAGATTTACATACTTCAGCTCGAATATTTTCGTTTCTTATTTTATATATTCTGGTCTTACCACACATGCAACGAAACATACACATATGTGTCACATTTTTTTTGAGCGCTCAGCATTCCGTCTCATATAACATTGTAGGTCTAATAACGGTTCAATAAAATTCTTAGATCAAATCTTTCATTCAAATGAAATTGATCGGCCAAACCTATATGTGAAGTTGAGCAGTAATCTTAAAATTTTGTTAATAAACAATACGTTGTTTAAACCAAAACCTTACCTTTAAGCGCGTATTGTACTGAGACTTAACAATCGAGGATGTTTTCGGTTTCGCCTCACCTTGGGCTTTATCTTCAAGTTTCGAAAGTAATTTGATAATAACAATAATTAGAAAATAGGGTTCCTCCACCCGAAACAAAGCAAGTGCTGTCCGGCAGCCATTATTTAGCTACGGCTTAAACTTAGTACAAGCTTATTGAGGTACTATTTCTCTCTTATTATCATCTTTATTTTTTTCGCGGTTCATGATTTTATAGAATGTTTCTGTCGGATTTATGAATTTGATTTTAAGAATTCATTGAGTTAGATTTCAATTTACTCTAATATCGGTAGGTCGGTCCTGGAATGTGGATGAGTTGGAGCTGAAACTTGCAATTTTTAAAAGGCAGAGTTACAACGTCAATCAATTTTCCTAACCGGCAGAGTTACATCACGTTGATGTAATCAATGTGAATAAAAAATTGCCCTAATAAGTTGCACTAGTAAATTTACATTATGAAATTTGAGATTTTTTTACTCACAAATCCTTCAATCCGAACAAACCTTGCTGTTGTAGTGAAATTCATGATTTTTTGAAGAAATTGTAAATATCTGGCCGTTCTGTAGGATTGTGTAACCCAGATTGGATTTGATTAAATGGGGGGAAAGCGGAAGAATGGTGGTGAGGATGGTAATCGAAGTGGGAAAGAAGGAATAGAGGAGAGCAAAAACAAGAAGATGAAGCAGAATAAGGAGGCCTTGCGTCCATCGATGATTAAGAACAAGGATAAGAGATTGGCCATTCATGCGAAGTTGAAGCAGCAGAAGAAGGTGGACAAGCAGAAGAAGGTCAAGGCTCGTGAAGCAGCCGAGAAGATGGCACTCGAGCTTGGTGAGGAACCTCCTCCTAAGAAAGTCCCTCGCACAATTGAGAATACACGTGAATTGGATGAGACATTATGCAAGCCTGATGATGATGAGCTTTTCGCTGGCAACGATGCCGATGAATTTAATTCCGTTTTGAAGCAAGAACGGATTCCTAAGGTCTTGATAACCACATGCCGCTTCAATTCCACTGTAAGTATCTTGTATTTTGGGCATGGAGCCATGATTTTAGTTGATGGGGGCAGTTTGATGTCTTTGGATGCAAATTTTACTTTTAGAAAAAAATAAAGTATTCAACATGTTATTGTTGGGAGATGACTCAACTAATCTCATGTGTGGGTAGGACCCTGATATAATATTTCAGGGCATGAGTCACTGGAGTGATTATATTTATTTTGTGGGTGGTGGATCTGACCTACCCCATTTGTGTTCTCCAGTGAGTCTTACTTCAGGTTCCATTCATACTGCATCAATGAGTGTCTTACGCTCTGTTCCTTTTCTGGTGGTTTATATATACTGCAGAGGGGACCTGCTTTTGCTTCGGATCTTCTTTCTGTAATCCCCAATTCTTATTACTACAAGCGAGGAACATATGACTTAAAAAAGGTTCAGTCTTCAGCCTTTCTCTTTGTCTCCCTCGGCACCTCCCGTCTTTCGTTATACAAAGATAAACTATTGTTAAGTGAGGTTTGAGTTGCACGATCGTTGTCCATGGGACATGATTTTCTTTTGGTCTATTAATCTTCATCACTCTTGCAGATTGTTGAGTATGCGAAAAAAAGGGATTTCACTTCAGTCATTGTCGTCCACACGAACCGCCGAGAACCAGGTCCTTCCTTGCTCTCAGCAGAATGTGTTATTTTTTGTGGCTTTAACGGCTCTTTGTTAATAAATGCGGTTTGTGTTGTGGGTTTCAAGTTAAATGAACGACTAATATAGATTTGGGAAGTTCTGTTTTTTGGACTGTAAAAACTATAGAACATGCTATTGGTTATTTTATGTTAGCTGATTAGTGATTATCTTTCAGATACTTATCTAGCTTGTTTATAAGCAAATTTCTCGACTATTTGTTAGTTGTAACCTTGAAAGGGGGAAGCATGCTTTTGGTTATTTTATGTTAGCTGATTAGTGATTATCTTTCAGATACTTATCTAGCTTGTTTATAAGCAAATTTCTCGACTATTTGTTAGTTGTAACCTTGAAAGGGGGAAGGGTAGACTTTAAAGCCTTTCAAGAGATAAGTCTGGTTGCCTTTTATGTTTCATCGTAGAAAATTCACTTTGTTCATTCCTGTGAGTTGGTGCAGATGCTGTTTTAATAATTGGGTTGCCTGATGGTCCTACTGCCCACTTCAAACTTTCAAACCTTGTTTTGCACAAAGATCTTAAGGTATGATTATTTTCATAATGTTTATGTTTTTATATAAAAAAACCTCAAGAAAATGAACATACATTATTATGTTTTTATATAAGAATTTATTTAACCAAATCTGGACCTTTTCATTATTATTTATTGGGTCATTTGACTCGCTCAACTTGGTTTTTGGTTATTGACTGTCCTGTGCTGTCATAAGGTTTTATCTCGCTTTATTAGTTCTTGTATCATGACATCTGGTTTGACAAACATTGTGTGCTATTAACTGTCTGTCTTTCAATTACTGCAGAATCATGGAAATCCAACCAGCCATAAGCCTGAGTTAGTTTTGACCAACTTCACGACACGCTTGGGGCATCGTGTCGGCAGGTAATTTTTTTTTGTGCTTCATAGGATAATTGAAAAGTAACTGATCCATGAAAGTTAAGTTGTAGGGCTAAAGCACAATCTCTATTTGATCTTTGGTATCATATATTCTTGTCACAAAGTTTCTGTTTAGGGTTTATTCTTTATCTGAAATTTTATAGAGTAGTCAAAATATGATGTTATGGATTTTAAAAATCAAGGTTTAAAAGAGTTCATTAAGCTAGCCTTGGTTAATATTTTAGGTGTTCTGAAGTTGGTTCAATCTTCCTAATAGAATCCATCTTTTTTAACTTTCTTTCCCTTTGCCCTCTTCTGGGCTGTTTGGCATTGGCAGGTGTATATGGTACTTTATTAACAGCTATTATTAATGCTTATCTCATTAGGTTAATACAATCTTTATTTCAACAAGACCCTAATTTTCATGGTCGGAGAGTTGTTACCTTCCACAATCAGCGTGATTTTATATTCTTCCGTCATCACCGGTACTTAAAATTCTGTCTATGATCCATTTCATTTCACTGAATTATGACCCGCTCACCTGAAATTTTCTGTTCTTCTATTTGAAAGTTACATATTTGAAACCAAAGAAAGCAAACTTGTGGAATCAAAAAGTAAAGACAGCAAAGATATTAATGAGGCAAACCACCAGCAAAAGGTTATTGCCCGGCTTCAGGTTTGTGCTTCGGATCTCTCTGGCACCATTAACAAGAGTTCATTAAATGTCTATTCTGTTTTCTCCAATTGAATTCATGGAATAAACAGTCATATCAATTCTTTGTGAATATACTTCAAGCTTCATAACAAGTTGGCATTATTATCGCTATCCAACCAGTGAATGAATTGCTTGAATCTGTTAAGCCCCCAGTTTAGGCTATTGATTTTTCTCCAATTGAATTCATGGCATAAACAGTCATATCAATTCTTTGTGAATATACTTCAAGCTTCATAACAAGTTGGCATTATTATCGCTATCCAACCAGTGAATGAATTGCTTGAATCTGTTAAGCCCCCTGTTTAGGCTATTGATTTACATGATACCGAAATTAACTGTCCTCAACTCACCTTTGATTTTCAACATCTATTATACCACATTATTCCATGCAGCAGCGATGATCCATTTTATCAAAAGAGCTTTTGCTGGAATGTATAACACCTTCTATTATCATCATGACTTCATAATGTTGAATATTCTGGCTTCAGCAATCTACTGTGCTCACAAGACCTTTTATACTTTACTAATTAAAATAGAGTAATGCTTTTTTTAATCAGCATCTAACATCTTTATGTAGTTTTCTTACGATTAAAGGGCCATAAAATTTTGGAGGAAAAATAATATAACCCCAGTACACAAATCAATACTTGTTTTCCATCTGAACTCTTTTACTCTAAGTAGGTGTTAGATTGAATAAAAAATTATCAATTGGTATACATTTGAAAATTTCAAAGATTGGTATACATTTGAAAATTTCGAAGGAGGGATTAAATGGTTAAAATAATAGAGTGTACAATTTAAATTGTTTATGTTATAAAAAAACTTGTTAGCCTTTTTAAGAGCTCAATTGTTCAACATCCACTCGTATCATAAGCTTGGTACATTGAAACAACTTACTAGTTGACTTATACGCTGAGCAGAATTTGGAAAGCTAGTTGTAATGTGCAAGAGTCCTTCCTGCAATCATAACACCAGTTCATCAGCACCTTTCAGCTGTTATGTCAACCATGATTGAAACTTGTTTACAGAATTTTGAATTATCTACCGATTATTTGTTAGTCTTGTATTTTGTTAGCAGTTTCACAAGTTAAATTTTGTTTATGTAATCTGCTTAATCTATGTGCTCGTCTCTTTGCTGTGGGCTTACGAACTGGGCGATGATTTGTGTTTTATTACCTCTAATTTCAAACTTGTAGGAATGTGGTCCACGCTTCACGCTGAAACTAATCAGTCTTCAGCATGGAACCTTTGATACAAAAGGTAGTGAATATGAATGGGCTCACAAGGTATTTTCCGAGCTGCTTTCTGTCTTAGCAATAGAAGCAACTTTTTTGTATTTTCCTTGGATATGCACGTTTCATGGTTGCTTATATTTGTTTTTTTGTGTGACTTGATGACAGCCGGAGATGGACACGAGCCGCAGGCGGTTTTTCTTATAAGTTGCTTCATTTTACAAAATGAATACCAGTTGCGGTGATTTCTCTATTTGACATACTTTTATATAGAGTTTCTTGGCCATTGACCGAGGCTATTGGTAGTGTAAAAGTAATAGCAACAGTTGTAGACTCTGCTTTGGGCAAGCTCGAATTTTGACCCATATTTATTTTCTTGCTTTACTATTATTTGAAATTTGAAATTACTATTGTATGCAAAATTAAGTCAAATGTTTCCAAAAATGAAAATTCTATAATAATTTACTTTTTCTGATCTTTTAGTTTAAACAATAACGTTTATCTATGAATTTTTTTCTCAAATCATAGGAGAGACATAGGTAATTTTAACACGTCATTTCAAATTATAGGGATAAATTCGTAATATAAATATTGTGTTCGCATTCGCATGTAGTTCAAATGACCATCCTTAAAGCATAAGCAGGCTGAGGAAAGTCTAAAGAAAGAAAAGTATGTTTTCTTTTCTTGAATGTATCAGAAAACGGTGGGCTTGCGTATTAGCTGTGAAAATATAGCTTTTTGAATGGCAAATCTATAAGCAAAATGATGGCATGCCCTTTAATATAAAATCTCTTTCAACATTAATATTAAAAACAAAAAGTACTTTAATAACCTATTCCTATCCTTTTGGCTCACTTTATGGTTTTTACAAATATTTTAATCTTACAAATAATAAACTACAAGTCTGCACAAAATTGTAATGATTTTGACCTAATTATAATAAATGGGATGGTAACCACTCTACTACTTTGATTCTCCCTTAATCTTCATGATAATGTAGTTCACCTACACCAACTTATACCCTACCTAATTTATTAAAAATTATAACATTCTTCATTAAACTCGATTTGAAATAGAGGTATAAAATGGGTCGAGCGGCACGAGGCTCGGCATGGGTCATGTCGGCACGGCTGATGTCATTATAGTGACGAGACGTGCTGGGCCAAGGGTATATATCTGTAGGCTTACCGACACAGACTGTGGGCACGAAACTTTTTTATTTTTATTTTTTCATCGATCACCAACATAAGTGTCGATCGATCGATAGCATTTGAAAGTAATATATTCGTTATATTTCAATGTTTGAGTTTATCGATCGGCACAATATTCATTATATTTCAATCTTTGGGTTTACCACCGTGTCGACACGACACGACCGTAGGGGCAGTGCCGTACCATTCCTTTTGTGGAAACGGACGGTGTCGGCACGACCTGTTTCCAAACCGTACTTGCTTTTTTAAACGGGTCGTGCTACGTTTGACACCTCTATTTTGAGATTTCTAGTCACTCTACTGTCATTAAATGATAAAATAATGTCTTTCTTTAAAAATAAATTACCAAAAAAAAAATAAAAATTCTCTCGACACTTGTCATAATTATATTTTTGGTATCTTGCTGATTTTGGTAAATTGGGTATTTAATGGGTAAACTCATCTGAAATCCCTAAACCCAAAATTTATTTCACTCAACTCTCATTAGCCATTATTCTATATTCTAACTCCCCAACCATACTTTCATCTGCATACTAACTCTACAACCATACTTTCATCTTCATCCTAACTCCTTCGCGATCCGTCTTTGTAAAATGGTATCAGAGCCTATGTTTATTCTGGAAATATTATAATAATATCTTGAATATTAATTTGTAACCCGTACGGAGGAGACGATTCAAGAAAATATTATGGATCCGAACGAATGTTCGTGGTGCAAGTCATACAGGTGGTACTTCCAGAAATTGGAAGAACTAAATCAAGGTTATTTAACCGAAGCTAAACACTTCAACAATAAATGAAAAATTCTACTAGATATTAGTGCTAGCACAGCTAGCATATCCCAGTATCAAGAACAGAAGAATGTGGCGAGGAACCTTTACAAGATGAACCTCAAGCAACAATTCGAGTTAACCGAGTTTCAGGAGAGAGATCATCCTGAGCATAATCACATGATTCCAGATCCCAACCCCTCAACAGGATCCGAAACTGACGAATATGATGAGAGAACCAACCTTTCGAGAAATCGAGCCGGATTCTTCTAAGATATCCCAAGATCTTAGACAGATCCAGAAGACAGTGCAGCGTTATGGATATCTTCAATACCATGTCCCTGCACAAATCCATCAGATTCAAAGTCAGATGGAGATTATGATTAAACATCAGGAGGAATTCTTGAGAATCTTCGAGATGTTCAAACTCGAATCAAGGAGTTGGAGTCAAGACCAAGTCCGATGGGAAGAAGACAATGAGGGTGGTTACTACCGTCCTATGGAACAGAACCCTTTCTACACCAAAAAGGGAAAGCGGATGAGGTCCGAAGGCCTTTGATGGAGACTAAAACAATGATTGCAGTCCTACGAGGTGAGCCTGTACTTCCCACCACGTAATGGAAAGAATCAACCTGGAAGATCTATGCGATCTTGCTGATTCGTTTGCGGATCTGAATCTCGTAGAATTCAAGACGGGAGAACTTGTAACAAGACCTCCTCCACAAGAAAGTTTTGGGTCACACACTCCACCCGAAGGTGATCAAAGTATGCCGCATAGGGAAGATTTCTCCTCAGCACCTTTAGATCCCCCAGTTGGAACAAAGAATCGTCCCCGTATCCCAGATTTACATCAAACGCCTTACGGGAAATCTCAGTTAGATCCAATCCATCCATATGGACTTATGTTCAACATGGATATCTTGGATTTAAAAAACAGAGAAGTTCTTATTGATGAATGGGCTTCAGCAATGAGAATAGCAGCAGGAACACTTGATCTAAGTAAATAATGATTCATTTTACTTCTTATAATGATTTTGGAAGGATCAGTCAAGATTGTCTGGGAAATTGGAGACCCAGGTACCAAATAATAAGTTTTAGCCGGAAAGTCCCTAAATGAAATTGTGGACAAGATGGCAAAATTCTTTAAAATCTGTTTCATTGAGCTACTTCGAAGGAATGGAGGAAGAGAAAGCTAAAAAATATAGACAAGCTCTAATTAGTCTGGAACTACATGATATCTGTTATGTAGACGAGTACATCAAACTCTTTACAGAGTATAGATGGAAGGCAAAGATAGAAGAAAAAGATGCAGTAGAACTGTTCTTTGCCAAAATATCGAGCCCGTTGTGAGAAATGCTTATCCAGGAATATGCACACCATACAATCGAGACGGTGTCCAGGAGAATGTCATTTCTTAAGGTAAAGCTCGCAGAGTGGTGCTACCAAGCAAAACTTCAAAAGAATTACAAGAAGCTTAGAGGAATCGACAAAACAGCTCTTCTTTGCTATACAAGGAATGATATCCCTACAATCATTGGAAACTATCCCCAAAGGAGAAAGATAAAAAGCACAGAGCTCATCCTTATACCCGAGGAAGTAGTTCGAGAAGAAGTAGGTATTCATGGAGACCTAGAAAGTTCTGGTCGAAACAGAAAGCCCGAAGTTACAGATTTGGGCAAAGATCAGGACCAACAAGGAGTAGAACTTTGTCAACAAGTTCTAATCAAGCAAGTTCTAGCAGAGCACTGATAGAAAGAACTTTCAAACGCACTCATACCCGTGCGAATGAAAATTTCAAAGATGTAACTGCTGGACATGCGGAGCAAGAGGATATATATCTACAGATTGTCCAGAAAACCAAAGCCGTGGAATGAGATAGTTCGAGCATACCAAGGAGTTTGAGGATGCTGTCTATTTCCAGAATTTGGTACATGTGTATCAATTTGAGGATATTCCCTCGGATGAAAGTATCTACGAAGAAGAGATCTATTCTGATGATGGAGGTGAATCCAGCTCAAAATCATAGTGAATGAGAGTTCCTTCAGCACATGCTCAGAGAAGACCCGTCATGATTTTTCTCTCATACAACTGTCTCTCACAAAACCCTTATGAGGATCATGAAGGAATAGCCAAATCCTCAGATGTATGATGGATTTACAATTGGAACAATGGAAAAAGCCATGGATATGGTTGGTCTTCGAAACAGAAAGCATCAGATTATCCATAGGGTTACAACAGTTGAATTTGAAATCCCAGTGGAATTCACGGAAAACCAAATTGAGATGCAGTTAATCCCCTACAGAGAAACCCATGAGATTAAGAACAAGGTTAAGAGAGAAGTGCTAACACGCTCTCATGGATTCATATTGGAGCCATTAGAGTAATCATCAAGGCAACTTTCAAGGAAGGAATTGATTCGCCACTCAATCTGGCAATCTTCGATAAGAGAATCCCGAACCTCAAAGATTCTTGTTTGGGAGCAGTTGCAGGAAATTTGTATGCAGAAAAGATAGCTTTCAACATCTATCCTAGAATTGCAATACAATTTGGGAGATCGAGATTTCAACAAGGTTATAACTCTTCATCGAGATTTTAAAAGAATTGATTTGATGAAAGAAGGAAACATGCCTTACTCGACCACCAACAAAGTGTCATACGCTATCGTGTATATTGACGACATCCTCATTGCGTCAAGAAACATGAAAGTGCATATTACACACTTGGAAATCTTTTCAGATGTTTGCTACAAGGAAGGATTAGTGATATCTGAAAGGAAAGTAGTGATTGCCACAAGACAGATCGTGTTCCTCGGAATTGAGATCGATGAATCTGAAATTATCTTGCAGAATCATATTGTAGAGAAGGTGCAAGGATATCCAGATGACCTCAAGGATTTATAACAACTTCAGAGTTTGCTGGGAGTTGTTAATTTTGCTGGAATGTACATCAACAATCTAGCAAACCACCAGAAAGTATTCAGTCCACTACTCAAGAAAGATGTTAAGTTCGAGTGAAATAAAGATCACAGACGAGCTGTCAAACAGCTTAAAGAAGTTTGCATGCAACTACCAAAGCTTGCAATTCCAAACGACGATGATGAACTTGTATGATATACCGATGCCAGTGATCATTGGTAGGCTGCAGTACTTATGAAGGCCACACCAGAAGGAGAAGTGCCATGCAGATATTGCAGCGATTTATTTGACAATAGCGAAGTTATCAGATGGTACATCAACGAGAAAGAATTAATTGCAGTTCGAAAGGCTTATAAAAAATGGCCATTATTCTTACTTGCAAAAAAGTTTATCTTAAAAATAGATAATACTAGTGTAAAGTCTTTTCTGAAAAATAAAATTGAATCAAAACCAGAAAAGGCTAGACTTTTAATATGGCGAGCTGGATGCCAATATTATGATTATGATATTTTCATGGTGAAATCTGATAAAAATGTTCTTGTAGATTTCTTAACACGAGATGGAGGGACACATTGCTAGCGATACCCTCAAATGAGTGAGGAATCTCAGGGAAAACTTGGAGATCCTGGAATGAGACTTTGGGACACTTTGTCTCAATACTGAGGTCGCAGGACGGCTTCAACGAGCAGATCAGGAACTTGTTACTGATCACATACGAGCACGCTTTCGAGACCATGAACGTTTGTTTGAAGTCTTGAAAGGGTCCATCCTCCAGGCCGCACCTCCAACGGTGCAAAAAGGAATGTTTAGAGAACGGGGCTCATCTAACCCGGAGGCAAGGGACTCAAGTACCCCTGTCGCGAGTACTGCAGATGATGCATTCCTTGATGATGTACAAGCTGTAGCGAATGTTGAGGGTCAGATGCCATCACAATCTGAACCTTCAAATCAACCCAGCACATCTGGGGCAAAAGAGAGATAGTTGAACCTTAGGCCAATGACTGTCAGGTCTAGTGTTCAAACTAATGATGATTCAGTTTCTTCACTTATGCAGGATTACCAACGCACTTGGAATAAACTAATAACCAGACGGGGTATCGACCCAGACAAAACTATTGTTGATATCTCCAAAAATATCTGAGTGTTTGGATGAACCCATGAAGCCAACCAAACGAAGTTCAAGAATGGTATAATTTCGGAGCTCTTGCTTCGGTTTATACTGTTGCATCAGTATCCTCTGAAATTTCAAAATTAGCAAAATGGATCAGAGAAGCTGTTCACGAGACATTGGCCAATAATCCACATTTGGCCAGATGAGATAACTTAGAGTTGTATTTTTACAGTGCTGCTCCAGAACCCTCGAAGAAGGGCTTCATTGAAGCTTTTCATTTTATCATGCTCAGATGACCAGATGGGAACGCCTTAAAAAAATATAAGAATGTCGCTACCAGACGGCATACCAGTTTTGGCTGGAACTACCACAGAAGATGAAGTTTCGACCAGACGCGCATGAGGTCTTTGGGTTTGTCTAACCGAGATGGACAAAGTCAAATACTCATTTAAGTTCTTTAAGAATTCAGGCAACGGTACTTTCATGCTGAATTCAATGACAGGAACAACAACCAGATTTGCTGAAGAACTCTTTAAAACAAAGAGGAGAATTCTTTGGGAAAACAAGATTCCGGCGTGAAAAGAAACTTACAGGAAATTCTGCAACATGACACACATTGACCGATGGATAGATTATATTTGTCAAGCATGCCCGGAGCAGAAAAAACTAGAATTTCGGAAAGGATTCCGATCCAAACCCGACAGATCATAGGCAGGAAAAGACAAAAGACCTGCTGACAAGAGAGCTCATTTTTCTAAAGCTCGGGGGACCACAAAAACCAATAATGTAAAGATTCCCCGACAAAGGAAAATGTGTGGACCATTAAAAATTAGTGCGATAACTATTAAACACACTCGGACAAAATAATGGACAACTCACAAGAAAGTTGGCACACCCAGACAAAGATGTCAGACCACGTGAAAGTTAAGGCGCACTCACATGCACACTCAACAATTATCAATATTTGAAATCCGAAGTTCAAGTCCGGATTTATGCCTATATAAAGGCACTCATTCAGGAAGCTAAGGACATCGAAAATTCTCCATAGTTTTATAAGAATAAATATTGTAGTCTCCAAGCTTTGTAATTTTTAACTTTCATAGCTTGGTAATATTTCATTTCTTTCTTTCTTTCTTTCTTTTGTAATCGTTTGTAATATTGTTCTGTTTTTAGTTTATGTGTTCTTGAGTCAAACCTCATCTTTATGAGAGGCTAAACAAGTACGTCTCCTCCCAAAAGATATTTTAAGTATTTCCAGAATAACGAAGGTTGTTGACCATCTATATCCCAAATTTCTTTAAATCTTTCTTATATCTTGATTATACCTTACGCCCTAAGGTAGAAAACAAATTAAGGTTGTGCTGTTCGGTTTCTGAAGGAGTCGGATAACTGGCAGACTAACCTCGCCTGAGGGCTGAGGTTGGATGGTGTGGAGCCATTCGTAAAACAGTCTGGAGGCAATAAGTTTTTGACTGGTGGTTTTGCAACTCACCTCATCCGGTGCCGTTATGGTCAAAATTGTATATTTCAGTTTGTTAAAATTTTATTGTAATACGGAAGCATGATGTGCTTGTTATTTATTTTCATTTGTTCTTTGTATAAGGGAATTTTAACGCTAAAAATTTCATAATGAACTCTGAGTCCTTTGCAAAAAATGCTCTTGGGTTCTCTCAAGATGAGAGAAACTGAATGATTTCATGTTCATTAAGGCTCCTGCATTTACGTACCCTTATTAGGTGTTGTTTATTAGTAAAAAATAGGATTTTAGGTGTTTTGTAATAATCCTAAAAGCTTTAAGGATTTTTATGCAATTAAAGTAAGGGCTTTTATATTTTTTGAGGTTGGTAGGAAGTTGTAATAAAGAAAAGAAGTATATAAATGAGTTTAAATAAAGAATCTTTGATATATGAAGGAATGTTAAAATTATGTTTAGGTAAAGAGATTTAAGTGAGTTTACCCATTTTTAATTTGGTCCAGAAATATTAATGCATTTCGGAACATTTTTCTTTTGTTAAATTATAAATTAACATCTCTATTTTCGTAAATACTTTGACCAGTATTTAAGTTTGTAGTTGTCAAACTTATATTTGTAACAAAATATTCCAATTAATTAATATCGGGATTTACCAAACTATAATAATTTATGTACATATTATAAATTTTCGATGCCTATAGTTTATTAATGTAATCGATTTACAAGTATGAAAGATTTCAAAAAAAGAAAAAAAAAATTTACAAGTATGCTCTTATGCTTCTTCTGCTTCTTCTTTTTTTAAAAATAAAAGATAAAATTGATTAAAGGAGAGTGGCTAAATCAACTTTTACAGAATGTAGTAAAAATAAAGGGCAATAGTAGAGAATCCGGTAAAGGCCTAGATGTAACGGCAATGCTGCTAACCTATGTCGCGATAATGGTCTTTGAACAAATCATGCCAAGTAATCGGTAGGTGTCTTTAGGTATAATATTTTATGTATGATCAAGCGTTCATCGAAAAAAATAGCGGGTGGTAACAATGTAACTCAAATATTTTTAAATCATATGGCAACCTAAGTACCACATTCGATCGCTATTCCGATAAAAATAATTATTACACCCAAGCAATTATCTTCCAATAGTTAACTATCTTTTCACTCATGAAATTCAAATACGTGGCATTTGATCGGATACTAATTATAAGATCAAGTGTTTGTTACTTGATCAAAATCTATATTTGATAATAATGATAGCCTTTTAAGAAGTATAAGTGATATAACAGTCCAAATAATATGTTTCAATCGTCTCCAACAAACGTGAATATTGCATTTCAATGGTTAATGATTAAAGCAAATACCATAAAATGACGCTTACTAATAATTAATTTGGTCTCCTTTCGTTATTAATCATTAATGGTTAATGATTTGTGTTTTCAAAATTGTCAATTAGTACAAGAAAATTAAACAATTAAGAATAGCATGATAATTGAATGACTGTTCTTATTCAATAGCTCCAACAGCTCATCCCTTCACCTTCTCTAACTCCACCACCACCAACCATAGTCACCGTCCACGGCGGCGACACCTAATTCTTCTTCGAATTGGGACCCAAGTTAACTCTCTGTTCCACCACCCATCATGGGCAACTGCAACGCCTGCATAAGACCTTCCGAATCAGAGCATCCGACCCCCAAATCCCATGCTCAAAAACACCGCCATAAAGCCAATGGCCGCTACTCCAATCCGTATTCCCAATCCCCTAACCAGATCCGCGTGCTGAAAGACTTCATTCCTAGTACCCAAATCTCCGACAAGTATATCCTCGGCCGTGAGCTGGGCCGCGGCGAATTTGGAGTCACCTATCTCTGCACCGATCGGGAGACCCGCGAGGCGCTCGCGTGTAAATCGATATCCAAGAAGAAGCTTCGAACGTCGGTGGATGTCGAGGACGTCCGCCGAGAGGTTGAGATCATGTCTAGCTTGCCGGAGCACCCGAATATCGTGAAGCTACGCGCCACCTACGAGGATAATGAGGCGGTGCATTTGGTGATGGAGTTGTGTGAGGGTGGGGAGCTTTTTGATAGAATAGTGGCGCGTGGGCATTATAGTGAGAGAGCTGCGGCTGGAGTGGCGAAGACGGTCGCGGAGGTGGTGAGGATGTGTCATCAGAATGGTGTCGTGCATAGGGATTTGAAGCCCGAGAACTTTTTGTTTGCGAATAAGAAGGAGAATTCGGCTCTGAAGGCCATTGATTTTGGGTTGTCCGTGTTTTTCAAGCCTGGTAAGTTTGTTCAAGTTTTTTTTTTAGTAGAAAGTTTGTTAGAGTTTTTTTTATATTAAGAAAAAATCGGTTCTTGATCTGTTATGGTGGGTTTTGAATTCTTTTTTACGTTTTGTTAGCTTCTCTTTACTGGGTTTGGATTAACAATATTGTGTTCTTAAATTCTGAGTCATCGTTTCCTTTTTACTTTTTTGTTCCTCGACAAGCTTGTTTTGTGGTATCTGGTTTTGGTTATGACTAATTGTTTCATCTGGTATAAATTACTTATTTTGCTTGAAATTGAGAAATTAAATTTTCTTTCGATTTATCATATCTTACGTTTTACTGCGTCCCATTTAGCATAATATACTGTTATGAAGATGGAATGCATACTCGTTAATTTGCTGCATTTTCTCACTTTAATTTATTGATTTGTTTTAATGTACTGATATTTTGATAATCAGGTGAAAGGTTCAACGAAATTGTGGGAAGTCCATACTACATGGCACCTGAGGTTCTGAAGCGAAATTATGGACCTGAAGTTGATATTTGGAGTGCTGGTGTTATTCTTTATATTTTGTTGTGTGGTGTTCCTCCGTTTTGGGCTGGTACTTTTTACTCCCCTTTTCGTTTCCAGTCTTCTTTTTATGTTTAGTTCATGGATTGATATGTTTTAATTTCACAACCTGCCGCAGAAACTGAGCAGGGAGTCGCGCTTGCAATTTTAAGAGGAGTGATCGATTTCAAGAGGGAGCCATGGCCTCAGGTTTCTGAAAGTGCCAAAAGCCTCATCAGGCAGATGTTGGAACCTGACCCCCTAGAGCGTTTGACTGCACAGCAAGTACTTGGTGAGTTTGTAAAGTACTCTCCTGCAGCGGATTCTTGAAAAGTATTGATAAAGTTAGAGTGGTAGTGCCTTTATTTTATCTTTTCTGCATGTGATCACTTTTCTTTAAAAATGATGATGGGCTGCATGCTGAGAAAGGAATGAATGACCCCAGCACGCAAGAATTTTTTATTTACTATATGCTTAGCAAATGGAACTTGGTCAGGAAAATTAGTGTTTGTTTTGGTAATAAATAAATGCAGAACATTCCCAGAAAATAGTTTTTAAGTCTGTAAACAGCGTATTATGCAGTATTTAGCGGAACCGGGCAGTCTATATACTTCTTTTACTTTTAGGCTAACACTTGTCAATTATCGATCTCATAGTAGAAACATGGATTTCCGTGAACTTGGCGGAGATTCCACAATGGTGTCACTGCTAAAGTAGAAAATGGAGCTGTTGTGTAGGGATCAATACACAAATTAATCAGTTGGGCTTGTGAATCAATTTGATATCATTTACTAATAAATAAAATCCAAGATTAAAGACCAAGACCCTATTGGGTTGTGCAGTTTTCGGGCTGGGTCTCCCATAAACCCATCCTGGTGCTTAACTGTAGGAAGTAATACTACACCCAGGAGGTTTAGCTTCCCTGGTTGCAGAACTTCCACTGTTTAGGTTCCTTGGTCACTAGTGACTTGTGACTCTGATCAATTTTTACAGCTCAATAAACATTTTTGTTCATGAATATTGCCATATTTTAAGAAAAAATATTTTGCCTTCAGCTAGCTTGTAGAAGGCACAATAGAGTTCGAGTGTGTAGCGGATGCAAGACACAATTTTTTTTCAATTTTTCTATTATTAACTATTATCGCTTGCTAATCATAGTGACGATGAGGAGATGATTTTGTACACGCAGTTTTGTGCAACAAATTGTAACATCGTTCTTTCATTTGTTATCTTGGTTAGACCACCCGTGGATACAAAATGCAAAAAAGGCTCCAAATGTACCATTGGGAGATATAGTGAGGGCAAGACTTAAGCAGTTTTCTGTTATGAATAGATTCAAGAAGAAAGCATTACGGGTAAGCATTGAGCATTAGTTTAGCTATATTTGTTACTCTTTATTTTCTATTAAAAAAAACCATATCCCTCTGACAGGGGGATAGTTTTCTGGAGAAGATTTGCTACTGAACAACCCAAGGCACAGTGGCAGATGTAGGATTTTTGGGAAGGGTGGGCATATATATATATATATTTTTAAATTTTAGGGGTAAAATATAATTGAAAGGGGGCAAAATATAGTTTTAAGGGGCAAACTACAAATTTTTTAAGGTAAAATTACAATTTTTTTAAAACAATATTATTGCATTAAATTTGCTACCTTACCTGTTAGTAAATTGAACTGACGGAGCTATGCTAGGAAAGTACCATTTTCGCCCATGTTAATAATTTTATTTTGCTCTGTTGTTTAATATCTAGTAGTTTCCCCAAAATACATGTGTAGGTAATTGCGGAACATTTATCTGTTGAAGAAGTAGAAGTTATGAGAGATATGTTTGCATTGATGGATACCGATAGAGATGGGAATGTAACATATGAGGAACTAAAAGATGGTCTGCGAAAAGTTGGTTCCCAGCTAGCAGAGCCTGAGATAAAGTTGTTGATGGATGTGGTAAGTATCACTTCAAGAATACTGAAAACCTTGAAGTTGTATTCTGCTTGATGCTCTTATTTGCTAAGAGTTGTTGCTCACAATTGAAATTTTATCCTTGTTCTTTATGTTTTCTCTGTCATCGGGAGGCTGCAAGATTCGAGTATTCACGAGCTTGCCAACCTCTGTTGAAATTGTACCATATCTTGGAGGTTAAACTTGCTGGATGGATCTTGTTAGCCATTAGAAATTCAATTTGAATTATGATAATATATTCTATGATACTCAGCCAGCCTTCAAACTTTGGGGAGCTGCATTTCTTTTTAACTGTTGTGAATTTGTTATTGCACCCAAGAATTTGTCTGCAAGTCGTGCTTATAGAAGATTTTGTCTAATGTATAATAGGCTGACATCGATGGAAATGGAGTATTGGACTATGGCGAGTTTGTTGCAGTTACTATCCACTTACAGAGGATGGAGAATGACGAGCATATCCGCAGAGCATTCATGTTCTTTGACAGAGATGGTAGTGGGTATATCGAGCTCCATGAACTACGAGAAGCTTTGGGTGACGAGTCAGGCGAAACAGATAATGATGTACTCAACGACATTATGCGGGAGGTTGACACAGACAAGGTTAGACTAAAACAGTTCCCCATCTTTTTCTCTAATCAATCTAGTAGCTAGTCATTCTTGAAGCTTTTTAGCATATTTTAACCGCCCATCTGATTTCAGGATGGCCAAATTAGTTATGAAGAGTTTGTTGCAATGATGAAAACTGGAACAGATTGGAGAAAGGCGTCCAGACAATACTCAAGAGAACGTTTCAAAAGCTTGAGCCTCAATCTGATGAAAGATGGCTCTCTTCAGCTCCAGGATGGATTTACAGGTCAAACTGACATAGTATAACATTCTTTCGCGATAACAAAATTGTCTTATCCATTGATCTAAGATCAAACTGTCACGGTTTCAAGTTCTCCAGACCACAAAATATCGCCTTGCTGTGCAAAATGTCTTTCTTTTTGAAAACTAAACCTTGTAGATCGAGGAACTTCCAGAAAAAAGAGAGTTGCAGACTATGCTTAGATTCTTGGTTCCTGTTGGTCGTTTGACCGAAAAATGGTGTCTCGGAGATGATTTAATGATATATATACGTTCATACGATTCCTAGGGATCGGTAGCATGTCGTGTTTGCGTTGCGTTTTGTTGTATATTTTTGTGAAATTTACCTTTGGTGGTGTTTTATGTATATGTGTGTGCCTCGACATCAGAGCACAGATCAGTTGAATTCATTAGTTGGAGAATGTGACTTCTGGAGATGTTAATTCGTGTTGTTTGTTCATTGTCCGTGTACTTGAAGCACAATTATTATAATCTCACATTTTTTTCATCTACTTTTTTATGTGGATTACTCCGTTTACTTTCAGAATGCACTCCGGTTTTAGGTTAACGGGTCTCGAACTCGAGACCTGTCCTATTTTTGGGACACATTGTACCACTCCAGTTCTGATTCGAAGCAACTTGCGTAAATCAAATTTTTTTTGCATGGGATAACTTCTCAATGATTTAAACATCTTTAATTCACGGGTTGGTTTGATGTTACGGTAGATCAAACCATTAGATGAGAATATTCTCATCCAAATTATTGGCTGATACACCATTAAGGATATTGTCTATGGCATAACAACCAATAATCCATAATTCATGATAGTTAAATATGATTTTGACGTGATATAAATTATAGGATTGATTGATTTTAATAATGCAAAAATTTAATTTTTAGAAATAAATAGAATATAAATATTATATTTAATTATTGTGGTATATAAAGTAATTAGGAGTGTTTGATTTCCATGTTACATAGCTGTCTTTATTTTATTTAATTAAAAATAAAACTTGTAAATGAAATTTATACTCTTTATATTATATTATAATAACTGAAAAATAATCTAAAAAATGAAAAAAAAAATCATAAAAGAATATTTATAATCAATATTATAAAGTCAAAAGTCAATTTCTTCAAGCATAATTGGACCCCACTAAATCCATCTCCTTCGCCCAAATCTCACTTCTCGTCACCAAGGGATTAACGAAATTCCATTGAAATTTCAAATCTCCAGAAAGATTCCCCTATTTCCTTCTCCTTCCGCGACCTCTCATGGGGGTGGACTACTACAATATCCTCAAGGTCAACCGCAACGCCACCGACGATGACTTGAAGAAAGCCTACCGCCGTCTCGCCATGATTTGGCATCCTGATAAAAATGTCAACAAACAAGACGCCGAGGCCAAATTCAAGCAGATTTCGGAGGCCTACGACATATTAAGTGACCCGCAGAAGCGTCAGATCTACGATCTTTACGGAGAGGAAGGGCTCAAATCGGGTCAATTCCCCCCTCCTCCCCGCTCTGCGCGGAACCGTCATCAGGGTTTTCATTACAATCACCAGAAGCATCCGAACCCCAATTTCCGGTTTCATCCGAGGAATGCGGATGATATTTATGCGGAAATTTTTGGGGAGAATAGTAATGGAAATGCGAGTAGTAGTAGTAGTAATGGAGGTGGGGTTAGGAGAGATGGGTATTTCAGGAGTACGCCGATGAATAGCGGCGAGGGGGCTAGAAAGCCGGCGCCTTTGGAAAATGTGCTCGTATGTAGTTTAGAAGAGTTGTACAACGGTGCTACGCGGAAAATGAAGATTTCTAGGAATGTTTTTGATGGGCATGGGTATGCACCTCTCTTTCTGTTTATCATCGAGTATTTGCGCCTCTTTTTTGGTGATGGTTATTTGTTTTCTTATTTTCCATCCGATTGTTCATCTTGAAGTAGAATTATTGTGGCGATGGCTGTTTTACGTGCAATTATTGATTCTAATTATCACGTCATGATTTTTTTGTTGATTATTCAGGACTTTTAAAGTGCGAGATTGATTCTTTTTCTTTTGGGTGCATTTTAATATTGTCATTTGTGTTTTTCTCCGTTTTGGATCATATATGTTCGTGGTCTATTTAGTAATTCTTAGAGGCTTTGAAGCTTGAGGTGGTTTGATTCCAGTTTCAAAATTGGCTACTTGTGACATGCGTCACGTGATTGTTGTGGATAATTGGGTTTTCAATATGCATTTTCATTTTTGGGTGCATTTTTTATGTTAGTAATTTCCCAGTGTACTTGTCATGTCATGCTAATTGAAATTGTTTGGTTTGTTTTTAATAATCGTGCGGCTGCATTCTTATCTATGTATCTATTTCTAATCAGTATGGCTTAGGTGCATTTATACTGGATTATCATAACATGAACCTTAAGAGGAGTGGGGGAACCAACCTTTTTTTATTTTTATGGAGAAACTACATGATATAGAAAGGTGTATGCGAACAAGATACAATTCATGACCTTTACTTTCTTTCTTGCCATGCCTTTTGAGTGTTTTTTTCCTTGGAGTGACAATGCATCCTCCCTAGTGACATTGGCATTCCTGATTGGTCTTCTTTGACTTTATTCGGCTTGTAGGATGTTATGCCTTTAGTTCCATACATATTCGCCGTTGTACGTTGTAGGAAACGTTTCTACTGGAATTATTTCCATGACTCCATGTAGATTAAACCTTGTAGCAGATAAAGTGAAAACTAGAGACTCACGAATGATATGAATTTATTTGAACTTGGGTGTGTCGTTTGTTACAATGGTGAATTGCATGTATTTCCATTTTAATCACAAATTTCTGGCTTCGATCCACTCAGTTCCCAAAAGGCTCCATAATCAAGTATAGATTTGATTAATTTTTTGGACGATCTCGTTGACCAATTCAGTTCACATACTATGTAACTGTGATTATGAGGGCTAGCTGTTTTTCCACGGAAGTTGCACTTTTTAGACCTTAACAAAATACACTATACGTCTCTCTCTGAGAGTATGACTAGAAAGAACTTCTGAACCCGATTAATGGGTACCTGTCCTACAATTATTATTATATATATGCCCATAATTCTCCTATGGTATGCACAGAGCTTTGGTGCCATTGTTCAAATATTTGACACAAATTTTGTTATTTGATGTGAAGTGTCTCTGATGTTTTGTATCTTCTGACCTCTTTGTGCTCCTCTACTTTATTTTCTTATAGAAAGATTCTAAATTGTAACACATGTTTAGGCAGAAGTCTTTACTTGTTGGATAAATTGTATGGAGATTATCATACTCTTCCTTTCTAACCTCCAATTTTTAATATGGTGTCTGCAAATTATGCAAACATCACTTTGTGTTGGACATAATCCAATTTTTTTTGAGGTTTTATGTTTGAGGACCATAATTTCCTGCATGAACTGCTTTTGCCATTTTATATAATTTCATAGCTCAAACTGCTTCAAATATATTAAGGGATGCTAAGGATCATTCTGCATGTTAAACATCATGCCGAAATTAAAAAATAACGAAACTGCATATGGACATGTAAAACTGACCAAACCTGCCAAAGCAGTATCTCTTATTATGTCAAATGCCTCTTTAAATTTATTTAGTTCTTCAGACCTCATATTCACAAAATCCAGTATTGTGCAATACTGATTTTTTCGCAGTATGAAGAAATAAATTGGAAATATCAAATTTGATTTATATGTTGCTCTTGGATAAATTTTTTATGTATGTACTTTGACTTCTCCTCTGTTTGATGTGTTCTTTCTTGCGTTGCAGCAAGCCCCATTTGTTGGAAGAGATTGTGACTATCGATATAAAACCTGGCTGGAAGAAAGGAACGAAAATAACGTTCCCAGAGAAAGGAAATGAAGAGCCTGGCGTCATTCCTGCAGATCTTATTTTTGTTTTGGATGAAAGATCTCATCCAATTTATACAAGGGATGGTAATGATTTGATCGTGAAGCAGGAAATAACACTTCTTGAATCCCTCACTGGAAAAACTTTGGAGCTTACCACACTAGATGGCAGGAGTATAATGGTACCTTCAACAGAGATAATCAAACCTGGGCATGAAGAAGTTGTTCCTAATGAAGGAATGCCTATTTCAAAGGATCCTAGGAAGAAGGGAAATTTGAGGATCCAAATTGATGTGAGGTATCCTAAAAGGCTTACCGAAGCACAGAAATATGAATTGACGCGAGTTTTGGGAGGAATTTCATAAATAAGTCAAATAAGTAACTGCTGCTAGAAATGCAATGGTAAATTGTAAATACGAAACTTGAATTGTTATTAAAGTATGTGAATATTGGAAAGAAGTTTGTTCAAGGGGATACTCGATCATTGGACTTGGATAGCTCCTCACTGGATATGGATGGCAAATGCCTCCAGCCATAGAAGTTTAGAGAGTATGAATTTAGTGGGGTTATCCATGTTGACCTGCTAGAGACAAAGCAGAAATGGATTAAGGCAAAGTTTTCTTGGTTGAAGATCATGATTGGTCTTACCTTTTCATGACATTTTTTGTTTATACCGCCCAACAAAGCACACCTCCCACTCCGACACAAGTTATTGTTAGGATCCAAACTTCAGACAGGAGTAAATCCATGTTACGTAAGAGGAGAGAATTGTTTGTGCTTGTGACTGATGATTCATATAATCATATGAACTGTTATTTTTCTTGGCTTGTCTACATTTCCTGCAGACTATCCTTTCTTGTTTTTATGACTGTCAAATCTTGAATAATGACACTAACATGGAGTTTTTGTAATGGGATGTCGGATGGTATTCTCTTGTGATTAAATGCACTGTCACTGTTGTACCTATTCTAGATACGAGTTTTTTCATCTCGGTGAAGCTTTTGCTGGGTTTAAAATGGCATCTCATGTTTTTTATGGTATTATTCAAGGCTTTTCCAGTGCATCTCACAATGAAAATACTAGTTCGAAATTGAACACTATATGTAAACAGTTTGATTAATCCTCAGATCAATGAAGTTGTAGATCATGTTTAACAAGTTTATCGAGTGTTAAGTTGAATGTGACGTGTTCTAATAGTTTAGGTGACTCATGTAGTGGTTAGAGGTGGATTCACAGGGATGAGTAAAGAACTTGTCACATTTCATTTTTACACTAACATAGTAAGAAATTTTTTGTGTGGGAGTTGACACTAACATAGTAGGAAAATTATAATTCGCAATTTTTGTTCGAAGAGATCTTTTAACGTATTATTTTTCACAAATTTTTTTCTTTTTAACCTAACAAAGATGATCATGTTACGGTCGTAATACCAATTATTTTTATTTATTTATTTATTTATCTTTTTGATAATTGATTAACAAAACCTCAATATGAATCTACAGTAACTTTAGTCAGGATTATTTTTTAAAAAATGACATTTTTGCCAAAATTTTGGAATATAACATTTTTAATTTTCTGACATTTGCTTAACCTGTGTTTTTTGTTTGTGTAGAATGTCATTTTACAAAAAAAAATTTAAAGAGTGTCACTAATCAAAAAAATATTTGACCAAAATCATTTTTCAAACTATCGTTTGATTAATCTAACAAAACCAATAAGCCTTTTTATAACTAAACTAATATATATTAAGGTTTAGGGTGATTCCGATTCAGGTCATTCTTCCATACATCAATGTGTGCATGTGTGTGTTGGTGTATCACGCACCTTTGTGCATGGAAACATTTACTTGTGTATGTATAAGTGTGTGTTTGTGTAGCATAGATCTTGGTGTACGGAAGTATTTTTCGATCGTCAAATGACATGATGTGACAGTATGTTACGGCATTTGGGTACGTATATACTTTTGTTTAAACTAGTAAGAAGTATGTGTGATGCTCGCAGATACTAATTACATATAATAAAACTTAAAAAATTTGGGGTTACAAATACAATTTCTAAATATTATGTTATGCATGTCATAACATGTAGAACAATGAGTTGAAATAATTTTTTTTAAAAAATGTTTATTTGTGTAAAGGAAAATAACCAGGATGTGTATTAAAGATAATTGAATGTGAGCTAATAATGAGATGTTAACGAGGATGTGTATTAAAGATGATTAAATGTGATAAATAATTATTTACATTAATATAAATAAACAAAGTTAATTATTCTTAAAATTTACATTTTCTTCCCTTTTCTACCTATATTTTTCCACCCTTTTCCCATTATTGTCCTTGATTGCTTTTGGATTCATATACAATTTTTGGGCAAAAATGACAATTCACAATGAAAAACTTTGCCCATGATCCACACTTCTATAGGAGTATAGATTTCTAGCTATATTTTTCCACCCTTTTCCCATTATTGTCCTTGATTGCTTTTGGATTCATGTACAATTTTTGGGCAAAAATGACAATTTACAATGAAAAACATTGTCCATGATCCACACTTTTATAGGAGTATAGATATAGATATAGATATAGATGGGACATGACATGTACATTCAGTTATTTTGGAACATCTTTACCACCTACGTGTGTGTTTTTTTTAATGTCGCCATGAGCGCTGTTGGGATGGAGTGGGCCATCCATGACATCGTGAAACACATGATGTGTTCACTAAAAGTTTAAGAAAATAAGAAAAAAATCATGCATCGCTTGAAATCCAACAAGCTCAACCATTGAAGGTATCATCGATGTTTATCTAAGAGATATTAGAAACGGCCTGTTCTGATTCCCATGCATCTGCAGAAGTATATTTTTCGAAATATCGAATGTATCCCTGCCTATGTTCAAGTTTGGAGTTGAATTTCGTGAACACATTTGAAAAAAAAACATGAACTTATATTATGTTATTATATATTTGTATAAAACATGAAGCTCATGGAATGGATGCTTGTTTTGTAGTGTACATAGAGAAATGAAATAGCTGCTACTTGTCATTTATACTTGTTTATTTCAATGTCAATCATGCAGTTAAATCTGGACTCATGCTATCTTGTATACCAACTAGGTAAAGCATGAGCGACCTCGGTCAATACCTTCCGTAGTTGAACACACTCTAGACTTAGGAATTCGCTGAGTGATCTGGTTTATAGGGAAAGCCTTTTAGGTCGAATCCTATGCCATCCCTTGGTGAAGGGGAATCATGGGAAGGGAAGGTATCTATCTTAGAATGAGTGATTTGGATATAGATATTCTCTCATTCATTTGACTAAATACCTCATTTGGATTAACCCATGGCTATATAATTTATTTAAACTTATCTTTGAAAACTCTCTTTTTTTAATTTTATGATTTTAGACAAAGAAAAGAATGAAATATATATTTTAACGCCAATGCCTTTTCACCCCTTTTATACATCATTAGTCTATGGAAGGATGGAAAGTCAACTTTCAAGTGGTATCAAGATGCACAAGCTCGAAAAAGTCGAAATTTTCAAAAAAAAACTGGAATTGACTAACCGCCATAACTCAAGCTGAGTGATTGTCTAGTTTTTTGGCCTCCATTTCCACTGTTCTGCTGCTGTCACCAACTCTCTTGTATCTGTACCATCTGGCGCACACCAGAAAATAGACGAAATTTAAACAACACATCACCGCAACCAAGTAGTAAAAATAGTCCAGCCGGCCCTTATTGAGATCCTCCGGCAGCCAGTTCCCACCCGATGTCCCGTCAGTCACGTGGTGCACCACTGATATCAATAAACTATACAAGTAACTCGATACCGCATACCCACAAAAGAAAAATGCTCCTGCGACACTCCTCATATTCTCCGGGAATTGCTTATAGTAGAACTCGAGCTGAGCAATGGCGAAAAACGCCTCTGCAAGTCCACCCAAGGCCAGCTGAGGAACCAACCACATCGAAGACATGGAAGAAACCATACCCGTCCTTGCCATATTTCTCCTACGCTCTTCCACCACGGCCCCTATGATCGACTCTACTATAGTTATGAATATTCCTATCCCCATTCTGTGAAGGGTTGTGATCCCACCTTCTTTTCCTGTGATTCTTCGCAGAAACGGGACGATGAATGTATCATATATCGGTACCCATAGGGTGATGCTCAGCATGGCGAAAATGACATAAGATGCGGCTGGTATCTGGAATTTTGTGTTTCCTAGATGTCTGTTGGATTGAAGAGCCTGAAAAACTATATACTGTTGCTGTGCACCCAAATGGTATATGATGGCAATGAGGGAAACTGGAATGACCCTAAGCACACATTTTGCTTCTTCAATTTGCTGCATGCTGCATAGATTCCATGGATTGGCTGTGGATCCATTTGGGTTTATTTGGTCTTCTGGTGTTATAATTGCAGCTTTGTCCAAGAATCTGAATACATAATAGAGAAAAACAAAGGAAAAACAGATATTGTTTCACTTATTCGACCGACCAACAATGACATCTCCAACATGCTTGAAAGAGACCATAGAATATAGACTCAACACACCAGATGTATATTGTAAATATCCGTTCTTAAGAATGGCTACAACACAAACATATTTTACGAAGTGTGAAGCCTCCACATGCTTCGCCAATATTTTATACAAAATTACTTATATCATATTACAAAAGTCTATTTTCAAACAACAAAAACAAAAAATTAAAACATAAACAAAAGCAAGATACATTCGGCTAATTTAATATAATATTATAAAAAAGAAAAAAATTTCAAGAAATAACTTGAAGGGGAAAGCTTTATCATTTTATTGTAATTTGCGATCTTGATATGAGAATTTAACCATTCTAAAGTTGCAATCGATGATTATGAATTTAACTACTCTAAAGTTGCAATCTAAGATTGTGAATTTAACTATTCTAAAATTGAAATCCAGGACTGTAAATTTTTTTTAAAAAAAATTATAAAGTTGCAATCTTAAAATATTATTTTTAATATATGAAAAACAAAACTTTAAATTATTGGTTGCAAATTTAAAAAAAAATTATTATTATTTTTTTACCTAATTGAGGTATTATGTTTTGTACAATTTTTTTAAACCATATATAAATAGTTGAAATATGATTAAGTGATCTTAATAGTAAACATAAAAATAAATACAATATTCTTTTCATTGAACACTAAATATTTCCCCCAGTCCCACAAGTATGTCTATGTATCTCTCGTTGTGGTCTTCTAAATGACTCAGCTTCTCCTACGTTGCCTGAAATTTTGGTATGGTAGACGTACAGTTCTTCCAAGCAAAAGATAATACCAATATACAAAAATAAATGAGACCAGATTTTTTATATAGAAAATCCTGAGAGTAAAAACCACGGAACCTAGTCCAGTATAAATTTTACTCTATGAAAGGATTACAGAGCTTTTGTACAAGCATTAAGCAAATAAAAATACATGAAATGAAAAAAAATGAGAGAACATGAGCAGATGTGGATGTCATCCTCGAAGCCGACCTAGGGTGGTGTGATTTGCAATCCAAGATTGTGAATTCTACTGTTGAGAATTGGCAATCCAAGATTGTGAAGTCTACTGTTGAGAATTTGCAATCCCTGTTTGCAAATTCTCAACAGTACACAATTCGAAATCTAGGATTGCTAGAGTTGTAATTTTTTTTTATAAAAATTATTGAAAATTCTTGATTGATATAAGGAATTTTTTTGGTCATCAGTAGAATTCGCAATTTTGGATTGCAAATCACGGCCACCCCAGGTCGGCCTCGAGGATGACGTCCACCTCTGCTCATGTTCTCTCATTTTTTTCTTTCATGTATTTGTATTTGCTCAATGCTTGTACAAAAGCTTTGTAATCCTTTGTTCATAGTGAAAAATTCAAACTGGACTAGGTCCCGCAGTTTTTTCATCGGGATTTTCCATATTAAAAATCTGGTCTCGTTTAATTTTGTATATTGTTATTATCTTTGTGCTTGAAAGAACCGTACGTCTACCCTACCAACATAGGGGAAGCTGAGCCATGTAGAACACCACAACAAGAGATACATAGACGTGCTTTTGGGACCAGGGGAAATATATGGAATATTGTATTTTTTTTACGTTTACTATTTCAAATCATTTAATCATATTTCAACTATTTATATATGGTTTAAATTTTTTGTACAAAACCTTATACCTCTATTAGGTAAAAATATAATTAGTTTTTAAATTTGCAACCAATAATTTAAAGTTTTGTTTTTTGTATATTTTTTTAAAAAATACTATTTTAAGATTGCAACTTTATAATTTTTTTTTTTTAAAATTCTCAATTATGGATTAAATTTATAAATCCTGGATTGCAATTTTAAAATAGTTAAACCCACATATCGAGATCGCAAATTCCAATAGAAAGATAAAGCTCACTTCACGTTATTTCTTGAAAAAAATTTCTTTTTTATAATATTATAAATTAGCCGATACATTCAGTAAAAAAATTTAAAACACAAAACTAATCGATCAAATTAAATAAAAAGAAAAAGTATCTAAAGTATAATTATTATATATATTATGTTAAAAATATGTTCTAGACATACAATACCTGTCCCAGATTATTTAAATGCAATAATGGGTTGGGTTGGTTGTGCAAAATTAATAATCCTTCGGAGACTTTTTTCACCAAGGGCTCATGAGCTTGACAAAGAAAATAAATAATTTGGAAAACGTGTCGTAATAATAAATAAATACATTGACAGTTTTATCTAGTATAAAAAGAAGACAGCGCATGTATCGAGATATGTTAGTTCACTAATAGTTGACTAGACAGATTTTAACTATGTTAAGAAAATAATATTATAGTTTCATAAGTTTATATATACTTATATATTAAATATTATAACTTTCACTATCCGATTTACCAGTTTATAGTGTATCAAAGGTTACATTTCGTACTTTCAAATCTCTTTTAAATTTATATAATTTCATTTAGTATATGTTAAAAAATGATTTAACACTAAAAAAAATGGTAAATTCCGTGTACGAAACTATTATTATGTGTGTGATCCGGGAAGGGAATCAGTCTTTGCCCTTGTTCGACTCGAACCCGTACCCTCCAGGCTACGCTACGTGACAACAATTTTACTGTTGCATCAAGGTTAAGGATAAATCTTAAAAAAAAAAAAAATGGGTACCTGAATTGTTCCGTGTAAGGGAGCTTGGAGTTTATAGACTTGGGAGAAGTATAATTGAAAAGGTTGAGCCAAGGGTTGTTAGGCAATTCCAGCTTCCTTTTCTTGAAGCCAACCGCCATTACCTGCACTAGACTAGTCATGGGGCTGCCTTCGGGCAACACTTTCACGTACAATTTGCTCCCCACAAAATATAGAAGACATGATAGGAACATAAAGATCGCCGGGATCGCCAAGCCTATCGACCAGCTGACGTTCGACTGCACGTACACGACGAGCGTTACGGAGACGATTTCTGCTATTGTTACGGTGAAGTAGTACCAATTGAAGAATCTGTCGATCCCCGTCTTCCCTGATTCTGTGCTGGGATTGAACTGATCGGCCCCGAAGGCTAAGTTACATGGCCGGATGCCTCCAGCGCCGACTATCAATAGCGCGAAACCGAATAGGAGGAATGCCATTTGTCCCGCGTCCGGGCCGATGCATCGGGCACGTCTGGGTTGCATTGGGGTGGGTGCAGATTCTTGAATACTGCTGTTAGATTTATAGCCACCAAACCCTTCATTGAACAAGTTCAATAAGTCATAAAGATCGAAACTTGGACTAATCCAAGTTGATAAATATTGAAAGAACAAAGTTTGGGAAACTAGAAATGAAAACCATTTGAGCAATTTGATAGTAAATACGTACAAATAATGAGGCAACTGATGCGAATCCCAATGTCTTGTAGCGGCCAAAGTAAGTGTCACTAAGATAAGCTCCGATCAAGGTGGCAAGATTTGTGGTGCCATTGAACACATTAAGAAGCGTTGTCGCAGAAATGCGCTTCATATTGAAAACTGTGGTTAGATACACCTGCAGATTGAATAAAGTGCCAATTGCTCCAAGCTTCTCAAAAGTCTCATTCCCTAAAGAAAGCAAATACCAAGAATGTAACCACAACGGAGACGAATTAATAGATTTCGGAATGAAACTTAAAATTTTGATGAAAATTATATATATAAACTTTTTTGGGACGACCATGCTAAATCAGTTTGCCAATTGATCAAATAATGTATTACCAATGATGAATGGCATGGTTTTCAATCCCCTGTAGTTAATCTCAGGTTCAATATCATCATTTACCAGAGATGGTGATTTCTCCTCCATCTCCAAGCCTTCTTCATCTTTCTTCTCCATTTCTACACGCAGTAAACACACTTCTCCGTGTGTTTTTTGAAAGGGTGTTCTTTCTTGCACACAGACAGATTAATTCTTCTACACAGATGAAATGTGAAAATGGAAATAACTTAAAAATGAAAATATTAATGGGACACAAACTCTTGTCATGCAACGAAGATTACGTAAATTAGACCCAAAAACATGAGTTTTGGGCATCAGTTTTGCCTTTTTTTATTGATTGTATTATATAATAACTAAAAACAAATCAATATATAATATATATTAATTACATACGTTTTTATAATTGAAAAACTAATATAAATTAATGATCAAGCTCTCGAGCTCAAAACTCACGAGCCTAAAAACTGATAAAGAAAATTTCAAGAGATATATAAGCGTCAGATAAATGAATTTCGTGAATTAATATGAAATTCATTTTTATTTTAAAATTAGATATTACAATGGCGAATGATAATGGTCGGACAAATTTTGAAATTAAAGATGTTTTTTCGGGTTTTAAATATTTCTTTCACGTGTAAAATACAGATCTTACACCTCCATCAATTACTGGGAATCAAATGGTGTTAGTTGAACTACGATATAAAATGTATAACTGCACATGGCTTCATGGAGTTAGCTTGATGCCGTCTTTAGGTACGTCTTTAAACACTGTATAGGACTCCAACCAGATTCATACACGTATTTTTCATGGTTTTGATTAATGACAGGCACGACATCGAGTAGAGATTTAAGGAACATATCTGGTCTGCATATATATGAGATATCATATATGGGTCACTTGTTAGAGAGAAAATAAAAGGGTATAATGTAGTAAAATTTATGATCTAGGTATCTTTGAGACAACTAATTTGCTTCCAATTCTTAAAAATAATTCATGCATAGTTTATATTTGCACAAGAGTGAGACACAATGGTAAAGTTGTTATCGTGTGATCTGAGGTCACGAGTTCGAGTCTCTTCGTGTTTGGGTGCATTTTTTCTTGATTAAACACCTCCAAATTGTGTCTTTTTGGACATATCTCTTGACATACTATTAATATAACATCCTTCATTTGAATTGGACATTGATTTTCGAAATTCATAACACTTTTTATGCAAGATCTGTTGAGCCTTAAACGCATTGTTGAGTTTAATGCTTAATTAATCTCCAAATTATTTATGGGTTTTGATGATCAACAAAACTTGCATTTGTTGTACTAATTTGTCTACTTAGTGTACATGGTTAGATTGATAAATTGGTTGGGAATTCCAATTAAAGAGGACACAAGTTACATAATGGCATTTGTGTATTCTTAGGACAAACGGTGATTTTTATCAAGAAATATATTGAGTTTAATGTTTAACTAATCTCCAAATTATTATGGGTTTTGATGATCAACAAACTTGCATTTGTTGTACTATTTTGTCTACTTAGTATACATGGTTAGATTGATAAATTGGTTGGGAAGACCAATGGAAGAGGACCCAAGTTACATAATGACATTTGCTGTATTCTTAGAATAAGCGGTGATTTTTATCAACAAATATATTGAGCTTGGACGAAAAAGAATGACATCTATGAACAACCAAAAATAAGTGTTCAATATGTGTTTAATGATGTTGGAACAATATTTTTTGATAGGATGAAGGCCCACAAACCAATGGTTCGTTGGTGGGCAAATTCGTATAGAAGCCAATTTGAGCACAACATGGTATTTTGATTATATCTCATGGCTCGATGATCCAAATGACGTGATTCTAAAGAGGTTGGAAAGCCAACTCAAAATTCTATATTTCATATTCAAACATCTCAGTTCAATTTAGATTGCATCATGGAGAAAAATGGCATGGAAGTAATAGCAAGTGCATATTGCATTTAGCATGAAGCAAGGTTGGAGCGGTTGTAGCATTTTGAGCATAACTTCTTATACCTTAATGAAATTCGATGATTTTAGTGTCCACATGTATCCAAGAGGTAGGGCTACAACTTTGATGTTGACCACCTTTCCCATAAACGAGCTTAAGATGGTCGAAAAGTGCAAAGTTTGAGATGAAATCTGCGCAGATAGTTCCAGGCGATCCGAACCATCACCTCAGGCGATGCTGACTTCGCCCCAGGCGATGTCAAGCTCGCCCACTGCCTTGTTTTTTTATTGAGGATCGCCCCAGGCGATGGGGAGAACTCCTGAGGCGATCTGGAGGTCACCCGAGGCTAGTTTGACCCTTGGGAGCCTCCTACACTATAAATATGGACAATTGAGCTCAAGTTTATGAGAAGAAACATCAAGATACAATACAAGCAAGCTATACTCAATCCAACTCAAGATATCATAGCAAAACTTCATATATTTCTATTTTATTGTCTTGTATTGAGTGTTTGTTTCTTATTCTTGCTGAGAGAGCTTTGTTCCTCATTTTGGTTACCCTGTGAAGGTGTCACTTGTTGTAGCACACAAGTTGTGAATCATTGTAAAGGTCCTCCAACACCGACGCAAGTTGGAAATTATATAAGTCGCCGACAAGTGAAGTTGATGCAAGATTGTGGCTATCCTTTGAGCCCTTAAGGCCAAGAATACTCGTGAAGAGTGTGTGACTCGGGAAGAGTTTGTTTGTGGCTATCCTTGGAACCCTTAAGGCCAAGAAGACTCATGAAGAGTGTGTGACTCGGGAAGAGATTGTAGAATATTAATGTTATGCGAGTTAATATTCTACATATACGGCTCTAGCTAGGAAGACAATTCTTGCCTTTTCACGTCAATTTCTGGGTGATTTTTTTGTTGATCTAGATATTAGTTTGCTTAGATAAAATAAATTAATGGGTTGAGAATGACGGGTTTAAGTGGGATGAGGTATTGTTCCTTTGCGATTGTGTTTATCCTCCTTTCAACCTCTTTCGGAGCTTTTCTTTTCATTTCAGGTTTTATTCATTATCCCGATTTGTGAAATTATATATTAGTTCATATAAGTAAGCCAATAACTTTTACTGTTCCCATGAACAGTAAAAAGCCAACCGCCTTTCATTTTATATTTTTCTTATTTATATTTATTTTTCCTTTTCATTACTGTTCCAATTTGCATATATCGTTTTGTGTGCCAAAACAATAAATTATTGATTTTGACTTTTCAGCCGCCCATTTTTTTGTTTCCTTCTTTGGCTCTTGCTTCTACACTTTCTCTTTACTTTTCCTCTTTTATTCATTCTATCTTGTTTCTTTTGCAGAGGGTGCAGATGGGGTTCAGCATGCAATTTAAGTCATCAATCAGCCGCCCATTTTTTTTTCCTTCTTTGGGTCTTGCTTCTGCACTTCCTCTTTACTTCTCCTATTTTATTCATTCTTTCTTGTTTCTTTTGCAAGGGGTGCAGATGGGGTTCAGCATGCAATTTAGGTCATCAATCACTGTTTTTATCGTCTCTTCCTTTGCATTGCTTTTATTTTGTGGGTTTTACTCTGTGGATTTAGGAACTCATCGTTGCTTTTACGCTGTAAGTGTCTCGTTTTTTTTGCATTGGGATATTGGTTTTTCTGATATATATTGGCTTCGAAGGCCTTGCTTTTCTTTGTCTTTTCTTTGGCTCGGTGAGAACAAAAAAATTGCAGGGCGGTATACTTTTGTGGGCACGGCAGATTGGTCATCGACGGTGCTCTAGGTGAGTTGTTGGTCGGTTTGGTCAAATTATATGCGAAAGTAATCTCCCCCTTTTTAATCCACAAACGGACCAAACCATTTCGCTTTTCTTCATTATTCCATCAAGATTAGAAGTACCTTCTTGTCGTCTTTTTTTGCGGGGTTTCGTCGTCCGTCGCTTACTATTTTTTTTTATGTTGGCTTTCTGCTTAGTTCTCTGATCTTTGTTTGTTTTTGGCTAATGTTGGTGCGATCTGTTATGCGTTTTGGGGGTTTTAGCTTCTTTTTTTTTTGTATTTTTAGGATATTTTAATGATTGGCAAAAAGATTTTGCCAATATGATGATGAATGACAGGAAAAATTTAGGGTATTTTTGCCCTACAGTTTTAAGAAAGCTAATGCAGTTGCATGATTATATAAGGGACAAAGATTATCTAATCGGATAAATTAGATTGTTGATCTTTTGCATTTGGTACTCTGCATATTAAAACACATTGTCTTGTTCTTTGTTTTGGGGTCGTGTATTTTCAAGGAAAAATGCTATGCTTCTTTATTTTTCATCTTTGTTTATTTATTTATGCATGTCATCTCTATTGGATGTGGCTGTATTGTGTTGCTTTTCTTGGTGGCTTTTTTTAGACCTTAGTTTAAGTGTTTTGCTACAATTTCTTCATGGTGATGTGCTTGCTTTGTTCGGTCGGGTTTTGTTCTTTGCTGCGCCTTGTGTCTTGGATTATTTGTGCTCTTGTGGTTGTTCATGGATTGTTTTTGTCCGTCTATGTGTCGTTCTTTTGGTCTGGGCATCGTTCTCGTGGTCTTTGTGTACTTGGGGGTGGTGTGTCCACGTGGTTGTGCATGCCTGCTCCTGTTGGCCTGTGTTTATTATGTGCACCATGGGATCTGCTACATGGTGGTACCTGGTTTGGGGTTGCTCTTTCATGGCCATGTGGTTGGGGATGCTCTTTCATGGTCATGGTGGTCCTTCGCATGTCAAGGGTGGTGTTTGCCATCAAGAGTTTCCAATTTTTGCCGGACAACCTCTTTATATATTTGGTACGAAGTCCACACTAAGATGCAAAGGTTGAATCATGGACCAAACCATAATCATTTTTTTAGGTCTGAGGCCACAAAACTCTGTGGGCTTTTTATATGTAAGTGATGTTGATATTGTATATCTAAGATTAAACACATTAATAAAAAAAGAAATATGCAGTATTTCAAAATGTAATTTTTTTGCAGAGGTTGAATGCCTGCTCTGACTTTTGCTTGAGCTCAAGCTCAAATGAGTGCCAATAGGATGAGTAGGATCGATTCACCTTTTGCCGTTGATCGTGAGGCATTACTCGCTAGAATATTGTGAGCAAAGTTTAGGCAAGTCATAAAACATGATTACTTATCTCATTGCATAATAGGTGGTCCATTTATTTTTCATTGGACATGATTTGTTTGCTCTTCTTGCAGGTTGCACATTCTAGCAACTTGATGTCGCCCTTCTCTAACTTTTGCGTCCCAGACGTGCCATATGATGATACTACTCAATGCCATGCTGTTGGGGCTTGCCATGCTGTGGAATGCATGAACCCGCACTCTGCCTTTAGGGCTTCAGCCAGCAAGAGAAGACCCACGTGCACAACACCATCAACGTCCACTGGTGTTGCATATAGGTCCCGACGTGTTCCTCCTCCAGGTTAGATTGGGATTTTTTTGCGTTGTTGGTGAATACCCGACTTCCACACTTCTACACACTTTTGTTCATTATTTTGAACCCGTTTGTCAACATTTTCATACTATAGTTTAAGAGGTGAACGTGTCCATTTTTCATTTTCGCGCTAATTTTGTGCATACAACTAAGTTGTATTTTTTGTTTTACAGCTGAGGCTGCATGCTTTAAGTCGGGGTTTTTAAATTTTTAATTGTTCTAACATGGTATGAATTTGAAAAACAGCAACCATTTATTTTTAAACTGTTTCTGCCTACAGATTAGTTGAATCCTGCTTACTTAATTCACTGTTTAGCGTGTTCTGCAACGGTCTATTTTTTTTTACTATGGCTTCACACCAATCTTGACAAGGCCAGAGTCTATCAAAGGTAACACAAAAAACTAATTGTTAGGAATTAATAATATCAATATGATAATAAAACATGTAAAAGTGAGTATTTCTCATAGTCCAGTTTGGAATTCAACCTCCATCATTAGGAATTGAACATATCTATTTTCTATTATACACATAATTTTAATGCTAATAAGATTATGCTTCAATGATTTATCAAAGGTGACACAAAACTACTTTTCTCCTTGGTTCGCCCATGCATTTCTCATTTGGGTTCCAAAATTCCCGTCCATATTTTGTTGATCTGTTCAAGACAATACTATTTGGGCCGCTGGTCTTGATATAATCATTTTTTATTTTCTATTTGAGGTGGGGTTTTAATTGAATTGTTCTTGCACCTCCGATACATGTATAAACAAATTTTTTCGTTGTCAGGAAGAGAAAAAAAACGTAGGCCTAAAAAAAACCCTAATTCACTTTTATATGTAGTGAACAAAACCATATTTGTAGTTCGCACTTGCTAAGAGTTTTTTTGGTCGCAAATTTAAAGAAAAAAGCGTTGTCGGAAGTATTGTATAACTATAAATATTAGTGCATCTGTGTATATATATCGCAAGAAAGCTTTCATCAACTACCAATTGTGAAGTTCAATTTGGGAAGCATATTTCCAACTCTTAGTCACAAGTAATCCTAAATAAAAAACAGCCCAATTAGTCAAAGTTTTAAATCTATAAATTTAATCGAGTTTTTGTGTCTTATTTTTTCGAATATTCATTTCTCGTTCTTTTCCTCTTCGTTGTTGTTGGATTAACAATGTTTTACCTTATTGTTCGTTTAGATGTCCATGTTGGGCTCACATTTTTCCCAATTCTTTGCTAGATATGCAAGTGGGTCATATGCAAGTGGGTCCACCGGTTCGACGCCAACGCAAAACTCCCGAAGCTCTGGATAGACTTACATGTATCCCCACTGAAATTTGGCAGCTGCCCCCGATCCAGATTGTGACTACTGCGGTGCCCGTAGGTTTTTTTCGCGAACCACCTGGTTTCTGTTGTTCAGGCGGCCAGATCATCTTGCCCCGGACGAAAATGCCTCCCCAACTGTGGCAGCTCTACATCAATCCCTCATCTCATTCCGCATGTCGTTTCCAGCAGCGGTGCCGGACATACAATAACTCGTCTGCATTTTCTTCTCTAGGGATATATTACGATCGTGAATTATGCAAGGCGTCCAAGGGGATTTACACATTTAGAGTGCAAGGCGTCATTTATCAGTTCATTAGAGATTTGGTTCCCACAAGTGGTTGTGGTCGGCAGTTACAGCTTTACTTTTACGGGACAGAGAACGAGGTTTCAAACAACTCGGACACTTGCCTTGATACCGGGGAAAAAACCGAGAAAGGTATCTCATATTCTCATCCAAAATGTGCTTTTAATGACTGGTTCTTTCTAAATGAACGTAGAAGTGTATTCCTTATATGTGGCTTTCACCTGTTTGTACATATGTTTTGAATATGTTTGTGTAGTGCATATTATAGACAAGTTCACGTGCCTATTGTCGCGAAGGTAGAAGAAAAGGATTCCAATCGCAGTAGCCAGACATCTCAACTTACATAGATTGTTTTCCCTTTTCATAAGTGCTTTTATGTATTCTATCAACCAAAATCATACTCTCTATGCAATATCAATGTTTACGTGACCAGAAAAAACCTTTCGTGCAGGGGTCCCGAGCAAAAATAGACCATTGAGAAGGAAATCTTCTACGCGTGTGGTGCTTGATGATGATAGCTCCGAGGAGGAGCTCAATGTTTGCCGAAAAGTCGCCCGACAAGATCTGCCTACTGAAGGTGATTTGTCCCCACCTCATCACACACCTGTAATTAATGTTATTCCCTTTATAACTTCTTCTCTAAAGAATGCATATTTTCTCTCTATGTTTAGATGCTACTGAGGATGTTAGCAAGTTGAAGAGGTCATCAAGAGGAAGAATTATCAAACCGAAGAAATACCACTAGATTTCATGCATTGTCTGTTGTCACAAATTCAACAATAGATTCTTGCATGTTTGAATCACCAATTATCTTTCATTTACTTCTTGTGTGGGCATAACACTTTCGATATTTGCCTAAACCATATGATTGCATTTTGTCTAAACTAGATGGCAATCCTTTTGTTTGACCTATGCTCTGCAACATGAAGCCACTTTTGCGTTTAACAGACTTCTTCTCATCACCAAGACCTTGAGGAGTTGAGTTTGCCACTCTTTTGAGAATCAAAAACATTTAATATTGCTCTCTAGAACTGAATATCCAAGCCTTGAGCAAATCTATGTATGGAGGAGGCCATTACGTTTTTGAATGTTTAGTAGTTTTTTTTTATATCGGATTTCTATTATGATTTTGTGGTATGATTAATTAAAATATTATTATCCTTGGGTAATTATATTACTTGCTCTTGAACTTGTGTGCATAAGGCCCTTCACCTTGTACGCATATTTTCGATAAATATCGTATCTTTGTTGCAAATTTCGTTATAGTGGCTTGTATTTGCCTCCTCTTGTTGTTATTGTTGTTGGAAATTTTCTTTTATCTTTCTTGTAGAATGTCTCGCATTAAAACATTCGCATTTGTGGTCTTGTTTCTTTGAACTATCTGTTGGGAATGACTTTTGTTTGGTCCAACATATTTGGTGTTATATATACGTGATCATGTATGTTCAATACGTATTAAACATCTTTTATTCTCTTGAACTGTCTGTTGAATTTGTGCTGGGCGTTTTGTTGGACATATATACCTGATTTGATGCTCACTGGCACCGCGCAAGTAACTAGTATTTTATAGCTTTCGTTTTATAGCTTCCTCACTCTTTGGAGTATCTTTGATGGACATGGGTACTTTCTATATGGAGCCAAAATGAATATTCCGCATATAGTAAGTTCTTTAACTTAGTTATCATTTTTTTTATTTTTATGATTATCTTGTGATTTACCTTCATAGATATCAATGATTTAACTTGAAATAATGATGACAATGATGATGATTATGATGATATGGTAGTTCTGATGCAGTGTGAATTTTGATTGTTCTCATGCTTTGAGTGTAATTCATTCTCGCACTTATCAGTGTGGGAATCGGGTGAGTAAGTCTAGGTATTTTGCCGATTGTATAAAGTTTGACAAAAAAACTTTTTTTTTTTTTTTTTTGTTTTAGATCAGTTTTCGATTTCTACTGTTAACGTCTTTTCAATTGCTTTTGGTTGATTGCTTATGCATTTTAAGAGTATTCATTTCTTTTTTCGGAGTTTCATATTTTTTGTGTTGGTGGTTTATGTACTTGGTTGTTTTCACGGGATGAGTCAATGTTTAATGAGTTCTTAAGCGATGCAATGGCCTCCAACACATTGTCGCTCAGGTGCTGAAAGTGCTTCTGCAAGGCAGACTTGTGGGTATCTGATGGACAGTGTGGAGGAGTGGAGACGACTTGTGTTCCGTATTAACTGATAAATTGAAATATTGCTAGCTCCAATATTCTCAAGTTCTAAATAGAATGTAGTTGTTGTGAGAAACAACGAGAATTGTTGGGGATATTCGTAATTTAGGTCCAATCTGTGTCCGAACTATGAATAAAAAGAACTTCACTCTGAACTCTTATAGATGAGAATATCTAGAGTAATAGTAGTGACAGATGACGATTTTTCCTCTTTCTGTTACGGGAAAATATGTTTACGAGAATGCCATGTTGATGACATAGAAAACGCTAATTGATTATCGTGGACTTGAGAAATGGAAGTATGTGCTTAATCTCGATAGCTATTCACTAGTGAAGAGATTATAAATCGACTGAAGAATAAGACACTGATAAGGTGCAAAGTAGTTAAAACTGGAATTACGTATTTTCAGTATCACTATATATATATCACCTAAAAGCGAAAAAATTTTAGGGCCATTTGATAAGACCTTTGAAATAAATCTTCCGCTGTTTACGCAAATTAATCATTATGTGTTAATTAAACACCACATTAGGATCGGGCCCTTGTGTTCCGTATTAACTGACTTGGTCAGGCCAAGCTACACTCACCTTAAATTTCTCGAAAGGTAATCTCAGTTTTCTCAGCAGCTTATTTACTACCTGCATGTCCTCATCCCATCGGATAGTTGTTTAGAAATTTGGAACTTTGATCGCATAACTGGTAAAAGTACATAGATCTCATGTCATCTTCAAAAAAAATTGTTTTTACTTACATTATTCATTTTCTCAGGATCTTGCCAGATCATTGCTCAGTATTATTAGTTCATACATCTTATATTTGAGTTAATTTCTAAAACTACACACAAACTTGAAAACTTCCTTTTTCTTTAATAGCATGTTGAATATGAAGAATATATGACATGAAGCAATGCAAATATTTAAAACTTGATTTTTGGCTTGGAAATTATACCAAAGTTAATTTTTTCTCCCAATGGCAGTAAGGGTATTGAAAAAGATTGGGAGAAGGTTGGGGAAGAATGACCAGGATTTTAGCAAGGATCCCTACAATGGTTAAGGAAATTGGAATGTTTCCCAGTGTAATATCTGCTGGAACGTTTTTTAGTACATTAGCAGCTCGATTACTTCCGGCTGCTCAGAAATTCCAGGTCTTTCTTCTCTCTCATTATTTCAGACGTGTTGAATTTTATTGTCATACCCAAATAGGGCAAAACTGGAATATACTTTTAAATATATCATTTTCTAACACAGACATGCTTCCCGATCATTCTTGCTAATATTTGGTTATTATCTGCCTATTGGCTTGCGTGGTGCAAGAAAAAACTAGTATATATATATATTACAAGCACAACAAACGTAGTGATGGACAAAAAAAAAGTGAAAAACCAGTATCATTCAATTTTAATTACTTAGTGTTTGCTCCATAAACAAGTACATGAGACAAAAAACATATAACAAATGGACCACACCATTTGAAACAACAACAAAGTGAATCAAGTCCTGCTCGCGTTCGATTTCTTTTCTAGGTCATCCAACTCGTAACCCAGAAAAACACCGGCACGGTGAATCCCGGAATCCTCCTCCGGCCTTTGGCCGACCTCGTCTTTTACACCTTCCCCACAAAGCACAAACTTTTTGGCAAAAAATGTGAAATAAAACAAGTTGAGAACCCCTAGAGCTGCGATGAAATAATAGTAGTACTCAAGCTTATTCTTGTTAATATCATTTCCACCTAGCCATGGAGTGTCTCCTCTACCTTTTGTGACGGAATGCATCACGTTCACAAGGAATGAACTTAGATAGCTTGCAATGGACATGCTAAGAAAAAAAATCGAACCTGCGACACTTCTCATAGTCTCCGGCATCTGTATAGTGAAAAATTCCATTATTGCAACCGCTGCGAACGCCTCGGTTAGGCCGGAAAGTATGAATTGAGGCAGCAGTGCTGTCACATGTAGAGGTGAATCCAATGTGTTGTCTCTTAGAGCCAATGCTTTTCGTTTTTTCTCAACGGTTCCTGCGACGGCCATGCATAGAATTGACATGATGATCCCGGTTGTAATCCTTTGCTGCATTGTCATTCGCAGGTCAGTTTTCTTCAATATTTTCTTGAATTTCTTGACATATATTTGCTCATAAATGAAGATCCAAATTGAGAGGGCGATCATGGATGATATTCCCATCCAGGCTGGTGGGATTGTGAAGTTCTTCCCCAATGTTTTGTTCATCTGGAAGGATTGGAGGATGCCAAATGTGCTCTGCTGATCCATCACCACGAAGCACCCCACGCCCGAGACCCAAACGGGAGCGATACCAAATAAGCACTTTAAGTTCTCAACTTGTTGCACACTGCACAGTTTCCAGCCATTTTTGGGCATATTTTGTGCATCCACTTCACTTGGATCTGCTATCACTGCTGCCTTATCCAGGCACTTGAATCTATCCGCCCTGATCGTTTTACGCGAGTCAGACTTGTCTTCCGATACACGGTCATAGAACGATAACCCATCTCCGGATTTCAAGTCAATCTTTCGTTTTCGATACGCTGCCACCATGACCTTAGCCATGTCCACAAAAACCGTCCCCTGTGGCGTTTTGTAAATGTACGTGTGGCACCCGATCAAGAAAATTGTAATCGAGATCGCCAGACAGGCCGTGGGGATAGCATAGCCTATCGTCCAGCTGATGTTCGTCTGGACGTAGATAACACCTGTTAGAGCTATGATCAGGGCGATTGTGAACGAAAAATACCACCAGTTGAAGAAGCTCTCGAGTTGGGCTCGCCCCTTCTCAGTATTCGTATCGAATTGATCTGCCCCGAAGGCGATGTTACATGGCCTGATCCCACCGGCACCCAATGCCACAAGCCCCAGGCCAGTGAACAGGAAGGCAAGCTGCCACTTTTCGGGCTCGATGCATTGCGAATATTGCGCCTCTGCGCATGGCGGTGGCCTGAGTTCAGGTATTCCAGAAGTTAGCGTAACAGCTCCCATTCCCTGATCACATGGAAATTATATATATACATTTAATGCTGATTAAATTATCCAGTCCCGCCCTTCAACCAATCGAAAACGTAACATAATTTACAGACACAAACATATATTATATCACTTATCTTAAAAACACTACGTTACATATCTTTTGCGCAATTTTGCATGAATTATTGCTAAAAGGACTCTAATCTTGAAAAGATCGGGATCATACCAACAATGTAAAAATGGTGCCGAAGAGGAGAGTAAGGAACCGCCCCAAATACACATCGGAAATAATCGCACCGGCGATCGACGAGAGGTTCGTCGAGCCTGACCATATAGTCACCGTGTTTACCAAAAATATCCCGCTAATGTTGTACTTGGTACGTAGATACACCGTTATGTTGGCGACCAGGCTTATCGAGGCCAGCTTCTCGAATGATTCATTTCCTTTCAAGAATCCAATTCAGAAAACATAGAAAATTCAAGATTGTGATAAACATTACACATAATTTAAGAATACATAGAAAATTTAAATAATTTATTACCAAGAATGTATTTGATGGCCCTCCATCCACCAGGCTTTTTGGGTTGAGATTGAGATGAAGGATAAATGGTTTGCCGGGTCGAGGGAGAATGGATACCAATCTCCATTGCTCTCCCTTTCCTTTTTTTTTTTTCTTTTTTCCCTTCTTGTTTTCAATATTTTTTCGTTGCATCCATTTTGTTATTTGTCTGTGGACAAGGAGAAAACATTACATATGACTTGTCAATATTAAAACCTTGTAATTCGGAGTTTAAGTTGTGGTAATTAAATTTATGCGGAAACGGAAATGAATTAATATCTAAGAGGTTAATAAACTGCATGCCACACAATAGTGGTGTCAAACGCACGGCACGGCACTATTCGTGCCGTGTTGTGCCGGCACGTTTTGCAAATGGGCCGTGCCGTGCCAACCCATTTCCACTAGAGGCAAGGTTCGGCACGGGCCCTACGTTTGAGGAGTTGGCATGTGTTGGGCAAGGCCCGGCACGGCCCCTACGTTTGAGGCTTTGAGGAATTGGCATGTGTTAGGCAATTGTATTGACAAGTGTCAATACCTAATATTAATTAAATCTTTCTTTTTTTAGCTAATATTATGAAATAATTAAACATAAATTCATAAATTATTAGTTATTATTATTATTATTATTATTATTTATTGTTTCTATGATTTAAATATATATTTGAATTTAGTGTGATAAATGGTATTTTGATGCCTAGTGAATTTTGTTTCAATATTTTACCATTATTATGGATTTATTTTTGATAGCTTCAACTTATTTTGTCTAATTTTATAATTGAGATTTTTGGGGTGTTACAGGGGAGGTAATGTATTTAAAAAAAAAAATTATGGTCAGTTTTCAAAATCTTTTCAATAAATTGCTTTGTTTTCATATTTCAGAGGGTAAACTTTTTATTTCAAATCAAATAAGGGTGAACTATCTATTTCAAACAACGGGGATATAAAACGGCATATTTGGAAAACCATATGGAGGATTTTTGCCAAAAACCTTTTTTCGTTGATCATCAACACGGGACTCACTTGGAGCTTTGACATATTCCAAGTCGAACTCAATCTTTATAATTGTGTAATCCAATTCAAGCACTAATTCAACTTGAAGAAAACTAACGAAACTGAATTTGGGCATGGATGTAAGCAGGATGAACATTCCTAGGACATATAATGTTCAAATTTAAAAATGTAATATTCGGATCATGCAATTTGAACACCAACTGTGTGTTTTCACTTGATATGGTGGAGTGGTAGGAATATTCGAAGTGAAATATTCGCAAGCAAAGGGGCACATTAAACCCACACATGATATGTGAGGTTATCATTTTTCTTGTTACAAGTTGGAATTAACCATTTAGTAAAAATACATGACATCAAAAGAAATAAAATTATTTTTTTAGATGATTATTATTTAACTATTAATATTATACAGGTAGATATTAGCAACACATATTTTTTTTATTCATCTCCCTAATAATGGTTCCTTTGAAGCTGTCCTCAAGAACAGTGATATCAAAGGCATCTACACCACATATCTGGTGTATGTTTTGTGTAATAACCAAAATATACAATAGATGTATGATTGATGTATACACAAATGCACTCCAAATATGATGTAAATATCCACTGCCCTCAAGGGCAACAACAACACAAGCTATACGGTATACCAAATGGATGGGACACAATGGAAACTGAAAACTCAAATTCACTGTTTTTGTTTTTAAAACATGGATGTAAAAGCCCAATACTGCAAACCCAATGAAAAAACAAGGCCCAGCCCAACTGCAAAAACACATCATGCTAATGAACACAAAGCCAGCTCAAATTTAATTTCCTGTGTCCCGCACACACTACCGTTTCTTCGCTTCGCGCTGTGTGGCTTCCGCCGTCTTCGCGGACTATTTGGCGAATTGTAATAGGCTTATTTGCAGTCTGGCTGCGCCGTGCATATGCTACCTGGTGTTGATCGAACAGGAATTACTCGATTTGTCGACGAGTAATACATACAAATTGGAAAAGAGCAAGGAAATTGATTTTGTGGTGTCTTTGCAACTGAAGGAAATGAAAGCAAAGAACTTTCGGAAAAGAAGTTTAGAGGTCGAAGATGAAGACCCCGACCATGAAAAAAGGTGATATTTCTTTTAGTTGTCGTGTTAGGGTTATATTCATCTTGCCCTTCGAACGTATGACTCTAGTACATTGCGCATTTCAAATTTCCTGTGTGCTGGATCTCAAATTGATTGCATATTTTGTTACTATGCGCCACGTACGAAACAATACCTAAGTAATGGAGCTAACGCAGCAGAAGACGTGGACTGCCTCAAACTACGCCTCTTACAAGCTTAATCCCTGGAATTATTGAATACAATTTTACGTTCCTTTGAAATGGGGCCAAAGTGGAATCGACCAATATTTTATCTGCTTTATTCATACTCAAGAGTATTCATTGATGAATGGTTGTTCAATTAGATTAGCTTTGGCGCTGGAGGAGGTAAAATTCCTGCAGAAACAGAGGGAGAAAAAGTCTGGAATACCTGCATTGCCCATCCCTGAACCGTCTGTGGCTGCAAGTGGTGTGGCTTCCAACAGCAGTGCCGGTGCTTTTGTTCACAAAATAAATGATGAGAGTGAGGGTGATGAAGAGAAGGATGATTTGGTTTTGCAGGACACCTTTGCTCAGGAAACTGCGGTCATGGTGGAGGACCCCAATATGTATCTATTTTCTCATGTTTTCTTTATTGTTTACCAAATGCAAAATTTTTACTGTTTTTAAGCATTTTTGTACTATGTGTTGATTTTCCTATTATCATGTACTTTGCTTAAGCGTTTAACTATAATTTGTTGTTTTGATTCGCAATTTGAGTAGTTTTGTGACGAGCAGAGGTAAAAGAATAACTTTCTAAGAAGATTTCTTTTTTGCTGAGGAGATGATGGTCATTTTTTACACTTAAATAGAAACAAGTCTAATGACTATGTCGATAATAAGAGCAATTGTATCGCTGCATGTGTGAAGACTCTTTGGTATGAATTTATTTTTTTATAAAAATGGTCTTGCTTTAACCAAACGGAACCCTTTCTGCCTAAGAAAGTGTGGAAATTTATTTTCTTTTTCATTTGTCAAATTTTGATGGAGATGTTAGTTGATCATTGAATGTGGTAATTACCTTGCATTGTTTTGGGGGAAAGGTAGGGTGGTGCAGTGGCTGCTGTCTTGTATTCTAAAGTAGCAAAGATGTTTGCTATTTAAGGATCGTGCCATTTGTTTTTATGTTAGAAACATATGGTTCGTTCAATGACTACAAGAGCATAGAGTTGAATAAACAAAAATAGTTACTCAAGTTTGCCACTTTGGATTTTCTGCGAAAAAATCTAATCTTTGATTCTTCATAACATAATGAATCCATTGTTTCAGATTTGTTATTCGGTGTGTACACTTTTGTTCAATCTTTAACTCTCTGAATCTAATGTGCAGGTTGAGATATGTGGAACTAGAGTTGGCAAAGAAAAAGGGAAAGAATATTGACTTGGAAAATCCTGCCGAAAATGAAGTTAAACGTGCAGAGGATGAATTATATGATATACCGGAGAATCTTAAAGTAAGTGACTTACAAGTTTGCTTGATGTATTTTTTATTTTTTTTGTTTCACATTAACATTCTACCCATATCAAATATCGATGCACATGTGTTGCTAACACAGGTTTTATGATAATTATTGTGGCCTTTGGTTGATTGCAACTTTGTTCTCATTACAAAGCTAGTGGTCCTTGGAAAATTTATATTCATTGGTTGCTGTGGATGTGTTTTCTTTTGAATTATTTTCCTATAGTGCTTACCATGAAGATTTATGTATTTAAAACTTGCTACCTGTATGAATGTTTTCTTAAAAATTGTCGTCGTTGATCATCTCTCTATCCGTGGTTAATTTACTTGATCTTAGTTTTGTCTCACATTTTTTACCTGTATATTTCTTCTAACTAATGTATTTATTAGCATGATCATATACAGTGTTAGCAGTTTGAACTAAGATGGCAAAAAGATGTGATAAAAAGAATACCCGAATCTGTGGGAATCTTAAAATGATTTCAGGTTTCTATTTTCACTAAAGGAAAATTCTCCACGTTATGGATTTCATGTTTTTTTATTCAACATGGAAGTACCTAGGAGACCGAGCCTGGTAAATGATAATGTAACTCAATGCCTGTAGGCATCTCAATTTTTGACTTGTTGATACGTTGGCAATTTAGTAGTTTGCCCAGCTTATGCATTGTATTGTTATTCCTTTTGTCTGGCGAGTTATTAGCTTGAGAGTAGAAGTTCATCTAGTCATGGCAGTTAATGAAATTTCTTTTCCTACACATGCCCATGAAGTAGAAATCATCTGTCATTCTTTCAATATTTCTGTGTCAAACAAGTCTTCGAACCTTTTCTTAGGTGAAGATGCGAAATTCAGAAGAAAACTCTACTCAGTGGACCACGGGGATTGCAGAAATTCGGCTTTCCATTGAGTATGTTTCTTGATTTGTGGCAAGAGTCAATTTATTATTAATATTATTATTATTATTATTATTATTATTTTGACATGGATATCTAAAGCAACTTCTTTTTCACGAATCACTTACCCCCAAGGAAGACAAAAGCATGCAAAAACAATACACCAAGGCAGCTTTCCTTGGTGGCTATATTTACGGTGGTGCTATAACGTATCATTCTACTTTATAAAAAAATGATGGTGTTTTTTTTTTTGCTTTTCTCTTCAAAAAAGGTGGATAAAAGGGTTTCACTCCTCACTCCTCCCCCAGGTGACTCGAACCCGGGATCTTTAGCCTAGGTAGTGTGGTGCCTTTCCAACTGGGTACCTCACTTCGTAAACAAATGATGGTATTGAGTGCACATTTAGGCTTACTTTAAAGTTTAAACCAAGACTTATCTTAAGGATAAAAACCAAATTCATAAAAAATTGACCCAAAACAAACTATAACCCTAATCTAATGTGAGAAGTAACTATTATCATGGTCTTGCAGTTGCTAAATGTTGACCTAATTTCACGAAGAGATGCAATTGCTCTTATCGAGCGAAACATATGGCAGGCATACTTTTTTGATGAAGGAACTTGTCTTTTGCTTAATCCAAGATATATATTATGAATCATTAAAAAACAATTTTTATTTTATATAATGTTTCCTACTTTAGGAGTGCTCGGGTCATGAAAAAGAGAAACAATTGTAAACCTCAATCTGCACTCTTCAGTCTTCAATCAATTAGCGTTTGATGTTGGCTGTTTGCTCATACCTGTCACTGCTTTCATAGATACAAATTGAGAAATATCGAGGAAACAGAGGTTGCAAAAAAGCTCTTACAGGAGAAAAGGCTTGCAGGACGTGCGAAAGTAGAGTCTAGCATCCCCTCAAGTTTCAGTGCGGACTTTTCTCAACGTGGAAAGGACCATGCTGAAAAACTTAGAAAAGGTGAATTTCAATTTTCCTCACATCACTCACCATGCAGTAGCGAGTACAGTTTCAACTCTGGCGACAGTTACCTTTGTGTTTCACTATGATTTGGAGCCTCAGCCTCCTTTTCTGCTTGACTACTGTTGTTGACTTTTGTTCAATTCTCTAACCTATCAGTTGAGTTTTGCGTATGCAAACACATGATTTATTCACCTTTTTTATGCTATTAGCTTTCATGTCCATCTCTTGGTATCATGATCTGGTCCCAAAAAGTACAAGTTCGTTTAGATGTTGCACTGATATTTACTATAACCATGTTTAAAATAATGTTAAATCAAAAAAGATGTTCAGGCTGTACAAGTCTATAATAACAGTATTAACTCATTTCCTATTGTAGATAATCCGAAGTCATACAAGGACAAAAGTACAGATGACAACGGTGTGGAATTGAAAAATCCTGATTTAGTTCCAGATCCTGTGATTAGAAGACAAGCTGCCACCGATGAGCTCCTGCTGAAGCGTTTTCGAAAACGAGAAAGACAGCGTGTAATACGAAGATAGCACGAATGCTTGATAGCTGATACAGAGGCCATTAGTTGAATTTTGCCATGATGAAATTTGGTCTAATATCAGACGACTTGTGGATTGCATTGCGTCCAAGTCCTGTTCTGCCTATCCACTTCTCATCCAATTCTGCGCATCATTATCACTAGTTTGTTTACTCGCAGTAATTTTGTCTCAAAAGTACTTGTGAAGAATTAAATGAGAAGAGGTTCATTCATCTTAACCTCAAGTTTCATCAAATATATGGTACTTTTAATAATTAATTTCATCGGATTGGTATCATCGTACAAGTACTTATGTGGCTTACGATTAGGCCTGTGGTCTGTGTATTATTTTCGATCAAATATATTATTAGTGTCACGCTTTTTAAGCGATTATGGGATAGTGAATTTCTTTAAAACCCCATGTTTTACAGAAGTTGGACTTTATTTATGACAATATTTTAAGAAATTATTCAGATAAAAATCAATGAACGTTCAGATTGAGTTGATGAACAAGTACAGTAAAATATAAGTATAATATATAAGTTAATTTTTTAAGTTGTTAAAATGTTGTTTTTTAAGATATCTAAATACGTAAGTGATCTTTTATGCAATTACGTAACCATAGTTCAGAAAATAATTTGATTCACCAAACTAAATAAGATTAATTTTATTAGAAAAATAAAAAGATGGACCCTTTTTTATTTTCGTTTTTTTTTTAAAATTGGGACTGGCAACCGCTATCTGTTTAGGTATTCACTCGGTAAATTGTCGAGTTGACGTAATAACCTGCAAGTTATATATAAACCACACTAGATGATTGATAAACTCGACCGAGAAAATATTAAATCAAACTCTGATTAAAACATACACACTAACATACTACATCTCGAACACCCACTGGTGCCCGGCACCAAACATCTTTTTATCCGAGGGTAGTAATAGAATATTTGCAGATAATATCCGAAGTTTTTGTCTTGGACATTGGGCCAATGAGCTTCATCCTTCTGTGCAGTCTTTAAGTCGCCGGAGACCAATCAATAAATTTAATGGTGTCCATCTTCATCTAGACTCATTTATTTTCTCAGATTTTTTGTGGGCTCAGAGGTGTTGTCGTTGCCGCTTTGGAAGGATCGATGGCGAAGATAACCGGTGCTAGGATATGATTTAATTTACCACCCAAGATCCTGCAAACTCCCTGGTAATTGGGTTCTTGGTATGATTTGAAATGTGTAGTAATTGGAACCCTAGTCATGTTAAATCAATTTTATGTGTTTGTTTTGTAGTCATGCAGATGTGATTATTCTGTCTTGGCACCTGAAATTTAAATAATAAATATTCGTTATAATTTACCAATTTTTTCTATGACTTGTGTAGGGTTAAGTTTTGAAGATTTGATGTCATGATAGGTAGTAAACATTCTGTATGACACTGTAATTCACTTTTCAATCAGTTTGTTTTTAATTGTTTGATTGTTGGTTTATATAGGAAAGAATTTTATTGATCATAGGAACTTAAGGTTTTGTATTGAGTTGTTTCAAGAAAATTATTATCCTGTGGTGAAAGCAATTATTTGGTCTTTTGTTTTTTGTTTTTTGTTTTTGTCTTTGTTTTTGTTTTTTTTTTGAGCCAGAACTTTACTTTGTCAACACGTTCCTGTAAATGTGAAGGAAATGGGAAATCTTCTTTGTTGCGTTCAAGTGGACCAATCAACTGTTGCTATTAAGGAGACATTTGGAAAATTTGATGATGTCTTAGAGCCAGGGTGCCATTGCTTGCCTTGGTTTCTTGGAAGCCAGCTGGCTGGACATCTCACGCTTCGGCTACAGCAATTAGATGTGAGGTGTGAGACCAAGACAAAGGCCCGTTCTCTGTTTAAAACCTTTCAGTAATAATTTTTAAAGCAAGTTTAGATGCTATCAAGACCAAGATTATGATGATACTGATTTGTCTAGATGTTAATTGGCCTTCAGGACAACTTATTTGTGAATGTGGTGGCATCAATCAGTACCGCGCACTTGCAGATAAGGCAAGTGATGCTTTTTACAACCTGAGCAACACAAGAAGTCAAATTCAGGCTTATGTTTTGATGGTACTGTTCTCTTGTTCCCTTACTCAATAGTTATGATTCTTGGTATTCGGTCTGATTGCTATGGATGAGTATGTTAAAGTATAACACTGACCAATATAAAGACAACACGTTTTCTTATTATCCAGTGATCAGAGCAAGTGTTCCAAAACTCAATCTTGATGATGCGTTCGAGCAGAAAAATGAAATTGCTAAGGCTGTTGAAGATGAACTTGAAAAGATAAGGCCAATTTCGCAATGATGCTAATTAATATGGTCGAATATAATTCTTGAAGTTAAGAGATTTACTTTTACAATGGTTGTTGGCAGGCTATGTCTGCTTATGGGTATGAAATTGTTCAGACGCTAATCATCGACATAGAACCTGATGAGCATGTTAAGAGGGCGATGAATGAGATCAATGCAGGTGAAGTATATTATGTCTTATTTGGCTAAAGCACTAAAGCCTGCTTTACCTTTCACTATTGTTATCATATGTAGAGACATCAGAGAGCATTATATTTCTTACCTCGAGTACTTTGACATTGTCGAATCTTGGATCATAAATACCTAAGAGAATATCAGATAGTTCCCCATGAGACTTGCAGTCACATTCATGTCAATATGATAGTTTTCCAACCTACTGAGCACTAATAGTATACATCATTATTTGAAGAAGTTTTTTTTTCCTTTTCACCGTTGCCTTCTAAGATCAGTTCGCAAATGGGAAAACTAGCATTATTTATATTTTCTCGGAACTATAATTTTTGACTACTGTTGCAATAAATGAAAACTTTAGCTTTCAGGTAGAAATCGTGTATCTTTCTCATGGTTCACTGTTATTAGATCTTGGCTGCGTTCTGACCTTTGTTTTCTAGACATGTATAAGTTCGACTAAGCTTCTCATTTCTGGAACTGCACACTGTCCTTTCACATAATTTTTTTTTCAATATTTACAGCTGCTAGGATGAGGGTGGCTGCTAATGAGAAAGCCGAGGCTGAAAAGATTCTGCAAATCAAGAGAGCCGAAGGTGAAGCAGAAGCTAAGTATCTCGCTGGTTTAGGTATTGCTCGCCAGCGTCAAGCAATCATTGATGGATTAGAGATAGCGTGCTTGGTTTCTCTGTTAATGTTCCTGGTACCACTGCAAAAGATGTTATGGATATAGTACTTGTCACCCAATACTTTGACACGATGAAAGAAATTGGTGCTACTTCCAAGTCTTCTGCTGTATTCATTCCTCATGGACTTGGTGCGGTTCGTGATGTGGCTAGTCAGATCCATGATGGACTTCTTCAGGCTTCCCAGCATTAATATGCCCTTAATTTCTTCCGGTGTTTTGAGAATTTTTTTTATTGAAATAAGCTTTCTTAAAGTTGATTCTAATCTTTCTAGTGTTAATACATCGTTTTTAGGTCGACTTTGTTGATATTCTAGTTGCAATATATGCTTGATCTTGTACTACTCTTATCTTTTGAAAGAATTGTATATGAAGTACATGTTTCACAATACCCATATTATCACTTTGAAGTACTTTTTTTTCCTTCCAAGTATGGGATCATCTTTGAAAATTCGCGGACGTGTGAAGCTATCCATAATACATCCAATTAATACCTTCTACACCGGAGACAATATGCAAAAATGTGATTTCAGGTTCTCTCTTTTGCTGATGCCCCATTGAAATGTGGACGTGTTGTGAGGAAACTAAGCTGTTTGCTGATACATGATACATAGTTACTTTAAGGTCCATTCCAGTGCTTCTAGGCTAGTTGTTTTACATGTGGCTCGTTCTTACCTTCTGATTCTCATGATCCTGATAAACGTATGTAGATACCCAATCTTCAGTTCCTCTGTTTCTTGTCGCCTTCTTATGTTTCTTGACGATAATGTGCATATACAATCCCAATAACTAATCACATTATGCACTTCAGTTTAAGTAACCTACAAATAATTTTTTTGATGACTCGGTATCCGGCCCGAAGACCGACTAATCCGGTGGACCAATCCCACAAGGTTTCGAACCTGAGACCTAGAGATGAGCAAAACTCTTAAATCTCAAGCCTCTACCACCAGGCCAACCCCTTGGAGGTTAGTAAACCTACAAATTTGATAAGTGTCTCCTGCATATGCACGATGAGGGGTGGACTTACTGGAAACCAGCACTGACAAGCATAGACAACGGTTTCAATAGCAAAAATATATAGTTTTACGTATAATTTTCTGCGAATATAGGTTTTCCCCTTTCAAAAATACACGAAAAAGCTCCTCTTTAAAACTCGAGTTTGCTCTTGTGCAATAAGGCAGGCATTTACAAGTGTTTTATTCATTTATGTATGTGGAGTGTATTTGTGGAACAAACTATGTGAAATGAGGTGCTCGCGCATTCATTTGTATTTGTATACATGTGATTTGTGAGACTCAGGATTGCTTGTTTCTTGGATACTGGCTCAAATAATTGAAGCATAGTTTATGAGAAGGTTGACAAAAATATGAAGTTTCATGATTTTATTTAAATAAAACTTGTCAGTGCAATGCTCAATGACCCGGAAAAAAGGGAATTTTCCCCATGTAAAAATTCACTTTTTATCATATTCCATTATTGTTTGTGCATGCCGAGTTAAGAAGTATGATCATGCAATTTGATTGTTTTTTTTAAAAAGCACAAAGTTCTCAAAATATTATTAGTGGTCCTCAAATCACATATATATTAAAAAAAATAGAATAAAATAAATGCCAATAATTTTTGGGGACAAAATTACATAAAAAAAACTGAGTCATATCAAGTCCCTCCATTAATCTCGCACAACTGCATACCAATTTTCTTCCCACTCCCAACTTTCCAATCCCTTTTTCCTTTATTCAACTATTTTAGTCAATAAATTCCTCACTCTTTTCACTTCCTCCGAGGTTATCAATCAAAACCCTTTTCAAGAAAGTGCCTGAACCAGTTGTTCCACACCTCCAATCCTTCCCCACCACTCCACAAATTCTGCAGCCTAAAAATCAAATTTTAGGCATTTTTTCAAACTTTGCTAAAGTAACCTATCAGACAAACTAGGAAGCCTCCGGAAAAAACTCAGGCTAGCCGGCGGCATAGGATCCCGGAACATGGGGTGGCGGAGGTAGTAGAATCCGAGGGCCACCACCACCATTTTAGGCGGTACAACATACAAAATTATCGTAACTGCGAGACATACTCCAATGAACAACTTTGATGCTCGGGGATCTCTCCAACTAACCAATGCTTGGACCCTTTCACCTTGTGTAGCAAAATCACCCAAAACTGTTTGAACTCTCGCTGCCAAGATCCTTAACCTATCGTAACGAGCCCGAATGATTTCAGGTGGTCTTGAACTTGGAAATGTATCAAACTCCTCATCCAGTTCATCCGGATCGACTATCTCAGCTTGAGATAACTTTGTATCCATGCCGGCTGGGACTTTTGGCCTGAACCGATAGTACCAGACACCTATCAAGAATATGTATAAGAAACCGGTAGGGACAATCAAATCTGGGTACCAAACTAGAACTAAGTAAAGAACATGAACCAAGATAGTTGTCACCGGATTCCTCCACCTCCGGACGTGATCCAACCATTTTGCTAATCCCACTGCCCAAGAAAGTACAGCAACAATCCGAAACCAGTTAGCCTTGCTTTTCCTCATGCTCCAACTGTGAGAATCTGCATCCAACATGTAGCGTACAACCTCCGGTCCTAGCGGTGGTTCTGACCTGGTCAACCAAGCAGCCACCATTTTGGTGGCAGCACCACGCAATGCCTCCTGCTGAGCCACACCAAGTGGGCGAAGGTAGTGCATTCGTGGTAGCAATGGTTGCCCATATACTCCACAAGTGTCCGGTAGCAACGGAGGACAAGCAAACCGAACTGCCAACTCAATCTCCCCCATTTTCTTCAACCCTGTTCTTAACAACACCATCAAGGGATATGAATTCATGTACACTTTATTGCTCTCAAGAGTAGACACCCGTATTCGCACCTTTCCTACCCGATAATCAGGTTTCTCCTCCCCACCCTCAGCAAACATGCGCCAGTTGTCGAACACCCCAACTGTGAGGACAGTACAAGGGTCGTATACCTGCCATGTATACTGCTCATTCCATCTCGGATCGAAGCTATCTGTAACGGTCTTGGTTCGAACCCATTTCTTGCCATACTTGGCTACACAAAAAGCATCAGTGGATCCTTTACCATTACCCTTGCATTTCATAGGCAGCAATCCTCGGGCACCAAGAATTCCAAGTTCCAAAATCCCAATTGCAGGCTTCCATAACTGTTTGGCTGTAGGCCTAAAATCACTACAAACATGGGCTGCTTCATCCAATACATGGTATCCTCCTTCCAAACACATCCTTAAATGCAGCCTTCCACAGTAGGAATCACTCCCTCCGGGACCACCATCCAATCCGAACCATTTGGCAGGCACATGGCGCTCGTCTGTTCGCTGCTCAATCGACCCCACGGGGACTAAGACGTGCCCGAGAAGCACTGGATCTTTCCCCGTGCGGTCTTCCATCAGCAAGATGAGACTATCTTCAAGTGGCTCCCCTGCAACAAAGATCAAATCTTCGTTCCAATGAAATGTGGAGGTGTTGTGGCTCATCGACCCTCTTCGGGTTCGGACAGATTGGAACCCAAGCTGACCCTTGACCCGAATCTCAGGGGCAGTAAGTGGGGGCAAATTTGGAATTATGTGAAGATCTTGAGCTTCGATTACTGTCACTCTTAGATACCACAACTTAGGAGATTGATATACCTTCGCTCGAGTGTATGACACGAAAGGTTGCGGCGCGTCTGAGCTCCAAGATTCCGGGAAGGCATCATCAGCCTGAGTGCCTATCCAAACGGACAACTGCAAGTCACCTGTAACTCTGTTATGCTCATCGGCGGTGGGGCCACCTTCCAGGTGGTACCATTGTGGGGCCAGCTGGCTGTCTGGTGGGTCCCTAACCGGAACGTCGGACAAATCGAAGCACACGCCGCCGAGGAATTTATCCGTTGATCCGTCCCAAACGGAAATTTCAAGCGTATCATTCGCTGTGGCATCCTTGTTGTAGCCAAGAGCAAACACCTGCTGCCATTCCGGGTTGGCAGATGAATCACCGCCGCCGGGACTGGTGATCGCGGGCTTCGACCTAACAGAATGGCCCGATGTTCTTATTTTCACGTGTGGAATTTCGTTCAGGGAGAGCCCGCGGGCTTTCACTATCCTTACAAATAAGTACTGCATGGGCTCAACTAAATCGAACGCCGGGATTCTGCCGGAAGTGTTTCCGGTGAACTTTCCGGCGATAACCTTCGGGGAGTGATCCCCATTAGCAGGTCTACGAAGTACCTTTACCCTATCTCCTGACATGGGTCCACCGACTCCATCTCCCATCTGCATTCTCTTCATATCCGGTGAGAATTCCATCGGAGGCCCATTATCCATCGGATGTCCATTTCTCGGGGGAGCCTCGTGAACTCTGACCAATGATGGGGAATGCCCCCGCCCCTCCATAACTACATGGGTCGGAATTGCCATCGGCGGAAGCTCCTCGTACACCACCACCACCGGCTTCTTCATCACTTCCTCCACCGGCTGTGGAGGCTCCTGCTGCTGCGGAGGCTGCTCTTGCGGCGGTCCCTGCGGCTCCTCCTCTGGAATCTCATCATAATAATAAATCTTCAAACCCAAATCCCCTCTTATCCAGCTAAAAACACTCTTCTTCTCCAACGTAAAATACACCAATCCCTCATCCCCCCTCCTCACAAACTGCGTACCATGTAATTTCACCCTCCCCAGGAAATGATTCTTCCTCGCATTCCCATTGCTCAGTTTCTTATCATTAAACACCTCAACGTTAAGCTCTTCGAACTCCATTCCATTCGGGTCGGATACAGTGAACTCCAACACCTCATTCCAAACGGGATTGAGGTCTCTTTGAACTGTAGAAGTTCTCTTCTTCTGGCCGTCAAAATCCACAACAACGTAAGAACTCGAACTCCCCTGGCCATCTTTAGGTAGAAGGTCTCTCGCCTCGATTACTTCAACTACAAGTTTCCGGACGGGGGCGGGTGGCTTAGGATGGTCAGCCGGCGTCGCCATGGTTCATTTCAGTAATGGAAGAAGTTGTTACGGTAGTTGTATGCAATGAGAAGAATGTTTTTAAGTGAGATTTTGATGGAAGAATGCTTATTTGTTTGTGGGAAGGAGAGAGAAGGGAGATTGGATTCTATTCTCTCTTCTCAAGTTTTCTTAATTTATTTTTTTAAGATTGTATATTTACTCCACTTTTAATTTATCTTCTTATTCTAATTTTTAAAAATTTTTGACACTTAAAAAAATTGTTTGCAAAATTTAAATAATATGGTGTTATTATATTATATATATCATACTATATTAATCATATTACAAAGTAATTATTAGATGAAAAGAAAAATTATAATTGTAGAAAAAAATTATTATAATTTTTGACCTCTATCAATAACGGATAAACCCCCTATAGAATATTGTATTATAATATCAATTTCTCTATTTTGTGACAGATATAAGAAAAATTATAATCGTTTCTATTATGATTTGACATAAAAATATATAGCATACATATACGTTATTTTTAAACTAGATATGTGAAGTTCGCTAATAATCAAACTACAGAGATCTTTAAGTAATTTATCCGGTAGGAAATCAATATTTTCTTTGAATGTCGAATTGGAAAATTGAATACTAATGCAATATGCAGATTTATTCGGTATTGTATAATATACATTATATAGTGTTGAGTATTTTTAGTAAAATAGGACAAAAAAAAAATAATCAATCAAATATAGGATAAAAGTAATGTATATAACTACGGCGGAAAAAAATGAAATTTTTATTGGCAGTCAAAATTCTTGATGAGTAAAACAATTGTGGTAAAATTTATGATAATTATAATAAAGAAAAAAATATTAATACGAATATATTACAAATATAATTTTTTAAACTTCAATCTTGAAGAAAAAATAGGCTCTCACCTTCTTGTAATACTCTGCATATTGACTTGTATTTCAAATAATAATAATAGTAATAATAAATTTGAGTACAAAATTATTTATAATAAATCAATACCACTTCACTATGTAAAAAAAAGTTTCACATGTTAACTAAACAAAGCACCAATCAAGGAACTCGATTTGTTTGACGTCACTGAAGATGTTCTTGGGTGATATTAAGCGACTCATTTCCTTTACATTTGTATTCTTTTTTAATTACAAAAAATGGATGTGTGTCGATTGATGCTGGTTCCAATGACATCGTCCTTAACGGCGACATAAAAGAAGAAAGAAACTCGAAGGAGCATATATCCTATCCCTATGTAAAATAGTGATATGCACTTTAAGAATTAAGAACTCGATTCGGCTCTCCTTAACAATGGCCAACACAACACCCCTTTTTGTCAAAAAGTTACAGAAAGCATCAACTTTATTGATTTGGGTTCTTATTCTTTCTAACATCAATTGTCAAAACCTCACATGTGAAACAAGTTCGAATACTTGAGAGCAGATAAACCATGGGCAAGATAAAACTTGGTAAGAAATAAAATGCGAGATTTCTTTTAAAACGGTTGGTTTCTTCTTCTTTTCAATTGGCTTTTGGACTGTTGACAATCCTAATTGCCTCTTGTATTTGATTTAGGTTGCTAGGATTATTGAAGTGAATTGGGAAAACAAGATTTTGATTCTAAGTACCATCAAGATGATATATTATGTAATAATCAAGTTACATCCCATATTCAACAAGGGAGAAATCTAACAGCTTAAAATAATAAATTCCCATGAATTTGAGATTAAGTGAGTGCTTGTAAATGCTTTTACAAACTGCTTATCATCTTTTGAGATAAAAAAAAAAAAGAAGAAGCATAATTTGAATGTTTTATTTACTTGCTTCTGTTATTGCTTCTCTAAAAGCAAGTAAAAAAAAAACAGAAGATGAGTCATGACATGCTTTTGACTGTTTTAAGTTGTTTTGTGGCAATTTTGTAATTAACTGGAGTTTATTAAGCTGTTTTTTTATTTAAATAACAAACACTCAATGATTTTACTTAAAAATCAACTTTTTCCAACTTTAACAAAAGCAACATAGAAGTGCTTTAAATAAGCAATTGCAAACACACCCTAAATTAGATTGATGATACAGTTATGTATTGATGTTTCTGAGGCACATTTAAGTTTCCAACAACTCATAAATGTAAGATTTACAGCAATCAAATCTATACCACTTTTGTTTGCTTTAAATATGAGATGCACACATATAGTAGGCAACAAGGCTATTATTCTTTGATTACGTTTCTTGCTTTGAAGCACACAATTCTTACAATTTGTGCATTTTTTGGTTTCATTTACAATTTAGTGCACAGCACTAAGAAGAAGATGAACAGAGGGATTTTGTGCAGCATTTCACCTTTTATGAACTTTGGTGGGCTTCTTTTGGAATCAGATCCTCCTTAGATAAAAGTGGCGGAAAGGATAATAAATGTTTGTGCTGATGTTTATTTTGATAGGATATTCATTCTTTTTACTCTGGGCAGAATCGTATAATTTACGATTGTTGTATCTTGTAACTTGGATGCATGGTCTGGTCCAAGTACCACAATGAACCAGAGACATGATATGGACACTTCCAAACACAGTAATATATCATGTCAAATGCTTATATGTTACTAATATTTGGCAGATACTTCTGGGATACGTGTATAGGAGCACCTGAGATTTGAATGAAAGCAAAGCTTTTGATACCATACGCGACATTGGAACAAATAAAAAGAATCTCGACCATCCAAAGTTCGAAAAGAGGAAAGATGAGCGTTTGGAAGCTGCACATAGGCAACCTCACAGTAAAAAAAAATTGCTTAGAGTTGTGACATTTGTTTCTGTTATTGCTCAACCTTGTAAAACTGTACAAGAATCACTAAGATTATAACACGCCTGTGGTTTGCAACAGATCATTTCCATCGTTCTCGTTCTCTATATACATGCATGTGTGCCTCGCTCTATTGATCAAGTAACAGCAGCAAAAACCAATAATATACACACAAGGGGAAAAAACAAAAAGAGAGCCAATTTTCATCAGAAGCATAAATATTCTTGGCAAACAGAAGTTTCCTTTCAACATGTTGAGCCTTAAACGCATGGTTGCGTTTAATGCGTTAAATTATCCCCGGTCAATCTTTGAGTTTTGATGATCAACAAAACTTGTGTTTGTTATACTAATGCATCTACTTAGTGTGCAGATTAAGTGATGAAAAGTGGTTTGGAATGAAGAAAATCGAGTGTGCATATTCTGGCCTGGATCGCCTCAGGCGATGGTAATCATCGCCCCAGGCGATGGGTGCCAGGCGAGGCTACGCCACGCACATCGACAAAGGCGATGGCTAGGCGAGCATGCGAGGAAGATCGCTCCAGGCGATGATGACCATCGCCTGAGGCGATGGCAACCATTTGACACTTCGCCCCGCACATCGACTGACGCGATGCCGAGGACTGCGCGCAGGGGGAGATCGCCTGGCGCGATGGCATGATCGCCCGAGGCGATGCGTTGAACGCCTGAGGCGATCTGGACTTCGCCCGAGGCGATGCAAGATTTTAGGCTGCTGAGGCTACGGCATTGGATTTTAATTTGGATCGCCTGAGGCGATGCGTGATTTATGCTGACCGTTGGGGCGCGGCGATGGAGATCGCCTGAGGCGATGGCTGAGGCGATCGAGGAGTGATTTCAGCCTTTTGTGTAGCAACGGCTAGTAGGAGCCTAGGGGGCCCCCTACACTATAAATATTGATGCTTTGGAGCATTTTGAAGCTAAGAAACAAGTCTACAAACTCCTACAAAGCCTTGATCATTTTGAATTCATATTGCATTGCAATCTCCATACATTGTTGTTGTATTGGAGCTTGTAATTCTTTTCTTTGTTAGAGTCTTGTGTTTCTTCGTGTGAGTACACCGCGAAGGTGTTTGTTGGTTTTATTGTAAAGGTCCTCCAACACCAAAGCAAGTTGGAAAATTGTAAAGTCGCCAACAAGTGAAGTTGGTGCATGTGTTGTGGCTATCCTTGGAGCCCTTAAGGCCAAGAAGACTCGTGAAGAGTGTTGGTAGCTCGGGAAGAGCTTTGTGTACTCGGGAAGAGCTTGTGTACTCGGGAAGAGTAGTGTGCTCGGGAAGAGCTTTGTAAACTCGGGAAGAGTTGTTGTGTGGCTAACTTGGAGCCCTCAAGGCCAAGACCAATTGTTCTAGTGGAACCTCGGTTGGAGGTTATCTAACCGGGAAGAGGAGACGTAGGCGATTCATCGCCGAACTTCTATAACAAATATCCTTGTCATTTACCGCTTTATTTCTTTACGTATTTATTTATTTGTTTACTTCTTATTTTATTTTATTTATCGATTGACTTAAGCCTTCCGCAAGCGCAAACTCTTTTAGTTTTGCAAACTCATTTTAAAACGCTAAAGCAGCCAATGAATCTCATTCACCCCCCCCCCCCCTCCCCCCATCTTCGATTCCAACAAGTGGTATCAGAGCCATTTGATTTTTGTTTTTAAATCAAAATCTTTTTTATGGCTAATCTAGCAAATGAGTTTGCTCAAGGTCAATCGACAAATCGCCCTCCGCTTTTCACGGGTGATAACTACGGTTATTGAAAAAATAGAATTTCTCTATACATCCAATCCGTAGATTATGATCTATGAAAAATCATTGTGAAAGGTCCACATACTCCTTTAAAGGATGTTGGGGGAATAAGTGTTCCAAAAGAAATGGATGACTTCACAAAAGCGGATATGATGTTAATTTCTCAAAATGCTAAAGCTATTAATATTTTGCATTGTGCTTTAGATATGAAGGAGTACAACCGGATCTCAATGTGCTCAACCGCTAAGGAAATATGGGACAAATTGAAAATTTGTCATGAAGGAACAAATCAAGTGAAGGAGACCAAGATTGATCTTCTTCAACTCAAATATGAGACATTTGAGATGGAGTCCGGAGAAGAGGTCGATTCGATGTTTAGGAGGCTCACACAAATAATAAACGAGCTTGCTCAACTTGGAGAGAAGTATCCTCCAAAGCAAATATGGAGGAGAGCACTAAGAGCCTTGCCTAAAGAATGGGACGCAAAGAGGACGGCTATCATTGAGTCAAACAAAGGAGAAAATGCATCCTATGATCTTGATGAGCTCCATGGCACATTGGTGACCCATGAGCTTGAAGTGTCAACAAGAAGAGAAATAAAGGATGATGATAGATCCATGAGGAAGGGGATCGCCTTGGTTGGAAGGAAAGATCATTCCGAGGATGAAGAAGAGGATGATGATGATGAGATGACCTTGTTCACAAAGAAATTCAAGAAGCTCTTCAACAAACATAGCAAGTCAAAGACCTCTAATGCTACCAAACATGAATCCAAAAATGAGGTAACTTGTTATAATTGTCAAGAAATAGGCCATTATGCTAACAAATGTCCTAGGAAGAAAAATGAGGACAAAGGGAAGAAGAATGTGTTTATAGCCACATGGAGTGATAGCGACTCCGATGAAGAAGAAGCCAAAAATCTTTGTCTAATGGCTCTTGGAGATGAAGACGAAGAGGATGATGATGAGGTACCATCTTATGATGAATTATTAGATGCTTATAATGAACTCATTGATTGTCTTGGTAAAACCAAGAAGAGCAACAAAGTGCTTAAGCTAGACTTGGCTAAGAAGGACGGAGAAAATATTATTTTGAAAAATCAAGTGCTTGATTTAAAGACATCTTTTGCCAAGTTTAGTGATAGTAGTTTAAAGATGAATGAATTGCTTGGCTTGCAACGTTGTAGCTTTGATAAAGCCGGGTTAGGCTACTCAAGCAAATCAAAAACTTTTTCTAGTTTGTTGGCCAAAGCAAAGCATAATTCTCCTACTTGTAACTATTGTTGGAAAAATGGTCATACCAAGAACAAATGTAGATTTGCTAGAATCCAATACCAACCTAACAAAAGGTGGAAATGGATTCTAAAGGTGCCTAAGGAAGCTAACCATCAAGGACCCAAAAATCAAATGGGTACCAAAGATCCTCATATTATAAATTTATTTTGTAGGAACAACAATGGGATGGAGGATGAAGGACCAAGCAATTCAAAGGAGGGGTTCATCTTATTCACTCAATAGAAGAAGCACGAGGCATTGGACCAATGACAAGAACGAACTCTTGTCATCGAGGGTAAAATTTACTTTATTCATTTTAGAAGAGCAATTCAAATTTCATTGGCACAAATTAATTGTGATCAATAAATATTGAAGCTCAGTATTCATTGTAATAAAATGGAATACCCCTTAGCATATGCACATATAAATTATCTTGATGCATGATGTATTCTTATCTTTTTATAGTAAGTATCTTGATATGACTTGCATTCAAATTTGAATATGCTATGTGAAAATGTGCAATTATATGATTTGTTATAATGCATTGATAATTTTATTGTTTATTGGGGCATGAATGCATGAACATACGCACACATTGCAACATTTAGAATTTATTGTTGAGTGCCTTAAGCGCATGTGTATTTCACTAATTGATTTAATCTAATAGCTATTACATGCTTGGTGAGGACCATGTGTTAAATTGTTAAAATATGGCTATGTGTCAACATATTTGAGCTATGTTTATTTAAATTTTATGCTTTTTGATTATCACAAAAAGGGGGAGAATTTTGTGATAAACTTGAACCTTAATACATGCATAGTTTAAGAAGGAGAGCTTATGTATGCATGGTTTGAGGGGGAGAGTTATTTGTTTGATGCTTTACTTGCTTAACTTGTATGTGTTATGCAATTGTTAAGGGGGAGTCATTTTTTACTCACATTACATGCATATTACTTATTCAAGTTTATCAAGTTTTGTGATCATCAAAAAGGGGGAGATTGTTGAGCCTTAAACGCATGGTTGCGTTTAATGCGTTAAATTATCCCCGGTCAATCTTTGAGTTTTGATGATCAACAAAACTTGTGTTTGTTATACTAATGCATCTACTTAGTGTGCAGATTAAGTGATGAAAAGTGGTTTGGAATGAAGAAAATCGAGTGTGCATATTCTGGCCTGGATCGCCCCAGGCGATGGGTGCCAGGCGAGGCATCGCCACGCACATCGACAGAGGCGATGGCTAGGCGAGCATGCGAGGAAGATCGCTCCAGGCGATGATGACCATCGCCTGAGGCGATGGCAACCATTTGACACTTCGCCCCGCACATCGACTGACGCGATGCCGAGGACTATGCGCAGGGGGAGATCGCCTGGCGCGATGGCATGATCGCCCGAGGCGATGCGTTGAACTTCTGAGGCGATCTGGACTTCACCCGAGACGATGCAAGATTTTAGGCTGCTGAGGCTACGGCATTGGATTTTAATTTGGATCGCCTGAGGCGATGCGTGATTTATGCTGACCGTTGGGGCGCGGCGATGGAGATCGCCTGAGGCGATGGCTGAGGCGATCGAGGAGTGATTTCAGCCTTTTGTGTAGCAACGGCTAGTAGGAGCCTAGGGGGCCTCCTACACTATAAATATTGATGCTTTGGAGCATTTTGAAGCTAAGAAACAAGTCTACAAACTCCTACAAAGCCTTGATCATTTTGAATTCATATTGCATTGCAATCTCCATACATTGTTGTTGTATTGGAGCTTGTAATTCTTTTCTTTGTTAGAGTCTTGTGTTTCTTCGTGTGAGTACACCGTGAAGGTGTTTGTTGGTTTAATTTATTGTAAAGGTCCTCCAACACCAAAACAAGTTGGAAAATTGTAAAGTCATCAACAAGTCTAGTTGGTGCAAGTGTGTGGCTATCCTTGGAGCCCTTAAGGCCAAGAAGACTCGTGAAGAGTGTTGGTAGCTCGGGAAGAGCTTTGTGTACTCGGGAAGAGCTTGTGTACTCGGGAAGAGTAGTGTGCTCGGGAAGAGCTTTGTAAACTCGGGAAGAGTTGTTGTGTGGCTAACTTGGAGCCCTCAAGGCCAAGACCAATTGTTCTAGTGGAACCTCGGTTGGAGGTTATCTAACCGGGAAGAGGAGACGTAGGCGATTCATCGCCGAACTTCTATAACAAATATCCTTGTCATTTACCGCTTTATTTCTTTACGTATTTATTTATTTGTTTACTTCTTATTTTATTTTATTTATCGATTGACTTAAGCCTTCCGCAAGCGCAAACTCTTTTAGTTTTGCAAACTCATTTTAAAACGCTAAAGTAACCAATGAATCTCATTCACCCCCCCTCTTCGATTCCAACACAACACAATAATATCCTCTCCGGTACTGATATCTGTAACCAACCAGGTTACAGAAATAATGAATTCTTTCAACTCAAAGATCTAGCAGACAATGGATAGACTGAATTGAAATAATATAATCCTTAACTTTTTAAAGTTCAGCAGCATTGAAGCTGCTGCTGAAGAATTAATAACTAAAATAACTATCAACAATGGTTCTATCTACAAGATCTAAGATGGGTAAATTAAAGTTACTAACCGTTTGATTTACAGTTCAATTTTCTCCTTTATCGCTGCTATAAGAGGCGCCTCAAAATTCAGCAATTTGGTGAACTACAGAAAATCAAACAAAATAAAGTTTTACTACAGAATGAGTTTACTCGTAACAAGATTACAGAAAACATCACTAGTAAATCATGTTGTGATTTCTCAAAAAGAACTTGTGAGGTCTTCAGGTCCAGTTCCTGCCGTTCCAGGGCCGAATTGTTTCCGTCTATTATCCCAGGTCCGGCATACAGTAGTGCACCAATGCACTTGCGATTCAAATCAATAATCTGATTTGGTCAATGAATTGACCGAAGGATATGTGACTATAACCAAGATGCTAGTGAACCTGTTGCGCTGCAATAAGAATCAATTTTCTCAAGGTAGGTTTTAGATTATACAAATGGCATCATGGTTGAGGATTTGGAAATCAAGAAATGATACAGAAATCCATAAAAAAGTGGCAGATATGCTCACCTTGACAACCAAGCAAGCCCTTATACCTACAGCACACTCACTCTCTGCACCACCAAACCATCCAACGCGGCCTGTGTACATAACCTCTCCCATAACCATTCAATACAATACATGCTAAAGTGTTGGAGAATTTTCGAGTGGAAATTTCACCAAAAATTGAAAAACACATTTTGGTTTTTCTAAACATCAAAGTTAAGCATTCAAAGTAGTTATTGGATTGTGCAAAAACATAATACAACTCATCGTAATTGTATTCGACGCTTCAGGCCACGAAAAAGGTCCATAACGAGGGCGTAAACCTGATTTTTTTCGATCCAACAAACAAGTTAGTATCGTTTGTATTCCGCATTTTATATTTATCGAAATCCTTCATTGGTATCAGAGCTGATTTTATTTATGTTTTTTCATGCCAAAGACTTTCTTTAAAAAGCATGTAATGATGTGTTTAAAAAAACATGCATGTTAAAAAGCCAAAAATTATATGATTTTTGAAACATTTGAATCTTTGGCCGAAACTTTTTTCCAAAGATCCCTATATGAAGTTTGTACGTTCTACAAAATTTCGTTATTTTGGACTAATGGAATTTTTTTATTAAAAACATGTCTTTGATTTTTCACGAAAAGTTTGACCTCGAATTGCAAACAATATACACTGTTGAATGATCTGCCTTTGCATATATAAAAACTTCATGTAGATAGCTTCGAATCCATATATATGTTAATTTTGGACGAAATTAACAAAGCTATGAATTTTTGGACTTGTTTATACATATTCTAAAAAAGGAAGAAGGTGAACATTAAGACAATTGCACACTCTCCTTCATGATTCATGTTATGTCAAACATAGTGTTAGGCGTGTCGGATGCAAAATATAAGACCAGATTTGAACTCAGAAGGATCGATATGGTAGGTACGGACCGGCAAAAGTCGTCGGAACAGGCTGCGAAAGCAGCGTGTGCAGTTGGCCTAAAACTAAAGGTGTCAAACGTGCCGGGCGGCACGAGGCCCGGCACGGGCACGAATTGCTACAGTACCATGTCGTGCCAGGCACGGCCCGCAAGCAAGAGCAGTGCTGCCGATATATCGGTAGCACTCGAAGCAACATATTGATTTTTTTTAGCGTACTGATCGATTGTGCCGATCAATCGGCACATTCAAAAAAATAAAAAAAATGCGAAGTGGTCGTGCCTGGCCGTCTCTTTCATGGAAACGGGTCGTGCCGGCACGCTCGTTTCCAAACCGTGCCGACACATGCACAGTGTCGTGCCGGAACAACTAAACAGGCCGTGACTTGACACCTCTAGCTAAAACGGCCCACGGCAGTTTGGGCTACATTGTGTGATGTGGCCCCACTGCCACACGACAACACGTCATTGTCACGACATCTTCACGCCGTCGCCATGCCAGCATCTGGGACCCACCATGCCATGTCAGCAATAACGTGGCTTCACCAGAATGCGCCATGTAAGCAAATGAAAGGTCACGTGGCATATGCAGGTGTTTCTGGTGGCCGATTGTGGCAAGATTGCGGTATACATATTTTGAAATTTCCAATTTTTTCTGTAATTTAAAATATTTATTTTTTCTTAATTTAATTAAGATTAAATTGGGTGAAAATAGAAAATTAATTTTATTTCGAAAAGTTCAGAAAAAATCAAGATATTTATTTCTTCTAGGATGGCCATTTAGGTCTGGATTTTAACATGTTTTGAATATAAAAGCTTATCTAATTGCCCGTTGGAAATGTGCTATGTAGCGTGTTTGTAGAAATGAGCAAGTATATTCAACTGCTAAAAACAATTTTTTTGTTATTTGTTCTAATTGGGTTTATGTTTAATTTTATTAATGTTTCTCATCTTTGTATAGATATACCGAAACGTGTGTGCATCCCTACTAAAAACAAAATGAGGTCAAGGTTTATCAAATATAATGAATTCAAATCATATAAGATGGATCCAAAAGACACTCCAGCTTAGCACATGCATGTTATGAACACAAAACTGATATTTCTTTGGCTTGTGGGGTTTAAATTCTCTTTTAAAGAATTAAACGACATATATAGAAGATCATTGACACCTGATTGACACACTCTTTTCGATGAGTTTTGTCATAGCGAGAGGTGGGATAAAGACATCCAACGAATTGTGGATAGCATGATTGATCAATGGAAAGAAACACGCTAGAAGGAGTATGTTCCTGAGCTTGAATCATAATTCTCATGGATTTTTTATGCACATTTGAACCCACTCTCGGAGGCTGTTGTCAATGCATGTGCTGATGTTCGTATGTTTGAGAAGCCTCCATCTGTTGGGGTATAAAGAAGATAATTGAGCATGATTTATTGGTTTACAGCTTTTCTAAATAATCAGATAGTAGAATTTTATTCTTTTTCAGAATATTTGAAATCATGATCATGCAAATGCTTGCTTAATTGTTTCTATTTACGAGATATGTTCTTGTTTATTCTGTTATTATTATTGCAATTGCATGTTGAAGTATGTTGAGTTCTAGTTGAAATGTCGGATCTTAACCTAAAACGAGATAGTTCGGTATTTTAGAACTAATTTTTTGACAATAAAACATTAATGAGCCTGATGATTGGAAACTATAAATACACCCAAATGTCATGAGCATAGGGGTGATGTTCCCAAGCCGGAATCAGTCATTTCTTGATGCATTTTGTTCATCCAATACGTACCATTTCTTATGACGTCATGTGTCATAATTGTCATCATTTAGTTTATCACCCTTGTTCAGATCAGCGATTATGGATTTTGTTGCCATGTCCAATCATTAAGAGCATGTGATTTTGAGTTAACGTGTGTTATGTATATTGTTTAGTATTAAAACAACTAACATTTGTGATAATCTAACACAAAACAAGACATCAAAATAAAACTTATAGTTTCCAATCATCAGTCCCATTAATTGTTCAATTGTTAAAAATTTAGTTCTAAAATACCAAAATATCTTGTTCTAGGTTAAAATCCTACAGTTCACCTAGAATTTTCATTTTCTAACATGTTTCAACATGTAATTGCAATAATAATAATAGAATAAACAAAAAATACGAACACCGGCACATGCATACAGTCCTCGAAAGTGGGTTCAAACGTGCATAAAACATCCCATGAGAATTAGGATTCAAGCTCAGGAACATACTCATTCTACCTTGTTTCCTTGCATTATCTTTCTATTGATCAATCATGCAATCGACAATTCGTTGGATGTCTTTATCCCACCCCTCAATTTGTCAAAACTCGTAGAAAAAAATATGTCAATCAGATGTCAATGACTTTCTATATATGTCCTTCAATTCTTTAAAAGAGAATTTAAACCTCACAAGCTGAAGGAATCTCATTTTTGTGTCCATAGCATACATGTGCTGAGTTAGAGTGTCCTTTTGCATCCATCTTACATGATTCAAATTCATTATATTTGATAAACCTTGACATTAGTTCGTTTTTAGTAGAGGTGTGCACACGTCTCAGCATATATATACAAAGTGTGAGAAACATTCATGAAATTGGACACAAAGCCAATTAGAACAAATAATGAAAGTTTCTAGGGTTTAAGAATTTCTCATTGAATTAATTAAAAGAAGGTACATGTACAAAGATTTATAGGGGAGATATTTTACCCAATAGGTAACTCAATCCCTATATATTTGGAATTATCTTATCTAGGGAAAACTCTAAAAATAAAAAAATATTCTAATCTATTTACAATCTTATCAGATCTTCTAGCATATTTTGACACTCCCCCTCAAGTTGGTGCGTAGATATCTATCATGCCCAACTTGCTAATAAGAAATTCAAAGTTTGGTTTGAATAAACCCTTTGTGAGAATGTCTGCTACTTGTTGTGATGTTGGAATGAAAGGCATACAAATAGCTCCGTCCTCGATTTTCTCTTTGATAAAATGTCTGTCAATCTCAACATGTTTGGTTCTATCATGTTGGACTGGATTGTGTGCAATGCTAATGGCTGCCTTGTTATCACAATACAACTTCATAGGCACAGTTACTGGTCTTTTAAGCTCCTCCAAGATTCGTTTAAGCCATAACATTTCACATATCCCATGAGCCATGGATCTATATTCTGCTTCAGCACTGCTACGGGCTACAACATTCTGCTTCTTGCTCCGCCAAGTTACTAGATTTCCCCACACGAATGTACAATAGCCTGAAGTAGATCTCCGATCTGTAATAGACCCTGCCCAGTCTGCATCTGTGTAGGCCTCAATACTTCGATGTGGAGTTTTTCCAAAGAATAAGCCTTTTCCCGGAGAGTTCTTTAAATATCTCAGAATGCGATAGACTGCTTCAAGATGTTCATCATGAGGAGAATGCATAAACTGACTCACTAGGTTTACAGCGAATGCTATGTCTGGCCGTGTATGTGACAAGTAAATTAGCTTTCCCACTAGCTTTTGATATCGGATTGTTTCTACCGGTTTTCCTTGTTCCAAACTTATGATTCGGATCAATGGGTGTTTCAGCTGGGCGGCAACCACTCATTCCAGTTTCTTTTAGTAAGTCCACCACATATTTTTTCTGAGGTACCACAATTCCTTTTTTCGATCGAGCTACCTCCATACCAAGAAAGTATTTTAGAGAACCTAGATCTTTGATTTCAAATTCAGACGCAAGGCACTGTTTCAACCGCTCCAAATCGATCATGTCATCCCCAGTGAGAATAATGTCGTCAACATAGACTATAAGAACAATCATCTTTCCATCGATTGAGTGCTTTGTGAACATAGTATGATCTGCCCGTCCCCGAGCATATCCTTGTTTTTTTACAACCTGTGTGAATTTTTCAAACCAAGCTCTTGGTGACTGTTTTAATCCGTACAGGGATTTTTGTAATTTGCATACTCCTGAACCAAACTTCTTCTCAAATCCTGGAGGTGGCTCCATATAGATTTCTTCTTCCAAGTCACCATTGAGAAATGCGTTCTTCACATCTAGCTGTTGTAGAGGCCAGTCTAGATTAGCTGCAATTGTTAGGAGTACCCTAACAGTATTTAGTTTTGCCACTGGTGCAAAGGTCTCAAGATAGTCAATTCCATATGTTTGAGTAAATCCCTTTGCTACTAGGCGAGCTTTGTATCTTTCTAAGGATCCATCAGCTCTGAACTTGGTAGTGAATACCCATTTGCAGCCAACTGTTTTTTTCTCCTTCGGTAACTCCACCACTTTCCATGTTCCATTTCTTTCAAGGGCTCGTATTTCATCAAGAATAGCTTCCTTCCATTCAGGAACCTCTAGAGCATCCTGCACATTCTTAGGAATCTCCACACTGGATAGTTGAGAGACAAATGCAGAAAAATATGGGGACAGATTTTTATGGGTGACAAAGTTAGACATTGGGTATTTGACACAATTCCTGACACCCTTACGTTGAGCAATTGGAAGATCAAATTCAGACACAGAAAGAGTGGTGTCAAGGGAATTACCTGGATCAATGTTCGAATCTGGAATGATCTGAGGTGTGGATTCTTGACAGTGTTGGGAGATGTCAGTCTCCTTTCCTTGTTTTTGGTTCCGTCTTGAGTATACAAGCAACTTACTTGTTTGTTCAGCATTTTCATTTACGCAAATGTAATGAGATTGCTCTATAGTGCTAGTATCTAAATTCTCATTAGTTAAATCAATTGGTTCCATATTGAGAAACAAGGGAGAATTATTGTTATGAAAGTCAGTGGCGTCATTCCAGTTCTCCCCCTGACGAGGAGAAGTAAAAAAAGTTTGGGATTCGAAAAAAGTGACATCGAGCGTAACAAACAATTTTTTGGTTGTTGGATCAAAGCATTTATACCCTTTATGATTTGTAGCATAGCCTACAAACACACATTTACGAGCTCTAGGATCCAATTTCCCCCGAAGATGATCATGGATATGGGTAAAGGCAGAGCACCCAAAAACTTTTAGAGGTAAATCAGAAATTAATCTAGAGTGAGGAAAAGTGTCCTTGAAAATAGAAAGCGGAGTTTAAAGCCCAAAACCATTGTAGGCATGCGATTAATGAGATACATAGCAGTTAAAAGTGCTTCGCCCCAAAGATACTTCGGGGCATGAGAAGTAAAGAGTAGTGCCCTAGTGACTTCGAGAAGGTGTTTGTTTTTTCGTTCAGCAACCCCATTTTGTTGAGGTGTATCAGGGCACGTGCTTTGATGTATGATTCCATTTTTAGAGAAAAAAACCCCGAGTATCTCATTGAAGTATTCTCGACCATTGTCACTTCGGAAGACTTTTATTTTTTTTTGAAATTGTGTCTCGACCATGGTATAAAATGTTTGAAAAACCTCTTTGACTGCGGATTTATCCTTGAGTAAGTAAACCCAACTGAGTCTGGTGTGATCATCAATAAAGCTAACAAACCACCTTTTCCCAAATGCAGTTGTGACTTTTGATGGACCCCAGACATCACTGTGAATTAATGAAAAAGGTTTTGAAGCTTGATATGGTCGAGGAGGAAAAAAAGAGCGACGATGTTTGGCAAGTTCACAGAATTCACACTTAAAACACGATGGATTTTTATTGCGAAATAAATTAGGTAACAAATGTTTTAAATAATAAAAACTTGGATGTCCTAGCCTATAATGCCAAAGCAAAACATCATTCGAAACAGAAATAGAGTGCAAACAAGTATTCTGAGCTTGATGTCCCAAGGTAGTGCCATCGTCAAGGAAATATAGCCCTCCACTTGCCCTAGCACCGCCAATCGTCCTCCCCGAGACCAATTCCTGAAACTCACACTGAAACTCACACCGAGAGGAGTAAAAAACAGTACGACAATTAAGATGGGAAGTGTGTTTGCTAATGGACACAAGATTACAAGAAAGTTTAGGGACATGGAGAACATCATAAAGAGTTAATGAATTATTGATCTTGACGTTGCCAATGCCAGCAACCGCGGAATAAGACCCATCAGCAATCCTAATTTTCGTATTGCCCGCACATGGAGTATATGTGGAATAGGATTGGGAACAACCTGTCATATGGTCGGTAGCCCCGGAATCGATGATCCAGAGGCTGTTCGAACCTTGGCTGCTACTTGAAAAAGACGAAAAAATGGTAGAATCGTTACCTGTTTGGGCAATCGAACAAGAAGAATTGGATGGAGTTACTTGAAATTGTGGAGATTGTAGAAGTTTGTGCAGTTGCAGTATTTGAACCGGAGTAAAAGGGAACGATTCCGAAGCATTTTGTGGCCCTGGAGAATGCTGCTGCCCATGTCCTGCTGAGGCAGCCTGAAGTGCGCGAGTAGTGGGAGCAGATTTCTTTTTCCAATTGGGAGGTTTCCCGTGGATTTTCCAACAAGTGTCCACTGTATGCCAATGTCGTTTGCAAACATCACACCACGGCTTATCCTTCTGGGCAGTAGCCGAACCATGCTTGGACAGGAAGGCAGAGGTTTCAGATATTAAAGGAGTTGTGGATTTCAATTCAGTAGGTGGTTTTAACATCACATGGCGCCGAGATTCTTCACGACGGATGTCAGAAAAAGCCTCACGAAGTGTAGGCAGGGGCGATTTGCCGAGAATTCGAGACCAGACTTCATCAAACGTATGATTCAGTCCTGCCAAGAACAGATACACCCGATCATTTTCCTCTTTCTTCAGAAACCGTGCACTGTCAGTAGGAGAAGACCATTCATCACTGAAGCATTGGTCTAATTCTTGCCATAAAGAGATCATCTCATTGTAAAAAATAGTGACATCTCGGTCACCTTGCCGGGATGTCCACAGCCGTTGTTTAAGTTCAAAAATTTGGGAGAAATTTTCAGAATCTGAGTACGTAGCCTTGACTGCCTCCCAAACGTCTTTTGCGATGGGGAGAAATAGGTATGGCTTACCTATCAATGGTTCCATGGAATTGATTAACCATGCGATAACCAAGGAGTTTTCCGACCCCCACGTACTGAGTTTCGGATCCCCATCGTCAGGTTTTGCGGCGGCGCCAGTCAAGAAGCCAAGCCGCCCCTTGCCGTCGATTGTCAGACGCATGGACTGCGCCCATTCCAAGTAGTTCTTCCCAGTCAATTTATGGAGGGTTAATTGGAGGGAAGTATGAGTGGAATCTGATCCTTGAGACATGGTGGTTCAATATGGTACACCAGAGTCGTGATCAGCGGCAGATTGAAGAGAAAAGATTGGTAAAAAAAACGAAAAATTGTGCAGAAACTTTAAACGCACAGAGAGCTAATCATCGTGGTGGGCAAGACGCACGAGAAGGATTCAATTTGTCGAAAGTTTCTAGGGTTTAAGAATTTCTCATTGAATTAATTAAAAGAAGGTACATGTTACAAAGATTTATAGGGGAGATATTTTACCCAATAGGTAACTCAATCCCTATATATTTGGAATTATCTTATCTAGGGAAAACTCTAAAAATAAAAAGATATTCTAATCTATTTACAATCTATCGGATCTTCTAGCATATTTTGACAAATAACATAAAAAAATTTATTTTAAACAGTTGAATATACTCTCATTACACGCAGGAAATACATTTCCGATGTGCAATTAAATAAGCTTTTATATTCAATGCAATTTTAAGGTAAAAAACTCATTAAAATCTACTACTATATCATATATAAACTAATAAATGAGATTGACAGGGACATGTAAAAATAGAAATGAAAAAAGGACCTTTACTTTCTAAAGAAAAATAAGTAGTAGCATAACTCACATTTGTTGCATGCAACAGTTGCCGCAATCATTGAATTTCCTTCAAACTCATCAAATTCAACCTGCATTCTTGCACAAAGCATGCATTCATTGGCCATATACTGAAACCTGTAACTTTTCTAAAAGAAAAGCAGTTGATATTCTGAGGGACCATGAAATAAAGAGAACCAAAAGCCTTCCACTCATAGGATATATTGGACTTTGCGTCAAAGCAAATTGCACCATAAGCACGAACTAGTGGAGATTTTTTGGATGAGAACCTTCAGGGAAATAAAAACACCATTAGAATTCAGCAGCTGGATGTAAAACAACTATTCACTATTGTAAGTAGATTTTCAATCTTTTACAAATCTGTCACTTCTGTTTGATTAAGCTGATCACAATACTCGACTTTCCAACTACTTGAAGAATTCAGAATTTCTTCACTGCAAATCAAGCTTGTCCATTATACCACTGTTTCAAAATGGAAATAGTGTAACATCTATTGATTCCAATAGCTTCCGATTATTTATTATACTGGACGTAAAATTTGTTAATAAAGATTGGCTTCGGCCTTTTTTTTTTAATTTTGCAGTCAGAATTATACTGTCAAGCATGGTAAAACATTATTATTCGTTAATTCATAAGTTAAAGGGCATGGTTTGCTGGAACGGCGCCTGCCGCATCAAAGTTCCAGGCTTTACACGGCGATGTCCTATAAAGGTGCATTTTTAATGGATCACACCGATTTCTCGATGTTGTGGAACAGTATCAACCATCACAGCATGTACTTTCTTTTTTGATGTCCTGTAATGGCGGTATTTTATAAATCATGGAGATTTCTCAGCGTCACGAAACGGTATCGGCCATCACTAATATTCTTTTTGTTTTGTTGGTATTTTTTCCAAATTTTCCAAATTTTTTATTTAATTTTTTCTTCTTCCCAAAAGTCCACACGGTTGCCGTGACCTCTCCATGTCGACCATGGTGGCGAACCATGTTCACTGGTACCATGAGCACGTTAAGACCCAGTTTGGCGTCCCAACTCACAAGATACATTTGCATCTCCCTAAACTTTAACATAATGGATGATGATGGCTACTTCAGAATTTGAGTTATTATTTCCCCATTAACCAAATGAACCTCAAAGATATTAGGATAACTCTATTTATTTGCTAATTTTATATTAATATTCCATTTCATGGGAACAACATAGACCAAGACTAAAATAGCAATGCAACTTTCCCAATAAGAAAAGGATGCTCATTAAAGAAGAAACTAAAGTGGGAAGTTACCTTTTAATGGAACGCCAATGATCTAAAGAGAATGGATCCAGATTATAGAATAACACTGCCGAACCCAACCCAGCAACACTGACCAGCCTTTGTTCATGATTTTGCTCAGCATGGCCATTTCCATAGGAAAGCTGATCAATTAGGGGGAACTGTTGGAATCACGACCAGAAGAAGAAAAAAAAACAACGAGGAAGAAGGGTTTGCGTCCGAGATCGAAGCCAATCAACTCGGTTCAAGAAAGAAGATAAAGTTAACGTTCACTGTTTGGGTTCTGGTTTTAAAGCCCATATATTAGTGGGCCGAGATCATAATGGGCCACTGAATTGGATAATATCATAAATAAGCCCAAACTGTTCGGATTATTTAATAAAAAAGATTATTTATTTTAATTTTATTTTTCATGTTGATACAATAAGCCCAAACAGCTCGTTTTGCAGTTTCGAAGACGAGAAAGATGCATGTAACGAGCAATGACAGAGTTAGAAGCACTTGCAGCAATATGAATTTAAGTGTGTTTTTCTTGAAAGTACACATCCTTCCTATTTATACTAATAAAGGATAATTATATATGTCTCCCTTATAGAAATTTTTTTACAAATTTCCCCCTAGTTTGAACAATTACATCTGTATCTCTTAGGCACCGTTTGGGGTGCGGGATATGATTAGTAATCTTCGGATTATTAATCATATCCCATGTTTGTTTCATTTTTTTAAAAAAAATTATCCTACTATATTTATCTCATTCTAATCCCAATTTACAACAAAATGACATAAATATCCTTACCACCTTTTTTTACTATCTCAAAATTTGAAATTCCCGCCAAAAATTAAAACTTATTTCATACAACTTTATTTTTATATTGTATTATTTTATTTATTTCATTCTTATTATTATTATTTTATTATTATTATATAATGATTATTATAATATATTATATTATTATTATTATTAAAAAATAATAATTTAAGATTATTCATTTATATGTGTACATATATATATATATTATGATTATATATATATTATTATGTAATAATAATAATAATTATTATTATTATATAATTATAAGATGTTATTAATATAATAATTTTATATATTATATATATTATTCTTATTCTTATTATTATTATATATATACACACGCATATATATATATATATTATTATTATATATTATGATTATATATATAGATATAGATATAATAATAGATAAAAGGAGATACATAGGGATAGATAGACTAGTATATTATTAGACTATAAGAATAGAGAGAAAATAGAGAGATTATTAGGATTAGGATAGAGGCAGAGATAGAGAGGAGGACGGAAGAAGAATAAGAAGGAGGAGATAATTAGAATATGCTAAAAAGAAGAAGGGAGAGAGGAGAGGAGAGAGAGACGAGGAGAGAGAGGAGGAGGAGGAGGGGGGAGGGGAGAAAGAGGAGAAGAGAGAGGAGAGGAGAGGAGAAGAGAATAAGAAGGAGGAGGATTAGAGGAGAAGAAGAAGAATTTTATTAGGATAGAGAGAGAGGAGGATTAGAGAGACATACACACAATTATTATTATTTAGAGGATTATTATTTTTTATTTTATTTTATTAATATTATAATATAATAATAATAATTATTATTATTATATAATAATAATTATTATTATATTATAATATAATAATTATTATTATTATATATTATATATACTATTATTATTATATATACATACACACAATTATTATTATTATTATATTATATTATGATTATTAGATATAAACTATTATTTTTATTATATTTTATTATTATAATGATAAGGGTATTTTAGACATTAAACTATATAATAATCCTTATCAACCATCTTAGGGTGTGTTTGGTATGTATGATAAGAGGTGATTAAGATTTTAATCACTCACTTATCATGTGTTTGGTAGACATGATAAAAAGTATGATAGCCCGTTCGGCCCGTTCGGTCCGCTCTCGGCCCGCACTATACATATTGTAATCCTTCATATGATGGTTAAATAATACCATATGGAATTGAAGGATATTGGTGGATTATATTTTTTGCCTATAACATCCTTGAATTTAAAAAAATTAGAAATTATCAAATTTAATAACATTTAAATATAATCTATAATATGAATAATATTATAATTATTAGTAACATTTATTATTATTAAAATTAATATTCAAAAATTTGTATTATTATTTAATTGTTACGATAATTATATTATTTTTAAATTTTAATTTTTCTATATGTTATTAATTAATATTCGTAGTTATTTTGATCTATATTTTGGATATCAAAAAAATAATGAAAATCTAAATATTAATATAATATATTAAAATTTATTATTAAAATAATTTTAATAAATTAAAACAATACTTTTTTAAATTATTTATCCAATTATTTTAAGAATAGATTATTATTTACTACAATTTTCACAATTATAGAAATTTATTTTTTATTATTTTCTATTACTCTTATTATTTTTATTTTTAATATATTTTATATTAACTTATTATTATTATTATTCTGTTTCTAATAATTTATTTCATATTATAATTATTATTAAAATAATAGTTTATAAGTTTTATGTTTATTTATTTTATATAATTAAAATAATATTTTTGAATTTATTAATTTAATATATCTAAATATATTATTTTATAAAATATATTTATATTTATTCAATTAATAAAAATATGTTATTATTTTGGTCTTTATAATATTTTAGTAATTTTTTAATATATTATGGGGGTGTTTTGGTATTGAGTCAATACACAAAAATAATTCATCATTTTAAAATCATACCAAATATCATATAACTTATCACGTAATATTATTTAATCCTCAACTTTATCTTTGTAATCATTCTTATTATTTATCATTCATTTATCCCATCCTACGTACCAAGCGGTACCTTATTCTCTAATCAAACAACATATAACTTATCACATACTATTTTTACAATCATTTCACAACTTTTTAATCATTACATTACTTATCATATCCATCACTTCAAACGGTACCTTATAGAATAGATGTATTACAATAACACTCAATCTAGTTTGTAAATATATAAGAAAAATTAAAACTACCTCACATGTGATTTGACATAAAAATACATTATAAGGAAGGTAGAGGGGTCAATATAAAGTTCACTCAACTAATAATTAATATGGCTTGTGCTTAGGGGTGCTTAACGGGCCGGGTCAATCCGGACCCGGCCCAAAATCGGACCGGATCGGTTCTACCATTCTGGATCCGGTATCTTACCAGTTTCGGGCCAAACGGATCCGGTTCCGGATTGAAACGGATCCGGTTCCGGATTGAACCGGAACCGGATCCGTTTTTTAAAAAAAAAATCGATAAATCCCTTAGTTTTTTTACTTTTTTAAAAAAAAAAGAAAAGAAAAGAAAAATCCGGTTCCGGGTTGGAACCGGTTGGACCGGAACCGGAACCAATCCGGTTCCTTAACGGATAAGTCCGGTTCCGGGAATATCGGATCCGGAACCGGCCGGTCCGGACCGGACCGATCCGTTAAGCACCCCTACTTGTGCTGAACTCGCCCGACAAATATTATTTATTGAATTTTAAAATTTATAATTATTTTTAGTATACCAATATTGGATTAATTCAACAATGGACTTGAATAAATGAAGCTTTTATGTTCGACGATGTGCCATACTCAATGGATGTTAAGGGATAGAGCGAGTCACAAGAATGTTAAGGGATGTTATGCAATTGCGTTGAATAATGTTGATGATCAGGAACGCAGCACAAATGGTGATGATAATTAGATGATCACGGGGGCGCAAATGCAGCATTTGTATGCGACGATTTTCGAGTGGTCAAGCCTTTGGAGGAGACAAGAGATGCCACTTGAAGAAGGCTGTGGCGGAGAAGGCAGGGGGTTCTGATTTGATTTTTTCAGCTGTGGATGGTGAAGATCAAGAACATGCTTCATCCTACTCTTCTATTAATTCAGCCAGCTTTCATAGTCCGGATTTGGATTTAAGGCTACGACTTTAATTTCAGATCAGGGTATTAGTGATGGTGACTGTTTCTTCATTAATCGATCAGCATATATATGATCAAATACGTAGATTTGTAATGCTACTGACTAATTTTAGCTGCAGCGTTGTAAGTTGTAACAGTTGGCCTGGATGCAGTATTAATCAGTGATATAGGTGTACTATGATTATGGTGTAATTATATCACGTGGCAGTATGATAATGTGGGTTCGAGTGGAACCAAGAATGACTTACTACATGTATGAAAAGATATATGGTAATGGTGTACAATGAGTTGAACCATAATATATCAAGAAATATGAAATGTATATGCATTTGAAGGTGCATTAAAATGTACATGTGAGTTGCATTTGACATGAGTTTGAAGGGAATTACATATGCATGTGAATTTGAGTTGCAAGTGGGCATTTGAATATGCATGTGAATTGAATTTGACTTGGAGTTGCATTTGCATTTGGATGTCATCTTCATGTACATGACACTTAACATGTAATTATCTCCAAATGACATGATATCAAGTAAATTAGGGACTTAAGGGTCTATATCAAGTGGCTTAGAGGTGAAATCACATACTACACCACTTTTCACCTAAAAATCTCTACACAAGCTCCTCTCCATTTCTTTCAAGGTTTTGTTGGTTTGAGCTTGGGTTTCAATTGTAACTTGAGCTAGGAGGGTGTGTGAAGTGAAATTGTACCATCTTGGTAAGAAATTCATAGTTGTATACTTGATTTTGTCATTGGTGTTGATGTATGAGACATAGCATATCAAGTGTTCATGTGTACAATCATAACATGTTTATATGCTAGGAATTGAAATCTATGATGTTAGAATCATGTGAAGATGTTCCTAGATAGTGCATGAAACATGTTTACATGTTAAAATTCGAGTTGTAGGAGAAGAGCTAGGAGGATAAGCTCAAAATCGCCATGTTCTGAACTTTCTGGACATCGGCGATCGATCGCGAGCTTTGTGGCGATCGATCGCCGAGACAGAGTAAATTTTAAGGCGGTTAAATCATGTGGCGATCGATCGGTGAAAATGTGGCGATCGATCGCGAGCAAACAGAGCACTTTGGCGATCGATCGCGAAGTTTGGCGATCGATCGCGAGGGAGGCAGAACAGTTTGGCGATCGATCGGTGAAATGTGCGATCGATCGCCAGAGTTCAAATCTTGAAAAATTTTATATTTTGTAGAATTTGATTTTAATGCCTATGATAACATGATATATTGTTGGCATTGTTGTAGCATCATCTCAGGGGACAGGGCAAAGAGGCAATTAGCTATCAACGCCTGATTTATCGCTTTTGTGTCGCAATACAGGTACGTGTTGACGTACGGAGTATAGATATGATGCGATGATGATGTTATGGTTTTGATATCATATGATTTATGTTATCTTGTGTCATATGATTGGTACTTCATATGCATGTTCATACATGGATTTCATATGATTGGGATAGAGGCCTTGATAGATATGTGTATATGCTTTGGTGAGATCATTGCCTCGATAGATATGCCTGGTGTGGTATATGCTTTGGCTGGGATCGTTGCCACGATAGATATACTACATATGCTTTGGCTTGAGAGATATACGCCTGGTGTGGGTATATACTCTGGCTATTATCACCGATGAGCATGGTACTATGATATGTGCTGCTAACATGCAGATGTGATGTGGTTCCACTGACATATTGAGCTGATTAGGCATATCATATGGGGCTCGTGATAATAGGGAACTTGTTGAGACATGTCATGACATAGTGCATTTGTGGATGCATGATACAGAACATTCACGTATTGATGATTTATTTGTGCTTTATCATTGATATTGATATTGTGATTTGATATTGCACTGAGATAATTGTTATGTATACTCATTGTGTGAATGTTTCTGTAGGGACTCATAGACGTGGGGAGCGTGAGTCATGATTTCCGCTGCGAGGGGAACCACTGCCTAGGAGTTCTTTTGGATTAGGTTGTTTATGTACATGTTATGTATAGTTTGTTAGGTTTTTGATAACCTTGTAAACAACTTAACTAGTATGAACTCTTAATCCGTGCATGGTACATTACTTAATTCAGACTCACATTGTATGTTTAATGGATACATAATGGATTAAGTAAAGAGGACCCCACATTAGTGGTATCAGAGCAGTGGTTCGAGAACGGGGTGAACATGGGTAGAGGAAGTGTATTAGGGAGTTACCTAAACACTTTGAGAATGGTACTAACATGTTTATATGTGGAATATGATGTTATTCTAACATGTTATACACTTGTAAATGTTATTGTTAACCCTTGATCTACAGCTATGACAGACAGAGGGTATCATGAGGATGTTGGGGATGCCATGAGTGGCAATGCCAGTGTGAGGTTGGTGCCTGTACCACCACCACCGATTGAGCAAGGACCAGTGGAACAGGTACTGTTGCCTGGAGAATTGACATTGACGCAATTTCTGAGCTATCAGCCACCGAGGTTTGAGGGGACTGAGTCAGGGGAACTGGCAGAGGAGTGGCTGGAACGTGTGGAACAGATATTTGTATCTGCACCGTGTGCCAAGACTGCATGGTTACGCTTAGCTGAATTCCAGTTAGCTAAGAAAGCTATGATGTGGTGGAAATCCACAGTACTTGAGTTGAGGGCTCAAGGACATACAGTGAACTGGGATGTGTTTAGAACGAAGTTTCTGGAGCATTATTTCTCTATTGCTGCAAGGCAGAGGAAAGAGGATGAATTTACGCATTTGAGACAGGGATCAATGACAGTATCTGATTATGCTGTGCATTATTCTTCTTTGCTCCGGTATGTGCCACATATTGCTGTTAACACCAAAGCTAAGATCAGACAATTTGTGAAAGGTTTGAGGCCTGAATTGTTTGATAGGGTCATGTCCAATAACCCTACATCATATGAAGAAGCGTTGACTAGAGCTGAGATGGCTGAGATTGCTGTAGGGGTATATACAGATATTGGACAAGCCCAACCACCTACATCTGACAGTATGAGACCTAGAGGGGAATCATTTAAATCACCACGAGGTGGTGCATCTTCATCTAGGTTTAGTGGAAAACGTTTTGGATCAAGGAAAGGGGAGGATAGAAAATCGAAAGGACAGTCCCAAGGCAGTAGTAGTAGTAGTGGACGTGGATTACAATGTTTTAAATGTGGATGGCCACATTATCAAAGGAATTGTCCACAGTTTGATACAGTGGTTTGTTTCCGTTGTGGGAAACCAGGACATGTGATTCGTGATTGTCCTCAAGTGTGGACAACATAGGAGAGGACCAGTGTCAGAGAATACAGTGCAGCAGAGACCACAGGGTGTACCACAGTCTGGTGGAGGACAGAGGGCAGGAACACCTCAGGCTCAGGTGTATGCACTGAACAGGGAGGAAGCAGAGGCGGCTCCTGATACTGTGATAGCGGGTAAGTGTACTTTGTTTACTTATCCTGCTTTACTGTTGATTGATACTGGTGCATCACATTCTTTTATTGCACAAGTTTTTGTTGATCAGTATCATATATGCTCGTCTCCACTGTTGATGCCTCTTATGTCTCGACACCCATGGGAACTACTGTGATGACTTGTCAGAGTGTGTCTGATTGTGTTATTCAGTTTGAGTCTGACTATGGCTTTCAAGCTGATTTGATTGTATTAGATATGTCAGATTTTGATTGCATCCTTGGAATTGATGTATTGAGTAAATATCAATCTGTTGTGGATTGTAGTCAAAAGATTGTAAGATTTCAATCTGATACTGGAACTCAATGGAATTTTTATGGCCAAGGATCGAGGGCAAGGATTCCTTTGATATCAGCAATCCGAATGTCGCGTTTGTTAGAGCGTGGACATGCGGGTTATTTGATTTATGCCCTGGATGTAAATGAACAGAAAAGAGAAAGGAAAGTGGAGGAGATACCAGTGGTTGCAGAATATGCGGATGTGTTTCCAGATGAGATACCTGGATTTCCACCGAGTCGAGAAGTGGAATTTGGTATTGATTTGATACCTGGTACTTCTGCAATTTCACGGGCTCCTTATCGGATGGCACCAACTGAATTGAAAGAGTTGAAAACTCAATTGCAAGACTTATTGGACAAGGGGTACATACGTCCTAGTGTATCGCTTTGGGGTGCTCCGGTTTTATTTGTTAAGAAGAAGGATGGGACAATGAGATTGTGTATTGACTATAGACAATTGAACAAGGTAACCATAAAGAATAAATATCATCTTCATCGTATTGATGATTTGTTTGATCAGTTGCAGGGATCAAAGATATATTCTAAGATTGATTTGAGGTCCGGATATCATCAAATACGTGTGAGGGAAGGAGATATACAGAAGACAGCATTCAGAACTCGTTATGGACATTATGAGTTTCTGGTAATGCCATTTGGAGTGACAAATGCTCCTGCTGTCTTTATGAGTTTAATGAACCGTGTTTTTCAGGAATACCTTGATCGATTTGTCATTGTCTTTATCGATGATATACTGATATATTCACGGAGTGATGCCGAACATGTTCAACATTTGCATATGGTATTGCAAGTGTTGAGGACACATCAGTTGTATGCCAAACTCAGTAAGTGTGAGTTTTGGTTGACTAGTGTCGGCTTTTTAGGACATGTTATTTCAGAAGAAGGTATATCAGTCGATCCAAAGAAAGTGGAAGCAGTGTTGAATTGGTCAGCACCTACTTCTGTGCCAGAGATTCGTAGTTTCTTGGGTTTGGCTGGTTATTATAGACGGTTTGTTGAAGGATTTTCAGCAATTGCCAAACCATTGACACATTTGACACAGAAGGGAGTATCATCTCAATGGTCAGAGGCGTGTGAGCGTAGTTTTCAAGAATTAAAACATCGATTGACTACAGCTCCAGTCTTGATCATTCCATCTGAACATGACAGGTTTGCAGTATTTACTGATGCATCTTTACTTGGATTGGGTTGTGTATTGATGCAGGACAAACATGTAGTGGCTTATGCATCACGACAGTTGAAGCCACATGAACTGAGATATCCAGTACATGATCTGGAATTGGCTGCCATTGTCTTTGCATTGAAGATATGGCGACATTATTTGTATGGTACGTCGTTTACCATATATACAGATCATAAAAGTTTAAAATTTCTATTCACTCAAGTAGAGTTGAATATGAGACAAAGGAGATGGATGGATCTGTTGAAAGATTATGATTGTGAGATTGAATATCATCCAGGAAAGGCTAATCTTACAGCAGATGCCTTGAGTCGGAAAGTACATCATACGGCTGACGAGGTGATTCATTTATCTGCTTTGATGACTTCTTGTTGTACTTTGGGTTATGATTTTGATATGGAATTAGAGCCAGTACGGGTATCAACATTGTTGGTTGAACCCGACATTTTTGAGAAAATCAGAACGGCACAACTGGCTGATGATGAAGTACAACAATGGAAGGAAAAGATAAATCAAGGACAAACATCTCCCGTGGTACTTACAAGTGATGGAATGTTGAAATACAGAAATTGTTGGGTAGTACCTGCTTCATTAGGACTACGCCAAGAACTACTACAACGTGCTCATTGTAGTAGATACAGTATACATCCTGGAGGAAAGAAGATGTATCATGATTTACGTACCCAATTTTGGCGGAAACGTATGAAACAGGATGTATTGAGTTTTGTGAAACGGTGTTTGATCTGTCAACAAGTGAAAGCGGAAAGCCAGAGACCAGGAGGTGAATTACATAGTTTGGAAATTCCTCAGTGGAAATGGGAACATATCACGATGGATTTTGTGACTCATTTACCACGGACGTCTTCTGGTTGCGATGCCATTTGGGTGATTGTTGACAGACTCACCAAAGTATCTCATTTTGTGCCATATTGTATGACATATACATATCTGAGAATGGCACAGTTATACATTCAACATGTAGTGAGACTACATGGTATTCCAGTTTCCATTGTATCGGATAGGGATCCGAGATTTACTTCTCATTTCTGGGAAGGGTTACAGACAGCGTTGGGAACTGAAGTGCGGTTGAGTACAGCATATCATCCGCAGACAGATGGGCAAACAGAGCGTACGATACAGACGCTTGAAGATATGTTGCGTGCCTGTGTATTAGAGTTTGATACCTCTTGGCAAGATTCGTTGCCATTAGTGGAATTTTCATATAACAACAGTTATCAGTCTAGTATACAGATGGCACCATTTGAAGCTTTGTATGGGCGACGATGTAGATCGCCATTGTATTGGGATGATGTGGATCAGTCTTCCTTAACTGGACCAGATATGATTCATGAAATGGAAGAGAAAGTAAAGGTCATTCGATTGAAACTTAAAGCTGCTCAGGATAGACAGGCTGCGTATGCCAATAAGCGACGGAGACCACTTGAATTTCAAGTTGGTGACCGTGTGTTCTTGAAAATTTCACCTTTTAAAGGTGTAGTACGGTTTGGTAAGCGTGGAAAATTGTCTCCACGGTATGTTGGTCCGTATGAGGTATTGCAACGTATTGGTACGTTGGCATATCGATTGGCACTACCACCGGCGTTGAGTAGTATTCATGATGTTTTTCATGTTTCACTGTTGAGGAAATATGAACCAGATCCGAGTCATGTCTTACAGCTACCTGATGTACAGTTGGATACAGATGTATCGTATGAGGAACGACCGGTTATGATCTTGGATCGAGCTGAACGCAGGTTGCGTAATAAGGTGATTCCTATGGTTAAGGTACAGTGGGACAGACGGGGTGTCGCAGAGGCAACGTGGGAGACGGAGCAGCATATGATGCAACGGTATCCGGAATTGTTTTCTGGTATGATTTTACAGTTTCATGATACTGTTGGTATATACATATTGTACTGTTGCATACATGATTATGTTTCAGATCTTTTTATAATAGGATGGTTGAGTTGTGTATCATGATATGCATGTTTGTATATACAATTTCGAGGACGAAATTCAATGAGTGGGGGAGAATTGTAATGCCTCGATTTATGTTATATACGTGTGATATGATTATGGTGTAATTATATCACGTGGCAGTATGATAATGGGGGTTCGAGTGGAACCAAGAATGACTTACTACATGTATGAAAAGATATATGGTAATGGTGTACAATGAGTTGAACCATAATATATCAAGAAATATGAAATGTATATGCATTTGAAGGTGCATTAAAATGTACATGTGAGTTGCATTTGACATGAGTTTGAAGGGAATTACATATGCATGTGAATTTGAGTTGCAAGTGGGCATTTGAATATGCATGTGAATTGAATTTGACTTGGAGTTGCATTTGAATTTGGATGTCATCTTCATGTACATGACACTTAACATGTAATTATCTCCAAATGACATGATATCAAGTAAATTAGGGACTTAAGGGTCTATATCAAGTGGCTTAGAGGTGAAATCACATACTACACCACTTTTCACCTAAAAATCTCTACACAAGCTCCTCTCCATTTCTTTCAAGGTTTTGTTGGTTTGAGCTTGGGTTTCAATTGTAACTTGAGCTAGGAGGGTGTGTGAAGTGAAATTGTACCATCTTGGTAAGAAATTCATAGTTGTATACTTGATTTTGTCATTGGTGTTGATGTATGAGACATAGCATATCAAGTGTTCATGTGTACAATCATAACATGTTTATATGCTAGGAATTGAAATCTATGATGTTAGAATCATGTGAAGATGTTCCTAGATAGTGCATGAAACATGTTTACATGTTAAAATTCGAGTTGTAGGAGAAGAGCTAGGAGGATAAGCTCAAAATCGCCATGTTCTGAACTTTCTGGACATCGGCGATCGATCGCGAGCTTTGTGGCGATCGATCGCCGAGACAGAGTAAATTTTAAGGCGGTTAAATCATGTGGCGATCGATCGGTGAAAATGTGGCGATCGATCGCGAGCAAACAGAGCACTTTGGCGATCGATCGCGAAGTTTGGCGATCGATCGCGAGGGAGGCAGAACAGTTTGGCGATCGATCGGTGAAATGTGCGATCGATCGCCAGAGTTCAAATCTTGAAAAATTTTATATTTTGTAGAATTTGATTTTAATGCCTATGATAACATGATATATTGTTGGCATTGTTGTAGCATCATCTCAGGGGACAGGGCAAAGAGGCAATTAGCTATCAACGCCTGATTTATCGCTTTTTGTCGCAATACAGGTACGTGTTGACGTACGGAGTATAGATATGATGCGATGATGATGTTATGGTTTTGATATCATATGATTTATGTTATCTTGTGTCATATGATTGGTACTTCATATGCATGTTCATACATGGATTTCATATGATTGGGATAGAGGCCTTGATAGATATGTGTATATGCTTTGGTGAGATCATTGCCTCGATAGATATGCCTGGTGTGGTATATGCTTTGGCTGGGATCGTTGCCACGATAGATATATTACATATGCTTTGGCTTGAGAGATATACGCCTGGTGTGGGTATATACTCTGGCTATTATCACCGATGAGCATGGTACTATGATATGTGCTGCTAACATGCAGATGTGATGTGGTTCCACTGACATATTGAGCTGATTAGGCATATCATATGGGGTTCGTGATAATAGGGAACTTGTTGAGACATGTCATGACATAGTGCATTTGTGGATGCATGATACAGAACATTCACGTATTGATGATTTATTTGTGCTTTATCATTGATATTGATATTGTGATTTGATATTGCACTGAGATAATTGTTATGTATACTCATTGTGTGAATGTTTCTGTAGGGACTCATAGACGTGGGGAGCGTGAGTCATGATTTCCGCTGCGAGGGGAACCACTGCCTAGGAGTTCTTTTGGATTAGGTTGTTTATGTACATGTTATGTATAGTTTGTTAGGTTTTTGATAACCTTGTAAACAACTTAACTAGTATGAACTCTTAATCCGTGCATGGTACATTACTTAATTCAGACTCACATTGTATGTTTAATGGATACATAATGGATTAAGTAAATAGGACCCCACATAATGCCTCATGTATGGGCAGTTCTTTTGGTATATATGGTATATGCAAATCTTTTGGTACAACTATTTTGTAATGCCTGGTGTATATGCAATTATTTTGGCTATTTTGATATTAGTTTGGTTACACAAGATTTAAATATATGGTCAGAATGTTTGGTACTACACAAATGTTATATTCAACTAGTTCTGATATTTAATTATGTTCATACATAATTTCACTTGGAAAGATGTGGAGAAATAGTATATGTATGTTAAACAAATTATATTTTTTAGTACCACATACTGGCTTATTTAGTACCACGAATTTTGTTTTACCTTATTTAGTACCACAAAGTTTCCTTGTGCTACTCAAAAATATATTTAGTACCACACATCAGTATATTTGGTTCGACAACTCAGTATATTTAGTACCACTATGTAGCTTATATAGTACCACAAAATATGTTATTTAGTACTAAAAATATATTATTTAGTACCACATATACACTTATATAGTACCACAAATCAATATATTCGGTACCATAAATAATTATATTTAGTACCACAGAGTAGCTTATATAGTACCACAAATTATATTATTTAGTACCAAAAATATATTATTTAGTACTAAAAATATGTTATTTTGTACCACGTATTAGCTTATATAGTACCACATATCAGTATATTTGGTACCACAAATCAATATATTTAGTACCACAGTTTAGCTTATATAATACCACAATTATGTTATTTAATACCAAAAATATGTTATTTGATACCACAAATCAGTATATTTACTACCACATATTAGCATATACAATATTACAAATCAGTATATTGGTACTACAAATCAGTATATATAGTAACACATAGTATATAACATAAAATGACATGTTATATATAAATCTATATGCAAATATACCAAGTTGTATATATCATTACCATATATTAAATGTATGATAATGTGGAACTACATAAGCTTAGATGTGAAATATCTATTTCGCATGTTATTTAACATAAATGACATGTTATATATAAATCTATTTGCAAATATATCAAGTTATATATATTATTATCATATATTAAATGCATGATAATGTGGTATTAAGTAAGCTTATATGTGAACTATATATTTCGCATGTTATATGTATGTTGTTTATTGCCACAAACTAGTTTAATAGTACCACAAATCAATATCATTACTATATACTAAATATATGATAAAGTTGTACTAAATAAGCTAATATTTGTAATATCTGTTTCACATGTTATATACAAATCTATGACATATTATATACAAATCTATGATTTGTACTAATATATACAAATATATGACGTATTATATATATTTGTATATAACATGTCACAGATTTGTATATAATTTGTATACAACACAAATTAGCTTATATAGTAGTGCAAATTATATTATATAGTACCACAATTTAGGTTATATAGTATAACAAATTACCTTATATAGTACCACAATTCAACTTATATAGTATCATAAATTGATTAATAAAAAAAAAGAGTATTTAGATTTGTATTGGACTTGAATGATAAAAAATCACACATCGTAGGTGTGATTACTTGAACATGAACTGTGATAAATTGTGAATTGACTTTACTAGCCTTCAAAATACACTATTATTCCTTTTTATAATTAAAAAAATTAAGTCCTAATATTTTTTATCCAAAAAATTGCTTACTGGTAAGCAATGGCGGACATCGCATGAATGGGGGCAACGAAAATCATCGACATTGTTAAATGATTGTTGCTGCCTTTTGACTGATGATTCTACTATGATTACGACCGGGTTTCATTGAAGTGGATCGATGTCGGAAGAAGATGAAGCTTTCATCTTGTGATGAAACTAGAATTCGAAAACAGAAACCAAGGAAAAGAGAAGGAAAAGGAAATTGATATGAAAAGTTTCAGAAATAAATGGAGTTAAGAGGGGGTGGATGAAGAAGATGAAGCTTTCATCTTGAATTACATATATTTAGCTGTGATACGAATATTGATAAAATTATAATTTTTAGGAAACTAATAATTATTGATTTTCTTTTAAACATGATAATCTATACGGGAAATGAATTCAATTCATAAATGCCTATATATGTAATTTAAAATTATAATTTACTTTAAAAAAGTAAAGAATTTTTAAAATTAATTGTGAGGGTATTTTGGTCAATACAATAAAAGTCACAAAATTAATCCAATATTTTAAAATCATACCAATCACTATATAATTTATCACATTAAATTATTTATCCTTATTTATCATCTACTTATCACTCTTATTACTCATCCTTCATTTATCCTATCCACGTACCAAGCGCACCCTTAGTATATAGTAATGATATATAACTTGATATGGTTAGAAATATATTTGTATATAACATGTAAAATACATAGTTCATATATTAGCTTATTTAGTACCACTATAATTGCTTAACATGTGAGTTTTGGTGTAATATAACGAAAGTCATGCATCCCACAAATTATGATATTTAGTACCATCAATTAGTTTATATAATACCACAAATCAGTATATTTAGTACCACATATTATCTTCTATAGTAACACAAATTGTATAATTTAGTACCATAGATTATGTTAATAGTACCACAAATTATAATATTTAATACCACAAATCAGTATATTTAGTAACACGTATTAGATTATTTAGTATCATAAATTAGTATATTTAGTACCACATATTAGCTTATATACCACAAATTATGCTCTTTAGTACCAAAAATATGTTATTTAGTACCACAAATCAGCATATTTAGTACCACATATTTGCTTATGTAGTACCACCTATCAATATATTTGGTACCACAAATCAGCATATTTAGTATCAGCGCCCAAAAGATGAAAAATATGCATCGCATGGCAGAATGTGCAGCGCTAGGGCGCTGCCAAATGTGGCTCCCCAACGCTACTAACTCTGAAATGTTGGTTATAAATCGGATTTAGTACCACAAATCAGTATATTTAGTACCATATATTATCTTATATAGTACCACAAATCAGTATATTTGGTACCACAAATCAGTATATTTAGTACCACATAGTAGCTTATGTACCACAAATTATGTTATTTAGTACCACAAATCAGCATATTTAGTACAACATATTTGTTTATGTAGTACCACATATCAGTAAATCAGTATATTTAGTACCAGCGCCCAAAAGAAGAAAAATATGCATCGCATGACAGAATGTGCAGTGCTAGGGCGCTGTTGGTGGCGCCCCAGCGCTGCTAACTCTGAAATGTTGGTTATAAATCGGATTTAGTACCACAAATCAGTATATTTAGTATCACATATTATCTTATGTAGTACCACAAATCAGTATATTTGTTACCACAAATCAGTATATTTAGTACCACATAGTAACCTATATAGTACCACAAATTATGTTATTTCTTACCAAAAATCTGTTATTTAGTACCACAAATCAGTATATTTAGTACCACATATTAGCTTATATAGTAGCACAAATCAGTATATTTGGTATCCACAAATCAGTAAGTATCAAATATTAGCTTGTATGTGAACTATCTATTTCACATGTTATATACAAATCTACTATGTGAGTACGAAATATAATGATTTGTGGTACCAAATTATATAATTTGTGGTATTATATAAGTTAATATGTGATACTAAATATACTGATCTGTGTTACTAAATAACATATTTTGGTACTAATAACATAATTTGTGGTATTATATAAGCTACTATGTGATACTAATAATACTGATTTGTGGTATCAAATTATATAATATGTGGTACTATATAAGATAATATGTGGCATTAAATATACTGATACGTGGTACTAAAATTATATAATTTGTGGATCTATATAAGCTACTCTGTGGTACTAAATATACTAATTTATGGTGCTGAATTATATAATTTTGGTACTGATAAGCTAATTTGTGGTACTATCTATATATATTGATTTGTGGTACTAAATAATATATTTAATGTATTGGGTAATTTGCTTGTTTTGTTTCTTCCTGGAGTTGGATGCATATTTTCGGTATTGTTCTAGACTTGCTGTGGATTATCAGTAATGAAAGAAAGAAAAAGGAACGTAGAAAATTTCTCACACACGACAATAGCTCTCCAGAAAATTAAAGAAAAAAGATTGTGAATTTGGTTCGGATTTGTAGGTGGAAAATGTACATACAAATTCAGAGCTGGAGTCATTTTTATAAACGTTCATGGCGGTTCATGGAGGAGAGAGAAGAAGATACAGATGATAAATGAAGAGAAGAAGAATAAGGTTTGAATAAAAGTAAGGGTATAATAGACAGTTTATGTAATTAGAGAGTTTAAAATAATAATAAAAAATTGTTAAGAAGGGAGTGCATAATTGAAAAATTAATGGTGGGGACTGCGGACTGAACATTAACTTGATAAAGACTTTGGGGATTTTTTTATCAAGTCTCCCAAGAACTTTTCTTAACCTAGTTATTTTCATGTAAATATCTTTGTGGCACAATAGATTTAGTTCAGTTTCCTGATGCTGCAAAGCAAATTCGAGCAGGATAAAAAGCAGGCACAACAAATGAGAGCTACAAGGGAATTTCATCTCTATTAGTTGTACTTACTGGCTTCGCTAGTTTGAAGTCACTTACTTGTACATATGTTAGGGGCTTTACCTAACTTTAAGGTCTTTTTGCATCAAGCTGCAATTATCTGCACTGGCTCATTATAAAACTCATAAATTGCTTTTATCTCTTCTTTTACTAGCATAATTCCACTTATATTCTTTTTCAAGATGATATTTTTACGAATAGATGATGTAAGAGAACTTCTGACGAAATGATTTTCAGTTTTCTGGCTTAATTAGTTTATATTTCTGTTTCAAGATGATATTTATATAGAAGATGATGAAGAATTGCTAATGACCCGAAGACAGAATTCCCAATTCCAATTCATCACATATGCTACCAAATAGAATTGGAAACTGGGTCAAACGCTTTGGTTCCTAATTGATCTGGGACCAACATGATCCATTAACATAAGCATGTCTAGCCTCTTTCTGTTTATGTAAGTTAAAAGCTTGCGCTAGAATCATTGCACGAAGATATCAAACTTATACAGTACAAAAACTGAGGTGAGTAAGAGACTAAAAACAGAACTCAAATATAATAAACAACAAACCGTTGTGCTTAGTGTACTAGCTTAGAACTAAAGCAAGAAATAGAAGCTTGTAAAAGCAAAACAATATTAAAAAAACAAACCACTGTGTTCAAATCACAATCTTTCAGTTAAAATTGCCAAAGTAACCACAAAGCCTCACTTCAGATGTTAGGGAACTAACAACACCCTCAAAAGATCTCAACTCCTCAAGAAACTCGGATTGCAAAACCAGAGAAGAAAAATGCTCATCCACAACCAAGCCAAGACAATTTATAACATTTGCGAAAGTCGGAATCCAATCGCAAACCTTTAATCCCAAAGCTGATGATGCCTTCGGACAAGGGCCCACTTGAGGAAATCTCTCATATTTCCTAAGCCATTTCCCCAAGTATCGAATCAAAGCCTTTAACTCCTCACCATTCAACTTGCCAAACAAGCCGAAAATATAACCTCATCCAAATTCTGAGATACAAGTAAACTATGCAAGCATAATTCTGTAACCGAAAATCCATCATGCGCCAGCATTATCAAAAGCGAAGCATCCTTCGCCAAGCTCTTCTGCTCCCCGGAAGCATCCTTTGCCAAGCTCTTCTGCTTCCCAGTAACTCCCTTACTACTTGCTTTCTCAATTGCTAACAGTGCCTGACCCTCCCAACCTTTCCTCACCGAGGCCAAACTCTCATATCCATCATCAGGCAGAAGCAAAAAATACTTCAAAATACACATCAACTCATAAGTCTGTTTTTCCGATAAATGCTTCACACACAAATCAATCAAATCCGACTTTCGTTTTTCAATCAAATGATAAACTAAATTGCAGTACAAGAATGTTCCACGAGACCATTACTTATCAAACTCTCCAAAACACCTCAAACCTCGAAAACAATGCAAGCCTCCAAAATCAAACTCTTCACATCTCTACCCATTGAAAGCCCCAATTTCTCGATCAACTTACAAGCATAACTTTCCTCCAACTTATCCATTTTAACCGAAACCCCAACTTTCTCCCCAATTTTCAATAAATGAGAAGTGAACAGCTCCAAGAACTCATATTTACCGTAATTTTTGGTATTCTTCAAGCTCCTCCTCATTTGCTTGCAGAAATTTTTCCCTAATTTAATAAGTTCCATATCTGTCTGAGAAACTTCCCAACCTTTAATCTTCTTTATAGGGCAGTGAGATTTCGGGTCCTCAGTTTCTGGAGTTAGTTTGAGCATAATAGGGTCTGGATTAAGAACGATTGGATAGTTGCACTCTTCCTCGGACATTGTAGTGTTAGTGGATGAAGCTTTTGTAATTAACTCCAGTAAAGACATATTTGAAAGAAAACGGATAAAACTAAAGCAAATTTCGAAGGATTATATAAATGAACGGCAGCGGAGGAGGTAGCGGCCGCGGCAGGTTGAGCTTCTAGGTTTCAAGCGAATCTGCGGCCTCTGCCGAAGTTAAGCTAATTACCTAGAATGCTGAATAAATAAAAAATAATACAGTAATTACGCTTAATTTTTTTTTTTTGATTAAAAAATATATTATACAATATAAAATTAACTAAAAAAACGTGTACAATATAAATTTATTAAAATATTATAGACTAATGTGAAATAATTAAATTATTTGACGAAATAAATGATTTAAATAATGTTTAATTTGATATCGTTTAGATCTTTTTTAACATAATATGGTTATATATTTAGGTGCATTTATTTAGCTTCAATGTAGTTGGATTACATTATTTTTGAAATAAAATTAATTTTATAATTTTATAGTTCATGAAATTATTTTATTAATAATAATCTTTTATTGAAGTTTCGAGTTTATAATAAAGAAAGTACATGTTTCATAAATTGAATAATTGGATTATTTTTCAAAACTTGTAATTTTGTGCACGTCTGTCAGTGATATGTAAAACTGCAATACAACGAACTTAAATCATTTGGGACCACTCCAAGTTCCCCAGATATAGGATACAAAATCCCTACAAAATTCACCTAAAGACAAGTAAAATCAAACTACTACATTTTCTTAAGTTGCCTTTGGAGTTTCCCATTTTTCAGGCAAAGGGCCATAGTCGTAAATGACTTCCCGATGGCAAGACCAAACGAGCTTTATAGCTTCTGGTGTCCCTATCCCCGCACCCCTCGGATCACCTGCTGGACCAAACCTGCAAAAGATCCTTGTTTTAAGATTGCCACGAGTGAAAACACGAGCTGACTCAACAGAAATTTTTAAACTTTTTACTAACCAGTGATTTTGTGGAGCCCCGGTGGTTCTTGCCCTCAAACCAGCATATGTAGTTCCATTAACTGAATGACCTATAATTTCCTGCAAAGAAACAAGTCAAATCTATTTGATATATTACAAAGTAAAAGATTCATAGGACTTGCTTTATTTGGCTGATTATGCTATGTGATAGTTGGATTATTACAGAACTGAGAATAATAGACAGAAGTTGGGGTGACACTGATGAATAAGAAGGATCCGGGGGACGATTCGATGGATCTTGGGAGCGAAAGTTGCAGATACAGAAAATTTACACAAACCGCTCTCCTACCGTATCCACCCTTACTCGTAAAACAAAAGGTTGAAAACAAACTATTTTGGCAATAAGGTTTTTAGGATGAATTAGTCTAGAAAATTATATCAAAACAAAAACAACTCTTGTAAAGAAAAAAATAAATTGTCTGTGACAACATATAAAAGGTTTGGCCTTACTTGTAAGAACAAAGGATCATTTGAAACCACTGCAGCTGTTAAATGTGCGTGCATTCTTGCAAGAATGTTCAATACCAAAGGAAGTTGGTCTTGTTTGTATTCTGTGACAATCTAGAATATGACAACATATCCACAAGATTTATTTAGCCAGCTTGCGGACCATTATCTTGGTGGAATTTTGGCATGATTAAAACGAAAGTTCAAAAATGCCCAAGAGTCTGATGCAAGACTGAAAATATTTACCTGGAAAGGACCGAATATTTCTTTCGTTACCAGCTCATAATTATCGTCCTTCAATATTTCTGTGAGTGGAACAAATACAGCGGTCGGTTTAATGGCACCATATACTGCTGGAATAGAATGGTTTTGTAAAGGTTCACCACCGAATAAAAGCTTCGATCCTTTTATCTTAAGCAATTTGTTTGTATGATCGAGCATTGCTTCTGTTGTAAACTGAGACGCAAAAGAAGATACTGTGTTGTCCTATGCAAATTTTTTGAACACGAGAAGAAAAGAAAGGGGGAAACATAGAAACTTACAGTAAGGACTGGACCGATTGTTAAATCTTCGAGCTTCCTTCTAGCAGCAAGATCAGTCAATTTATTAACGAGTGTACTTTTAGACCAGTTCTGCATTATTCAAGAAAGAAGCAGATCCAAGTTAATTAAGGTCTCAGAGTTCGACAAAATAAACTATTAGATAATCGAAAAGCACCAAATTGATGGAGGTTACCTCATGCATGAACAACATGGACTGTGCAGAGCATTTTTGACCGCTACATGCATATGCATCTTGATCACAAACCCATGCAACATAATCTTCCTGTGAATAAGAGGAATAGGATAAATATATGACGGAAAACTGAAAATCTTAAAATTGATCTATTGTTAAGAAATACAGACATTTTTTTAAAATAAAAATAAAAAAATTAATAGGCAAAAGTTATGAACCTCCTGAACATCAGGGCCAAGAATCTTCCAGTCGAAGCCAGCATCTTCCAATTTGATACGACCCTTGAGGTCAACAGCCAATTTATCCGCCACTCTCGAACTGCCAGTGAAGAGAGTCATCCGTGGTTTTGCCTGATGATATTCTATGTAATTAGTATTCTAGTTTTAAAAAAATGGATGTCATCGGAAACGTAAGTTGGTTTATCTATCCCCAGATCTCAAAATGATGATGTCAGTCCCAAGGCCAGTCCATGTACGAAGCCGATGTGAGAATGCCTAAGATTTCAAATTATGGCATGTAATTGTTGCTTACAATGCCTGATGACATGCACAATCTGGGCATTTTAAATTTCTATTGTATGTTTGAGTCATGAAATATTTATTATTCAGACTCTGTTGCCATGAATTTTTTTCAGAGAAGAGATAGTTACATAGCACGTATTTTAGAATTTATGCAAACAATGTTCTAATTAATTTCAGATGTGATGGTACACATACAGTCGCTTGCTCATATAAAAGAAAAAAATATTGAACCACAATCATTTGGCCTTATGATAAGCTAACCTCCATGAGAAGCTTGTTCATTGTATTACCATCGGAATTTATGAAATCAACATCCTCCACAGGCAATCCACAATCATGGAGTAATCGAATCATTTGTTCCATAACTATGCAGACCTTTGAGACAATATTAAAAAATAACACCATATTAACAGCAGGAGCATGTACGTGGAACCAAATAGATATAACGGATACCGAGTAAGTATATATTTCAAAGCAGAATCAGGCTTACCTTGCTGTCGACTTTAAGCAGTGGCTTGTTCCCCATGTAAAGTGCGCCCATCAGCTGAAGCACGGGAATTTCTAAAGGAAAATTGAAGGGAGTAATAATTGCAACCTGATACATAAGAACTTTCAAATTGTATCTTTATCAAGAAATGGACAGTCAGAGAAAAATAGAAGTAAGCTGACGCATCGGGGGTCCACCAAAGTAAAGATAATATAGTGCCACATGTTTTTTCATTTGATTAACACACAATATGTACAGAGGTTTTCTCATTCATTCATCTGAATGCCAGAATCTAAAAAATTTCCACAAAAATTGACTTACAGGACCATAAGGCCATCGAAAACCATGGCTATGCTGACCAAGATGATTTCCAGGTACTGAAAATGATCTAGCCAGGAAGCGAACCTGCAAGGTGAATTGAACACAAGGTCAATTACATGTTTTAAGTAGGAATTATCAAAGGGCTACTATATAATTTCAACTACAAATATTTTTTTGAGCTTCTCAAATCTCATACTCTTTTCCAACCTCGAAGGATAAATGAATTCAGAAGAAAAGAAAAAAAATGTCTTAAAATGTGACAAGGAGTCTGAAAAAAAGTAAATATATGAAAACATATATACAATGATCAATAATGCTTCACAACAGTAAATAAGTCAAACTAAATTGAACTACAGTGGTCATATGTAATCAAACTTCACTTTTACATTTTCCCTCAAGCTTGAATCACCATAAAATTAAAATGCACAGGCCATATTACCTGATCACCACAGAAATTTTCGAGAAATTTCTGAGTGACAACAACTTCACCAAGGGCCTGCTGGTAACTTTTTGGAACCACTCTTTGTATCAACTTAGCAAAGAAGTCTGAAACCTAGGAGCGAAACCAGACTAATGATCTAGTAAACGAAACATCTTGAAATTTAATCAGCAATTTTGAAACACATGAATTTTCTTCATTACCTCTGGAAGAGAGAGCTTGTTGGCTGCTTTTGCTGTTACATCTCCAAGCATGAGATACCTGGGTATGTGGGGAATTGGAATTAATACGATTAAAATCAAATGTACATATAGCACTCAATAACTCACTATAAGATATTGATGTTAACAACAGAGTAATGTAGAAGTTTAAACAATCTTGATTAAGACAAATGGAAAAAGAACTACATAGAGAGGAAAAATATCTTACACAACCTTTCTGGTGCTTTAAAAGGATTGTGCAAACCATGCTTGGGGCACTGTGACAAGCTCTCCACAAAAGGCTGCATAAATTCAGAAGTGTTAAAGCACTTTTCAGTTGAGGGTTTCAATACTGGAAAGGTTTTGACGAGGGAATCAAGGCCTAAGTGTAGAAAAAGGCATGCAATGGCATTGCCACTATGGGGACTTACAAGTATTCCCTCTTCATCTACTTCGGCAACTTTAATAAAAGATTCACCGTTTAACGGATCCACAATAGTTTTCCAATTAGAATATCTAATCCAACTCCCCTGCACTAAATATCCAAGAACAGTAAGTTCATGCTGTTTTGTAATTGACAACAAGCTGAATAACTTGGTTCATTTATTGAGAGCAACACCTAATTTAATCAAATTGTGGTTGGAGATACAATCTGCTAAAGGATATTATGAATGTATGTAATTTCATATTGGTACATGAACTGATGCGGGTCATCAAAAGAAGTTCATACTCATAAAAAAATGAGTCCTACCAAAAAAAAAAAAAAAAAATGAGTCCTGCTTCAAAAGTTGCATTACATACCCAAATTCATCACTTCAGCCGGCTGAGCACCTGATATTTCCTCAACTTTCACAGTGGCAAAAGGTAACGTATGAAGGAATCTGCATAATACATAAGATAGCAAGAAGTTCTTCATAATAAAGAATTTAACTAGAAATCAAAAACTTACAGTGACTAAAATAAAATATATGAGGTAACACGATCTTGACATAATCAAAGAACCAGCCTCATCTAATCATATATACAGGTCCCACTAAATAACTCATACAAATCGCAAAGATTAGTTTAACACGAGCAAGAAACTTAGTGCAACTATGTAAATCCGTGTGTTGGCCTCCATACATATCCATACTGTTAGCATATGTGCCCTGCAAGCCAAATGTTGGCTTATTGGGCTTTATGCACCCAAAGCCCATTAGTTACTCAATGACCCTATAAATAAGTCATTCTAGTTTCTGAGAAACTGAGACTCCATTCATTCCACAATACACTATCTCATAGAAACGCTAACGCCAAACTAGCACTGATATTTGCTTGTAGATCTGGTCATGTTGATTGGACTCGAGGACCATAGACATCAGATTGATTTCACTGTTATCGGTAATTATCTTTTAATGCATTTATTATGATATTTGCATGTTAATACATGAATCAGGTGAGATCGTCCGTCCCCGGGTCAGATCTGTTTATTGAACTATTTTCCCTGCGTTTGGATCTGGCCAGGGGTAAGGAAACCCAACACATACTTCATCATCCAACATTATCCGTAGATTCAATCATCTCTCTAATTTTTCACTCAACTAAAGAATAACTCACTGCTACAAAACAAAGGCATTTCCCAGAGCCGGAGCAACGGAGGTGATTTCATTTATAAATTTGAGAAACATAAAAAATATGCCCCCGAGATACTTCAAATTTCCAAAGGTGCCTTCGTGTGAGCTGATAAAGCTGAAGTTGGAAAACAGTTGAAAATAAAAATCGTCCAAATTTACCAAATATCAACTTAAAAAAACGATCAATACATTGTTCTCTCATTCATATCATCTAAACTGTAATCCCATTTCTTGAAATACAACAAGAACCCAAAAAAAAATGATCTTTCTACAAATTCCAGACACAAAAAAAAAATCCAGATACAAGACCCATAAAATATACATTTTCTCAGTACCTAGAAGAATTATACGCGTCGAACCAATTCCTGAAAGCGTGTTGGGTTTCTCTGCTTTTCAGAATCTTGAAACCTAGTGATCCATACATGTTTTCTAAATTCTAATTCGAGTTGAATGGAACAGGAGTTTATGGAACCGCGCTGGATGATTTTAATTTGATTTTTTAGAATTTTGAAGTACTGAATCGGATTTGGATGAAGGATTTTTCCAACTTCATCTCTCAGTCGCTCGTTTGTTTTTGGTTTTTTAATTATTATTCATAAACAAGTTCGTTAGTTTCTATAATACGTAGGGGTGGGCATGTTATTTTGGGTATTGGGTACCCAACCCTACTCAATTCGATACGATCAGGTATTATCCGATTCGACCAGGTATTATCCGATCGAATAGGGTTTTTTTTATAAAAAAAAATCGAATTGGTTTTTTTTTAAAAAAAAAATCGAATTTGGGTTATCCGAAACCTGACAAATAAATTTTGCGTTGGTGTCGGGTTCTTTTTTCATAACTCGAAAACGAAAAATTTTTCGTGTATCCGAACCCGATAATGCTATTTGTGGTATTGTTGAGTTTTAAAATTACACAGCCCAATTAAATATCTGAAGCCCATACGAATCTGAACCCTATCAAATTAAATACTTAATCGGTTAATCCCAATTCTCAATTTCTCATTCACACTTCTCGATTCACAAGTCTCAGCCTCAGTCTCTCAGTCTCAGTCACTCACGCGTCTCCCCCTCTCAGGCGCTCACGTCCGCTTTCACTCAAGCTGCTTAGTGCTCACTCACACAGACGCAGCCCATCGCCTCACCCTCGCGAGTCGCGGCCTCGCCTAGTCGCCTCATCGTCCGCCAACCACCGTAATCCGCAGTCCACCCTCGAGCCTCGACTCATCGTAAGGTAAGGACTAATGAGGGTTAATCACTTGTTGGTTTTACATGTTTTTTTTTGACAGATTTGGTGTTTATTAATGTGAATATTGTGATGAAGTATATTGAGCATTTTGTGAATAGGTGAATTGTGATGTGATAAATATTGAGTATCCAGTGACAAATTATGATTATGTACAAAACTTTGAGCATAAAAAGCTGCTGGAATCTTGCAAAAGATCGGGTACCTCGACACTATCGGTTAGTGTCGGGCACCTGAACAGTCGGGTTTTTCAGGTATCCGACCCGATGCCCACCCCCAATAATACCTACTAAGATGTTCCCTTTATAATAAAGTTTTGGGCCCCATTGATTTTGTGCCTTTTTGGGGTAAAATTTGAGTTCAGATTTAGTTGGGCCAAATTTCATCTCATCTTGTTCAGGGACAATTTGTAATTTCATAAAAAATTATGCTGATTACTTCTTTTTATATCTCCAGCAATCCAATAGTCGCGTTTATTTCTCCGGTGATCAAAACGGTGACCCGTTTCTTATGGAAGACCCGGAGAGCCGACCCTTACCACCGCCAGATTCCATCTCCCCACAAGCCTTATATTTCCTCAATTCGAACCTCAATTCCAAGGAACATCTTGACGGAGCCTCGGCTCTCCTCTCGGAGCTCCAAATTCGATGCGATGATCTGGATCAAGTACTTTCAGATCTTGCGTTACAGCTTCGGTCGAACCTGACCCGACATTCTGACCACTCGAATCGTGTGGGTTCACTCTTCGAGAATGTCCATGCTCAATTGCAAGACCTTCACAGCTCTTCTACTCGGTCATCATCAGGTTGTTTAGTAATGTAATTTTGTTTTATTTTGATTTTGAGTTTTAATTAGGAATTATAGAATGCTGATTTTTGCTCTCTTGTTTATGTGCATAGATGGAGGATCGAGGAGAGGGATGGTGGAGGAATTGCAGGCGTTAGCGAAGGAGGTGGCTAGAGTGGAAACAGTGAGAAACTATGCAGGTGTTTTTTTTACTGGTTTATTACTTTGTAGTTTGTGTGCATAACTCAATTTGATAGGAAAGGTTTGTTAAAATATGTTAATTGAGGAATTATTTATTGATGTTTAGCTTGTAAGTAACACAACAGTAACTAAATCTTTAATTTCAATTAATTGGGGTAGACTACATGAACAATAGAGATAATCAAGTTGGGTCTGACACATGCATCGGTCTTCTCCAAACACATCTAATAAGTCAGAATATCCTCTTTAATCCTTTGAACTCCATGTCTTGGCATATAACTTCGAGTAGTTTCTTCTTCAATCGTCTTATCGCTCTGTCTTATCGCTCTCGTAAAATGGCCGAAATTCATGGAATCCACTCGACGCACAAGTGCATTGTTGTGCCTACGTCGTACGTGACCAAACCTGTCACAACCAACATAAGAGATTTTCTTGCATCTTCTCTTCTGTATAAGCTACACATACTTCAGTTCGAATATCTTTGTTCTTTATTTTATCTCTTTTAGCTTACCTCACATCCAACGAAGCATACACATCTCTGTTACACTCATCTTTTGGATATGATTCATCTAGGATTCCCAACATTCTGTCTTATATAACAGTGCAGGTATAATGGCGGTTCTATAAAACGTTTCCTTCAATTTCAGCGGGATATTATCGCATAGAACTCCGGTTGCGTTTCTCCATTTCAACCAGCCCGTCTGAATCCTGTGATTAACGTCACTGTCAATATCTCCATCCGTTTGGATAACAGAACCTAGGTATAAAAACTTGTTGTTTATCGATACCTCTTGACCACCGAGTGCTTCAACATCGGGCACTTGAAAGGTAGGACCACTAAATTTGCACTCCATATATTCCGTTTTAGACCTACTTAATCTAAAACATTTGATTCCAAGGTCTCTTTCCATAACTCAAATTTGACATTTACCCCTACGCTGGTCTCGTCGATTAACACCACGTCGTCAAAGAAAAGCATGGTCCAAGGTAATTCGGCCCGTCTTTTGTTATCTCATCCATCACTAAGGCGAACAAGAAAGGATTCAACGCAGACCCTTGCTACAATCCAGTGGTGATCGAGAACTTATCACCCCCCCCCCCCCACTGCATGTGAGCTCACATTGGATGCTATTTCGTCGTATATGTCATTGATTATATTGACATACTTTATGAGAACTCTTTTATTCATCAAAACCACCATTATATCTCCCTTGAAACTTTGTCGTAAGCCTTCTCCAAGCCTATAAAGACCTTATGCGGATCTTTACTCCTTTCACGATGGTGGCATGGCACTTGACAAGTTGAAGAAGTAAATTGATAGCTTCCATAGTTGACCGTCCTGGCATGAACCATAATTGGTTCTCCGAGATCTTAAAGCTTCATTGTATGACACATGAGTTTTATACCACGATAGTTGGTGCAATTTTGAATGTCACTCTTGTTCTTAAAGATAGGGATGAGAGTACTCTTTCTCCATTCATTTGGAATTTTGTTACTCCTCCAAATTTTGTTAAATAGATATATTAGTCACTTTATCCCTGTCGGTCCTAAATATCTCGATACTTCAGTAGGGATTCCATCAGGACCAACCACTCTTCGTGCTTTCATTTTGTTCAAAGCTTCTTTAACATCAGATTCTCTAATTCTGCAAGTAAACTCACGGTCTACATCATGTTGATTGATATTAAGATCACCTAAATCTTGTCTAAAGCCACCGTTGAACAAGCTGTTAAAATAATTCTTCCATCTTATTTTGATGTCTTTATCTCAAACAAAGACTTTATGGTTCTCGCCTTTTATGCATTTCACTACACGTAAGTCTCTTGTCTTCCTTTCCCTCGCTCGAGCAAGCCTGTAAATATCTTGTTTTGCCTCCTTTGTGTCCAATTTATCGTACACTTTTTTGTAGACTTTAGCTCTAGCATTTCTAACTGCTATCTTCGCTTCTTTTTGGCAAGCTTATACCTTTCGAAGGTTGCCTATTGTTGTTCTTCTTCAGCTCTATGTAAGCATCCTTCTTGATTCAAATAGCCTTTTTCACGTCTTCATTCCATCATGATGCGTTCTTACCTAGTGGAACATATCCTCTTGACTCACCAAGAAGCTCTTTAGCTGCCATCTTAATGTTAGCATCTAAGTCATGAATTTAGAAAGGTTGTGAAAGGTTTTGCATGTTAATAGTATTGGGAGTGTTTATTTGGTGTTATAAGTTTGATATCTGGTGGAAATGATGATTTAAGGTAGAAGACCTGAAAATTTTAGAATGGATGTGTTCTAGTATTCTTTTTCCGGGGTTAAAAAACGTAATCAGTCCGGCTTATGTTACTCGAGCTAATTAAAATAAAATGTCCCAGGATTGATATTGAAATCCATAAACAAACCTTGGGTGGTGTAGTTAATGATAGTTGTTTTTTGCTTCAGTCCTGCTATTGTATTATTCGTTTCAATTCTGTAATCCTTACTTTCTTTTACGTAGTGTCTTGTTTGCATACAAAGAATAGGTGATTCTTGATAGTTGTGGATAAGAGGAACGAAAGAAACTGGAGAGGTGGAAATTAGATGACCTATTTATTGTCTTTTAATTGAGACAGTTACCTGCACAACTGATTTCTTCATTACTCTCAGAGACTGCATTGAAGATTGACATGTTGGTTGGTGATATTGAAGATGCTGTGTCTTCCTCAATGAGCAGAATTTTGAGAAAGCATTCGTCAACAAAGAACTCTGAAGTGAGTACCCTTTAAGGGTATGTTTGCTTTAGATTTATTGGGCTAGTCTAATTTCAATATCTGATTAAAATTTGGCTTAGGTTTGAAAATAACTATCATTATTAATGATAGTCAAGTTATCATCGCGTGTAGGATGCCAAAATTTCATTGGTCATACTCAAATTTGTGTGCAGTAACGTCTAAAATTAATAAGCTGAATAAGATTCTTTGGTATATAAATTTATCCATCTTTAGAATAGATTATCAAACATGATTCAATGGTAAATTATGTCTCATTATGGATTATTACTCTTCAAGTAATAATCAAACGCAATCAAAGTGATATTGTTAAATACATTGAATTCTTTCACCGAGATAGATTTTAACCATTAGTTTTGTGAGCCATCCAGTAAATAGATGTAAAGCTTTCATCATTGCTTGAATAATGTAATTTACTTGCACACAATCAATTGTGGGTTAAGACAGCGTTATCAAAAAATTTGAAATCAAATGAAAATTTACAATGTGCAGAGATATGAATTGAATTGCATCACCTCAAACTAAGTTGTTTTTTCTCCTTTTTTTTTTCTCTTTCTTTCTTTCGTCTTTTTCTTTTGCATTTGTTTTCTTCTACTTTGCAGGATATGCGCCCAGTTGCTTTAAGACATCTTAAATTGACTGAAGATTTACTTAGTTCTGTCTCAAAGTCACATCCTGAGTGGAATCGACTTGTTTCAGCTGTTGATCATAGAATAGACAGAGCATTAGCAATTCTAAGGCCCCAGGCTATTGCAGACCATCGAGCTCTTCTTGCTTCTCTTGGATGGCCACCGCCTCTTTCAACTCTAAGTTCATCTACTTCAGATGCAGAAAGAACAACTGAAGTGCAAAATCCTCTTTTCACAATGCAAGGTGACCTGAAGCTTCAGTATTGTGAAAGTTTCCTGGCATTGTGTGGTCTGCAGGAATTGCAGAGACGGAGGAAATCCCGCCAACTTGGGGGCCATTATAAAGATGTTGCACTTCACCAACCACTTTGGGCTATCGAAGAACTTGTCAATCCTATATCTGTTTCATCTCAATTCCACTTCTCAAAGTGGATTGAGAAGCCGGAGTACATTTTTGCGCTTGTTTATAAGATCACTCGAGACTATGTTGACTCTATGGATGACTTATTGCAACCGCTTGTTGATGAAGCAATGCTATCTGGTTACAGTTGCAGAGAAGAATGGATCTTGGCCATGGTATCTTCCTTATCAACCTACCTGGCGAAAGAAATATTTCCCACCTATGTGGATCCGCTCAGTGGAGAGAGCACAACAGGGATCCAAACACAGGCAAGGCTATCCTGGCTTCATCTCGTGGATCTGATGGTTGCATTTGATAAGCGAGTTCGAACGATGGCTTCACACTCAGGAATGCTTCTTTCCCTTCAGGAGGATGGCAATATGAAGAATTTGTCTTCATTGAGTGTGTTTTGCGATAGACCTGATTGGCTTGATTTGTGGGCAGACATTGAGCTTAGTGAGGCTCTTAGTAAATTAAAATCTCAAATGGAAGACAACAAAAATTGGTTAAGTGGAAACCATGGAGTTTCTCTTCTATCTGGCCAAGAAGACAACAAATCCCCTTTGATTTCAAGTGCTGTTCTTCAACGTCTCTCGTCTGTCATAGACCGTTGTCAATCATTGCCCAGCGCATCATTGAGGGAAAGGTTTGTCAAATTGACTGGTTCACCTATAATATGCAAGTTCTTGGATTGCTTGCTACTTAGGTGCCAAGAAGCTGAGGGCCTGACTGCGCTAACAGATAACGAGGCATTAACTAAAGTTGCCATGTCGGTTAATGCTGCTCGATACTTCGTGTCTGTTTTGAAAGAGTGGTGCGAGTATGTCTTCTTTCTGGAAATGGGTTTGAACCATACAGATAAACTTGAAACAGAAGATGATCCTACTGCTACAGGAGAACGTGGAAATGTTATTTTTGATGAAGAAATAAAAAGGTTGGATGAGTTCAAAACTATATGGGTTGAGAAGTTATCCACGGTTATCTTAAGGGGGTTCGATGCGCGTTGCCGAGACTACATAAAAAACAAGAAGCAATGGCAAGCAAAGAGCGAAGAAGCTTCGACATTGTCCAGATCATTCGTAGGAGCTATGGATTACCTACAGGAGAAAATATCCATACTTGAAGAAAGGCTGAACAAAATAGATTTTACCATGGTGTGGAGAAGTTTGGCTTCTGGGATCGATAAGTTAATTTTCCATGGTGTATTAATAGGCAAAATTAAATTTTACGATTGGGGAGTCGAGAGGCTTTCAAATGATTTGATGGTTCTTTTTGGGGTATTTGGAGCTTGGTGTTTGAGGCCTCAAGGTTTCTTTCCGAAGATCTCTGAAGGATTGAAGCTGTTGAAAATGGCGAATAATCAGGTGAACAATAATTTGATTAGAGAGGAAAGATGGCGGAGAGAAAATGGTATAAGGCATTTAACTGCTGCTGAGGTAGAAAAACTAGTGAAGAATAGAGTATTTTCCAGATGAAGGTCTGCTTTCGAAGGACCCTAAATTTTCTGTTCTGTTACCAACTTTTGATTACTGTCGAGGACATTACGGTCACCGAGGGGAGTGGAACATTTGATTCTTATGCATCACGCAGACAGTCGTGTTTTCACAGAATTCAAAAGGTTCGAATCAAACATTTATCCCTCTAGGTGGAATCGGTTATTTTGATCTTTTCAATCCATACATAAAAATTTATCAATGTAAACAATCGTGTTTTCACATAGCGTTCAAAAGGTTCGACCAATCATTCAAACATTTATCCCACTAATTGTATTCGGTTACATGGATCTTCTCAATCCATGCATAAAAAATTATCAATGTTTTATAATGACTTGGTCGTCTAACGCAAAACTCTCCTCGTCTACCCAAATTTAGAACCGGTGACTGTAGAGATTCACCCCTAATTTTGATAATTCAAGAAACCAACCGGCTTAACTAAAATGATAACGGGTGTTTTTTTTAAATTGAGATAATATCAAGTACAAAAATTACAAAACACTCTCGACATGCTGTTTCATTCAAAGATTATACTTACTATTTCCTCAAAAGCAAGCAAAATAAAAAAATCAATACGAAGTACTGCGACCCAAACAGACTGACGGTAGCAACATTTTCAAGTATCTTTCTTGTTAACCAATCTCCATCTGCTTGGAAATTTCCGTTCACCCAGTCAAAATTCTGGAGGAAATATCTGCTGTTTCTCAGCAACACCTCGATTTCGTACACCCTCGACCCCGCCTCATAGACGACCGTCGATCCCCTTCCCTCTCTCCCAGCTCCAATCTTCTCCAAATCCTTACCACATGATCTCAGAGCCTCCATCGCCTTCTCGATCAGCAGTTCCATGCTTCCCCTCTGCTCAAATGTCTGCGTTTCAATATCCGGGTTGACCCGCATAACCGCTAAAGTGCTGTGAAGTCCACGCATGGCTACCCGGAGTGATCTCCAGCAGTTTTTGAAAGCTGAATCGATCCGAGTTTCGCTTGAATTCGACCTGGAAATAACCGATTCGATGTAGAAGAGTTTCTGGACGGCTGATTCAAGTGAAAGTACGTAGACAAGGGTCGGATCTGTGTAACGGGTGGTTTTAATCGAGGAAGATAAGGAGGTGGTGCAGTTGAGCTTTGATTCGGATGCGGAGCAGAATTCCTCGACTGCGTGATTTGTGATTGGTGATTGGGAGTTGAGATTGTACCTGAGAAAGGAGGAGATGATGATCCCACCGATGATTAGTGATAATGAGATGATTAAGGAGAATAAAATGGTGATTAGGGTTTTGTTTCTTCTGCGTATGGAAGCGAGGTGGTCTTCTTTGGAACAGGAATCCATGGATGGATGTGGTTCGGAAATTGTGGCGGTTGAACTTCAGCTCTCACATTGACCAGTCTAACGGCTGGAGCAAGTGTATTCTGCTCGAGTTTGATTCGAAGCTTTAAAAGTTAATACTTTTTGCTCTAGTTCGGTTCGATCAAGTATCGAGTTTGAGTTCGTCTTGAAATATTTAAAAAGTTCGTATACTAGTCGAACTATTGCTCGAAAATAAATGATCGAATTGTTTGAAATATTTTAATTATAATGATCGAAATGTACGAAATATATTTAATTAATATATAATTATATTATAATGATAAAATATTAAAGCCCGTGAGCGGTTCGCTGACTATCAAATAAAATTATTTGGGCTCGAATTTGATAAAAAAATTCGAATATGTTCGAGTTTAACTCGAATTTGATAATTTCAAAAACGAATCAAATATTTTTTGAAACATCTCGAAAAACTCATGAGTCGTTTCAATTCGTTTATCCCTAGACTAATACATTAATTCATCAAAAATTTATTGTAGAGATATTTATATGCATACAGTAAATTATATTGTTTAAAATAGAATATTTTATGATGTGTTGTAGAATCAATTTACATAAAGTAAAATTATATTTCAGACGATTTTAATTTTAATTTTTTTCTTTATTCTTTACATATAATTATAATAGATAATGTACAATTTAAATATGATATATTTTAACACACGTATTTCATAAAGAGATTATTAATATAAGATGTGATGATTGATATATAACAATAATAACTAAAACTTGCCCCTATAATGGCATAGTAGATAGATGATATAGTCCTAGTAACATTGCAAATGTGTTCTAATATAATTGTATGTGTAATTGCATTTTAAATTGTTAGAATTATATATTGATATTGAAATAAGAGATACTTGACTCTACGGGCTTTCCCGAATGATAATCACTCTTGTTCCCATTTGAGATGTCTCACGTTCGAGATTTTTTTGTAACAACAAAATCTCTACACCTACTCAAAAAAAAAAAGACATTTTAATATAAAATGTATTAAAAATAAAGATACTTGTATAGAAAATTATTGATATTCTATCACGACGTATATTTTAGGGAATAAAAAATACTAGAAAAGATAAAAAAAAAATCGACGAGTCAATATATGAATTCATTAATATATTTACACATCGTTTGATACTATGAATAAGATGAAATAAGTGAGTGATGGATAATTAAAAATAATGGATCATCACACTTTCATCAATTGTATCAAACAATGTCTTGGTTGATTAATCTGTTTCAAATCAAGGACTAATCTAAAAAAATTGGTCGCAAGGTAATAGCGATGGAAAGTTCCCGTCACTAAATATAGCAACGTATTTTAAAAATTCCGTAACTAAGACTAAAAAATTTATTCATAGAAATTTATAATATTAACAATTGAAAAATGTTAGGGTGGTCCGTAATTAGGGACGAAATTGTTACGGTGGTCCGTAATTAGGGACGAAATTGTTAGGGTGGTCCGTCTGTTCTAAGAGAGAGACCAGTTCAAAAATTTCATTGAAAATATTCTAAGTCAACGGCCGGGCATCAAATTTTCATATCGCGTCTACTACTGCAAGGACTCACCTTAATGACAAAATTTTATTACAATTGGTGGGTTAGGTTCACCAAAACTTCACCTACTGCAGAAAATTTATCGAAACTCTTAGCTAACTCATTACGACTCTAAATATAACATCATGTCTAGGGTTAAAGTGATTCCACTCAATACACCCACTCTCATATAAAAGCCTTTCATCACACTAGCACTGTGACTTTTAGATCTGATCAGGTTGGTTGGACTCGAGAGTCACCGCTATCAGATTCACGTCGGTGAACCATAATTTTATTCGTGCTTTTATATTTGATATTTGTACATGTTAATATATGTATCAGGCGCGATCGTTCGTCCCCGGGTTAGATCTTTTTACTGTTTGATTTTCCGCTGCGTTTGGATCTGACGTCGGGGGACGAAAACCCAACAATCGTATCAGAGCCAGGTTTTGCTTTGAATCATGTATTCGATAATTTTTTAGATCGTTTCCATCTATACTACTCGCGTTTGATTTTTCAGAAATTATAGATCCGGAAATAAATATAGAAAATCAATTAAAAGCGAGTTTTGATTGAAACCTAATGTTCATTGCTTTTGAGGAAAAAAAAGTGCCGAATTTTCACCTTTTTGTAACAGAGTCCGGCGGCCAGTGCTTCGATTTGTCCGTCGCCATGGTGCGTGCGACAGGACCAACGCGAGTCTCTGCAATTGTTGCAGATGAATATCGCGCGAGCCCCGCAACTGAGATGGCCAACGAACTTGTTGCGGACTTGCGACTTCACCGATTGCAAGCTTGTTGCAATCGGCGACGGGAATGAAGCGATGCAGGCCTCATGTCGTGAAGTGAGCGGAGCATATTGCGACTCTTCCTAATCTCCCTTCACGGCAAAGGCCGCGGCGCACGCTAGGATTTTGGAAACCCTAGCCGCGGCCCCTGTTGTTCTCTTCAGAAGATGATGGATAGGATTGGCGCTTATTTTTCAGAAAAGATGAACATTAATTTCAGAATTTTTTTTAAAAAATTCGGCCAAAAATCGAAAATGGTTGGGCCAGAATAGGATAAATTTTAGGGTCTATTTTCGAAATGGGCTAATAAATTTGGGATAATTTAGTTAATTTTGGATCAAAATTGTTTTAAGTCCATAAATTATTTTGGGTCATTTTAGATGTTTTATCCAGATATTAATTTTTCAAACAAAAAATCATAACTTAAATTTATTAAAAATATTATTTTTAATTTATTAAGTGTAAAATGGAGATTTTATAAGTAATTGAAAATTTAATTAATTGAAATTAAATGAAAGTGTTTCATTTAGTTTATTAATTTTATTTTCGATTAATATTATGATTAAAAGGTAAAATAGTGAATTTACCAAGTGGTTGAAAATTTAATTAATTGGAAATTGAATGAAAATGTTTCATTTAATTTGTTAATTTTAATTTTCGATTAATATGATGATTTGAAAGTAAAATAGTGATTTTACCAATTAATTGAAAATTAGTTAATTAGAAATTAAATAAAATTGTTTTATTTAATTTATTAATTTTATTTCAATTAATGATACGATTAGTGTACATGTGATGTAATTAATACAATTACATATGCTTTAATTGTTTAGTTTAATGTTTAATTACATACGATGTGATTGCATGGTGGATGATTACAGACCTTGACCAATGTGTTTATGTGAATGTGTATGTTTTTATTGTTTCATTATAATTGTGATTTTTGGTTATCGGGCCTGCGATCATGCTCTCTCTATTTTCTGATGTACCCCACCCCGAATTTGTATCCATATTCTCTTGTTTGCACGATTTAAATGTAAAATCATTAGAATTAATGGGAGATCAAGATTGAAGATGGAGCATCAAGAATCAAGACATGTATAATGGAAGCAAAAATGTAATAGGATTGCATTACATACCTGTATCACCTTAGACAGACTTGTGATCCACGTATGACTCACGTGGATCAATTAGGAAAAGGTCGTAATCGTTCCATATTTATTTTTATTATGCATGTGATGTATGATAAATGTTTGTTTGTGTGTTTTATTAGTGCATATGATTGCATGAATAAAACATTGTTGCATGAATCCGTCAAACAAACAAACAAGCACATGATGAGATTGTAAAATTATTAAATCCCTCTTTTGAATATGATTCAAAAAATTTAATATCAAACTGATAAGGGGAGCTCAAAAGGGTTTGTCGCTTCCTGTCTTCCATCAAAAGTTAAGCCATGAGACGCTACATGTGTCATTGTCTTACTCACCCACGTGGGGGGCATTGTCATAGGAAAGATGTGTGTTTAACTGCCACTTAACTAAGGGTGCGGTTATGTTAATCTTTTTAGATTACTCACCCACGTGGGGTCTTTTGGGTTTTGACTTTTCCATCCGTGGGATGGGTTAATTTGACGTGAGAATGCATAATTGTCCGGCTCACGTATGGTTATGCCAATCGCGAGACAAATATTTTGGGGGTTGCATATGATGCAATTATGATCTACCTTTAGTATCTCGATATAAACAAATTAACCACCAAATTATTCTGATTGGCTATTAATTTTAAAATAGTGCTTGCTTCTAAAAGGTTGCTATATACCCTTGGTGGGAGCCTCCTGTTGAAGTATCTCCTAGTTCGTCTCATGAAGAGATTGCCACACTTGAGAAGTGGTGGGACGATGATCTCTCGGCTAGGCGCTATATGATAACATCAATGTAACCAATGAGTTTCAACACAGATATGAGAAACCCTCTCACATTGCTGATATTTCCAACACCTACAAATGTTGTTTGGTGAACAGACGCGATTACTGAGACTCGCGACTTCAAAATAGCTATTTTCATTTCACATGCAAGATGTGGCTTCGGTCTATGAGCATGGTGTAATAAAAATATCTCTTATTAAGAAATTGGAAAATCTGAATGTGATACTACCTCATTAATTGACTGTAGATTTGATCTTAATGTCAACATGTTGAAACTCACGAGTCATTGATTCAAAAGGAGAAACGTGTTCTTCTTGTCGAATCTTCTACCAATGGTAGGAACAGTTCAAGGATAAAGAAGAGGAAGTGAAATGGTTCACAGCCTCAAAAGACGAAAATGGAAATAGTAGCAACTAAGTAAGGAGAGGCATATATGTTTTCACCGATGGTCACTGTCACAAAACTGCAAGGAATACCTAGACCAGAAGCATTGTGGAAATGGTGTATTTTATAAAAAATAATGTTTCTATTGTTTCTACTTCTTTGGTATATGATACCAATTGTGCTCACATCTTTGCAAAGAGTTGCAGATGTTGAGAAGAAGTAGAGAGCCATATGAAGGTGAAACCTACCTGAGAGCAATTATTTAGTTGTTCTAGATTTAATCATGAACATTGTTCCTATTTTGATAGAAAATGATAATTCTTTTAAATATGCAAATGTGATTTGCAGTATTTTGAAGAATGCATGTTTTATTGAATCTTGTGAACTTATGAACGATTAGTATGATTGTGCTCAAAGAATATAAAAGAATGATAACTTAAATCCCACATATCTTTAGCATGTGCTGAATGTTCATTGAATTTGATTCATATGGACTTATGTGGAGCACTAAATGTTAGTGCAAGAGGATGTTGAGTTATCTTAAAGAGTGTGATTTTCTCTGAGTAACTATCTTAAGTTACATAAATGTTGAACATAATTCATACCAATACAGTGACCAAAACTCCATATACGATATGAACTGAAAATAATCCAAATATAGATTTGAGATTGTTCTACTTATGTGAAGCAGCCAATGAGAGATGAGTTTGATAGTTGATCCATCTTATGTTATTTGTGGAAATTTATCTTATCAATTGGAGACAAAATGTTTGTTTCGCAAGTGCAGTCTTTCTAGAGAAAATGTTTCTATTATAAAGGAATGACAATATAATATAATTTGAAAGGGTTCAAGAACCACAAACCACTATAAAGTGAAAACGGTGAAATTAATTGAGTCAATCATAACCTTTGAATTACACATACCAAGGAGATCTGAATGTGTTTGAAGAACTCCTGATAAATTGAATTTACTCCTAGAAAGTAGTCAAATGATATTGACAATGGATGTGATCCTAGAACTTTCAAGGAGACGATGTTGGACATTGTTTCAGGACATTGGCAAGATGCCATGAGATTTGAAATAGACTTCATGTACTCTGATAAGGTATGGACCTTAGTAGATCATCTTGAGAGAATTGTTCCCATGGGCTGCGAATGGATATACAAGCGAAAGCTTGGAGTATATGGGAAGGTAGCGACCTTCAAAGATTAACTGATGGGAAGAGGTTATTCTCGTAGGCAAAGAGTTGTCTGTGAATAACTTTTCATCAGTTGTGATGCTATCGTCTATTTGAATTATATTAGTTATATCTGCATATTATGAATATGAGATATGACAGATGGATGTGAATACAACATTTCTCAATGGTGACATTGAGGTAGAAATGTAGCAGCCAAAGGTGTTCAGAATTTAAGGGCGTGAGCAAAATGTTTGCAAACTCCAGAGGTCAATTTATAATCCTAAGAAGGCTTCCCGAAGTTTGAACTTCTGTTTTGATAACAACATCAAAGCGTTTGGTTTTGTTAAAAATTCGGAAGTGACATATGTGCAAAAGGGTTAGTGGGAGCATAATTACATTTGTGATGCTTTAAGTCAATTATATCATGCTCATTGTGAATGGTGTTGGATTAATCAATTAAAGCATGATTATCTACTAATTTTTCCATGAAAGATTTGGGAGAAGCGTCCTACGTGATTGGTGTAAGGATCTATAGTGATAGATCTAAAGGATGCTTGAGATCTCTCAATCTACGTACATAAACACTGTGCTAAAATGGTTTAGCATAGAATAGTCGAAAAATGAGTTACTTCATAATATGTCATAGTATTCATCTCTCGAGTCAATGGGTCTTAAGATTGATGTGGAGAGAGAAAAGATGATATTGATACCTTATGTTTCGACTTTTAATAACATAATGTATGATATGTTATGTCTTGGCCTGATGTATATTCTTAGAGTAATGAGCAGACATCAGACAGATACCGGTGAAGGCCACTGGAAAACTGTGAAAATAATCCTCAAGGACTTATGAATAACATATGATATGTTCATGGTTTTTGGATCAGTAAGTGGAATAATAAAAGTTGAATAAATAATATTATAAATTAATGTAGTCCCGAAACACTAGGAAACTTCTTGTAATGCATCCGGTGGACCACACTTTCAATTTTCCGTACCTCATAAAAGTTCTGCGCATAAGATCAAATAGTCCCACTTTCAGGTTCAAATCTTTTTAAAAAACAAGTTTATTTAAATAAATAAATAATATTATAAATTAATGTAGTCCCGAAACACTAGGAAACTTCTTGTAATGCATCGGTGGACCACACTTTCAATTTTCCGTACCTCATAAAAGTTCTGCGCATAGGATCAAACAGTCCCACTTTCAGGTTCAAAGTCTTTTTAAAAAACAAGTTTATTTAAATAAATAAATAATATTATAAATTAATGTAGTCCCGAAACACTAGGAAACTTCTTGTAATGCATCCGGTGGACCACACTTTCAATTTTCCGTACCTCATAAAAGTTCTGCGCATAAGATCAAATAGTCCCACTTTCAGGTTCAAATCTTTTTAAAAAACAAGTTTATTTAAATAAATAAATAATATTATAAATTAATGTAGTCCCGAAACACTAGGAAACTTCTTGTAATGCATCGGTGGACCACACTTTCAATTTTTCGTACCTCATAAAAGTTCTGCGCATAGGATCAAACAGTCCCACTTTCAGGTTCAAAGTCTTTTTAAAAAACAAGTTTATTTAAATAAATAAATAATATTATAAATTAATGTAGTCCCGAAACACTAGGAAACTTCTTGTAATGCATCCGGTGGACCACACTTTCAATTTTCCGTACCTCATAAAAGTTCTGCGCATAAGATCAAATAGTCCCACTTTCAGGTTCAAATCTTTTTAAAAAACAAGTTTATTTAAATAAATAAATAATATTATAAATTAATGTAGTCCCGAAACACTAGGAAACTTCTTGTAATGCATCGGTGGACCACACTTTCAATTTTTCATACCTCATAAAAGTTCTGCGCATAGGATCAAACAATCCCACTTTCAGGTTCAAATCTTTTTAAAAAACAAGTTTATTTAAATAAATAAATAATATTATAAATTAATGTAGTCCCGAAACACTAGGAAACTTCTTGTAATGCATCGGTGGACCACACTTTCAATTTTCCGTACCTCATAAAAGTTCTGCGCATAGGATCAAACAGTCCCACTTTCAGGTTCAAATCTTTTTAAAAAACAAGTTTATTTAAATAAATAAATAATATTATAAATTAATGTAGTCCCGAAACACTAGGAAACTTCTTGTAATACATCCGGTGGACCACACTTTCAATTTTCCGTACCTCATAAAAGTTCTGCGCATAAGATCAAATAGTCCCACTTTCAGGTTCAAATCTTTTTAAAAAACAAGTTTATTTAAATAAATAAATAATATTATAAATTAATGTAGTCCCGAAACACTAGGAAACTTCTTGTAATGCATCGGTGGACCACACTTTCAATTTTCCGTACCTCATAAAAGTTCTGCGCATAGGATCAAACAGTCCCACTTTCAGGTTCAAAGTCTTTTTAAAAAAAAAGTTTATTTAAATAAATAAATAATATTATAAATTAATGTAGTCCCGAAACACTAGGAAACTTCTTGTAATGCATCCGGTGGACCACACTTTCAATTTTCCGTACCTCATAAAAGTTCTGCGCATAAGATCAAATAGTCCCACTTTCAGGTTCAAATCTTTTTAAAAACAAGTTTATTTAAATAAATAAATAATATTATAAATTAATGTAGTCCCGAAACACTAGGAAACTTCTTGTAATGCATCGGTGGACCACACTTTCAATTTTTCATACCTCATAAAAGTTCTGCGCATAGGATCAGACAATCCCACTTTGAGGTTCAAATCTTTTTAAAAAACAAGTTTATTTAAATAAATAAATAATATTATAAATTAATGTAGTCCCGAAACACTAGGAAACTTCTTGTAATGCATCGGTGGACCACACTTTCAATTTTCCGTACCTCATAAAAGTTCTGCGCATAGGATCAAATAGTCCCACTTTCAGGTTCAAATCTTTTTAAAAAACAAGTTTATTTAAATAAATAAATAATATTATAAATTAATGTAGTCCCGAAACACTAGGAAACTTCTTGTAATGCATCGGTGGACCACACTTTCAATTTTCCGTACCTCATAAAAGTTCTGCGCATAGGATCAAACGGGCCTGATGCTGGTTTTTCAGTCGGATGTAGATGATATCAAATCGATGTTCGGATTTATATTTAAGCTTAGTGATGATGTCGTCTCTTGGAAACGTTCCAAGCAAGACACCACATCGGATTCCACACTGAAGCTGATACATTGCATCATACAATGCAACAAAGAGGCAGTTTGGATATGAAATTTCATCCAAGAGTTGGGTGTAATTTCTAGTACGGTTGACACAGTCCCTAGGTACTGTGACAACAATTGAGATGTTATGAATAGCCAAAATCTCATCAATATCCAAACATATATTGAGAAAATATCATCTAATGAGAGAGATGGTAGATACGACATTAATGTCGAGGGAATTGATTCAATAGAAAAATATAGTGAATCCAGTGACAAACCTTTACAAGATTGGTGTCTGTCAGATTGAGAAAATACCATCTTAAGGGAGTGGTGCTTGAGTAAAGTGTTAGAGGAGAAGTTTATTCATACCTTAAATGCCAACAGCTATTACTCTCAAGAAGTCGCCAAGGATCCACGTCGTCTGTGCATTAGTAAAGATTCTACAGATGAAACTCGAGCAAACATCCTCAAAATGATAGGAACATTTTCACTTGTTCGTTCTCTTTTATCCCAGGTCAACCCTCATGACGAACTACGGTATTGTAAACTTCTCAGAGTCCTGGACTTGTCTAAAGTATTTTTACAGTTTTTCCCTAGTGAAATATTCGACCTTGTACGCTTGAGGTATGTTTATGTCTGTTGTGAGCTAGCAGTTGGTATTTACAGTTCTAACTATCTACCTGACTCTCTAAGGAATCTCCAGACCTTAATTATTCACGAAAGATGCACCGAGTCATCAGAGAATCTACCTCTAGGAATCTGGAGGATGCCACATTTAAGGCATCTCCAGTTTGAAAAATGTTATTTTCCTCGACCACAAGGGGTGACAATAATTCAATTCTTGTAAGTAGTGTCGGAATAATTTGTAATTTGTATAGTCATTTTTCTAGAATAATCTTTGGAACTTTGAAGATATATTAGGAAGTTGGAATAGCATCTTATGGTCAAAGACTAGAGTTAATAGGCATTGAAAAATGCTAGATCAACTTGTATAAATATGCTACGTGTAATCTGAAATTCAATCAAGAAAAATAAAATAAAATATTAATAAAAAAATTAAGAGTTAAAACTCTCTTTAGTCTTCCGCTGTGCCAACAAATTTGGTATCAGAGTCGATTCAGCAAACCCAACAATTTCGTTGGTTTTCAAGAAAAAGCATTCTGCCATTTTTTTAATAGTTTTCTTGCTTCTAAATTCATCAAAATCCTACAGTAGCCTCTCATATGATATTTGGAGTTGGTCTCATTCATCAAAGTCCAAAGCATTAAGCATTCTTCTGCCAATAGAAACCTATTATTGCACTTTTTGTTTCCCTCAATAATAGCTTCTCACGTGTGCCATTTTGATCAATCATCTTTTCATTGACAGAATACTTCTCATTTCAACACCAAGAATAATATGGCTGGAAATTCAAGCCTATGTTCAAATATTCTTCAACTGAAGTGTTTATATTTGAAGGTGAACATTATGATTATTTGAGCACTGAAATGATGGATTTTTTCATCTCTGAAGATTTATGGGAAATCATTGAAGATGATTATTCAGAACCACCTATTGAAGATGATGCGGAATGGAGTGAAGATCATCAAAAAACATACAAACGAAATCAAAAGAAGATATTTGAAACATGGAGTTAGCAAATCTATCTACCCTAGAATATTCAACAAAAAGAAAAGCAAAGGAAGCATGAAAAGTTATGCAACAAGAATTCGAGGGAACGATAAAGTTATCTCCATCAAGCTTCAATCATTATGGAGCGATTTTGATAATCTGTCGATGAAAGACAGTGAAAATATCAGAAATTTCTTCTCCAGAGTTACAGAGATTGTAAACAATATTCAAAGCCTTGGTGATGATATCCAAGCCAAGAGAGTGGTAGAAAAAATATTGCGGAGTCTACCACAAAAGTTTGATCATTGTGTAGCAGCAATTGAAGAATCAAAAGATCTTTCAATTTTGTCAATGTACGAATTGACGAGCTCTCTTCAAGCGCATGAAGAAAGAATCAACCCATCTTCAAGCCAACCTTTGGAGCAAGCGTTTCAGTGCAAAGTTGGATTTTATGAAAATAATCCGAATAAGTTTGGATCTTCGAAAAATTCATGGCAAAAGAGAAATCAAAATGATCAAAGAAACTGGGAAAGAAAAGATCCAGAAAAAGGGGAGCAACAACAAATTTTTGATGATGGCTCTTATTGCATCATATGCGACAAATTCAATCATAATTCAAAGAATTGTTGTTTTCGGTGTACAAGGTGTCGCTTTCCAAATCATTCTCAAAGAGATTGCTGGTTTCAAAAGTAACATGACAAGGAGCAAACAAATATCTCGAATGATGAAACTGAAGATTTGATGTTTTACACATGCATGAAGGCAGAAAAGGAATCCGATGATGTATGGTATGTCGACAGTGGTTGTAGTAACCACATGACTAGCAACATCGGTAATTTTGTGGATATCGACAAAAATTTCTCCACTGATGTGAAACTCGGAGATGGATCGGTTCAAAAAATCCAAGGAAAAGACACAATCAAAGTTTACACCAAACAATGTATCAAAAAGCTTATTCCCGAATTTTTTTATGTGCCTAAGCTTGCGCAAAATGTGTTAAGTGTCGGGCAATTTATTCGAAAAGGATATTCAGTTCACTTTGACAAGAACGCCTGCAAAAATTGTCGACAATAAAAGAAATTTGACTGTGGCGAAAATTCAAATGGACGATATTAAAGTTTTTCGTCTCATTATGCCGGTTGAAAAATATGATATTTCGAAATCTGAAAATACAAGTCATCTTGTGGAACAATCATCCACTCATAGCCTTGACTCACAACCAAGTCCGAAAGAAGACAAATCAATCAATGATGCTGTTGATTCAGATTCTCATGTAAAAAAGTTCCAATCATTGAAAAAATTTGGAAGAAATCTAGAGACCCTTCAAAGTATCGAGTTGGATGATGCTAGCCCATCTGCTGTGGCATCAGCGAGGCAAATAGAAGAGGAACAAGAGGGGAATGAAGTACTTCGTGTTTGTGTCTATTACATGTGGGAATACATCTATCAAAAGGTATGCAAAAATGCATGACATCGCCGTGACTTTATGTATGCACATATTGTTGGAAATTTGAATCAAATTAAATTGTGTGTCCATTCATGTTGGGGTGCATTTTTCATGATTAGTTGCTTCCAAATTAAATGGTGTGTCCATTCATGTTGGGATGCAATTTTTCATGATGGATGCTTCCAAATTGTGTCTCTTGATGACACCACTTGGTATACTATATAAGACAACCTTTGAATGAATTAGAAATGGAATTTTGGAAATTCACATCATATTTTCAAGATCAAAATTTGAGTAATTTTGTGAGTCTTCATCATTGTTATGGTTGAGCGTTTTTAGACCTTTGTGGTTTAAATGATTTGTGATTTGGAGTGCTCCTATCACAAATCATAGTCGTTGTATCTTGGGAGACAAATTGCCAAAGTAAACCGTTAGCACCGTAGCGGGGCAATATTGTCTTAAGGACAGAGATTTCAAATCTCGCATCGACATTTCTAATACAAAGCCATTTGTTGTTTTTGCTTGCTATTTTCCTAAGATACACACCCATAAATTTTTTACAACACATATTTGTAGATGTACGTAAGCAAATACATAGAGGTAAACCAATAGACATGACTACGATCAAGGCTATATGTATGCATGTATAAATATATACATTAGGGTACTCTGTGTGTGGAACGACCATTTACATAAACATTAATTTTTTTTCACATTGAATAGAGAAAAGAAAGGTAGGAAGAAGCCATAAAGAGAAGACAAGAAGAAGAGGAAAGAAGGAGAAAAGAAGAGGAGTATAGATGGCAAGAAGCCGAAGATAGATGGAGAAAAGAATGGTGGAGAGAATATCAGGGGTATGGCTTGATCCTCGAATTTTTACCTGTGGTTCACTTACTTTTATATACAGGTTGGGGTCATCTTAACCCCATGTGTGTGTCTTCCTAGTTTTTCTGTTAAAAAATATTGATTTCTGATAGTGAACTGATTGAGGAGTTGAAGTTAAAGTTGTATAAACTTGTTCCTCAAAATGATGTTCATGGATATAACTATCAATAAGAAAACAAGGCTTCTTGCCTATCGAGTTATTTTGGGTGTTGACCCTCTCGTTTAAGTAAAAAAAATCAAATTTCATATGTTGCTTTTGTAAAAAAGGATCCCACAGATTTCATTTGTTGAAACAAGTTTTCATGAATGAAATAATGATTGACCGATTAAGGCTTCTTATAGGTCAACGTATGATGATGATAGTATACTGGGGCACGATGATGACGACGATGACAACTCATATGAGCAATACACACGTGCAAGGAGAGGCGGCTACAACAGGTAAGTATGATAAGAGTGTTACAACACACATGGACCTAAAGCTATCACATGCTCATAAAATAGTTCCCTAAAATGAAAGGAAGTGAAATTCGATCAATTTTGTCTATTAAAATAGTTCAAGATCAGAATCATTGGCTACAAATAGGGTATAACACAAATGAGGTTTCTGATATGTCATGATACTAATTCGCCAACACTTGAATGATGATCATAGCTTCGTTCTTTTCTTTTCTTTTCTTCTTATCATGGTACTAAAAAGCTAGCGGAAAAACTATGTAACCGTAGTTCAAATTATTACCATTAGGAAGAAAGTAAAGTGTGTAGACACCTCTTTCTGATTGACTTGGTGATTCCATGTTTGCTTGCAATTTTACACTTGTTGCTCAGTGACGGATGCGGCGAGTTGGGCTTGGAACTATGGCTGCAACAAAGTAAAAGACTACTGGAGGAACCGAAAAAACAAAGACACAATGAATTACTGTGAAAAGCTTGTCAACTCTTCCAAGCGAAGATCACAAGTTGAAATCAAGAACTGGCAGTTGAGGTGGTTACTTTGAAGCCAACTCTTAATCGGCAGTTATAATCTGGAAAACAGTTGGGAAGCTAACTCACAAGCAAGTATATAAGGGCACAATGCTCACATTGAAGACTACCAGTTTTGATTGAAAGCAAGAGAGAACAAGAGGCTTGAGTGATCGAGATAGTGAAAGGCGAGAAGAAGATTGAAAAGTGATCGTTCATTGTAATTCATAGAAGTTAGAATCAGAGTGAATTCTTGGTTTGTTGTATTTGCTTTATATCTCAAAGATTGTGATCGATAATAGTGTCTCCCGTTGGGTAGATGTACATTGATCGAACCACGTAAATTTGGTGGTCTTGCATTCATCATTCATTTTTCTGCATTTTACGTATTCTGCCAAGTGTTGCTAGTTTGGTTCCAATTATGCACAAGTGATTCAAAGTTGCATGGTTACTGGATTTAACATCAATCAAGCAATCACTCTCAAAAGCTTGAAAGTTCAGTGACTTAAATCATCTAAGATCGATCAAGAAGAACGATATTTCAACAATTGATTGACAAATAAATAAATATAAAATACAATATATAATATATAATATAAAAAAATGGAGGAGAAAAATTCATTCCCTTGTTCTTTAGACGCCAAGTAAAACCAGATGTTTGGCCATCTTGTGCGCACCCACACACACATACAAATATTGATACACAGACACATATGTACATACATACGTGTGGATGCATGCACTGGATCCACAACCGATGCATACCAAGAATTTTCCTGGTGATTTCAACACGTGTTATGTATATATAATTTGGTCATTTAACTTTACTATAACCGCACTTTCGTAATAATTTTATTAAAGAATGGTAATTTGATTATTGTGCTTTCGTGTAATCGTTGATATAAAATGATATCATCATTTGCTTTTTTTCTTATTATGCGGAGCAAATATATATAAATAGTAATAAATAATTGCTTTCATCTTTCTTATTCTGATCTTCCTATTATTTTGCTGTTTTACGATATTTAATAAAAGTTTTACATAATATCAATTTATTATAGGTTCTTTTTTCACATAAAAATTCATATTCGAATACCAATTTAAATTAATTTAAACAATGCCCTTTACTTTATATTTTTTAATCGATTACACAAGTAATCTAAAAATTATTCCAATCTCTATCTTGTTCTCTATTCCAAATATCATGTGTCAACCATATTAAAGATTATTCAAAGTTTAATGTTCGTTATTATTTAATTGAAAATCTATATATATATATTATTTTAAAAATTCAATTTAGCATATTTAGTTTGTTTTCACATATTCACATCATGAATAATACAGCAATTGGACAGAGTGGGAGAGACATCAAAGTCACTAAAATCACTCATGGGTACCTACCTAGGAAAACAATAACTAAAATCATTAGCACAATGAGTTAAATTGGATTATGGACTTATCTGGTAACCTCAAATTTAGCAAAAAAATAATAATTGTACTTTGGCAAGTACTTAGGGAGCAATTATGCCACATTATTCCGATTGGTTAGTTTACCTGCATATAAGACAATTTATATCCTAAATTTGGTTTTTTGATGATATCTTTAAAGGTAAAATCATTGATTAGAGATTACTGACATACCACAATCTTATACATTTGTGTATATAATTGTGGCACATGTTGGACAAATCTCGTAAGGAGGTCAAGAATGTTATAATTAAGGGTAGCATAAATAATCCCCTAAATTTTAACTAACAAAATCTTAGGAAATGACCATTTGCTATATATGTACGACCATACGAGTCATATGACAGAATAATTCATCGATATTATGATGGTGTCACACCTATTAATTAATATTGGTGAATATCATAAATTATTATATGCTCCATGTAATAAAGCAAAACCAAGTGATGACATTACGATAACCAAATTACTATTCTTCACTAAAGTTATTACTAAATGATATTATATTAAATTATAGTGACCAAATTATCATTTTCAATAAAATTATTAATAACTCACCTTAATTTCACAGAATTATTAAAAGCCTAATATCACAAAAGTACTAAAAAGTAAAAATTATTCTACGTTAGTAATTTATACCAGTTACTTATAAAAATATAAAACTCATTAATTTTATTCTAAATTTTTGTATCATAAATTTATTATATATGCATACAACCAATGTTAATACTATATGAGTTCAAGCAGGGGCGTAATAAGGATTTTAAAATCAGGTGGTCAAAAACTTAAATAAAATTTTATGGTGGGCAAAATATAATATTTTTATTGATTTTAAATTTTTTATAACAAAATAAAAATCTATAGGTAAAATTTACATCATTTTAAAATTCTCTACTGGACTAATGCACACCTTTGCCTATATAGAAGTTCCGCCCCTGAGTTCAAGGGGTTGTAAATTCGGAGAAAAAACTATAGTAATGCAACCAATTTGAAAGGAAATTTAATTGGGTGTAAAATAAAAGCAAACATATCGTTTAGAGTCTACGTGCTAATATAATCAACTCATCTAGAGTGATTGGCTTTTTCAATTTAAAAAACACCTACCATTAAACCAACAGATATAACTGTTAGAGCCGCAACTTTTTATGCAGTGGCAGCATAAAACCTATACTAAGCGGCATGTGAAAATGAGGAGATACACCACGTGAGTGGCAAACTGGCAATGAATCAGGCTTATTTTGCCACGTACGATAATGAACACTTCATCTATGGTGCATAGAGGATATGATGTATAATTCTGAACAAATTATTTTGGATGTAATTTTACTGTTTATCTGGATACTCTCTGATTTCGTATTGTAATACTACGATAAGAAGTTATGATGAAATATCGTATTAAACGATAGACAGAATAGTTATCAGTATATAACTACAACTTTCTACAACTTTCTTATGATCAGGACAAATATAATATCTTATATACTATTTAATAATTATTAGATATATATGTGTGAAAAATATTCGTTTTCAATTGAGTATATACAATCATTTCGTTTTGTATATATATAAAAAGGCTCTCAAATTTCTCTGTACTGGGCGGATCCAGAGAAAATTTTTTTGGGCAGGGGCGAAAAAAATTTGAAAAAACTTGAGGGTAAAAAAAAAATCTGGGGCCAAAAAGTTGTTTTAAAAAAAAATTAGGATACAATTTACTTATGATAACATGTATATTTTCTGGAGCAATTTGTATATTTATGTCTACTATTTAAGATAAAATTTATGCCATTTTTTTTTCGTAAAAACATGGATTAGATCAACCAAGATTTGCCAAGTCATTGGATACAAAAGTGTGCAAAAATAAGGGATAAGAATCCAAAGTAGCTGTAGTAGATCCGTGAGATACAGCTTGGGAGGTCAGTGCATGAGCCACTTCATTAGCCGTTCGCCCACAATGTCGAATCGTTATGGCACTGTTGGGTTTACTGAATTGCGAATAAATGAAAATATGGGTGACTTAGCAGACCATTGAGAAGATTCATTGATGGCTCGGACGATATTCGAAGCATCAGTTTCAAGAATACATTGATACAAGTTATGTTGTGTAGCGACAGAGACTCCTTCACGCACAAAAAATTATGCCATTTACTTTTGAACAAAAGTAACAGATATTTGTAAAAAATATATGAATGAATTATATATATGTCATGTAGTTTGAATATTATAAATTGTTTCATCTAGTTTAAAAAAACAACGTCTACTCTCCTGCTATGTATACTTATGCTAAATCATAGAGAAAACAACTGTAATTTTTGCTCAATTAGTTTTCAAACTAGATGTAATTCATATTACAACTATTCTACAGAGTCCATCTGTTATTATTCAAATTATAGGGAATAATTTGTAATATAACTATTTTACATGGAGATAACTATAATTTCCTTAAATATACATGGTAAGTCTTTATGTATCCGGAAAATAACATAGATTTGGATTAATTAGTTTTGATTTCTTTTGGATTATAGGGACAAATTTTATAAAAAAAAGCTATCTGCAATTTAATGCACTTTTTTAAACTTGAATCTACAGCTTTGACATGATAATAATTCTAAAATTGATGATTCTCATTTTTTTTAACATAAAAAGTAGATATATTAACTAGTAAACAGCATATTGGTCAAGATCCGACAATGACTAGAGACACAACACTGGCAAGAGTTATAACAAGGTCGAAAAAAATACATAAAAGCAAAAGTGTCAATCCAAGAACAAGGTATCACTGACAGAACAGACGCCATTGCACCAAACTCCCAAATTCCGTCAACCGCAGAACACCAATGGATTGCCGCCAAGTTCGAGGAGCCCAGAAAAAAAACCCAAAAGTTGCAAATTCAGCAAAACAACCAAACAAGATAGCCCACACCAGAAAGCCAAAGAAAGAGCACCCAAAACAAAATACCTTCAATGGCTTAGACTTGTGAATTTGCAAGCGGGCCGAACACTTGAACAAAATCAAAGATCAGAAAAGATATATGCTAAGTAAGTCCAGTAGCACATACACCCTAAATCATCCTTAGTACCACAAAAATCAGCTGGACAGCGAGTGGGCAGTGCGGCGAGGAAAGGCTCCCCCCATAGTTAGAGCCCAACTTACAGTACAACTTAAGAATGGTAGTAGTATATACAATAGTGTTAAAAAGGATGATCAAAAGAGGAGATAGCATATGAAGAGGCTTGCGAACAAAAATGAATGCTAGTGAATCTCCCAATCCACGAGCATTCCAGTTGAGTGAAATATGGAACCGATAAAAAAGTTCGTATAAGATTTGGTTTTGATTACAAAAAAAATTGAATCGAAGTTTATAACTTTAAATGTTAGCAGGAAAGCAAAGTAATTATGCTACTCATGAGTAGGGATGGCAATGGGGCGGGTCTAAACCCGGACCCGTATTGAACCCGACCCGTCGGGGCGGGTCCAAACCCGCTTCAACCGGGTTTGGAAGCGGGTCCTGGGATTGGCCGAACCCGCCCCGCACCCGCCCCGCTATGCATTTTTTATTTTTTTTAAAAAAAAAATTAGCATTGATATACATTTCACTTCTTTGATTGTACAATAATGTGTTATTGTTTAATTTCATATCAAAATTCATGTGTTTATGGTAAAGAAGTTAAACATTTTGAATGGAATAAAAACTAAATAATAAATATTTGATAGTTTAAAGATAGTTTTACGATGCTTATTATAAATATTTACTAGAGGAAAACATTAAATTCAATCTCAAAACTCAATTTTTATGTTTCAAAATTATTTTCTACCAAATTTTTTTTTTTTATAAAAAAAAAAAATTGTTTGCGGGGCGGGGCGGGTAAACCCGCAAACCCGGCGGGTCTAAGCGGGGCGGGTATGGGTTTTATGTCTAGCGAGGCGGGTCCTGGGATTGGCCAAACCCGTCCCAAACCCGCCCCGTTGCCATCTCTACTCATGAGGTGATCAACAAATTAAATTTTAACTATAAATTATTTAAAATTACTTTAAACTTTTAGAAATTTTGATGTTATTTCAGGGATAAAATCCTGTGATAGATCCATCATTGATTTCAAATTGATCTGATATATTTCACATCGCCTGGAGAACCACTTAGCCCATTCCTTTAAAATCCTTTAAAATTTAATAATAGAAAGTGTGGTTAAAATGTGAGATTTCAACGACAACAGTATCAAACTAACCCGCATGAAGATCCGTACGGGTGGCAAGTGGCAACTATACATACATTTAATACTGAAAATGGTTGAAAGCCAACTACAAGCATGTGGGCCTCTCCACCCGAGCCAAGATAAAATATGGGCCATTACTAAGAGCAATCACTTGGCCCATTCTTTTAAAATCCTTTATGATTGTGTTTGGATGTGGATGAAGTTTATTCAATTTAAAATTTGGATTTGAAATATCATCTATTTTATGTGCATTTCAATTTCTTTATAATTATCATTATATCTATATAATTAGTAAAGATTTGGATTTGAAATATACCGAATATAAATTCATCCAAACAATTATATTTGAAATCACGGGTTTGAAATATGTGTTCAAATAGCTCAATTCAAATGCACCCTAAAATTTAATAATAGAAAGAATGGTGTAAAATGCGAGATTTTATACGACTGGAATAATAAGATAAAATTTATATTTGTACTTGCAAAATAATTAAAATTTAGCTGACAGCGTCACTCCTGTTCCATACTAGGGAATAGTGATGGTTCTCACTAATAATTCTTATTCATTGACCAATCGATCAACCTAGAATTCTACTAGAAAAGAAGAGATACAAGTTACATCAAATAAACATGAATTCAATTATTATATTTTGTATATACAGTTGTTTTTGAATAAGTTATATGAGATTCTATAAAGAAATTTAAAATATTTTACTTACCTGGGAAAATTACGGTTGCTTCCCCGATCGAAAAAAATTATTACAATTTTTGACATCTAGTTTGAATAATAACATACAATTACATTTAATAATTCTTGATAAAAAAATCAAGACAAACACAACTGATATATAATATATATTTAAAAACAAACTTTAATTGATCAAACATCCCTTGATCAAAGCACACAAAAGAATATGGATCTTGTTCATGGGGTATGATCATCGCCGCCGTTTGACTCACTCCACTGTGATTCCGGCACTCCACTGCCACCAATTCGATAATGGTTGAGTCCAGCAAGAATTCCAGATTCCCCTTCTCCCAATCCACCGCCCACTCCATCGCCCCTGCTGCCTATTTGTTGACCTGGCAATAGGGCGATGGAGGCCGGAAAATTCATGAAATGCAGCCCACTAGACATTGATCCTCTATACAAAGCTGCTGTGGAGGCATTGCTATTGAGATTAACTGATGGAAATGTCCATATTGGCTCACTACCCATAACTTGACTGTTGTTTGAATTCGCAACCATCCAAAAATTTGGCGGAATAGACGGATGGCTCGCTGGAATCGCTGTCGTATTCGACTGTAACAAGTAGCTTCCGACCTGGTGGTGCTGTGATTGCTGTAACTCCTGCTCCGCCCTGCGTTTCCTCGCTAGAATACTCTCCTCTGTCTCCATCAAGTCCTCCCGCATTTCTTGCTTCGCACTAATCAAACTAGGGTTTAAGTTTCCCACTGGGAAGTTCAACAACGACCCTGAAGAACTATCCGATGACAAACCAATACCAGGAAAAATTCCCCGGCGTTGCTGCATAGTATAATTCGAAGTGAAATAAGTGGATCTTAGTTGAGATGGTACGGAAATGCTTGAGCCCGAGCTGCGTAGAGATGTGTTGAGCGAGGTGAAGTTTGCTGGGATTGTTCCTGTTCCTGTGGCGGCGACAACAGCGGGCTCCGCCTGCTGGAGAAGCCACTCGATCGTTTCTCCGTCGGACTTGTGTCCGAGTTCACGAGTGAGTTGAAAAACCCTAGCAGCACATAAAACGGGCATGCGTATGCGCCGCCCCCTGCCATCGACTTTTGTGTGGCGATCTTTGGTTGTTGTTCGTTTTGTAGGTGGCTTCTTGGTCATGTCCGATGTAGCGGAGAGGATTTGGAGGGTGGAGGTGGTGGGGGTTGACCGGGAGAGGGAGCTAGGGTTTGAATCGTTTGATATGGCGGCAGTGGAGACGACGAGAGAGGGGTAGGCGGTGGAGCTGGTGGAGCATCTGGCGGTATCATCTTCATTCTTTTCTAGAAACTGAAAGGGGAAGTTTGGGGGACAGCTGCGGTGGCTGAGGCGGTGAAGATGGTCATCTTTTTCTTCCATGATCACATTAGAGAAATGTACAGAGAACAAGTAACCCCACTTCTTAAAAGATCTTTGCTTTCGTCTCTCTTCGATAATAATATAACAGTTGCACAAAATATCGTCTATGCATGATATGTTAGCCATGTTTTTCGAAAATAAATTCATTCATGTAGAATTTAATTTAAATATAGAATTAGCATATTTTAATACTATTTAAATGCTTGAATTCGAAAAAATTATTAAATAATACTTGGTATATAAGAATATTTAGTTTGAGAGGCATTGAAAATTGAAAAAAAAAAAAAAAAGTAATATGGAAAGAATGAGTTGTACTTGACATGTTATATACTAGGATGAATTATACATCTCATCTAGTTTGAACAAAAACAAATTTCACCCATCTGGTTTAAACAATAAAGTCTACATCTCCTACTATGTATTTTTATGTCAAATGATATGTAAAACAGTTGTAATTTTTCATATATATATTGCAAACTAGAGGTTATGATATTATAATGCAACTATTTTACAGGGGGTTCATCTGTCATTGTTCAAACTAGAGATTAAAAATATAATAAATATTTTCTACATTGGAGATAGCTGCAATTTCTCCTAATATATTTATATTCTACCGATCAATATAATGTCTCAAAGTGGTAAATTATACAAGAAGTTCGTTGGTGCATGGACTATATTGTTATGTTAGGAATATGAATTTAATCTTTTAAAAAAACCACATAAGAATAATAATTTGCTATGCCATATTTGACAGAGGTTGTGTGCTATTTTTGTGTAATTGGTTAAACTTCAAATTCACCTGAAATAAATGAAGGGAGCTTTGGAAAGTAGCATTTTGGCAAAAGAAAAAAATGTACCGATGTTATGTGCTTGGCCACATTTCTCTTTATATGTACTATTATTCTGACACATAATACATGTGCACTAATTTTTTTTTTTTTTGAACTTTGTAAAATCTCAATATCTCACTAATAATGTGAATTAATGTGTATCACTTTATAAGTGTATGTCCATAGATTTATTTTTTTTCTCTTGGTGTTCTTTTAATACCAATATGTATATATGTACATGGAGCATGGAGAATGTATCCATATTATTTCGTTATGCGAGAGCGACCGGAACATGGTATTTGTGCTAAAGTACGATTTAAAAGATTTGAGTTGCACAGTTACCACCAGCTATAACTTTTAGTAAAGCGAAAAACAATTCATCATTCAACTGGTATCAAAGTCAAGGCCACGTGCTCGATTCTCATGAGTTGCAAGGTAAATTAATTATTAGTGTGAATATTGTTGGGCTACAATAAATGTTATGGCTAGAAATATAATCAAAACATGAAGCTTGGGACTGCTGTATTTTTAAAAAAATATTTGATTTGTATCATTCATCACCACCTATAACTTTTGGTAAAACGACAAGTAATTCATCCTACAAGTGGTATCAAAGTCAATGTCACATATTTGTTTCTCATGAGTTGCAACTTGGTGCAATAATTGTGAGTGAGATTACTGTGGTACAACAATTCTTATTACCGGGAGAGCGAACAAAACGTGGTGGCTTGTGTTGCTATATATTTTAATTTATTTGAGTTATACCGTTACCATAGACTATATAGTTTTATAAACAACAAGAGTTTTATTATACACGAAATAACACATTGTTTATTTGCACCATAAAAATAATGGGCAATGGGATCTTCAAAAAACATTGATCCACAGTCACACAATTATTATTGTTTAGTACTGTAGTGGGAGATGGACAGACACCATGTTTCAGAGTCCACGTGAGTTGCTCTTTTTTATAATTCAATCCATAAAGAGAGTGGAGGCCACTGTGGGATCCAGTCCCCAAGTCAATAAATACATATATATATATATATATATATATAAATGAATGGAATGGATGAAAGCTAAGCTAGCTTTGTCCCACCTCCATTAACTATGTCCTTGTTCTCTTTCACCTTTAACTTGGCCCTTTTAACTTTGTTCAGGGAGATATACAGGCAGCTCAACTGTATATTGATAGTCTTGTTCTTACTAGTCAAAATATTTTGAAATCCCATATGAATTGTAGCAGTGATACTTTATAGTAAGCAAAATATAATATATTTTTTTAATATTAAAAAACGCTTTACTATGAAAAAAATTCTAAGAATAAAATTACATCATTTTTTTAAAAAAAATTCTGCTGGACTATTTGATCTTTGTTGGATATTTTTTTTTCTAATATTAGTTTCGATGACATATTTTCTAAAATATGAATATACTAATTGTTGGGTCGAGCGAACTTATGATCCGTTTCTTAGATTTTTTTTAAAAAATTATATAACATATTTAGTTTTAAATTTGTGAATTTGACTGTCTAATTATATTAGATCATTCTTCGTCCTCTGTAAGATTTGAACTAGATGGTATTAGCCACTAAAGATAATATCCCATAAATAATTTTAGATCTTATTGATCCAAGAAAAGTCATTGGGACAATACACTTTGGGTCTACATTGGGATTTCCCCTAGAATTTTCCTTTGCTTTTGGTGCCTTTTTTTAAGAATATAAATCAACGTTCATCATTGGCTTAAACATAAATTAGTGATTATTTTTGTTGGTCATTTGCTTGCCTCTCGACCTCCATTTCAAATTAAGGCTGCCAATTGTTTTTATATATTAATTAAGCAAGTATTAGTTAAAGCCACCTCTAATTTATGGAATTGCCAAATATTTAATGATTATTTTTACATATTTACGGTGCTAGGGAGCAATTTATTGGTAAGTTTAGTTACCAATTTCTAATTTTTTTCAGATTTAAAAGCAAGCCAGTCGGCAACTGTTGTAAATAATTTGATGAATTTTTTTATGAAATACATAAGACAGCATGATGACTGATGATCTTGGACTCATCGTAGCTGACCGTGGATTAGTTCCTCAAACATTAGGAAAATGTGGAGTGGTGGTGGAGAAAGGACGAAAATATGGTGGTCATGTGGCTGATGTCACTTCCTATTTAAAGGGGACTTAAGAGCAACAAAATATTTGCTCAGAATAAAAGAAAAAACAACAAAATATAAAATTTTACAATTTTTTATCCAGTAATTTATGATTAGTGTAGAAATTGCATAATGAGAGATATTTTTTTTCATAAGTCAATTATATTAAAATAGAAACACTATAGGTGCTTCAACACAATAAAAGATGAAGTGCAATATTAAAACAAATCCTAGCGAATAAGCATATAAAGCTAGCAACAAAACCAAAAAATAACGCTCAACTCCATCCTCAACAAATTGAGGGCTCACGCATCCAATCAACTGCCGAAAATGGGAGTACCAAGTTTCTTTGCCGAGATCCACTGCCAAAACCTCACTTTCACCAACTCAACTGTGTGAGCTGTCGAGAGCTCCTCATTACAGAACAACTTCTTATTACGGGCAAGCCACAAACTCCAAACAATACACTCCAAAATAAGTAGTCATTCCTCTTTTCCTGAACCCATGTGGTGCCAGAAATTCAAAACCGGATCTTCATGAGATACAATTACTATATTCAATCATTTGTAACAATATTTCCAAACAACATTAGCAAGGGGCAAGACAAGAATAAATGTTTACAATTTTCCTTCTCACTACCATAGAACACACACAAAGCCGAATTAGTGTCTAACTTGATACCTCTTCTAATTAGATTGCTTTTGGTAGGAACACTATTTTGGAGTAGCTTCCATGAGAAGCCTGAGACCTTTTTAGGCATCATCGGTCTCCAAACTGACATGAGAGCTGGTCCATAAGTTGATATTCCTGAAACACATCTCTTTTTCGTTGCTTTATACACTGAACTTGTTGAGATCAATACGATATTCTCCATATTCCAATGCCAAACATCATCTTGGGACGAAACCTACAATAAGAATCAAGATACTGCAACATATGACAGAGAAGTTGCTCTTCCCACATGAAGAGCCCCCTCATCCAATTGCAAACCCATGACCAACCATCATCACTCCACGAAACCCTATCCACAATTAAACATCCCCGTCTACATCAATATTGAACAACCTAGGAAATCTAACCCCGCCTACCCATTTATCCCTCCAAAATCTAGTATCACGACCATTTTCCACCTTCCCGTCCAACCCATCCCAAAACCAAGAATTGATGTTCAGAATTATGTTTTTATTCAGACTCTCCACCAAAGTGATCCCAAATTACTATCCACACCACCCTAGCCTCCTCAATCCGACCCATATCTCTGATCCAATACCTTGACTTCAATATTCTTTCTCATAGCCTACCGTTTTTTTGAAGTATTCCTACCCAGTATTTTTTTTTTTTGGTAGTCCTTATACCGATTTATTTAACAATGCAATGTTAAAATGATTTAGGTCTTTGATAAAAAAAATGACTTTGGTTCACTTTACCCAAGCTATTTATTCCCTCTCCCCACCCTCCCCATAAAAAGGATTTTTGAATCCTTGATAACGATTTCAAGACCGTCTTAAGAGCTCGATAGAAGGACAAAAAATTTATAGGCAATGAAGCCAGAACTGAGTTTAAAAGCATGATTCTCCCCACAAAAAATACATGTTTAGGTCCAGCGGTTCAGTCTATATTTAACTGTGCCGATCATAGATTGCCACATATCAATTCTCCTTGGATTATTTCCTATTGGCAGACCCAAATACTTAAAAGGCGTAGAACTCAATTTGCAATTAAATAACATACTCATCTCGACTAGAACATAACCTTCCACGTTCATATCAATCAAGATGCTTTATTGGAAGTTAATCTTCAAACCTGATACTAATTCATAATTGCGTAAAATACACTTCATTGCCCAAACATTATCCTCTGAGTCTTGACCCACGAATAATACATCATCAGCGTACTGTAAATGTGATACTGATAAATTATCTTCCCCTACAACCAGTCCTTAAAAATGTTCAATTCACCAAAAAAACTCAAGCCTTCTGCTACCATAAGGAACAAAAATGGTGATAAAGGATCGTCTAGCCTCAATCCTCTTTCCAGGCGCAGAAGAAATACATTCCATAATCCACCACCTCCATTTGTAATGAAAATTCATAGTCTTCATTACTTCATTAATGAACTCCCAATTAATTGTGTCGTACGCTTTTTTTCAAAATCCGCTTTAAAAATGAGGCCACTCTTGCTGTTTCTTTTCAAGTCATCTACCGATTCATTAGCAACTAGAATTCCATCTAAGATTTGCCTTCCTCCAACAAAAGTCGATTGCCCTTCCGAAATCACTGAATCCAATACCTATTCAACCTTTTAGAGAGAAGTTTTGAAAGAATTTTATAGATGCAGCTTATTAGAGAAATATGTCTAGATTCTTCAATACCCGTCGGATTTTCAGATTTCCGGATCAAAACAATAAACGATGAATTACATCCCCTTGTCTACTCGAATTATGATAGAAATCTTCCATAATACGTTTGAAATCTTCCTTGAAAAGATGCCAAAACCTCTTTAGGAAACGAAATATATACCCATCCGGACCTGGGCTCTTTACACTATCACATCCCCACACTGCACTAGTAATCTCCTCTTCTGAAAAATGCCCGACCATGTAATTGTTTTGAACCGGTCCTAATCGCTTGAATCCATCACTTCTCAACCTAGGACGAGCTCTGATTTGCTGAGAGAATATACACTTGAAAAAAATCCCTAATCTCATTTATCAGCTACTGAATTGAGTCAATCCACTATCCATCAAACTTCAAGCTCCTATGTCATTTCTCTTTCCGTTACTGTTAGTGCATCGGTGACAGATGGGTCTATAAGATCAAACGTGATGGTAACAACCAAGTGGAAAGATATCGTGCAAGATTGGTGGTAAAAGGATATGCTCAGAAGGAAGGTATCGACTTCAATGAGATATTTTCTCCTGTGGTCCGACTTACTACAGTCAGAGTAGTATTGGCGTTATGTGCGGTGTTTGACCTACATCTAGAGCAGCTAGATGTGAAAACGGCTTTTCTTCATGGAGATCTTGAAGAAGAAATTTATATGCTCCAATCAGAAGGTTTTGCTGAAATAGGCAAAAAGAACTTGGTTTGTAGGTTGAACAAATCTCTGTACGGTCTCAAACAGGCGCCGATGTGTTGGTACAAGAGATTTGATTCCTATATCATGAGCCTTGGGTACAACAGACTTAATGCAGATCCTTGTGCATATTACAAGAGATCTGGGAATGATGATTATATCATTTTGTTGTTGTACGTGGATGACATGTTGGTCGCAGGTCCCAACAAAGATCGAGTCCAAGAATTGAAGGCACAGTTGGCTAGGGAATTTGATATGAAGGACTTGGGACCGGCAAACAAGATTCTAGGGATGCAAGTTCACCGAGACAGAAGTAACATAAAGATTTGGCTTTCCCAGAAAAACTATTTGAAGAAAATCTTGCAACGCTTCAACATGCAAGATTGTAAGCCAATATCTACCCCTCTTCCTGTTAACTTCAAGTTATCCTCCGAGATGAGTCCTAGCAGTGAAGCAGAGAGGATTGAGATGTCTCGAGTACCGTATGCATCAGCGGTGGGAAGTCTAATGTTCGCTATGATCTGTACAAGACCAGACATTGCACAAGCAGTGGGAGCAGTCAGTCGGTACATGGCGAATCCTGGAAGAGAGCATTGGAGTATGGTTAAGAGGATCCTTAGATATATTAAGGGTACCTCGAATGCTGCATTATGTTATGGAGGATCGGATTTTACACTCAGGGGCTATGTGGATTCAGATTATGCAGGTGATCCAGATAAAAGAAAATCTACTACTGGATATGTGTTTACACTTGCAGGAGGAGCTGTAAGCTGGGTTTCAAAACTGCAAACAGTTGTAGCGTTATCTACAACAGAGGCAGAATATATGGCAGCTACTCAGGCTTGCAATGAGGCAATATCGAATAAAAGGTTATTGGAGGAGCTCGGGTGCAAACAGGAGAAGATTCTCCTGTTTTGTGATAGTCAGAGTGCCTTACATATTGCAAGGAATCCATCCTTTCATTCCAGGACGAAACACATTGGAGTACAGTTTCATTTTGTGCGGGAAGTAGTAGAAGACGGAAGTGTAGATAAGCAAAAAATCCATACGAATGAGAACATAGCTGATTTTCTGACGAAGCCTGTTAGTGCTGATAAGTTTGAGTGGTGCGGATCCTCAAGTGGCCTAGCAAAAACGTAAGCAGCGGGGTAAGGCAAGATTGAAGGGTGTGGAGATGTGCTTGATTCTCAATCAAATCTCCAAGTTGGAGAAATGTTGACTTTGTCCACCCACAATTAATGTGGGTGGTTGGTAGATGGGAGTTGGGGAGATGGCAGTTGGGAGATGTGCATTTAATGCACATCTTCAACCCTATAAATAGAGCTCTTCTGATTTCATTTCATTCATTCCATTTCAGAGTGTTCTCTCATATCTCTACATTTGAGTGTGTATTATATAATACTTGTGAGGTAGTTTTCTCCTATATTGAGAGTGTTGTTCTCTTTGAAAGATAGAGAGAGGTTGTAACCCACAAAATATTATAGTTGAATCTTTTCATCTTGCCCGTGGTTTTTACCCTAATACTTTTAGGGGTTTTCCACGTAAATTCCGGTGTCCATTTTATTCTTCATTTTCGCTATTTTCTATCTCATGTTGCCGCACCTGGGGCCAACAATCTTGATCCTAAACCTGAATTATTTGGATAATATAATGGGAATTTATACTCTTTTATAATATATAGATAAACAATTTAGAATAACATCCTTAATATCATTGCATAATCAAGTTCATATCACTCACAATCTAAAAGATCAAACTAGATATTAGACAACATTCTAAATTTTAAAAATAAAAAATTATGAGTAAATTACACATAGGTACCACTTTTCAAAACATGTGTCAACTAAATCTAGCATAATATTTTCTTTTCAACTAAATACATCTTGTGGGAATATTCTTTCAACTAAGTCCATTTTTATGAAACCCTAATCTAATTAGTCATTTGTTATTCCTATAACACCCTTGTTCTAAAAACCAATTTATAACAGATGAATTATATATTCATCGTCGTGAGAGTTGGTGATTGTCGCGTGTTCTGGGAAATCAACAATGGTGGTTATGCGAGGCGTATGGAGCGGTGGTGGCGTTGTGGTGGATGCGACGATGACTCCTTTTCGTTTCGCCAAGTGTCCTTATTCTCCAACCATAGAAAACATATGTTTCGTTTCAATTTTGTTTGTTGTTTTTATGGTATTTTTGGATTTAATTAACAGTGAACTTTTATTTCAATTTTGTTGCACATTATGTGTTTGCTAAAAGGTCTCTTTAGGTAAACAAATTTTTTTGTAGCAAATTTGAAAAAGATAAACAACATATCATCTCCTTCCAAAGGTTTTGATATTTTTTTTCAACTTATGTACAACTACCAAGTAAAAAATAGACTCTAAAATTCCATTTTCATTCGTTTACATACTGTTTTCATTTCTAAACTTTCAGACATCATGTCACTACATTAGTGGAAGGATCTATAATCTCATAAACGATGCATATATCAAATTCCTGACAATATATCAGTGAGGTAGCACTATCTTATTTGGGAAGATAGTGCTACCTCACTGATATATTGTCAGGAATTTGATATATGCATCGTTTATGAGATTATAGATCCTTCCACTAATGTAGTGACATGATGTCTGAAAGTTTAGAAATGAAAACAGTATGTAAACGAATGAAAATGGAATTTTAGAGTCTATTTTTTACTTGGTAGTTGTACATAAGTTGAAAAAAAATATCAAAACCTTTGGAAGGAGATGATATGTTGTTTATCTTTTTCAAATTTGCTACAAAAAAATTTGTTTACCTAAAGAGACCTTTTAGCAAACACATAATGTGCAACAAAATTGAAATAAAAGTTCACTGTTAATTAAATCCAAAAATACCATAAAAACAACAAACAAAATTGAAACGAAACATATGTTTTCTATGGTTGGAGAATAAGGACACTTGGCGAAACGAAAAGGAGTCATCGTCGCATCCACCACAACGCCACCACCGCTCCATACGCCTCGCATAACCACCATTGTTGATTTCCCAGAACACGCGACAATCACCAACTCTCACGACGATGAATATATAATTCATCTGTTATAAATTGGTTTTTAGAACAAGGGTGTTATAGGAATAACAAATGACTAATTAGATTAGGGTTTCATAAAAATGGACTTAGTTGAAAGAATATTCCCACAAGATGTATTTAGTTGAAAAGAAAATATTATGCTAGATTTAGTTGACACATGTTTTGAAAAGTGGTACCTATGTGTAATTTACTCATAATTTTTTATTTTTAAAATTTAGAATGTTGTCTAATATCTAGTTTGATCTTTTAGATTGTGAGTGATATGAACTTGATTATGCAATGATATTAAGGATGTTATTCTAAATTGTTTATCTATATATTATAAAAGAGTATAAATTCCCATTATATTATCCAAATAATTCAGGTTTAGGATCAAGATTGTTGGCCCCAGGTGCGGCAACATGAGATAGAAAATAGCGAAAATGAAGAATAAAATGGACACCGGAATTTACGTGGAAAACCCCTAAAAGTATTAGGGTAAAAACCACGGGCAAGATGAAAAGATTCAACTATAATATTTTGTGGGTTACAACCTCTCTCTATCTTTCAAAGAGAACAACACTCTCAATATAGGAGAAAACTACCTCACAAGTATTATATAATACACACTCAAATGTAGAGATATGAGAGAACACTCTGAAATGGAATGAATGAAATGAAATCAGAAGAGCTCTATTTATAGGGTTGAAGATGTGCATTAAATGCACATCTCCCAACTGCCATCTCCCCAACTCCCATCTACCAACCACCCACATTAATTGTGGGTGGACAAAGTCAACATTTCTCCAACTTGGAGATTTGATTGAGAATCAAGCACATCTCCACACCCTTCAATCTTGCCTTACCCCGCTGCTTACGTTTTTGCTAGGCCACTTGAGGATCCGCACCACTCAAACTTATCAGCACTAACAGGCTTCGTCAGAAAATCAGCTATGTTCTCATTCGTATGGATTTTTTGCTTATCTACACTTCCGTCTTCTACTACTTCCCGCACAAAATGAAACTGTACTCCAATGTGTTTCGTCCTGGAATGAAAGGATGGATTCCTTGCAATATGTAAGGCACTCTGACTATCACAAAACAGGAGAATCTTCTCCTGTTTGCACCCGAGCTCCTCCAATAACCTTTTATTCGATATTGCCTCATTGCAAGCCTGAGTAGCTGCCATATATTCTGCCTCTGTTGTAGATAACGCTACAACTGTTTGCAGTTTTGAAACCCAGCTTACAGCTCCTCCTGCAAGTGTAAACACATATCCAGTAGTAGATTTTCTTTTATCTGGATCACCTGCATAATCTGAATCCACATAGCCCCTGAGTGTAAAATCCGATCCTCCATAACATAATGCAGCATTCGAGGTACCCTTAATATATCTAAGGATCCTCTTAACCATACTCCAATGCTCTCTTCCAGGATTCGCCATGTACCGACTGACTGCTCCCACTGCTTGTGCAATGTCTGGTCTTGTACAGATCATAGCGAACATTAGACTTCCCACCGCTGATGCATACGGTACTCGAGACATCTCAATCCTCTCTGCTTCACTGCTAGGACTCATCTCGGAGGATAACTTGAAGTTAACAGGAAGAGGGGTAGATATTGGCTTACAATCTTGCATGTTGAAGCGTTGCAAGATTTTCTTCAAATAGTTTTTCTGGGAAAGCCAAATCTTTATGTTACTTCTGTCTCGGTGAACTTGCATCCCTAGAATCTTGTTTGCCGGTCCCAAGTCCTTCATATCAAATTCCCTAGCCAACTGTGCCTTCAATTCTTGGACTCGATCTTTGTTGGGACCTGCGACCAACATGTCATCCACGTACAACAACAAAATGATATAATCATCATTCCCAGATCTCTTGTAATATGCACAAGGATCTGCATTAAGTCTGTTGTACCCAAGGCTCATGATATAGGAATCAAATCTCTTGTACCAACACATCGGCGCCTGTTTGAGACCGTACAGAGATTTGTTCAACCTACAAACCAAGTTCTTTTTGCCTATTTCAGCAAAACCTTCTGATTGGAGCATATAAATTTCTTCTTCAAGATCTCCATGAAGAAAAGCCGTTTTCACATCTAGCTGCTCTAGATGTAGGTCAAACACCGCACATAACGCCAATACTACTCTGACTGTAGTAAGTCGGACCACAGGAGAAAATATCTCATTGAAGTCGATACCTTCCTTCTGAGCATATCCTTTTACCACCAATCTTGCACGATATCTTTCCACTTGGTTGTTACCATCACGTTTGATCTTATAGACCCATCTGTTACCGATGGCTTTCCGTCCTCGTGGTAGTGTAACAAGATCCCAAGTTTGATTCCGGTCCAAAGCCTCCAATTCTTCCTGCATAGCTTGCATCCACATGGATATATCCGAACTTTGAGTAGCCTCCTGGAAACTCGATGGCTCACCATCCTCTGTCAGCAAGCAGTATGCAATATTGCTTTCAGTATCATAATCTGAAAGCCAAACCGGTGGTCTCCTCTCGCGAGTAGACTGCCGAACTTTGAGAACCTATGACTCATCTGATTCTTGTCATCGTGCTCTGGTAATACCTCAGAAGAAACTTGATCTTCTTCTGTCTTATTTTCCATATTTTCCACCTGAATTCTAGTAGTATCTGAATTCAGTGTGCCTTTGTCTCCCTTCACTTTATCTTCCTCGAAGATAACATCCCTACTGATAATAAGTTTGTGGGCAGTGGGATCCCACAAGCGATACCCCTTGACACCATCAGCATAGCCCAAGAAGATACACCTTCTGGATTTAGAATCCAACTTCGATCTTTCTTGTTCGTTGTATAGAACGTACACCAGACTTCCAAATGTATGTAGTCGAGAATAATCAACCGGCTTTCCAGTCCACACCTCCATTGGAGTCTTCAGATCAATCGCCACTGATGGAGATCGATTGATAATATAACTGGCGGTCTTGACTGCTTCTGCCCAAAATGACTGGGCTAGATCAGCAGTCTTCAGCATGGCTCTTGTTCTGTCCAACAAGGTTCTGTTCATCCGCTCTGCCACTCCATTTTGCTGAGGAGTGTAAGCCGTTGTGAATTGTCTTTTGATGCCCTCTCTTTGGCAGAATGCATCAAATTCATCACTTGTATATTCTCCTCCATTGTCAGTCCTCAAACACTTGATCTTCTTTTCAGAGTCAAGCTCAACTCGCGCTTTGAACACTTTGAAGACTGGAAAAAACATCTGATTTCTTCTTGATAGGATACACCCAGCATCTTCTAGAGAAATCATCAATGAACGAGACAAAATATCTCGCTCCTCCTAGAGATACAACCGGTGCTTGCCAAACATCAGAATGAATGAGCTCCAGAATACCGCTGCTTTTGGCTATAGATGTGCCAAACTTAGTCTATGTTGTTTACTGGTAACACAATGCTCACAAAAGGGTAGAGACACTTTTGTAAGCCCCGGCAGCAGCTTCCGTTCCGAGAGAACCTTCAACCCTCGTTCTGACATATGCCCGAGCTTCATATGCCATAACACTGTTAATTTTTCTCCCGAACTAGTCGATGCAACAGCTAGTTCTGCCTCTTTGTGTGTTTTCCCCAGAAGTACATACATATTCTTGTAAGCCTTTTCTGCCTTCAGTACCACAAGCGCGCCTTTGACAATTGATCGCTATTATTTTAAACAGTTATTTTTCAGTGTAGCGATTCTATACCGCAAGTGCACGGTGTCAAGTTTTAGTATAATGATAATATAAGTACGGATTGTCGATCCCACGAGGACTAGGAAATAAGTACCAAACTCCACTAGTTTAACTATATTTAGCCTACGAAAATTGGTTATAACTAATTAACTAATTTAACTACTTAACTCAATAATAAATCCAAACAAACGATAGAGAATGAGAATGAAATCAATAGAGATAATTATCAAGACTTTCGGTTCACCTATGTAATCCCCCACAATTCGCCTATTAGTTAAGAAATAATTCAAACAATCTAAGGTGACGAGTTTTCCTAATTCACTTGTTATACCTTGGTCCGGCTATAACAAATCTAATACTAACGTAACAATAAGCTACTCCCGTATCCTTATTGAACAATTAATATTGTAAATCGATCTATGAAAACTTCTAGCCTTCGATTTTGGTAAATCTATTGCTATCACACGTGTGCTAGATTTTACTCGGTCCGTCTCAACCTAAAACCCACGGCAAAGATCACTTTATCGAATCACAATATCCTATGGTCAATTCAATTGCAATTTAATATCATTCAAGGATGGCCAAACCCTTAAAAGCATGAAGAACAATGATCTAAACACATAGATATATAAGAATCAATCAAAACATTCAAATTAAATCATGGGTTCATAACATAGGATCCCCTAAGTCTTGACAATAAACTTAGCCTAGCAACATATTCAATATCAAATGCAAAATTATGTTTTTCAACATCAAAAGCATAAGAAAATTAAATAGGAACAAACAAAGTTTAGAAATACGTATAACTAGCGATGTTGAATCGCGTCGTCGACCGTAGCTCCGTCTCTCGATGTTGTGCTCTGTTCTGTACGTGAACTGGTTCTTCGCCTCCTTGCTGTACGTGAATTTTGTTCCTCCTGTTGCCCACGTTTCTCAGAAAGAATGTGTTCAATCTCACGTAACTCTTGCTGCTTAAATCTCTGCGCCTCTCAACAATCTGATCCGTATCAGTAAGCTCTCGTCCGTTCGTTGCTTCCCTCTCTCAATCTGATTCGTATCAGTAAGCTCTCGTCCGATCTTCCTTTGTGCTTTACTGTACGTGAGTTTCTTCAGCACTTTCTCGTTGCTTTCTCTGTTCGTAAGTCTTCTTCTGTGCGTCCCAAGTTGCTGCCAACGTCTCCTCTTCTCTCTTCTGTTTCTAAAGTCACGTAACTTATCTCCTCTCAAGTGCTACCGCATCAGTTCTCTCCTCTCCTCTCGTTTTCTGTTTGTTCCTTATCAGCCTGTTCACGCAATTCTTCCGTTGCTGCACGTCCCCTTCACAGCTCTATTCTCTTTTCTTCTGTCTTGTTCACGTAACTCTTCTTCTGGTTCCTCCGCTTCTTCCCTGATATCGTTTGCTGTTCACTCTTCCTGTTCTCTCCTCTCTCTCGTCTTCCACTCACGGCTCACGTTCGCTTCCTCCCCTCTTCAAGTCACGTAGGCTGCTCTAATATATCTCTTCGTGCTGCTCACCCGTCTCAATCTGATTCCCTTTTCTAATCTGTTCTTATCTTCTCTTCTTTCTTATCAGCTTCCTCTCCAGAATTGTAAATACACTGCACGTCCAAGTCTTTTAATTCTAACGGAAACTCTCGTTTATGAATCCAATTCCCGTCACATACGTTGCTCTTCTTTTCCTTCAATCTGCTCATATATTATAATATCATATATTATAATATACTATTTCATCCATGTTCGAAAAATATCCGGTTGTGCTCGGTTTGATCCTTTTTATCATTTTAAGCTTAATTCTTCCACTTTTATGCATTTGGACCTGTATTCCTGAAATATACAAATATAAACCAAAACGCGTAATATTTTCCAGGAATCAATATAAAAACGCCCCTAATTATATATCAAATTAAGTGTAAAAATCACACTTATCAACAATCTTCATGATCCCATTTTCGATACGGGTCTTGCACCCGATATCGTTCAATTGTCCCAAAGACAAAAGATTCTTTGTCAGACCCTTCACGTGTCGTACCTCCTGTATGGTGTGAATAGTACCATCAAACATTTTAATTTTGATGGTTCCTACCCCAGCGATTTCCAAGGCATGATCATTTCCCATGAATACAGATCCTCCTGAGACTGGTTCATACTGGTCGAACCATTCTCTCCGAGACGTCATGTGCCACGTCGCTCCTGAATCCATTATCCATGTGTCATAAAATATTTGTCTGCCTTCTGCAACAGTTGCTGCTTCGCTGAAAAGTATTTCTCCACCGTCTGAGGTACTGGCAACATTTCCTTGAGAATCTTTCTCGACACTCTTCTTACTTGTACAATCTTTCTTGAAGTGCCCTTTACCACCACATTTATAGCAGTAAAAATTCTTCTTCTTACTTCTGGATTTGGATCTACCATACTTGTGGCTCCCACTGGAGTCACGCTCCGTCGATCTTCCTCTCATCATCGGCAAAGCCTATGCATGCTTCGAACTTGCCAACCTGTCTTCCTTGTTCTTGCGCCTACTTTCTTCTTCAAGAACCGCGGCTGCAACATTATTGAAGACTAACATATCATTAGTGATATTGTTGGTCAGATTGATGATGAGTTGATCGTATGAATCCGGTAGACTTTGAAGTAGAAGCTCCGCACGTTCAACTTCCTCTATTTTATGCCCCAAAGTAGTGAGCTGGGCAAATAGAGTATTCAAAGTATTGATATGGTCGGTCACCGATGAGGATTCCGACATCCGAAGAGTATAAAGCCTTCTCTTTAAGAAAATCTTGTTGTGTAGTGACTTGGCCTCGTACAGGTTTGTCAGAGTATCCCAAATATCTTTTGCATTTGTTATTTCGGCGATACTTGACAATACCCCATCAAGCCAAATGCAAATTGGCAATAGCATTACCGTTCATCTCATTCCACTTTTCATCGTCCATGCCCTCCTTCGGCCTATCTCCAATAGCCGCCAAGCAACGATCTTTTCGTAGAACTGCTTGCATCTTCATTTTTCACAACATGAAATTACTTCCGTTGAATTTTTCAATCTCGAATCGTGCCGCCATTCCGACAACAATAAAATTGCCTCAATAAAAAAAATATCTCAAAAAACTTTTCTGAGGTGGAAGATCAGTCAAGGCTGCAACCACATAGCATACTTAGAATTTTTAAGATTTTTACAACCTGGCTCTGATACCACTTGTTGGCCCCAGGTGCGGCAACATGAGATAGAAAATAGCGAAAATGAAGAATAAAATGGACACCGAAATTTACGTGGAAAACCCCTAAAAGTATTAGGGTAAAAACCACGGGCAAGATGAAAAGATTCAACTATAATATTTTGTGGGTTACAACCTCTCTCTATCTTTCAAAGAGAACAACACTCTCAATATAGGAGAAACTACCTCACAAATATTATATAATACACACTCAAATGTAGAGATATGAGAGAACACTCTGAAATGGAATGAATGAAATGAAATCAGAAGAGCTCTATTTATAGGGTTGAAGATGTGCATTAAATGCACATCTCCCAACTGCCATCTCCCCAACTCCCATCTACCAACCACCCACATTAATTGTGGGTGGACAAAGTCAACAAAGATGAATTTGGATTACCCGCTTATCTGACTCAATTCTCATTTAATTCTATATTTGTTTTTCCAATTTAATTGACATGATTTTTTTTTTTAAAAAAATAATATAGGTTCCAGGTATCCGATACCGACCCAAAATCCAAAATTTGGATTCGATCGAATATGAATTTGTGATGCCCGCCCGAAGCGATTCCCACCCATGCTTAGGCTATATGAAAACAAAGTGGTCCATACAATATTGTAAGTTTTTATTTCTCTAAGCTATAGACTTCATTGTGATAAATGTTCGACCCATATTTGTCCCCGCTAGGAAACATTCCATGCCGGGACCTCATGCCTTAATAATACAACTCAACACTTCAAGGCTAAATTTATCTACTCTTTCCAAGTAATAAGATTATTTATAATTATGTCCAACTGACACCTATCTATTAATTAATTAATTAGTCTACCATGAAATTATAGCTTTTCAATTTTAAATTATCCTTTTTTAATGGGTCGATATGGTACGTAGCTCGTGCAGGAACGAATAGACATTATAAGGAAGCCTCTTAAAAGAAACAAGTTTATCACCTGAAAATTAAGAAATTTAAAATTGCATTTATCCCTGGAAAAATGCAATTGTTCTCTATAATTATATTTTGACCCTTAATTTGTTTTTGCCCTCGATTTTTTAAACAAAAATTCTAAATTCGTGCATGAACTTGTGATATGTTGCGTACCATAAGATAGCTGTAGCCCATCATACTCATCTTAACCATAATTCTTAGCCATTACTTTACAACTATCTTTTGATTGATAAACGATTTAGTGCATTTTTCGGGATTCATGAAAATATTATATATAAAATTTAAAAATATTCACTTGAAAACTAATTTTATATAGGAAAATAGAAGATAAATCCCATTGTCCTTGTCAACTCACTTAATGATTGTTATGAAAAGTTCATATATAACGTACTTATTATACTAAAATCTTCATAAATTGATATTTTTTTTCGAATAATTTTTTCTCGGTTCCAACTTGGGTGAGTTTAAAAAATTAACACTTTTGATAAATTAATAAGACAATAATTTTAGAAAGAGCGTTATATAAATCTATAGGCCGTCAATATTATAAATTAATAATTCTCTAAAACTACAAACAAAATAAGGATAATTTAGTAAAATATAAATATATTCTTATTTATTTTTTCTCAAAATTTAAATTTAGGTGTATTACATCTCTAGCTTTTCTTATTACATTCAAAAGCTCTCATATCATGTTCTCGAACTGTAAAACAAAATTATGAATAATTTTTGATGCTATGAATAATTACTTTCGTGTGATTGTTTTTAAATGTACTGAATCATCAACAGCTTCATCATCAATAAGATTTTCAATGACACTAGCCACAATCTCTTCTAAGCTTTGAAACTTTGAACTTTCATCCTTTCTACTTCGGGTAATCCAATAGGTGATTGTCATACATTTTATTGTGGTAACCGAGCTCATTAACTTCTCATAAAATCATGAATGCCTTCTTTATGATAAATTTGCTGGATCAAAAAAACAATCTTTATAATTATAAATTATTAAATTCATCGATTAATTAATATCTCTATTAAATTAATAAAATTTAACGGTCCCAATACTATTAGTTTATAGAGGTTTTATTGTATATTGTAGACAAAAAAAAATAGATCACTAATGTCAAATAAATTTATAAAATCACATTTTTATACGTACAGGTGTGATAATCTTTTATGCATAAAATAACTAGAATTGAGTATTATCATAATTCACTACTTGAAGTCTATATTCACTAATTAATTTTAGAATTTTTTAGCACTGACATTAATTCATCATTAAAAATAACTGAAGAAACATGAAAACAGGATAATTATATTTTTTTTTACTTCCAGGTTGTTTGGGGTTTAAATACGTCTAAAATTCAAAAATCAAGGTTTTTTTTCCTGTATATTGCTCCAATAATAATGTAAGAGGGCTTGATAATGTCATATGTCATCATTTTTGGTGAAGCTCTTTTCAAGATCCCAAAAATTCCAGACCACACTATCGAAACATTTTTTTGCTACATATGTTTATTGGTTGTCCCCATTTTTCTGAATATTGGTTTCGTATTTTTTAACTCCTCAAACTCACTCCTACTTATTAACTACTCCGCTTTTTGTTAAAAATTGCCAACGAAAATTTTATCCCTATATCATCATGTTTGTTTTATCTCCACTATATTTCACGTTTTGTTTCATCTCCAATATTTTGAATTTCAAATCTGGAACAAAATTACTTTTGAGATATGATGATCGAATAAGGTTATACACCGAACTTGTGTGCGTCGACGCTAGTTACAAATAAGTGGGATGAAAATGGTTCTGATTTAGAAGGTTGAGAAAAAAAAATTAATGAACATCAAGGCTAAATTTTAAAAATAGTCATATAGAATACAAATTCTTGCAATACTATTCAAAAATTTAACACTAATCAAATATAGTCATATGGAAATTATTATAACCAAAATAGTCCAAAGTTTTATTTTTAGTCAATACTAAACCAAAACTTTTATTTAAACAAAAGTGGTATAAAAACATATTCAATAACGACGCCATTGTATTAAAAAATAATTTATGAGGGGTTAAATTTGTTAAATATGCTATTGTGATATTTGATTAGTATTCTAGGACATCATTTCGAAATTTATCCCTGATAATTATTTTTAACAACGCAATTAGAGCTTTACACCTGCAATTCCTTGTAAAAACTTTCCCGTCTCCCCGAATGAAAATCTTGATTCAGTACCTGAATACACGCCTTGTCAGCAACTTCCACTGCCTTGTGGTTCTTGCATCTCAAAATCCCGCCGCCTCCAGCCCGTGTTTTCGGCCCCTCTTTCGCCTCCCCGCCTCTGGTTTTCGAGCTTCTGCTACTCGCAATGTTCTTGGAAATCACATCTTCTGCAACACCAATACTTCTTTCCTCGTTAAACGAAAGAACCGAGGAGAAATCTGATGCACTTGCCGTCACCACACTCCACTGAATGCTGGCCTCACTTGGCGCGTAATGCGAGGTAGGTCTCATGCAACTAGACATTTGATCATCCGTTGCTTTATCAGTTGTTAGGGGATGATACATGGATCCTGATATATTTTCGATTTCCAATAAATCTGAACTTGCATCACTGGCCATGTTTGCAGAAGTTCGGTGATTATGGCACACTTTTGGGATTGCATTCAAAGTTAACATGGAAAGTTTCCTCTCCATGTTTGTGGCTACATCTCCCTTTACGGATGCTGCTGATCCTGATCCGAACACTTCGATCGAGTTGCTTGCCTCGTCTAGGATTTGGAGCTGTTTCTTGACGGCTAAATTATCTTCTGTCACAAGATTTGGAGGTGGGATAAACCCGAGAGTATCGACTAGTTCTGATCCGGTTCGGGTAGGCTTTGAACCATAGTATGCTGCTCCATCTGCAACCATTTCGTTAATGTAAACATCTTTCCTGTCGAAGCAAGGTCCTGGACAGCCGAATCCAGCGAAAATTCGCCGTCCAATGGTCTTTTTCTGTTTTGTTTGGGGCCCAATTCTTGGGAGACTTGGAAATAACGCAGCTTGGCTATTCCAGCCGCTTTCTTCAGAGCACAAACTTGGGGTTCTTAGCAAGGCATTTGGTCCTAAGAAGGGGATATCTGTTGACCCTTTGTTCTTGAATTCATGTCTTACTACTCCAGTCTGATTCTCCAACTTCATTTTAAAGTACCTGTCAGCACCAAACACGCTGAGCTCGCCATCTTTTGGGATTTTTTGGGAAAATCTGAATGAAGCAGTGGGATCTTGGACAGGCCCCGGAACTTTAAACACGAAATTCTCGCTGGTGTTGCGATAAGAAAACGAATCAACTCGTAGATTTGTTAGGCTATCTTGGCTGTCCTTTGACTGTGAGAAGCCGGTAATATTTAGGGGTGGTTTTGTATCAGTGTCTAGGTAATAGGGGAACGAGGTGACACGAAGGCCAGTATTATCATCGGCATTCTCCATGTCTTTTTTGAAGGTTTTTGGTGTCTAAATTTGGGAAGTTTTATGTGTAAATGTAAAAATTTAGGAGGGGAATTTTATACTAGATATAGGACACCCAGTGAAGGAAATCAAGAACTCGTGGCAAATTCTCAATTTGGATCGGCTTTGTTTTACCCTTGGCTTTATGTAGGCATGTTCTAGTGGAATTTATAAGCAAGAAAATTGGACTAATCATTTTTTTGGAATGTAGTTTTTTTTTTTTTTGTAAATACATAGATTATAGAAAAATAATAATAAATAACCTTATGTCTATTGTAAATTCATGGCCTATAATGTCAATTACTTACACTTAGCTCTCAACCAACTCGACTACTTTTAGTTCACAACGTACAATAATCAAAGGCATAGGAATTCAATGTGACAAGTATATACAACTGCTGTGACCTGTCTGAAAACGACCAAATGGTGGAGATCACATAACATTCCTGGGATGAAGCACAATGGCATATTGGCATTGTCTTTCAGCTGTCATAATTAACGACAGACAGCATAATTTTGTTGCTGATGATGGGTTATAATGTATTTTTTTTTATTCAGAGTTGGGTAGGAGGTGGGAGGTCTCGAACCCTAGAATTTCGCCCTCGCATGAAGGATGGATGTCACTTGAGCTAAGGGATCGTGGCATGAGAATGTATTTTGAGAGAGCAATTTTGTTTACGTGAAGGGGCGTTGTGGGAGAAATTTGTATAGAACTAATTAACGAGGCTATATAATGAACGATTTTATCAATTTATACGATAGGGCCGAAACCAAGATTTTATGAAAAGGTTTGCCTCAATGTGATTAAAGTGATTCAGCCCAGCTTAGCCCCTAAATATGTCCGCCTTGCTCATATGTGAAACAAAATATAAACTACACTTGATGCACATGTGGCCCAAATCGTACATGACCAAACATTGTAAATAGTATGATGATAAAAGATATCGTATGTGCAACGGTGGATGATTGCAAAATCATGAATCGACGGTGATATGTGAGAATTTGAAATGATTTGTAAGATGATAATATTAATTTTTATAACAATTTTAATTTATTATAGGTGAACTCTTAAAACTCAAATATGTAGCTAAGAAAAAGCTTTACTTATGTATCAGCTCTATCAATGCATCAGCTCTACTTACCCAAAACAACTCTAAAGAAGACCAAATCAAACTTATTACTCCTCATAAATTCCAGAATTGTAACTGCTACAAATCATGTACATTATTGGAAGTTAATGTCATTAAAGTGGAGAGCATGGGAGAGTGAGAAGTTAATGACTGAATTGTTGGGTTTTCTTCACCCGGCGCCAGATCCAAATGCAGCGGAAAATAAACATAAACAGATCTGATCTGTGGACAGACAATCTCGTTTGATTCATGTATAAACATGCAAATATCAAATATAAAAGAACGAATATGATTACCGTTCACCGACGTGAATCTGATAGCGGCGACCCTCAAGTCCAACCAACCTTACCAGATCTACAAGCCCATCACCAGTGCTAGTGTGATGACGGCTTTTCTATGAGAGTGAGTGTATTGAGTGGAATCATTTAAGCCTAGACATTATGTTATATTTATAGTGATAATGAGTTAGCTAACTGGGCTAGGGTCCATAAAGCCCATCGGGACAACGTTTGGCTTGCTGGGCATTTATAATAACAATCTTCCACTTGCCCAAAAGCCAACACAAAACTACAAAACTCATAATCCAAGTAACTCAATCTAATTGAATAACTTGATGTAATATCAATGTACATAATTATGAGACATAAATATATCAAACGATTTAATTTTAGAACTTTTATAAATGAAACCATTTCAAATATAGAAACTCCACTAAATTGATGAGCTTTCAAAAATTAAATTCATCCCTTCAATCACTCAGTTTGAGCACTTAACATTTAAGTCTCAATTCTCATTGATAGATCGGCAGCCGGTTGATTGTGACCAGTGAGGCTCAAGTGTATCATAGCAGTAGGATCACAACTTTTGTGATTTTAAAAGTCAAACAACTTCTTGAGCTTACCATGAATGCCTCATTGTCGATTAACTCCTTTAATAGACAGTGGCCGAAATATAATTCCAGCAACAACCTACCGATCGTGGGTAGCGTCTAGCATTTGCGCTTCACGAAGACCTAGATACAAATTACTAGCAACGTACAAGAATCTTTCAACCATAGTTAGCATGCAGTACATTCTTTTCACTCAATATATCCCGATTGAATCAAGGGCATTGGTTGATCGAGACCCTTATGGTTTCAATAACTCTGTATTTGTTTCACGTTATATGATTCATTGTGTGTGTGTATGAAAAACTCTTTTTTCACAAGCACTACCTACTCTGGCCAGAGATTCCATGAATCAAATACTGAAAAACACATAGGACATCCTGGTTCATCAAGAATAGTGGCGAATCCACAACGACAATCATAGGCATCTGACAGTATCACTGAATACCCAAAATAACAAATTTATGACATACATGTGATCAGTCATTAAATCAAAGTACACAGCTATCTGTCAAAACCTCAATGACGCATTGGGTCATGAGGAGTAATGGTGCACAACTATGACTATAAATTCTATACTCAACAAATTGTAAGCACTTATAGAATTCCGAGTAGGGTCGTTCAGTGAACTCATTCCTAATGAGTACATATTCATGTGTGCTGACTTCAACAAGCCAACGCCAATGAAACGCGGCGCATTACACTAGACACATCATGAATACCAGTCTCTAACAAGCATATATCGATATCCCATTCTCGAATTCTCATCGTCTAGGAACATTTAGAAATCGCAGTCGAGAATGTATTTCATGGTCACCATCATATGCGTAACCACATTCTATGGACTATAACAATCTCAAGAACTTCATCAATACATCAAGATGCATGGGTAAACAGATGAAGAAGTGACATATATATTAATATTCAAACAAAGATTTGTCATAATAAGATTATAAGTACAATCAATCAACTACTGATTTACTTAATCACATATGACAATAATATATTTCACTTTCCCAAAGCCAACTACTCATGTGTCTCAAGGCCATCTTCCCAAGATGTCTGACAAACATCAATCGTTGTAAAGGCTTTGTCAGTGGATTCACTATATTTTTCTGTTGAAGCAATTCTCTCGATAATAATGTCGTCTCTACCATGTCTCTCATTAGAAGGTTTTTTTCTCACTATATGTTTGGATACTGATGAGATCTTGGCTATTCATAACAACTCAAATGTTGTCATAGTACCCAGGGACTCTGTCAAGTGTACTAGAAATTACACCCAACTCTTGGATGAAATTCATATCCAAACTGCCTCTTTGTTGCATCGTATGCTGCAATGTATTCAGCTTCAGTGTGGAATCCGATATGGTGTCTTGCTTGGAACGTTTCCAAGAGACGACATCATCATTAAGCTTAAATACAAATCTGAACATCGATTTGGTATCATCTACATCCGACTGAAAAACCATCATCAGCTTAGCCTTCAACTTTTATTTCTCCACTTACAGATCCAAAAACCATGAACATATCATAAGTTCTTCATAAGTACTTGAGGATTATTTTCACAGTTTTCCAGTGGCCTTCACCGGTATCTGTCTGATATCTGCTCATTACTCTAAGAACATACATCAGGCCAAGTACATAACATAACATACATTATGCTATTAAAAGTTGAAACATAAGGTACCAATGTCATCTTTTCTCTCTCCTCATCAATCTTAAGACACATTGAGAGATGAATACTATGACATATTATGAAATAACTCATTTTTTCGACTATTCTATGCTAAACCCTTTTAGTACAGTGTTTATGTATTTAGATTGAGAGATCTCAAGCATCCTTTAGATCTATCCCTATAGATCCTTACGTCAAGCATGTAGGACGCTTCTCCCAAATCTTTCATGGAGAAATTAGTAGATAATCATGCTTTAATTGATTAATCCAACAACATTCACAATGAGCATGATATAATCGACTTAAAGCATCACAAATATAATTGTGCTCCCTCTAAACCTTTTGCACACACATGTCACTTTCGGATTTTTAACAAAACCAAACACTTTGATGATGTTATCAAAACGGAAGTTCAAACTTTCGGATGCCTTCTTAGACCCATAAATGGACCTATGGAGTTTGCAAACATTTTGCTCACTCCCAATGGTTGTGAAGCCCTCTGGCTGCCTTGTATACAAGTCTACACATCCATTTGTTGTATCACATAGTCATAATATGAAGATATAGCTAATAAAATTCGAATGGACTTTAGCATCATAACCGATGAAAATTTTCTCACAAACAACTCTTTGCCTATGAGAATAATCGTTTCTCACGAGTCAAGTTTTGAAAGTCACTACCTTCCCATCCACTCCAAGCTTTCACTTGTAGATCCATATGAAACCAATGAGAACAATTCCCAAAGAGGGTCTACTAAGGTCCATACCTTATTAGAAATACATGGAGTCTATTTCAAATTGCATAGCATCTCGCCAATATCCCAAAACGATGTCCAACATCGTCTCCTTGAAAGTCCTAGGATCACATCCATGGTAAAAATCATTTTGACTACTTTCTAGGAGTAAATTCAATTTATCAGGAGTTCTTGAAATATTTTCAAAATCTCGTTGGTGTGTGTAAATCAAAGGTTATGATTGACTCAATTAATTAAAATTGTTTTCACTTTTCTAGTGGTTTGTGGTTCTTGAACCCTTTCAAGTTATATTACATTTCTTTCTAATAGAAATATTTTCTCTAGAAAGATTGCACTTGCGAAACAAACACTCTGCCTCCAATTGATAATATAGATTTCCACAAAATAACATAAGATGGATCGACTATCCAACTCATCTTCCACTAGGTGCTTCACATAAGCATAACAATCTCAAATAAAAAATTTGGAATATCTTTCAGTCCATATCGTATATGGAGTATTGGTCACTGTATTGTTATGAATTATGTTCAACAAATATATAACTTTAGAGAGTTACTCAGAGATAATCACATTCTCTTTAAGATACAACATCCTCTTGCATTAACATTTAGTGCTCCACATACGTCCATATGAATCATATTCAATGGACATTCAACACATGCTAAAGATATGTGGGATTTAAGTTATCATTCTTTTTATATTCTTTGAACATAATCATACTAATCGTTCATAAGTTCACTAGATTCAATGAAACATGCATTCTTAAAAATACTGCAAATCATATTCGCAAATTTAAAAGAATATCATTCTCTATCAAAATAGGAACAATGTTCATGATTAAATCTAGAACAAATAAATAATTGCTCAAATCAGTTCCTAACCAATTCAAGATTTTAAATTAAATAAATGTTTCAAACAGACTTTGCAACAACTCTTGCTACAATGGTTAGCCTCAGGTAGGTTTCACCTTCCTAGAGCTCTCTGCTTCTTCTCAACATCCGCAACTCTTTGCAAAGATGTGAGTACAATTGATATCATATACCAAAGAAGTAGAAACAATAGAAACATTAATTTTTTTTATATAAAATACACCATTTCCAGAACGCTTCTGGTATAGATATTCCTTGCAGTTTTGCGACAGTGGCCAGCAATGAAAACATAGATGTCTCTCCTTTCTTAGTTGCTATTATATCCATTTTCATCTTTTGAGGTTGAGAACCAGTCCATTTCCACTTCTTTATCCTTGAAATCTTCCTACCCATTGGTAGAATATTCGACAAGAAGAACACGTTTCTTCTTTTGAATCAAGGATTCATGAGTTTCCAACAATTTGACTATAAGATCAATTCTACAACCAGTTAATGATGTATTGTCACATTCAGATTTTCCAATTTCTCAACAAGAGATATTCTTCTTACACCATGCTCATAGACCGAAGCCCCGTCTTGCATGTGAAATGAAAATAGCTCTTTTGAATTCGCGAGTCTCAGTAACCGTGTCCGTTCACCAAACAACATTTGTAGGTGTTGGAAAGTATCAGCAATTCTTAAAAATTCAAAAATTAGCCCAAAAGTTCTGAAATTCGAAATTGGCCCCAAAAGCTCTGAAATTCGAAATTGACCCCAATCCAAAAAACCCTAGCACTATTCATCATCATCCTCCCCAAATTACTAGGGTTCGAAGCCGCCGCCATTGTTCAGGAAATCGCACATCGCCGCCTCTTACCCAAGTCGCTCCATCACTGGTCATAATCGCTCGCAAGACGACATGCCATGTCGCAGAGGTCACGCAATTCCATCCTAGTCGCGGAACCTTTCCGCTTCCTGTGAAATCGCGAGCCTCGCTATTGGAGTTGCGGAACCTTTCCACGCTCCTCGATTCTTCTTGTGCCTTGGTCGCGAGGTTCGCGAGGAGCAGCTGGTCGCATGCATTGCCATGAACTTCAGGCTGTCTATGGAGATGATGACCGGAAACAGTTTCTGGCACACGGGTTTTGTTTCTATTTTCTATATTCTTCTGGATTCCATTTGAAAATTTGAAAAGTGATTAATATTGTTGGGAAACAATCTAATAAAAATCAATTATCAAATACATGAACCAAAGCACAACCTGTCTGTGATACCACTGTTGGGTTTCCTTCCCCCGGCGCCAGATCCAAACGTAGCGAAAAATAAACATAAACAGTTCTGATCCGTGGACGGACGATCGCGCTTGATTCATGTATAAATATGCAAATATCAAATATAAAAGGACGAATAGGATTACAGTTCATCGACATGAATCTGATAGCGGTGACCCTCAAGTCCAACCAACCTGACCAGATCTACAAGCTCAGCACCAGTGCTAGTGTGATGACGGCTTTTCTATGAGAGTGAGTGTATTGAATGGAATCATTTGACCCTAGACATTATGTAATATTTATAGTGGTAATGACTTAGCTAATTGGGCTAGGGTCAATAAAGCTCATCGGGCCAACATTTGGCTTGCTGGGCATTTATGCTAACATAAATTTGTAGAGGTTGTAACTCCCAAATTCGTACTTTATAACAAGTAGATTTATCATCATGAATAAATTACAGAAACTTTGCTGCACAATCTCGAATACACACACATATTATGCTATTCCAGCAAGGAGGAAAGAGGCCTTCTGCACCCAAACCAATTCATACAAAACTTATAGAATTTTTCGTAAATGGGCTTTTGTGTACTATATTCATTTCATATTAAAATCATATGTATGCTTTAAATTTCAATCGAGCATATGTCTTGTTATTCTGAAATTCTAAGAAAATTATGATAAAATATGTTTTAAAGCGCTGTAAATTTCGATATCCAATTGGTAAAGATTCCGAAATTCGAACCCTGATGTGGTGGAATTATAATTGTTTTTCTGACCTGATACAGTTGTTAACCGTTGTTCTGGTGCGGCAGACCCTTTATTCGTAGGTGATGATTTTATCTCTGGGATGGTTAAGTATAGAGAACTTATATCAATACCGAGAGAAAATTAGATAATATATTGTGCTGATAAAAATATGAGATCCTTTACGTTATGGAAAATATTGATTTGGTATTGGTACTGTTTAGGCTCTAGGTGAGCTGATGAGTTATGGCTCCAGGTGAGCAATTTGTTTAGGCTCTTGCTGAGCATTATAATAATATGTTCTATTGATTTAAAAATATCAGTTCTGTATCAATTTTACGCCTTTTTGTATAAGAAATGTTTTGAAAATGTATATATATACAAGCACTCACATCTTACGTCAATCCCAGATAAGAATGAATCAGATGTTGGAACGAAGAACAATACCAATTTTGGAGGTGGTTAACTGCTACCGCTTTCGGAAATATTGATAAGGAAACAACATTTTAAAAATATTAAAACATATAAATTTTTAAAAATATTCCGAATATCAATTTTCAAAATTACTCTCAAAACTTCTTAGTTGAAAAAAAAAATTGTTAACAGATGCCATGTATATGCTAGAGTGAAGCCTGTGCCTATTCTACACGCCTTCAATCGGCCATCATGTTAGTTCTACATTATGGTACTGGAGCTTCAGATTCATCAAGTGGGATTAAATATTACCTCAAACAAGTTGAGAAAGTGTCAAGGAAAGAACAAAAGGCCACAAAAACATGTGTATTTTTGTTTACAAGTAACACATTATAAGCTTTTTGATTGACAGCGCCATATTGGTAGAGGAATATGAAAACCAATAAAATTTCAGAATAAAGAATCATTGAGCACACCTGATGGAGCTTTTATCCAGAAAGAAATTAGTGATTCGTCCAGAGTAGTAGGTAGAAATAGAACAAATGCTCGTGTCTTGGTTCCACGAGGGTCGTAGTTGCTGGAGAACTGTGATACTTATGCAACAGAGAATCATTCATTATAGAATGTAAAAAGTTACCAGATTATACTTCATACAGTATTATTCACACAATATACAATATAGTTCTCGAATAGCATCTCTCTAAACAACCGAACAGTATTATCCACACACCCATGTTCTGCAAAACCAGCAACCATAGAGGTCCATGAAACAATGTCTCTCCTGTCAAGTTTCTCAAAAGCTTTTAGAATCCTCTAGGCTACCACATTTTGAATACATTGTGAGAATGGAACAGCCAACAGACAAATAAAACTGCAGACCAGTTTTGTGAATATACTCATGGAACTGTCTCGCTAAAGATAGATCATCTGTTATGCTCAAAATACTGGATGCACTGAATTTATCCGGCGTAACACCCTCTTGGAGCATTCTTAGGAACAAAACGATCCCTTTCTCTTTCTCGTAACTTCCATAATGAACTAAAGCTAAAATCATGTTAGGCCGGATACGTACCTGCTTCAAATTGTAGGTATCTGCAAATGCTATTTCAGATAAATTAATGGCTCCAAGCTTTGAGTACATGGAAATTAAAGACGCTTTCACCACTGCATTTGAGTAGAACGCAACTTTTATAGTCCAGGAATGTGTCTGCATTGCTTCTGTAAACATGTTTGGATCTGCACAAGCAGCGAGAACGCTTGAGATGGTGTAACTGTTTATATCCTCTCCCATTTTCCACATTTTGTTACGGAGCCAAACAACGGAAGCTGGATCACCGTTCTCAACAAAACCAGAGATGATTGCTGTCCAAGAGATGACATTCCGCATCCGCATAAGTTTAAATTGCTTGATAGCATCACAAATATCTCGACATTTTGCATACAAATCCACAATAGCAGTCCCCAGAAGAACATCCGTTCCTGGGCCACATTTGATTGTCCATCCATGAATACATTTTCCAAAGCCAAACTCCTTGGGGGAAGCACTGCCAGTCAACACAATAACAAATGTAAAAGCATTTGGGGTTATAGAGGGATGCCAACATATTTGCCTGAAAATTTTCAATGCTAACCAATTATCCTCATTCTTTACAGCTCCGGATACCACAGCATTCCAACAAACCACGTTGTCAAAGTCAACGTCAAAAAGTACTCACAGAACATCCTTAACTCTGCAATTCCTTGTGAACAAATCTATGATTCCGGTTCTCGCATAACCATTAAAAAAGAATCCATTTTTAATAACATGAGCATAAACCTGCTCTCCACCTATTACACTCTCCAATGCCACACACGCAGCAAGAACGCTGCCATGAGTATTGTCACGCCCCGAGACCGGGGTCAATAACACCGGCATTGATTTCCATAAACATCTTGAAATCAATAAGCCTCGTAATATCTTATTAACCAAAAGCCAGTCTATTTTCCATAAACGAAATAACAATTGTCTTTACAACTGAATAAAACGCGGAATTAAAAACTTTAACAACTTAAATTGTAAAATCGTACTTAAATAAAGTCTTGGATCTAAAACTTAAGATAACGCAGCGGACAAATCACCAACCCCAGAATTGGTGTTCTTCTTCAGCTTCAAGTTCTTCCTCAGCTTTATCTGGGGATGTAGAGTAAGGGGTGAGCGTTTGGATAAACACTCAGCAAGCGGGGGCCAATCGATATGACAGTAATATATTTTTCATAATTTTTCAAAACATAAATCTTAGTCAAACATGTATTGATATGAATGCATCTTATCATAATTGCTCCGTCGAGCCATAAACATAGCATATCAATCGTTCATAATTTTCATATACTTAAGCACAGTAAATCATCTAATTTCCTCTTGGTACTGATATCAGTCTCTAGAATTATCCCTCCTAGAGAAGAGGTCATGCATCGGCTTACCCACGAATAAAGGGTCTGGACATTCCAGAAACAACGGTTAACCACCGTATAAGGTCATGTAAACGGTTATATCCCACCGCATCAGGGTCATAAAGGAATCCACTTCCAATCAGATTTCAAAGTTTAAAGTGCTTAAAAATTAATACTTGCATAATTCAAAATAAATTCATATCGATTGAGATTTAAAAGCATACATACAATTTTTAGAAAACGAAACGAATAATTTAGCAAAAACCCACTTACAGCGATTTAGATGATTGAACGGTTTAGGGTGCGAAAACGACACGAATTCCTTCCTTCCTAAGCCTAGTGGTGCTCGAATCAATGGTATAATTTGAGGCTAAAGTTTCGGCTCTTAAGGTGCTGAATGAGAGGGATTTTCGAACTAATGGTGATGGAGGAGAAAAGTTTATGCTAGGTCAATATACCAAGGTGAACTCCTATATATAAATTGCAACTAAAAATCAAGAGACAAAGGTGCAAGAATTCGAAATTATGGTATGGAATAAGTGCAGATTTTTGGTGAGCATATGGTATAAAATTGTTGCATAATTTATGCTAATATTTCCGAAATAATGGTATAGAATTTTCGAAAAAGAAAGGTTGAGATTCTTGATTTTTATGGTATAAAAATCTTTCCCAAAACTCTTGATTAAATAATGAAACTTTCAATTTTTTTTGATGCTAGTAAAATAGGATGGAAATCTTGAATTAATTGGCTTAAATCATGATAACAAAATGAGTAGCTTGAGTTGGTAGGAAAATATCCTAGGAGTATTTAATCCTACAAGGAAACTAATTAAAAGAGTTTAATCCATGCTATATCATTTAATAATAAATTAAACTTTTAACTTGAGCCCAAAATATTAATTTAATTAATACCTCAAATATCCGGGTCTTTACATCCCTCCCTCCTTATTGGAAGTTTCGTCCTCGAAACTCGAGTCAACTTGATCATGAAAAAGGTAGGGGTATTTTTCCCGCATCAATTCTTCTACTTCCCATGTAGCTTCTCTTTCCGTATGGTTTGACCATTGGACTTTGACATATGAAATTGTCCTTCGTCGCAATACATGGTCCTTTGAATCCACGATCCGAATCGGAACTTCTTCGTATTTTAGAGTTTCCTTCAAGTTCCCTTGAGCTACTAGGGGTTCTGCTTCAAGTACATGACTTGGGTCAGCAATGTATTTCCTTAGTTGTGATACGTGGAAGACATTGTGAACTCTTGACAGGTGCGGTGGTAGTGCTACTCTATATGCTAGCGTTCCCACCTTCTCTAGAACTTCAAATGGTCCCACATATCTTGGATTCAACTTTCCCCTTTTGTCAAATCGAATAACTCCTTTCATTGGTGAAATCTTTACATACACCTTTTCACCAATCTCAATATCCACTAGTCTCCTTTTCAAATCAGCCCAACTTTTCTGTCGGTCCTGGGCTGTCTTTAGTCTATCCCTGATGATAGCTATCTTGTCAGTAGTAGCTTGCACTAACTCAGGTCCTGTGATAGCTCTTTCTCCTACTTCATCCCAGTATAACGGTGATCGGCATTTGCGCCCATAGAGTGCTTCGTATGGCGCCATCCCAATGCTACTATGATAGCTGTTGTTGTAAGCAAACTCGACTAGAGGCAAGAGCTCGCTCCAATTTGCAGTAAAATCCAATACGCAAGCTCTTAGCATATCCTCAAGGGTTTGGATAGTCCTCTCTGTCTGGCCATCGGTCTGAGGGTGATAGGCCGTACTAAGAGTTACTTTACTTCCCATAGCCTGCTGAAAACTTTTCCAGAAACGTGATACGAATCTAGGATCTCTGTCAGATAGGATGCTCACTGGGACTCCATGCAGTCTCACTATATTGTCCATATATAGTGTTGCCAACTTGTCCAAGTTATAGTTCATACGGACAGGTAGAAAATGTGCTGACTTGGTTAGTCTATCAACAATCACCCATATTCCGCCATGGCTCTGTCTTGACTTTGGTAGTCCTACGACGAAATCCATGGAGATGTGCTCCCATTTCCATTCAGGAATTTTCAGAGGTTGAAGAAGTCCTCCGGGTCTTTGATGCTCAGCTTTAACCTGCTGACATACTAAGCATCGGGCGACGAATTCTGCTACGTCTTTCTTCATGGCATTCCACCAGAAACTTTCCTTCAAATCTTTGTACATCTTTGTACTCCCAGGGTGGACTGAAAATTTGGACTTATGCGCTTCAGACATTACCTCTTGTCTTATGTTGTCCACATTTGGTACGCACAATCGTCCTTTCATCCACAGAATTCCATTACTATCAGTCCCGAAGTCAGTGATTTTTCCATCTTTGACTTGCTCTTTTAACTTGGTCAAACTAGGATCCTGATCTTGACTCAATTTGATGGTCTCTCGAAGACAAGGTTGAGCTGAGACCGAAGCTAAGATCATTTTTCCTTTGCCTTTCCGGCTCAATGCATCTGCTACTTTGTTTGCCTTGCCGGGATGGTAATTAATGGTGAGATCGTAGTCCTTCAAGAGTTCAATCCATCTCCTCTGCCTCATGTTCAGTTCTTTCTGAGTAAACAAGTATTTAAGGCTTTGATGGTCTGTGAAAACTTCACACTTGGCGCCATAAAGGTAGTGCCTCCAAATTTTTAAGGCGAAAACCACTGCGGCTAACTCGAGGTCATGCGTAGGGTAGTTTTGCTCGTGAGGCTTGAGCTGCCTTGAAGCGTACGCAATTACTCTTCCCTCTTGCATGAGTACACATCCCAGTCCTTCTTTCGATGCGTCACTATAAACAGTGAAACCCATGCCTTCAGTCGGTAGTACCAGTACCGGTGCAGATGAAAGCTTTTCCTTCAAGATCTCAAAACTTTTCTCACACTCTTCACTCCAGATGAATTTTGAGTTCTTCTGTGTGAGCTTTGTAAGAGGTACTGCTATTGAGGAAAATCCTTCAACAAACTTCCGGTAATAACCAGCTAGTCCCAAGAAGCTTCGAATTTCGGTCACTGTTGTTGGCCTTTGCCAGTCCAAAACTGCTTCTACCTTCTTAGGATCTACGGACACGCCTGCTTTTGATATAATGTGTCCTAAGAAAGATACGCTCTCTAGCCAAAATTCACATTTATTAAATTTGGCATAAAGCTCTTTCTCTCTTAGTGTCTGGAGAGTGAGGCGAAGATGTTGTTCGTGTTCTTCCTTGCTCGACGAATAAATTAGGATGTCATCGATGAACACTACTACAAAGTTATCCAAGAATGGCTTGAATATTCGATTCATCAGATCCATGAACACTGCTGGGGCGTTTGTCAAGCCAAAAGGCATCACCATGAACTCGTAATGCCCATACCTCGTTCTGAATGCGGTTTTCGGTACATCCTCTGTTTTTATCTTGAGTTGATGATAGCCTGACCTTAGATCGAGCTTAGAAAAGACTTTAGCTCCTTTGAGTTGATCGAACAGGTCATCAATTCTTGGAAGAGGGTATTTGTTCTTGATTGTGATCTTATTCAGTTCTCGATAGTCGATGCACAATCTCATGCTCCCGTCTTTCTTCTTCACAAACAATACTGGGGCTCCCCATGGGGATACACTTGGTCTAATTTGTCTCTTGTCTAAGAGCTCCTGCAATTGCTCCTTGAGTTCTTTCAATTCGGCTGGCGCCATACGGTATGGTGCCTTTGAAATTGGTGCAGCCCCTGGTACCAAATTGATTTCAAACTCCAATTCACGGTTTGGGACGGAACCTGGCAGCTCTTCAGGGAAGACATCCGGAAATTCTTGTACTATCGCTATGTCCTCTACCCTGAGTTCGTCTTCTTCTTTTACCTCGCTTATTGTTGCTAGGTATACTTCTTCACCGTTCTTCACGGCTTTCCAAGCTTGTGCTGCAGATAGAAGGAATTTTCGTTCCTTGCTTTTACCGTGATACACGATCTCTCCATCGTCTGGGGTTCGTAGTCTAACATTCTTGTTACGACAGTCGACTACCCCATGGTGTTTGGATAACCAATCCATTCCGAGTATAATATCGAAATCTACCATGTTGAGTTGAATTAACTCAGCACTAAACACCGTTTCGTTAATACTGAGATTACAATCTCGGTGTATACTGTGTGCTAATAAGGTTTTATTGGCAGGTGTTGCTACATTGTATGGTTTACTCAGCAATTCCGGTTTAAGAGCTAGTTTCTTAGCAAACCTCTTAGATATAAACGAATGCGTGGCACCACAGTCAAACAATGCATAAGCAGATAACTCGTTTAATAAAATGGTACCTGCCACGACGTCGTTTGCGTCCTCTGCCTCCTCATTTGATATGGCAAAGACACGAGCATTTGGTTTGTTCTCCCTGGGTTTGATCGGAGGACCGCCATTTCTTGCAGTTGTCCCCTTTATATCAGGTTCAGGGCATTCAGCTATCCTGTGTCCTAACTTTCCACATCGGAAACATGCTCCCTTTCCTTTAAGGCATTCTCCGGGATGATGATAGCCACAGTTTGAACATTTTGGAAACCTCTGTTGGTTTGGGCTGAGTATTGGTCCTTTTCGCTGATTGTTGGACTGGTTAGGCCGCTTGGAATTGTGACCAATAGTAGCATGCTGGTTAGGGGAAGGTCGCTTGCGCTTGAATTCCTCTTCGCGACGCTTTATATCAGCTTCAGCCCTGATGGCTGCTCCCATTAGATCTCCAAAATTTGCGGTTTCAAAAATCGCAAGGGCGGATTGGATACGACTGTTCAGTCCAATCCTAAAGCGATGGAGCTTCAAGGTCTCATCTGCCATGATACTAGGTGCATACATTCCCAGTGCGTTGAACTTCGCGGTATAATCTACCACTGACATGTCGGAAGTTTGAGTCAAATTCTCAAATTCTCTCAGCTTCTGGTTTTGCACTGCTGTCGGAAAGTACTGCTTCAGAAATGTACTTCGGAACCTTTGCCATGTGATAGGTCCTGCTTCTATCATCATTGGTGACACATTCTCCCACCATATACCTGCCTGATCAACAAGAAAAGATGTTGTGACTTCCACCTTGATGTGCTCCGGCACCTCCAGTAGCCTGTGGTGATTTTCCACCTGCTTAAGCCAATTTTGGGCCATCTCTGGGTCTGAGTTGCCGTCAAAGGTTGGAACTCTGTTCTTCCGCAGTGATTCATAATGATACTTCACTCCTTGCGGATGTGGCGCTGGCTGCTGTTGTTGCTGATTAATAGCGGGGTTAGCCAGACCTTGCAATGTCGTGGCCACAATGGTGGCTATAGCTGTCAAATCTTCACGACTTAGACCCATCCTTGGGGGTTCTGGAGGATCTTGGTTTCCATTCGATCTTCCCTCATTAGTGTTAGGAGGGGCAGCGTAGTTAGGGTTACGGTTGCTACGCACAGGACGACCGGCCATCTCCTACAATACACAAAGATCTAAGGTCCATGCGCAGAAGAAAGGTTGATAACAGAATATAACGAAGACATGATAAAAGGAAATTGATAATTTTATTAATAACTTGAAATTGTTTGATTCAAAACAAAAAGGAAACTACTGAATCTCAAAATAACTCTCAAATAAAAACTCTTAAAACAAAGCTTCCTAGAAAACTACGGATCTACTATATCTCCATTTCCTAAATCCTCTTCCACATCTTCTTCCATTGGTTCCTCTTCAGGGTCCTCCTCTGGTTCTTCATCTGACTCTACCACATTCAGAAGATCTCGCATGTGACCATTAGCTTCCCGTAGGTCACTATTGACGTTCTGGAGGTGAGTGATGATATTCCAGTATCCATTGCTTCTTATTGCCAAGCGATGGTTCGAAGCTTGAAGTGAGAGGACTCGCTCTGCCATTTGCTCTAGCTGTTGCCTTTGCACTACGCATTTCTCGGCAGCAGTCCTATGGAGTTCATCCAATCGAGCAACATCCTTTTTAGCTTCCTTACTCTGCTCATCGGCTTGATGGTGGTAGTAGCCGAGTCTATGAACATCGCCACGCAGGTGGTCTGCTACTTCCAGTAGTTCAGAATTAGCTTCATTGAGCTTTTCGACTTCTTGCTCCAAGCTAAGGATCTTGACGGTCAGGGCTCGGGTCGACATCACCTAAACCCAATTACGGAACTAGTTTAGTCAACTGAAATACTTGACAAAATCATTTTAAAAACAAGAATTAATAGCATGAAGCAAAGATTTCGAATTTTGGCATTCTGGAAAAAAAAAAAAATTTTTTTTTTTTTTTTTTAAAATCAAAAATTAGGGTTCATAACCCGAAATTAGGGTTCCAAAATTATCCCTAATCGATGCTTGAAATCCAAAATTGGCAGAGGGCTACTGATCGAAATAAAATAAGGATCGCAATTTCAAATTTAATTCGAACAAAAATGTTTCGGAACTTAAGAAATCGAGGAAAGAAATTTCGTGGCTAATAGGGTTCTTGGACTCGAATTCGATCTAATTTTCTGAAAATCTTCCCGTAGTCGAATTCTGAAATTGATAGAGGGCTTTTGATCGATGTGTTCAGACGATCAGAATACAATTTTTTATTTTCAAAAAGATCCAGATATGATCATAAAATCGGGAAACGAACATAATTTGGGGGTTAGGGTTCTTAGATTTAAAATGCGAAATTGATCGGGCAAATGAAGTCCGATCGATCTGAAATTTGGACAGTGAGATCGACTGGAAGAGACGATTCCAATGATATACTGGTCGAGGTTTATCGCGGCGGCAATCGGCGGCGGCGGCGAGGAGCCTAGGGTTTCGACTTTCTTTCCTAAATACGATTTTCCGAGAAATTTTTTTTTTTTTTTTTTTAAATTTCGAAATACTTAAAAAAAATCAGAACTAAATTTTTTTAAAATTTTAACAATTTTCGTATTCACGTGATCAATCAGATTGAACTTCCGATTATCGTAATTATCGTGAATCGATCTTTTCCCAGCGGGATTATGGAACCTGGCTAGCTCTGATACCACTAAAATGTCACGCCCCGAGACCGGGGTCAATAACACCGGCATTGATTTCCATAAACATCTTGAAATCAATAAGCCTCGTAATATCTTATTAACCAAAAGCCAGTCTATTTTCCATAAACGAAATAACAATTGTCTTTACAACTGAATAAAACGCGGAATTAAAAACTTTAACAACTTAAATTGTAAAATCGTACTTAAATAAAGTCTTGGATCTAAAACTTAAGATAACGCAGCGGACAAATCACCAACCCCAGAATTGGTGTTCTTCTTCAGCTTCAAGTTCTTCCTCAGCTTTATCTGGGGATGTAGAGTAAGGGGTGAGCGTTTGGATAAACACTCAGCAAGCGGGGGCCAATCGATATGACAGTAATATATTTTTCATAATTTTTCAAAACATAAATCTTAGTCAAACATGTATTGATATGAATGCATCTTATCATAATTGCTCCGTCGAGCCATAAACATAGCATATCAATCGTTCATAATTTTCATATACTTAAGCACAGTAAATCATCTAATTTCCTCTTGGTACTGATATCAGTCTCTAGAATTATCCCTCCTAGAGAAGAGGTCATGCATCGGCTTACCCACGAATAAAGGGTCTGGACATTCCAGAAACAACGGTTAACCACCGTATAAGGTCATGTAAACGGTTATATCCCACCGCATCAGGGTCATAAAGGAATCCACTTCCAATCAGATTTCAAAGTTTAAAGTGCTTAAAAATTAATACTTGCATAATTCAAAATAAATTCATATCGATTGAGATTTAAAAGCATACATACAATTTTTAGAAAACGAAACGAATAATTTAGCAAAAACCCACTTACAGCGATTTAGATGATTGAACGGTTTAGGGTGCGAAAACGACACGAATTCCTTCCTTCCTAAGCCTAGTGGTGCTCGAATCAATGGTATAATTTGAGGCTAAAGTTTCGGCTCTTAAGGTGCTGAATGAGAGGGATTTTCGAACTAATGGTGATGGAGGAGAAAAGTTTATGCTAGGTCAATATACCAAGGTGAACTCCTATATATAAATTGCAACTAAAAATCAAGAGACAAAGGTGCAAGAATTCGAAATTATGGTATGGAATAAGTGCAGATTTTTGGTGAGCATATGGTATAAAATTGTTGCATAATTTATGCTAATATTTCCGAATTAATGGTATAGAATTTTCGAAAAAGAAAGGTTGAGATTCTTGATTTTTATGGTATAAAAATCTTTCCCAAAACTCTTGATTAAATAATGAAACTTTCAATTTTTTTTGATGCTAGTAAAATAGGATGGAAATCTTGAATTAATTGGCTTAAATCATGATAACAAAATGAGTAGCTTGAGTTGGTAGGAAAATATCCTAGGAGTATTTAATCCTACAAGGAAACTAATTAAAAGAGTTTAATCCATGCTATATCATTTAATAATAAATTAAACTTTTAACTTGAGCCCAAAATATTAATTTAATTAATACCTCAAATATCCGGGTCTTTACAAGTATGCTCATTCAATTCTACTCCTAATACATGCATTTGACAAAAAGCCCCCCAAGAATCATCATAATATGAAATCTTATTCAACTTTCTACATTTGGTTCACGTAAGTCTTCAAACTATTTGAGTACATGATCCACGTCACCATATTCTGAATAAGAATCGATCAAATTATTGACTACATAGATATTGGTGTACAAGATGCAGGTGTTTAGGAAAAAAGGCATTTGTTTCTTTGGCTTCTATGAGTGTTAAATGTCTGAAATTATCGGAATTGGTGAGCCAAGTGAAAGGGGTCGAGCTTAATATACTTGGTGGTTGGTTCGATCAAACTATTATCAGGTGAAGCAATGGACGACAAGAGTTTACGGGCCAACCTTAACGAATATTTATGGTTTCATGAGTGGCATATTAATGCCATTCATCTGGATTTCACAGAGATATCTCTGGCGGAACCGCATAAATTTGAAAATTAAGGGATATAGATATTATATAAAATTTACAAATTGAAGTTGTAAGTAAGTCAAGATGGCCGAGCGGTCTAAGGCGCCAGTTTCAGGTACTGGTCCGAAAGGGCGTGGGTTCAAATCCCACTCTTGACAACATCTTTTTTACTTTCACTCGATTTTATTTTTTTAAAATTTAAAAAATAATGGATAATTAAAATAATATAAAACTAATAGAAAACATAAAAATGTAAAGCGATATCCAATTAAACTGATTAAAAACTAATCCGTTTTGATTGTTCATTATAAAGGACAAATAAATTATTTTAGTATAGATGGAGTTAATTTTTCATTTTATATTTACTGTGCATAATTAAATTAATTTGTTTTATAAATATTTTGATAATACTAAATCATATATCATTTATTGAGATTTACATATTTTATTATATAAAAATCAAGTAATAAAATAGAAAACACATAATTTCGACCAAATAATATTTGTTTGTTGTATCGGAATACGGGTAATTTAAAACTTGGAGAATTGGATGGGTTAATTATAATATGGAGTATTTAAATAGGGAAACCCGCACCATTTCAATTGTTGGCAAATAAAGACAACACCGGCACATTCCAAGTTTAATCACGCCCACGCCCACGCCCACGCCCACGCCCCCACCGCCTATTTAATTTCATATATTTAATTTATTATTAATTATATTAATATTTCTTGAGTGGCATTATTTAAATTCTATTTTATGTTATATAAACTTTATATTATAAATAAAATTTATATATATTAGGTGAGGTGAGACTGGTATGATGCACGGATACTCCTAAAAATCACTCGGTGTAGTTTCGGACACTTCTCGGACACCGACACTTCTTGGACACTCCTCGAACACGTGTCGGATATGAGCGTGTCCGAACCGTGTCCGACACAGAAATGACGCTTTTGGGTATAATTGTACAATTTAAAAAGTTTTTGGCTGAAATGAAATTTAGAAGTATTACTTAAACTCTATTTAATTGAAGTAATATACATTTGTTGTCAGTATGGGTGAAACTATGATGATTTCAGTAACATATATTTATATATATTATTTTTGAATTTGGTAAAAATATATTTTATTTGGACGTGTTTGTTAAACTTTATATTAATTAAAGTAATATATATTTTGTGATAGTATGAGTGATATTATGATGATTCTAGTGACATGCGTTTATTTATATATTTATAAGACTTATCATTTTTTTTTTCATAGACTCTTTGATGAATGTTTAATAAATAACAATTTTGATGGTATAACCAGAAGTTTGAGTTATGATGTATTTGTAGGACTAATTGTACAAAACACCCGTGAAAGTGTGAAACCGCGTAATATTAATTAGTATTAAACCCCCAATATTTGAATTTGAAAACATAATTTTATATAACATTGATTATATATCCATTTCATATTTTATGTTTCTAAATATATAATAATATCATATTTGTAAAATAAAAGTTCATTCAGTTCTTGCATTAGATTGTCTTTGTTAGAATAAAATATTGTTAACTTTGAAAATTCTTTTTTGTTTGAAAATACGTAACTATCTTACTACATTTTATTATTCATTTTTTTTATATTACTTTTTTTTTATTTGATTATTTCACTTAATTAACATAAATAGTAAAATAAAACTTTTATGAATATTCATCCAAGATATTTTTTGCTTTTTTCTTAGTATCACAACAAAATATATGAATATGAATGCTAATCACTGTCATAATTTTGAAATAGATCTTGCTAGTGAAAAAATATAAAATAATTGTAATAATTTACTATAAAAAAAAAAAGGGACACTCAGAAAAGGGATCTAATAGGTATTAATATGATAAATATTAAAAAAGAGTACAACATTAATTAATACTGGTCTTAAATTCAAGAATTAATACTCTAACAAGTAGACATATTACGTTTGTCGACGTAATCTATGTTTGTTTGTTTATTTATTTTTATTCGTTTATTTATTTTTATTCGTAAAATGATATTTTTATTTATTTTGAGCATTAGAGTTACTCTAAAGATGTACATATTATAAATAATCATTTCAGTAGACATAGTCGGTGTTAAGCTTGAGCATTGGTTGGATTCCGAATAAGATAAGTAATTTAAAAGTTGTCGAACTCAAATATTTTAAACTGTATAGTAATTTTATGTGTTATATAAATATACATACAAAATATCGTAATCGATCACATGAAACCAGTAATCTCACATGCATGTACATAATGTATTTAATTATTAAAGTTATTGTTTAATAAACTTTTAATAAGTTGTTAAATAAATTAATGATAATTAGTATGATTTTTAATGTATAAGTGGATGGAAGTTACGAGAGTTTGAAAGTATGTATAAATTTATGATATAATCAATTTTATTTACCTCCTCTTTCTTATCTTGAGCGTTCAGTTTTTTATCAGGCTCTTGCGTTAATAAATAGCTATGATGCCATGAAAGCTTATTTCTAAAAATTATTTGGTGTAGTATCGAACATTTCTAGGATACAGACACTCATCGCACACGTGTCCGATATGCCACGTGGCGTGTTCTTAATTTTCAAAAAAAATAAAAAATCGGATGTGTGTCACGTTGATGGACATGTCTGACATGGAAATGACATTTTTGGGGGGTTAATTATACAATTTAAATGATTTCGACTAAGATGAAATTAAGTTGTGTAAAACAATATGTTCATTGAAGTAATATACATTTTGATGTTAGTATGAGATATTATGATGATTTCAGTGACATACATTAATTTATACGCTTATTGAATTTAGTAATATTATTTTTGGTGTAATCTTTCATTTGGACATGTTTGTTAAACTTTATGTTAATTGAAGTAATATGTATTTGATGTTAGTATGTGTGATACTGTGATTATTTCAGTAACACACATTTATTTATATGCTTCTAGAATATGGTAAGAATATTGTTGCTACCTTTACATGATTTTAGAATTAAAAAAAATTTAATTTTAGTATTTTGTAATATAGTATAGGTATAACATATATAAAAATATACAGTCGTTGTCTCAGCCGCGTCGTATCTTGAAAATTTTAAAAATTTGTGTCGTGTCGTCGTGTCAGTGTCCTAGTATCCTAGTTAAATAGTAATATTTGATAAGATTATAAATGAAAAAAATAAAAAAAATTGGGATTATTTAAACAAATAACATTTGTTTGACCATGATTTGGAAATATAACATTCTAATTTTCAACCTTTGTTTGACCTTTGTTTTTTGTTTGTGTTTGAAGGTTATTTTGCAAAACAAATCTTTAAATAAGGTCGCAAATCAAAAAAAATGTTTGATCAATATCATTTCTCAAACTATCTCCAATTTGATAAAATTTTATCAGAGAATTTTAAGTTTTTACGGATAAACGTTATTTCCGTCTTTATGCTTTAGAGACGAGTCATTTATAATGGGATAGTAGACGAGGATAGTAGACAAATCAAAAGTTCTCATAAAATTTTTCCAATTGCTACTATTTTAAAATTTTTGATTTTAGTAGATGCGGATTTATTTAAACTGAATCATTTAAGAAATTTGTCCATTTATATTGACATATTTATGATTCTAATTTCAAAATGATTGACGTCTACATAAAATCATAAATCACATAACTAAAAATCAAATTTGGACCATTAAACGTAAGCATAAGGGTAATATCTAAGCCCCATTTTAGACTTTAAGGATCTTATAATTTGGATATAAAAGTTGTGGGCCTGGCCCATAATTATCAATAAAAAATACCTTTTTTAAAGTTAGGCCCGCGTAACAACTTATCCAGGTTGAATGGCGTAAATTCAAAGTTGGGTACTTATGGGCCGGTACCAGCTGGTGGAACATAATTCACTTTAGTCGGTCAAAAAAACTTAAGTTCACTTAGGTCTATTTTGGGTAAAATTACAAAAAGGGCCACAATACTTCTTCTTTAATGACCAGCCTTTAATTTACCCATTTCTCCTCCATTCTTCTCAATCTCTCGTCAAATTCATTCATCACAAAAAATCATCATCGATTTTTTTTATCAAAACATTCAATGGCAACTCCTAGTTAAATATTCAAAGCATAATTCCAACAAAAAAAAAATTTATCAACTCCACGTTCTTGGAAGTCAATGCGCGATGGACACTGCTACAAAACTCGAAAACTTTAGCAATTAGCGGATCTGAATTCAGCTTCAACGATAGGAAAAAACTTGATCAACTCAACCACGGCCAACATCAATCTTAGGCGTGATGAAAGATGCGGCTGCTCATTCTCTTAGAAACCCTAACAATCTTTCAGAACTGATTTCAGAACTATCAGATCTGATTTCAGAACGTGCAACATCATTACATAAATCGGGCATCATCGTGTTAAATAATCGTGCACCCGCTTTACAAAAAGCGTGCACCACCATCACAAAAAAGCATGCACCCAATTGCAAAAATTGTTGAGCAAATGTTAAAAAATCGTGCATGTTAAAAAATGTTGCACCACGATGTTTAAAATCATGCATCACCATGTTAAATAATCATGCACCAACATGTTAAGAATCATGTTTATGCACGATTGAGTTAAGATGCACGATTGAATTGAATTCAAGATGCACGATTGAATTTGTTGTTTTATGCACGATTAGTAGTGTTTGTTGTGCACGATTATTTTAGTTTGTTGTGCACGATTACTTTATGTACTAATGTATGAGGGATTTGAGTTAAGATGCACGATTGAATTTGTTGGTTTATGCACGGTTAGTAGTGTTTGTTGTGCAGAATTATTTTAGATTGTTATGCACGATTGAATTTGTTGGTTTGTGCACGATTGAATTTGTTGGTTTATGCATGGTTAAAATTGTTGGTTTATGCACGATTACGTAAATCGTGCATTACCATGTTAAATAATCGTGCACCAACATGTTAAAAAATTGTGCACTCGCTTTACAAAAATCGTGCACCACCATCACAAAAAATTGTGCACCCAATTGCGAAAATTGTGCATCAAATGTTAAAAAATCGTGCATGTTAAAAAATCATGCACCAACATGTTAAAATCATGTTTATGCACGATTGAGTTAATATGCATGATTGAATTGAATTGAAGGTTCACGATTATTTTAGTTTGTTGTGCATGATTTTTATTCATTGGTGCACAATTTTTTGTAGATTTGTGCACTATTTTTTGTATACTATTGTACGGTTTTTTACATCTTGGTCACTTAATTTATGGTAGCACCATTATTCACGAGCAGTTCAAAATCCAAAATTGTTCTTAAAAACCCAAAGATTATCAATACCCAAACCATCTGCATACAAATTCATCTCTTTCACTGGTGCCGCCAACCCCATCGAAGTCATAAATTCAAAATCAAAATCAAACATGCAAATGCCCAATTGAGAAGGATTTGCATTTTTGACATCTTGTGCACTTAATTTATTGTAGCACCACTATTCACGAGCAGTTCAAAATCCAAAATTATTCTGAAAAACCCAAAGATTATCAAAACTCAAACCATCTGCATAAAAATCCATCTCTTTCACTAGTGCCGCCAACCCCTCGTAGTCATAAATTCAAAATCAAAATCAAAATCAAAATCAAACATGCAAATGCCCAACTCAGAAGGATTTGCAAGCCACAAAATTTTCGCGCATATAATTTCAAGCGGATGGGCAGATGATTCACGCAGATGAATTGGAGAATATAGGCAAATGATTTCGGGAACGTACACCACCAGCTCCACAGAAAGTTTTAGGATTTATGTGAAGATTCTCCTAGTGGAAGATCTGGTGGCTATGACGGTCGGTGGTTATTGGTGGTGGTGGGAGGGATGAGTTTAAGAATGTGGTGGACATGGTGGAGACATATGCTCTTGGAGATGGGTGAGAGGGTATTTTAGTAAGAAGAAAATACCTAATAGATTACAAGTTTTAAAAATAGACCCACGTGAATAAAAGTTTCAAAATGAATACTGTTAAGAAAAAGTTGTTTTTTCTCTGAATTTAGTTGAATTATTATTTTGTTATTGATACATTTTTACAAATTTATGTTCAAAGTTTCCCCAATGCCCCCACTCATCGTTATGCATATAGAATGCTGCCAGGTGTTGTACCATTCACCTCACATGTGGTACATCAAGCCCAATGGGCCTACAGAGTTTCCACTAGCGAGAACAATTAATTAACTAAAATTTAAGATTATGCTGGAAAATTATGGTGTACCATCCCTTTCACGTTTTGGTGTCATTCAAAAAAATGGTCCTAGCTATCTATATATGTGGCCATATTATTGCACTGTTTTATTGGTGATGGGCATCTAAGGTATAAATTTTACATTGTACCAATATATAAACAACAACAATGTGATTCGAATATTTTAAATCGTGTATTGAGCCAATCACGACTTTTTGATCAATCTGCTATATAGACAGTTGCACGAAATTGTAGCAGTATTTTGTTTGTTGGATGAGATTTTTAAATTCATTTCAAAATAAGAATAGGTGGTGTATGAAGGCTGAAACATATATGTGAAAGATAATATGCTTTAGCAGTTAGTCTAGAGGCGGAGCCAGTAATCAATATTACCTATGGCTGACCGGATTAGATAGATCTACTAAAAAATAAAATTTCTGAAACTTAACACTAATTTTTTTTTTTTCTTTTGAGAAATTACATGAGGTTGGAGTCCATCCTAGCCCAATGATGGCTCCACCCCTGGCTGTTACCTTTACATACCTATATATTTATAGGTGAAATGAAATCCTTAATTTACCATAAAATAATCTTTTACTCTTGGCCTCTTGATTTTTCTTTATCCATCAAATCTCATTGATAATTTATAAGATGTGATTGTCATATAGAGGCATATTTATCGGATATATTTTCTGCATGACGGGATCTTAATCGAGCGAGTGGTAACAGCTGAAGGGTGAGAGGGTTGATTAAACTGAGCATGAGTTTGTGTGGTAAAGTTATACTTATCTTATATATAAGATTTCCCGATAATTAATCAAAACAATTATTTAATTAGCATATTATTTTTAAAAATTTAAGCTGTTTTTTTTAACAAATTTTTCGATTAATGGTGATATTATCTTTTAAACTTGGATAAATTGAAACAATCTTACTTGTAGTTAAATTTTGATAAAATTGAGACAATTGGTATGTAAATGAATTTACCATAGTTTAGTTTTTTTTAATATCCAAACATATATTGAATAATCTATTTAGAAAAACACACCAAGCTTTGTGGATATTACTATCTGGATTGGATTTGATAAGATTGTGACAAATTGTCACGATCTTGCAACTATGAATGTTTACCAAATTTTGAATTTTAATACTCTTAGGCACCGTTTGATACATTTGTAAGGATACGACGAGCCATAATTTTTAACTTTCATCTCTCACTTTTCTCATCTCACCCATTATACCAAATGATAACTTATAGTTAGTAATAAGTCTAACTTAAATATTTTAAAAATTATTTTTTTATCATTGTTATTCTATCAATATGCCACCTAGAACTATTGACACTCTACTTAACATCAATAATAACAATTGTGACATGCTTAGAAAACAAAGCTTAATCAACTTCACAAAAACAATCCGTTTTTTTTAAAACAAGGTGCAATCAGATTAGGTTGATAATGCCCTTAATAGTAATGACTTATCAACTTTGACTAAGAATATTTCATCCAAGAATATTACAACCCCAATACACGCCCTTAGGGAGTAACAACCCAAGCGGTGCAATCATATGAACAAATTGAAAATTGCTACTTTTGAGTATATTATTGCTATTGATTAGGGTAGCGAAGCTACAAGTCATAGTGGATGTGAGAGTATTGGTAGGGGTGATTAAAGCAATTTGCTGACTTTTGCAAGAAAATGAATATATATATATATATATATATTATATTTTATACAATATAATAAGTGCAGAGGCTGATGAACAGTACTCTGAGTCTGTTTTACCCAAAATCACTGTTGTGATGAACAGTGACCAACAATCTGCTATTTTGATTTGCTATGGACTTTTTTACTTGGGCTTCGATACAGATTTCATGGGCTTTTTTACTTCGCCTTACAATTTCTGTTTGTTGGCCTTGTGTTTTCATGGCCTTAATAAATCAATGAATTCAGGATAAATAAATCCAATTGTTGGCCTTATGTTTTCACGTGTCTTCCTCCTCTTTTCTTGCACCGATCTGAGCACGTACTGCATTAAATGTCGAAACTGTTTACTGTTGTTTCTGGGCTATCGCCGCCTCGATGGTAAGTTTTGGGTTGATGGATTGATTTTCTTATTGACGTGTTCTCTCATCCTTCGACCCATCGGTATTTTCATTGCTTCTTTGATTTTTTTGGTTGATTTTCTTACCCGATGGATTCATTGCAGGATGCACTTACTTTATCCTCTGTAAGTTATGTATTGTTCTTCCCAATTTTTTTTGTTTTAGTTTCTGGTAATAAATGAAACAACATTGCAGACAACTTCCGTTTTTTTCCAAAAATTTTTTGGTTAATTTCTAAAACTTCAGTGACCAAAAGAACATTTGTCCAAGAACAAGTTAGTAAATATATATGTTATGAAGGCATGGATAGTAATAATCTTACTCTCCTTTAGGAGCATGCTGTGATTGAATCAAAGGCCGACAATTTTCTGGATGATCTTCGGCTAAATAACCCTTGGCTAGAGATCGAAGGTTTGATTTTATTTCTTTTAATTGATGTACAATTTTGTTAAATCTTATAACAAGCTTTTCACATATGTGATATTCATCTTTAACACCGTCTAAATAATGGCAATTGAGTATGTATTACTGAAAGATTTGCATTGAGTTGGATACAATGGATCCTGTTTTTCACAAGCACGCTCATGATGGCAACCTGCCATCAAACAAGGGAAGAGAAAAAAAAAAATTAAGGTGCATAAATCTTGTTGTACCTTGGAAACATGATGTTGGCTTCATTCTTTTGTTTCTTTATCCTCTGAGGTGGTTTGGTTGGTTTTGGATCAATTTATTAGTATTTAATCAAGTCCAAGATGATTGCATCTGATGAGGACAAGTATTAAAGAAGCCATTGAAGCATCATTTAAAGCCTTTGCGCCTCAAGGAATTAGTAAGTTGATATGTTACTCGAACTATTACTTGTAGGTAACTTTCAGTTCATTTATTGTTGTTTTCTCAGAACCCATCAAAAAATCTTCATGGAAAGTGTGCAAACAAAATTTGATTTCTCGAGAATATTTTTCTTATCCAGTGCAGGAGCGTTGTTTTTTAAATGTTTGTCGGTGTTGAAAGAAATATTAAGTTCTGCTTTACCCATTGCCCCTAAACAATATTTTTGTGCTTGCAATGTATTTATCATGTCATTCCTGTCAACCTGCCAGGTGGGAATAAACCAGTTTACGTAAATGAAGTTGCGCATGTTTAGTAGTTCAGCTTGTGTGTGGGTGAGTCTATTAGTTACCCACATGACTGATTTTTGAAATTCATATTATCCTCTTCTATATGAGATATGTTATGCACCCATCACATGTGAAGAAACATTTCTTGAGATTATATTTTTTGTCCTTTCATGTCCAAGCGTGCATCAAATAATTAATGATAGCTGTGCTGATGTTAATTCCAATTCATCATATTTTTGGGTGTTGGTGGTTGCTCTAAAGGTAAACCTGAAATCCTCATGTATTATGCGTCTCACTTAAGCTTGTAATATTTGTGTGCTACACGACTAAGTTTTATTTGCTGTCGGTGATCATTCAAAGTTGGTTCCGAATATAATTTGTCCGTCTATATTATCTGTATATAGTCATATGCCTTTTGGAAGGACAAATGTTTGAAATGTTAATGAAGTTTGGAATTAATGGTTCTCCTAGCCATTTGATTTCTTTGGGAAGCAACACTTTTTGTACAAACCTATTGGCTAAAACTTGTAGATTTGATCAGATTCTTAGATGATGTTGCGTATTATTTGGTTTAGGCAGGTGAGGTTTAGCTCGTCACTTCCATTGTGTACTAGAAATATTGGCAGCATTCTTCTAGACTTTACTAGCTCTGTTTGACCATGTAAGTGATAATAAAATGTGGTGAGTGTTGCTCTTTCTCTTTTTCCACGATGATTTTTTTTTCGAATTTGATCTTTACTTGCAGTTTTTGCCTTACTTTTAAGTGGTTTTCCTCACCATTATTCTTTTGGATCGAGCTAAAAGGGACAATGATCGATGCAAATCAAAGTAAGCACACGCACAAGTTGCTCCATTTATATTATTGTTGTGGTGACTATGAAAAATTAATTGAGTTGAAAATGGTGGCGTGACTTGACAGGTATGGCAAGTATTGGAAGTTATCCCGTGGGAAGATTCCATACAAGATAGTGCCTGGACTTACTGATTTACTAATACTCCTCAATAGGTGAATTAATGTAATGATATTTGATTAGTTATGTGGATTTTGAGCTTTCACTCTCACCATAACTGTTTCTGATGCAAAAATTATGAATATTACCATTTTTTCCTTTCATTTTGATCCTTTAATTAATTTTCTTGCCTTCTTTCATTTTGCTCCTTCATCCCCTTCATCTGTAAGCATTTTTTTCGCCACTCCTGATCTTCACTGTAAAGGCGTACTCCTCTTCATCCCCTTCGTCTGTAAGAATTTTTTGATGTGGTTCCTCTCCACAGTATGTGATATTCTCTGTTGCCCTTCTCCATAGTTAGAAGACGTTGTTGCAGATTTTTTGTCTTTTCGGCTTTGGAGACGCATCCCACAACAAGTTGGCATTGCCATCTCTATGCTTTATAATTTGTGTTATAACTGGTTTGATAACTTGATACTTGTTTTTGCAATTTGGATGTTGATTTCATTGGATTTCTTATTGTTGGGCTGCCATTTTTTTTTGTTGGTGTATAAAAAAAAACTTCTCATTGAGTGTTTTTTAATCCCAGTTGGAAGGTTCCGTGGATGAGGGATCCAAGAAATCAAATGAGAAGTACGATGAACTTGCTATGCAGGATCATATGAGGAAATGTGGTATGGATCTACCTATCTTGACTTTCATGGTGTTTCTTAAATCTAAAATCATGAATCTTGTCCTGCAGCGGAGGCCGTGGCTGAAATCGACTGTCACCAGGCGAGGCATTGGAGTTTGGAGAAGTAGCACCTAATCTGGAGCGGAGTCTCGGGCTTGGAACCGGGTATGATGTTTCTTGATAATCGTTGAATCCTGATTCTGATCCTTTGAAATTGATGTACAGAATACTCTTCGCCACATATTGTGCAGCATTTCCTCCCACAGGTTGGCCTATGCATCCCATTCTTTTGCATGTTCTCTGCTCAGATTTTAATGCTTTATGTTTGATTAAGGATGTGGATGATGCTACTTCGAATATAAAGGAATATGTTTTTTTCCATCATTATGTTCTTTCCACTTTTTCATATCAGATTTAAATTTGTTTGGGAAGATATTTAGAATTGACTATATATCTTGTCTTCGATATATAGTGAATGGGGTTTAATAATTGTTCAAGATTCTGGTATCTGTATTTTGCTTGGAACAACAATGAAATAGGAGAAGTCTTGAAGGCCAGTAGATATCATAATAATTCAAGCAATTTGATAGAGAATCATGAGGGATGAGAGACGGAAGTTCATGAAATTTTCTGTGAAAATTCTCTTGTACGAGTGAGAAAGAGAGACTTGTGTAGAAATTTGAGAGTCTGAAATTTGGTTTTTTTTAGGATAGCTTCTTTTATATATATTGTTGTTGAGTTATGCTCTATGCTTATTTCTTCAAAAACATATAGCCAACAGTTTCGTACCTGGCACCACACCTTGCGTGGTGCCAAGAAGAACTAGTATATATATATATATATATATATAATTTAACAGAAGAAAATGAATTTAATGCTCTTTTGCTGTCTGCTTTTGACTCTTTCATCATAGATGATGAGTTTAAGCCTTTTATCCTTTCGTCTCTTAAGTCAGCCTAAACAAACACCTTTGGTCTCTTCTCTATATATCCCATGGACAAAACCCACCTCTTCAGTTAGACTCCTGTCTCCGGATTTCTCGTATATATTCTGATCTCATCATTTCAAGAAAATAAATGGAAGAAATTGAGAACAATCGAAGAAAAAACCCTTTATTTTCTTGAAAACATTTGAGAAACCTTTATTTGTTTGTTTATAGAGAGCATACAGATTGAGAGTGAGATGGGGAGGCCACCTTGTTGCGATAAAATTGGTGTGAAGAAAGGGCCTTGGACTCCTGAAGAAGACATCATTTTAGTTTCTTATATTCAAGAACATGGTCCTGGAAATTGGAGAGCTCTTCCTACTAACACGGGTCATAATAATGAAGAATTCTTTGTTTCTCCCCTTTCTATGTGTTTGTTTTGGAGTAATATTTGATTTTTTTCCTCCTTTTCTTTTTTTAGGGTTCGGTGTAATATTTAAAGCTGTGTAATAAATAATCTGCAGCTTTATCACCAACTTCTTGAATGCTTACTGACTTAAGTTTAAATCATCAGTAAAAAATAATAAAGTATGGAATATATACTCTTTTCTTCTTTCAGGCTTGCTCAGATGCAGCAAGAGTTGCAGGCTCAGGTGGACTAATTATCTCCGGCCGGGCATCAGACGCGGTAGTTTTACCGAAGATGAAGAAAAGATGATCATTCATCTTCAAGCCCTTCTTGGCAATCGGTAAGTTGGTCCATCTTGGTGGAAATTCAGTCAAAAAAAATTGGAGTCATCCAATCTTTAGGGTTTTAGGTCTGATAACAAAATCCCACTTCGTAAAATGAAGATTCTTGGGACTTCTGTACTAGATTCACCTAGATTAGCTTTTATTTAATTGAAGTACTCTTCTTTTTAAAAAAATTTATACAAGAAATTTATACTAAAATGCATTTTTTTTGTTGCAGGTGGGCTGCCATAGCTTCTTACCTTCCCCTGAGAACTGACAATGATATCAAGAACTATTGGAACACTCACTTAAGAAAGAAACTAGGAAAGCTACAAGGAGAATATGAAAATGGTGAAAATGGGAATTCATCGAATTCTCATTCAATCACGAAGGGCCAGTGGGAGAGGAGGCTTCAAGCAGACATTCACATGGCTAAGCAGGCCTTGTGTGAGGCTCTATCACTCAATAAATCTGGTACAAATCCGTCGACTGGCTTGAATCTCTTTCCTAAGCCTCTCTCCATCGATAGATCGGATTCAAGATCATCGATCGGTTCGATGCTTTTCGAAAATTCTACACAAACTAACAAACAGACGATTCAAACATCTACATATGCATCAAGCACTGAAAACATAGCGCGTTTGCTCGAAGATTGGATGAAGAAGTCACCCAAGTCCTCATCTGAGAGTACTTCCAGCTCTAGTGAAGGGACTTTTATCAGCTTGAATTCTGCTAATTCCGATGTTTCGCAATCGTTTTCGGTGGAGGATGAAGCCAAGTTTAAGACCGCCAATTTCACTCCTGAAACTGGGATTCTCAGTGATGAGAATAGGCCCACTTTGGAGAACAAAATGCCCTTTAGTTTACTGGAGAAATGGCTCCTAGATGATGCAGCTGCGCAAGGCCAGCAGGATGGGGATTTCATGGACATATCTGCCTTAAGGGAAGCTGCTGATTTGTTCTGAAGATAATTCTCGTCTCTTCAGAACAGCTCAGCAGTTTTTTTGAGGTGGGATTATTAGGATGTTCCCATGTTTTGTGTCATACATATGAATCATGAATGACATATGTTCAAAATACTAAGTTAAATAAATTTGGTGCAAATATGCCATTCATCTATATATATGTAGCAGTAGCACAATATAGTTTTTAGTGCTGGGAGAGAAAGAAAGTGTAAATTACTTGTGATTTAGAGTAAGTCAGAGTCTACATGGGGATGTGTATTGGATAGGAATGTTTGTACTTTGTGCATCACTTGGTGTACATTTCTGAGAAACCTGGAATTTGGGTTCCAACTTCTAAAGCTTTTGGAACTAATCACAGTTTAATTTGGAAACGATAAATAAAACTGTTAAATTTAGTAATTAGGATTAGATCTTTACAAACTTATAGCTCAAAATTCCATGTGATATATACATAGTCATCATACTTAGTTTAAAATCCAAGAAATTCAATATGATGATGTAAAGGACGTACATACATGCGGATTAAAGTAACGGGATACAAGACAAAAAAATATCGCGATAATTCTAGTATATAAAATTATTCACACATTATATATATAGTAGTTTTTATTGGCACCGCACAATATGCGCTATCAAATACCAAAATGTAGGTCAATTTTTTCATAATTTGATCGAAAATAACATTTAAAATGACTGACTTTAATAAACCTTTTTACAAAACGACAATGCTACTGTAATTGAATGGAAGAAAAATAACCAACTGACTGACCCTAATTTTTTTTTAAAAAATGATACACATCTTACTAAAAACTGAAAAAAATAACATTTGAAGTTGCGCATCAACAACCGATTAAGTTATATTTTTTCCTAGTCGGTTCAAGCCAAACCCGCGCATTAAAAAATTAGTTAACAAAAAAAAATTTTATAAAGTTTTTCTAATAAATATTTAATTTGTTTAAATAAATAGTAAATTACTATTCATTAGTATAAATAGTAACTCTTGCTTCTTTTATTTATACTAGTTAATTGGCACCGCGCAAGGCGCGGTGCCAGTAAGTTTATAATCTGGTCTATATGTCCAACAAAACGTTCGACACAAGTTCAACAGACAGTTCAAGAGAATAAAAAGATGGTTCATACGCATTGAACATGCATAATCGTTCGTATAGAAAATCAAATAGGTTAGAGTAAACAAAAGTCTTTTAAGATCAATTCATATAAAAATTATTATTAAAGTTTGCAATGACTAAAATCTATTTTGAACTTCCTATTTTTTTTAAAAATCAATTCATACTTGACAAAATCAACAAATTTTTTTCTATAAAAAAAAAGAAAAACATTTTGAATTTTAAAAATTGAGATAGGGATGCACAGTTGGGTCAATGGTTAAATCTTTTCAAACAAATCAATACTCATGCAAAAAAATAATAAATAACAAAATAAAAGAAAATAGGATTGACGTTTTCTTCACGGGACCAATACCCGATATAAAAAATAATAAATAACAAAAATAAAAGAAAAAACAAAAGAAAAAAGAAATAAAAAAATAAAAAAAATTTTAAAAAAGAATTGGAACTCGTAGTTCCTACGGTGTGGAGATGATGGGGTTCCCTACTCTTAACGGTCAAAGCGTTCAAAATCAATTCATACTTGACAAAATCAATAAGTTTTTTTCTAAAAAAAAAAAAGAAAACATTTTGAATTTTAAAAATTGAGATAAGAGGGATGCATATTTGGGTCAAATGTCAAATCTTTCCAAACAAATCAGTACCCATGCAACAAAATAATAAATAACAAAAATAAAAGAAAATAGGCCTGACGTTTATTGTTCACGAGAACAGCACCCGATAAATAACAAAAATAAAAGAAAATAGGACTGACGTTTTTTTTTTCACGAGAACAGTACCCGATATATAAAATAAAAATAACAAAAAAAAAAGAAAAAACAAAAGAAATAAAAAAAATTTAAAAAAAAAACGAAAAATGACATAAGTTAAAATAAAAATAACAAAAACAAAATAAAAAACAAAATAAAAAAGAAATTAAAAAATTAAAAAAAATTAAAAAAAAAAATAATGACGTAGGAGTTACTGTTCATTGGAACAGTAACTCCTACGCCGCTTATATATATTGTCTAAAACAAATCAGTACCCATGCAACAAAATAATAAATAACAAAAATAAAAGAAAATAGGCCTGACGTTTATTGTTCACGAGAACAGCACCCGATAAATAACAAAAATAAAAGAAAATAGGACTGACGTTTATTTTTCACGAGAACAGTACCCGATATATAAAATAAAAATAACAAAAAAAAAAGAAAAAACAAAAGAAATAAGAAAAATTTAAAAAAAAACGAAAAATGACATAAGTTAAAATAAAAATAACAAAAACAAAATAAAAAAGAAATTAAAAAATTTAAAAAAATTAAAAAAAAAAAATAATGACGTAGGAGTTACTGTTCATTGGAACAGTAACTCCTACGCCGCTTATATATATTGTCTAATATATATATATATATATATATATATATATATATACTAGTGGTCACTATTTATTTTAAATAGAAAATTTCAGTGTAGCGATTATTTACCACAAGTGCACGGTGTCAAGTTTTAGTATAATGAAATTAGAAGTACGAGTGTCGAACCCACGAGGACTAGTAGCAATTACCAGAATTAATTAGTCTATCTATATTTAGCCTACGAATATTGAGTGAAATTTAATTATTGCAAACCCAGAAATTTCTCGAATCCAAACAACCAAGCAATGAAAAGATATGGAAATTAATAGAGGCGAATATCAAGACTTCGGTTCACCCATGTAATCCCCCATAATTCTCCTTTTAGTTACGACTTTAAATTATACGTTCTAAGGTGACGAGTTTTTCGAATTTATCCAATATACTATGGTCAAGTTATATTGAACCTAATATTGAATTGTAACAAGTCAATGGTCATGTACTCATTTAACATTCAACATTGCATACGCTCTATGAAAACTTCTAGATTTCGATCTTGGTAGATCTATGACTATCACAGTGTGCTAGATTTCAAGTGATCATTTTCAATCTAAAGCCCACGGTATGAATTATCGTGTCAAATTATAATATCGTATTGTCAAGTCAATTATAATTACTAACATCAATCCAAATGTAGCTAATCCTTGAAAAGCATTAAAAACATAATCATACTCAAAGAATTATAGAAAAATCAATCAAAAACTCAAACTTAAATCAGGGGTTCATACAAAGGATCCCCTTAGTCTTGATAGAGAACTTAGCCAACTATCATCATCAAATAATAATGCAAAAATATGTCTTTCAACAATAATAACATAAAAATCTGAAATTCAAATTTAAATAAGTTCAGAAATACTAAATAAACACGGGTGTCACTCTGTGCGTCGCTCCGTAATTCCGTCACTTGTGTTGTTATTGCTTTTTCAATGAATTGTGGTATTTTTGGTGTGAATGGTAGATGAGAGAGTTGCTCTTAGGTCTGATAAAAGAGGTGCCAAGGTCATCTTTTTCGTGCATTAAGTCTTCTATATATAAGGAAGGGTGCATGGAGGAGTCCATCTTAAACCAAACTCAAAAAGTATTTTTTTTCTCATAAAACTCCTAGCCGCGATCGATCTTCATTATTTTCCGATCGATCGCTGAACCCTACTGGACTCTGGCCACCAAAAAGCACATATTCGCGATCGATCTTCATTCCTTACCGATTGATCGTGAATTATTTCTGGACACTGGTGATCGATCGTGGCTAGTTACCGATCGATCGTTAATATAATTTGTTTGGTTCCTCGATTTACAGCTCCGCGATCGATCGCAGCTGGTTATGCCGATCTATCGCCGAGTTGTATAATTTCAATCTTTGAGATTCCGGTCCATCCTTCAATGTCTTGGCTCGATTTGGTTCTTTTTCAACATTTTTAGATCGTTTCCTCCACTTTTATCCCCTTGGACCTAGATTCCTGAAATATACAAATATATACCAAAAGACGTAAAATCGTCCAAGAATCAACACGAAAATCCATATAAACTCATAGTAAAGTAAGTGTAAAATTCACATTTATCAACTCCCCCAACTTAAACTTGATCGTCCTCGAGCAAACAATAAGATCAAAAAGTAGAGTTCATCATCAATCTTTAAAAGAATTAACTTAGCAATTCAAATGTAAAAGCTCAAAAATCCCACTAACACATTAACAAGAGTCAATCCAAAAATCAACAAGAAGTGTTTTCTCCTAAGCCAATCAATACATTGCAAAATCGGAACGTGCATGTGTGCTATTGTCAATCTTGAGTTTCATACATATCTTCAAGATCAAATAATGCTAATAAACTCAAAGTCAAGATTACTATCAAGTACTCCATAAGCCTACTTTTCAAGCACTTTTCCATTAATGTAATTATTCTCTATTATTGGATCAGAAGGTCTTTTTAAGCTTATAATGTTAGGCCTTTGGTGTCGGTTTCAAAGAAAAGGTAGGGAAATCAAAGAAGAGAGTATAATTTGTAAATTTCATCTCAGCAGATCTTCAACTTCCTAAATTTTTTCTTTTCTTTTAATCTCGATGAACCATGGGCTTCGTTAGATTTCACCAAATGTAGTCAATGTCGGATCTCCACATGGTTCATCATCACAAAACTATGCTATTTTTTTTTACTATGCCTTTCTTTTTCCTCTTTCATTAGGCATTGAATTTTTTTCTTGTAATAGCCCAGAACATATTCCGCTCATGAAATTCATTATACTCCCTTAAGCTAAGGATAAAAAATTTTAAGTTCAATTAAAAGTAGATATAATGAGTTCATCAATAAAAGTCGAATGGTGGTTAATTTCTATTCTTGTTTATTTAAGCTCAAAAGTGGACACTAATGGTAAATATAAACAAGGTAGGCTTGAAAGGTTCAAACGTTCCAAAGATCGCCTAAATCATGTCCAAGTCAAGTCCATAATTATAAATTTTGCCTCAAAGTGCCCTCAATTAGGTTCTAGAGTGCTCCAAGATGCTCAAGACAAATCATAGTTAACAAAATATTTCACTTTCCAATATATACTTACTCAATCATGACTCAAAAGTGCCAAAAATGTTCCTTAATTTTGACATATTAACTCAACCAAGATATTCACAAACAAGTCAAAAAATTTCAAGACTCTAGTTGAGATGTAGATTATTTTCATCATGTAATACAGTAGCAAGTTTAATTCGTGTATTTATTAACGATGAACTCATTTCCAAAAAAAAAAAAGTATATGCTCAAGAACAACTTAGTCCTAAGATAGATATAAGCATGCAAGAATAGCAACAACAGAACAACAGCTATCAGTAAACACCCCCAAACTTAGTACGTACATTGCCCTCTGTTGAGCCTTAAATGCATGGTTGCGTTTAATGCGTTAAATTATCTCCGGTTTATCCTTGAGTTTTGATGATCAACAAAACTTGTGTTTGTTGTACTAATACATCTACTTAGTGTGCAGATTAAGCGATTAAAAGTGGATTGAATTGAAGAAAATCAAGTGTGCACAATCTGGCGTGGATCGCCCCAGGCGATGGTGATCATCGCCCCAGGCGATGGCAGCCAGGCAGGGCATCGCCACGGCCATTGACTGAAGCGACGCCGAGGCATGCGCGGGCATGCACGCAGGGGGAGATCGCCGAGGCGATGGCATTGAATGCCTGAGGCGATGGCACGAACGCCTGAGGCGATGGCTGGTTCGTTTGAGGCGATGATGATTTTGGACATGCTGAGGTTACGGCCTTGATTTTTGCTCTGGATCGCCTGAGGCGATCGTCTCATCTCCTGAGGCGATGTGTGTGATTTGGTGACCGTTGGGGCGCGGCGATGGTGAATGCCTGAGGCGATGTCCGAGGCGATCGAGGAGTGATTTTCTAGTATGAGCCTAGGGGGGCTCCTACACTATAAATATTGATGCTTTGGAGCATTTTGAAGCTAAGGAACAAGCCTACAAACTTCTACAAAGTCTTGATAATTCATATTTATTATTGCATTGCAATCTCCATACATTGTTGTTATATTGGAGCTTGTAATTCATTCTTTTGTTAGAGTCTTGTTTTCTTCGTGTGAGTACACCGTGAAGGTGTTTTGGTTTGATTTATTGTAAAGGTCCTCCAACACCAAAGCAAGTTTGAAAATTGTAAAGTCGCCAACAAGTGAAGTTGGTGCATGTGTTGTGGCTATCCTTGGAGCCCTTAAGGCCAAGAAGACTCGTGAAGAGTGTTGGTAGCTCGGGAAGAGCTTTGTGTACTTGGGAAGAGTATTGTGCTCGGGAAGAGCTTGTGTACTCGGGAAGAGTAGTGTGCTCAGGAAGAGCTTTGTAAACTCGGGAAGAGTTGTTGTGTGGCTAACTTGGAGCCCTCAAGGCCAAGACCAATTGTTCTAGTGGAACCTCGGTTGGAGGTTATCTAACCGGGAAGAGGAGACGTAGGCGATTCATCGCCGAACTTCTATAACAAATCCTTGTCTCTTTTATTACTTTTATTCCTTTACGCATTTATTTATTTTGTTCTTTTTATTTATCGATTGACTCAAGGCTTCCGCAAGCGCAAAACTATTTTATTTTTCAAACTCATTTTAAAAAGCTAAAGTAGCCAAGGAATCTCATTCATCCCCTTCTTCGATTCCAACACCCTCAATGTACAGTAATTAATAAGCGCAATAGCAAAACATGTCCCAATTTTAAGACACAAGGTGTCAGTCGGGCTATGAGTCGAGGCCAAAAACATTTAAATATGCTTCCTTTTAAAGCACACATCATTTTCTAATATTAAAAAAAAAAATCATTTGTAATTCTTCCAATTATATATGATATTATAACATATATATATAATGTCTTGTATTAATCATATTAATGTGAATATGATTTCAAATGTTCCGGTTTTGGCACACTGTTGACTTATGAATAACATAATTAATTATTTGTGTATGATTGAACATCTTTCGTTTATCAGGGATGGCATATTAGAATTTTTACATAGTATCAAAGCATATGCCATCCTACCTTAAGGCAAGGGGGGCAAATTTTTTTTTTTTACCATATAATTTTTTTTTTTAAAAAAATAAATGCATTTTAGCTCAAAAAAATTACAATTTGCCCCTAAAAATAACATTTTGTCCCCCCTTAAATTTTTTTTGACACCTTAAAATATTTTTTACCTACATTTTGTATTTTAAAATTTTTGTCCACCCTTACTATTTTCCTACGTCCGCCACTGGGTATATCTAGAGATGAAAATGGGCTTGGTTACAGAAAAGGGGCAGGATTAGAATTTTTGTCGAAGGGCGAAAATATTAAAAATTGGGAAAAATATTTTATGGTGAGCAAAATACAATTTCAAGGGATGTAATTTTGGGGGGTAAAATACAATTTTAAGGAGCAAATTCAATTTTAAAGGATAATACAAAAAAATTTCACTTTCGCGTGCGTCCGCCCTTGTCAGACCAAATTATTTGTGTATTTGTGAGGCTCTTAGTTTGTAATGGATTTTGCTCCATTGTTGCCTTATTATTTTAATAAACTGCTTTGTCCTATCGATTGTCCTATCATATTATTTGTTTATAACTGAACAACTTTCGTTTTTTTATCAAAAGATATAAATGATAATAATAATATAATATAAATTTTTAAAACTATATATTTCTAAATATCATGTTTCAACCGTTATTCTAACAACTGACGTATACTCTCAACAGGTTGGTATTTGTTTTGTAAAACATACAGGCTCGATCTTTTCTTGGCGAAATACTTTGATAAGATAAAGCCTCACTTTAGCCGCAAATTGCAATATGTCTGTCAATGAATGAAGATAAACTCACATGTCTCCATTCACTTGCGTATAATTTTGAAACTCATCTTAATAATCAAGTTATTACAAGTCAACAATCATATCTACAGGCAAGAATTACATTGGATATTGCAAATTGACTCCTTAAATGCAAAACATGTTGAGGGATATATATCAAAATTCCCTCAAAACCTTGTTTTAAAAAACCTTATCCTCAAGCTGGCTGTGTTGTGGACAGTACCCTCCTTTTAGATTTCAGTGCTAAATTTTTTTTGTCATGTGACGTCTACAGGAAAATGTATAGATCCTAATACTTTTAGGCATTGTTTGATATTATATATAGGGCGGAGGGAGGTGGTGTGGGAGGCGTCTGTCGCTCCTCTCAAAAAAAATTTAGTGTTTTTTATAGAGTTTTTTTAAAAAGTTATGTTTTATCCTTAATTTTTTATAACAAAAATTTTACCCCCGAAATTGTGGCTCAGCTACTGAGGTAAATGTGAGATGATTAATTAAAAATTATAACACATCTCATATTCATAGAAATTTTATTCATTCAGAATGAAAATTCCGGGCTTCTATTCATCCATCCCTTTTTGGTGTGCTAGTCAGCGTCACTATTACGCGTTTGTATTTGCTGTTATTTACGCTTGTCTTGTTGTGTCTTTCGACTGTGATTGGATTTCTGATGTTCCAGTTTCTGTAAAAAAAAAATTATGGGCTTCTATTATCAGTTATTCTCAATGTTGTGGTCCGTACATTGTGCATCGTGAATGTTACATCATTTTCGTAATCAAATTGGGGGAAAAAAACACAAAGTCATTGTTATTTATTTAATCAAATGGGAGGAGTCCCGCTCCATGACCAATTCGCGTAAGATCATGTGGACACACATTGGACTAATATAAAATTCCGAAATTTTAATTTGATCCCTGGGCTTTAATGTCTATATATATATAGTTGAACTTGGAACGAATCGTAAGTCCACGTTTCATATTCTGCTTTTGGACCCGAAACCAAAAATAGTTTCAGTTTTTTTTTTTTTGAAAAGCCGTTTTGATTTCGGTTCTATGGTTTCTCGGATTTGTGGTCGGGTCTACATGGAAGTAAGCATGTAGGTATAATATCAGCGTTACATCAGTCACATCAACACCACACTACAAAAAGACTAAATTACAATTTGACAATATAGATGATCACAATCGCAAAGAGTCAAACACGAAAAATCTAAAATTTCAATTTTTTTCATAAAACAATAAGTACAGAAATCTTTTGACGGCTAATTAGAATGTGTCATTTTTGGGCTGCAATGAGCAAATCCCAATTGACAAAGTCATGTGGATTATGGGAAGATCATCCGTCTTTATCTGAAATTGCAAGTGTTTTAGATCTCACGAACTCTTCAGACAATTTGGGGTTGGCTTGGGACCCTTTTGGGACCTTTCTTTTAAAATTCTTTCAGCATTAAGACCACAACTTTTAGTACAATTTATAATATATTGATAAATTATTGAATGGTATAAAAATTATTATAAAAAATTTAGTTTGTATGTATTAAAAAGAAAACTAAAACGCAAGTTGAATTTACCTTGAAACTAAAATATTTTGGTGCTCAATTTGACATAATTACGTAAAATCTCACTTATGGCATAAGAACTGCAAATTGATATTATCTAATCCTAAATAAATATTTATTAAGAGGTTGCTAGGAAGCAATAATTGTCGTTGTTGGGGGAACGATCGAAACATGACATTTTGGCTCTTTACAGTATAAAAAATTGAAGTTATACTGCTAGCAACCAACTATACATTTGGTAAAGCGACAAGACTTGATCCTAGAACTGGTCACATATCCAAGGTCACATCTTCGATTATCATGGATTGCAAGATAGCGTAATTATTGGGGCAAAGATTATTGAGAAGTAATAATTATCTTGCTGGAAGAGCGATCGAAAAGTGGCGCATGAGCTACCTTACGGTTTAACAGATTGGAGTTTACTATTACTACAACTGGTAAAATGAGAAATGTTCCTTATTGGGACAAAGATTATTATAAAGGGGGAATTGCAGGGGGATACCATTTCCAGGAACTAAATTCACTTAAGTCAGCAAAAAAAAAAGTGTGTAACTAAATCCAGTTTTAAGAGAAGTTTATTCACATAAGTCCATTTTTTGGACATTTGTTGTATTTAACTCTTTCTTGTTTACCAAAGTACTCTTGACTATTCTCTTTCTTCCTGTCAACACAACAATTTCTCACGTCCACAGAAACCCTAGCCCATTACTCAATCTCAACCACCCTTTCCTTTTCTCACTCCTCCATCAATTTCGCCACTCTCGTGAGATGAGATTGAGGTTTGTTGGGTCTCCTTTGTCCCTTCATTCTCCTCATCTCTCACTTTTTTTTTCTTTACACTTTTCTTTTTTGTTTTCTGATCGAGTGGATTGACCTCATATTCAATGGCAGAAATATGACTGTCGCGATTTGGACATTTCTTTCTATTTTATTTTTCTTCTCTTTAATTATTATTTGGAGCTGTTAGTGGGCATATAATGAATTATTATTGGCAGTATGGTGGCGAGGATGGTGAAGTTGGAGGAGGGGATGGATATACTTAAGGAGGTGGTGGTGGAGATATATAAACATAAGGTGACGCGGCAGCTCATGCTCTGGTGGTGGTGGTGGTGGTGGTGGTGGAGAATAAATAATGAGTTGGAAAATGGGAGGCGGCGGCTGCTGAAACTTCATGATAAAGAAGATAGATTTTAGGGTTAGGGTTTTCAAATGGTGCACGAAAAGATAATAAGTGGTGGACAAATTTTAAAAAATAACGGGTTCACGAAAATATAACACTGGTGCACGAAAAATAACTGGAGCATTAAATTTGCAAAAAAAAGTAACTGGTGCACGAAAATGTGATCTTGGTGCACAAAAATATAACATTGATGCATGAAAATACAACACTGGTACACAAACTTTGTGTTAATTAACTGATGCACGAAATTTGTAGAAAAAACTGGTGCACGAAATACAATAACTAGTGCACGAAACTAAATGTGTTAGGATCGATCAGGGTGGGTGGCCAGTCCACATCCGAGTTCAACTAACTTGAGCTTCAATAACTCGTGTTCTTGAAATGATGCACGGAGAGATTATATCGAGTTCGGTTACAAAACCGAGCGGAAGACACTCGAAATAACCTGCTCTATAACCGATTAACCATTTGAAAGATATTTCAAAGATATGCAAGTAAAGTAAATAAACAAGCATTTGTTTATGGAAGTTCGAAGGTGGTATAATCCTTCTACATCTCCCCTTCTTCCACCTCATGGAAGGACCACTAGAAGACTTTGATTTATACAACTTTTTATACAAACCCGATCCAGTTGGACATTCCCATCCAACTAGAACTCCTAGCAACTCAACTATGTATATTCTTTAATGTCTCACATACAAAGACCTCTCAATCGGTTGTGATGAATCATCAACCGTTAGAATGATATCCACTCATCTATTAAGCTCTCAAATACAATGAATAGAGTGATTATATATGGCACAAATGATCTCTCAATGAATCTGATATAGAAAGGTAAGTGGTGCCTAAAATCTGAGCTTGCTCTCTTTCAAGCTATTCTCTTCTTGTAAGCTGCCCATTTTGAATCTCAAGTGGGTTTGCTTTGAACTTGCTTGGATTGATCTTCAATATTCTTATTTGAGCTTCCAAGACTTGTATATATATGGCCCCAATGATATATACGTTAGACGCAAGAATATACCCGTTGGAAAAGGTTATGCACGATTCCCAATCTTGCAACGGTCATATTCTGGTTTCTGGGCTCTTTGTATTTCAGACCTGATCAGTCTTGTATTTGTATTCGAACTGGACTGGTCGGATCAGTCTTGTACAGATCAGACTAGCCGGATCAGTCTTCTGGACAGAACAGTCTAGATCAGTCTTCTGGACAGATCATTCTGGGTCTAAACCAGTCTTCTGGACAGATCAGTCTGGGTCTAGACCAGTCTTCTGGACATATCAGTTTGGCCGGATCAGTCTTCTGGATAGATCAGTCTGGGTCTATATCAGTCTTCTGGATAGATCAGTCTTGGTATTTTCAGTCTTGGTCCAGCTTGATATATTCAAACCCTTTCTTTGCAATTCATCAAGCTTCTAATCATGATCTATGAACTGCACACTTGATGAATTATGTTAGCAACACAATAACAAGTTTTGTTAACATCAAAACCAAGATTATTCGGGTTCCTAAAACCCAACAAAATGGTTCGTGTATCACTTATTTAATTGTATGGTTCGTACATCATCACCAATTGTTTATTTTTTTTAGCAAATTTCATGCATTAGTTAATTAACACTGGTGTACGAACTTTGTGTTAATTAATTGATGCACGAAATTTCCAAAAAAACTTATGGTGCACGAAATACAATAATTGGTGCACGAAATTAAATGTTCATGCATCACTTACTTAATTTTTGTGCATCAATTATTGATTTTAATTTTCGTGCAACAATTACTAATTTTCAATTTTCATGCATCAGTTACTAATTTTCAATTGGTTTTCAATTTTCGTACATCACTTACTGATTTTCAATTTTCGTGCATCACTTACTAATTTCAAATTTTCACAAAATCGCAAACACACACTGAAGGTGTGATGCACTGGACAACCGCGCAGAAAATTGTTCCGTTCGTCATCGTTCGATCTCCGTTCAACGAGCACAATTTACAAAAACAATTCAATTGCGGTCATTTCTATACAAGATAGCCACCGTGAGTCACCGTGGAATCGCCGAAATTTGATCTGGAAGGGGCGAAAATTGCATGGCCTAATGTTTCAGCTCTTGGGTTCGATTTCTTCGATCCATCCATGAATTGGTCCGAGCCCATACACTGGTGCTTCTCCACACCATGGACGAACATTTGAGACCAGCCACCGCCCATCTCGTCGTCGGTAATCAGAAACCCTAGGTCATGCGATTTGGTGGCGGTTGGATTTTGAAACATGAGTGAAAACTGAAAATGTAAATGAGAGATATTAATGTACTATTATCATTTTAACTTCAAATGGACTTAAGTGATTGAAGAATTTTTTTTCCTAACTATGATGAATTAAGTTTTATGAGAGTGTACCAGCCTGAACTTTCCTCTATTATAAACGTTATAATTCAAAAATAATTTAAACGGGCTTTAGCTGCCACGCTCATTAGTTTATGTTTAAAAGGCCCAATAATCTGCTGCCATACACACTATCTAGCCCAAAATATGATAGTGATTTTTTACTGATTTTTTTTATAAAAATAAAGCTCGAGGTGACCTAAAATATGATATCATTTCAAAATATGATGTTTTCAGATATTTTCAATATTTTTTTATTTTTGAAGGTTATTGAGATTTTATCATATAAATTTCGTATACAATATAACAAATTATTAAAAAACAATGAAAATGCATGATCTACCAATAATTTGGAAATAATATTATAATACACTACAAAATTTTAGGTACAAAAAAAGGAAAATGTCTTAGATTTCATGATAGCATGTGACAAAATTCAATAGATACAATGTTAGCTATGCGACTAGGAACTTCCTCGCTACTCTCGCATACACAACATTGGATCCATATATTTGTTGGACCTTGTAATAAATATACAGATCTCGATTAAGTGTTTTTAGATCGAGTCATTTGAACTTATGGATTTCAAATACTTCTTAGTTTGGATAGATTAAATTTAGGAGATCTCAAAATCATTTATTATCAAATTCTTCATTAATTATACCGGCCATTTGAAATTCATATGTTAGATCAAATTCCTTCATTTAAATTAAATCATTTAAGTTCTCCTAAAATCACTGTGTTTTTTAGAGCACAAAATGACCCACCAACGTGAAAAAGAAGACACTATGCATGAGTGGGAACGTGCAGATGATGAGGTTTAGTTTTGGAAGGGGCCTAATTAGGACTAAAGATGAACCTATGGACACAACGTAGTTGTCTCCGAATGAAGACAACTTATGTCACGCCCCGAGACCGGGGTCAATAACACCGGCATTGATTTCCATTACAACTAGGAAACCAATAAGCCTCGTAATATCATAACGACTGAAAAGCCAGTCTATATTCCATAAATAAAGAAATCATAGTCTTTACAACTGAATTAAAAACGTGAAATTAAAAACTTAACAACTGAATAAATAAAATTGTCTTAAAACTGGAAAACTTTAAAACATAAAAGATCTTGAGCTACGCAACGGACTTGATTCACCAACCCCAAAATTGGTGCTCTTCTTCTTGCTCTAATTCTTCTTCGGCTTTATCTGGGGATGTAGAGTAAGGGGTTGAGTGCTTTGGTAAACACTCAGCAAGTGGGGGACAATCGATATCATACATATACATAATTTTCATAAACTTGGATCATAAAACTTGCATAAACCGATATGAATGTATCTTAACATACTTGATTTGCCCCTACGAGCCATGACATAACATATCGTTTCATAATTTTCATATACTTAAGCACAGTAAAGCATTCTACTCTCTTCTTGGTACTGATATCAGTCTCTAGACTTAACCCTCCTAGAGATGAGGTCATAACATCGGCTAACCCACGAATAAAGGGTCTGGATAATCCAGAAACAACGGATTACCACCGTATAAGATTCTTTTAGCGGTTACATCCCACCGCATCAGGGTCATGGGGATCCAAATCCAATTAGATTTCGAGTTTAACGTGCTTACAAAATAATACTTTCATAATTTCAACATAATACATATCGATCGGGATTTCAAAACATACTATATGATTTTAGAAAACGAAACGAATATATATAACAAAAGTCCACTTACAGTGCTTGGATGCGTGTTGAATAATCGACGATACGAAACGAACGGATTCCAATCTTCCTTGGCTTTCGATAACTATCCGAACAACAAGGGCTAAATTCTTAGCCTTTCTCGAACCGAATTTTGATAGAATGTGATTCCAACAAGTGCTGGAACAATCGGTGGTTCAGGTGCTGATTTAAGGCCAAGATTTTCTCGGTTTTTATCTCGCAAAACTCGCTGATAAATCGATGGAACAAGGCGATGACGATTGATCAAGGATTCCTCGGTTTCACTTCTCGAAACTTGCTGGAAAAAAGGAAGGAGTTTTGGACAGATTATTTTGGAAAACAGGCGAGCAAGTCTCGGCTTTGGTTGTGATTTTAATGGCTGAACCTTGATGGTTTACAACACAGAATCTGCACGCTCCAACTTTTAACAGATTGTGCAGAAAACTATCGGCTTTGGTGGGGGAATATCGAAGTAAGGGGGTTTGATCTCTCGGTGATTGTTGCTGGAAAGTTCGATGGAATAGCTGCTGATTTTCGAAGGCTTAAGGATGATGAATTTCGAACCTGCTTGCTTGCTGAAACTTGATGAACAAGTCTGAAAAACAGACGGTGCTTGGGCTGGAAAGACTCGAACAGATTCTGTGGCCAAGGTTCTGGAATTTTTGTGCAGGAGCTTCGGTTATGGGGAGGAACTTAGCCACTCGATTTGCTGGACAGGGACGTGGGTTCTCGGCTTTATAGGCTGGAAGGAGATGGCTTGTGATGTGAAGAATACATCCCAGGGTAGTCCTATTTATAGGCCAAAGTGGAGCCAAGTTGAGGAGTTTGAATAGGACTCTAACTCGAAAAAGTAGGGAGAAGATTTGTGCAGATTGTTGGTAGGTGATAGCATGGATTCTGTTCAATTTTCGTGGCTATGGCAGAGGTGGAAGATTTCGAAACTTAGTTGCACACATTTGTTAAATTCTTGCTATGGATAAATCGAGAATTTGAAGGAGAAGTATGAGGAGTTTTAGAGGTGGAACTTTCGAAAACATAGAAGCAAAATCTGTGCAGATTTGTTGTGATGAAAACCAGATTTTGATTCGATCCATTGGCTGCAAAACGTGAGTTAATGGAAGAGTTTGAATAGATTAGGGACTCCTTGATGCATTGAAACTCTATGCTAGAGTTTAGAAATTTTTAAACTCTTTTTAATCAAATCTTTTTGTTACCCCTTAACAAAAATCCGGGTCTTTACATCCCTCCCTCCTTATTGGAAGTTTCGTCCTCGAAACTCGAGTCAACTTGATTTAGGAAAAGATAGGGGTATTTCTCCCGCATTGATTCTTCCATTTCCCAAGTAGCTTCTCTTTCCGTATGGTTTGACCATTGGACCTTGACGTAAGGAATGGTCCTTCTTCTCAGAACTTGATCCTTGGTATCCAGAATACGGATTGGGATTTCTTCATAATTCAATGTCTCGTCTAAGTTCCCTTGAGTTACTTGGGGTTCTGCTTCAAGTACATGACTTGGGTCGACAATGTACTTTCTTAGTTGTGATACATGGAAGACATTGTGAATTCTTGACAGACTTGGTGGTAGTGCTACTTTGTATGCTAGCGTTCCCACCTTTTCTAAAACTTCAAATGGTCCCACGTATCTTGGATTCAACTTTCCCCTTTTGTTGAATCTGATTACCCCTTTCATTGGTGAAATCTTTACATAGACTTTCTCACCAATCTCTATATCCACGGGTCTCCTTTTCAGATCAGCCCAACTTTTCTGTCGGTCCTGGGCTGTCTTAAGTCTATCTCTGATAATAGCTATCTTGTCGGTAGTAGCTTGTACTAACTCCGGTCCTGTGATAGCTCTTTCTCCTACTTCATCCCAATACAATGGTGATCGGCATTTGCGCCCATAGAGTGCTTCGTATGGCGCCATCCCAATACTACTGTGGTAGCTGTTATTGTAAGCAAACTCGACTAGCGGTAAAAGCTCGCTCCAATTTGCTGTGAAGTCTAATACGCAAGCTCTTAGCATGTCTTCGAGGGTTTGGATAGTCCTCTCCGTCTGGCCATCAGTTTGTGGGTGATAAGCCGTGCTAAGAGTTACCTTACTTCCCATAGCTTGCTGAAAGCTTTTCCAGAAACGCGACACGAATCTGGGATCTCGGTCCGATAGTATGCTTACTGGGACTCCATGCATTCTCACTATATTGTCCATATATAGTGTTGCCAATTTATCTAAGTTGTAGTTCATGCGGACTGGTAGGAAGTGTGCTGACTTGGTTAGTCTATCAACAATTACCCATATTCCGTCGTGGCTTCGTTTTGACTTTGGTAGTCCCACGAAAAAATCCATGGAGATGTGATCCCATTTCCATTCCGGGATTTCAGAGGTTGAAGAAGTCCTCCGGGTCTCTGATGCTCAGCTTTCACTTGCTGACATACTAAGCATCGGGCAACAAATTCAGCTACATCCTTTTTCATTGCGTTCCACCCAAAACTTTCCTTCAGATTCTTGTACATCTTTGTACTCCCAGGGTGGACTGAAAACTTTGACTTGTGCGCTTCAGACATTACTTCTTGTCTTATGTTGTTCACATCTGGCACGCACAATCGTCCTTTCATCCACAGAATTCCATTGTTATCGATCTCAAAGTCAGTAATTTTCTTCTCCCTGACTTGTTCTTTTAGCTTGGTTAGGCTCGGATCTTGATCTTGGCTTAGCTTGATGGTCTCTCGAAGACAAGGTTGAGCTGAGACCGTAGCTAAGATTATTTTTCCTTTGCCTTTCCGGCTCAAAGCATCTGCTACTTTGTTTGCCTTGCCGGGGTGGTAGCTAATAGTGAGATCGTAGTCTTTTAGCAGTTCGATCCATCGTCTCTGCCTCATGTTGAGTTCCTTTTGAGTGAACAAGTACTTGAGGCTTTGATGGTCCGTGAACACTTCGCACTTGGCGCCATACAGATAGTGTCTCCAAATCTTCAAGGCGAACACTACTGCGGCTAACTCGAGGTCATGCGTAGGGTAGTTTTGCTCATGGGGCTTGAGCTGTCTTGAAGCATAAGCAATCACTCTTCCTTCCTGCATGAGTACACATCCTAGTCCTTCTTTAGATGCATCACTATAAATAGTGAAACTCATGTCTTCAGTTGGTAATACCAGTACAGGTGCAGTTGAGAGCTTTTCCTTTAAAGTCTCAAAGCTCTTCTCACATTCCTCACTCCATATGAACTTTGCGTTCTTTTGTGTGAGCCTGGTAAGAGGTACTACTATTGACGAAAATCCTTCGACAAACTTCCGGTAGTAGCCAGCTAATCCCAAGAAGCTTCGGATTTCAGTCACTGTCGTTGGTCTAGGCCAATCTAAAACTGCCTCTACCTTTTTAGGGTCCACTGATACGCCTTCCTTTGATATTATGTGACCTAAGAAAGATACGCTTTCTAGCCAAAATTCACATTTATTAAATTTGGCGTAGAGCTCCTTCTCTCTCAATGTCTGTAGAGTGAGGCGAAGATGTTGTTCGTGTTCCTCATTGCTCGACGAGTAAATGAGTATGTCGTCGATGAACACTACTACAAAGTCATCCAGGAATGGCTTGAATACACGATTCATTAAATCCATGAATACGGCTGGCGCGTTTGTTAAGCCAAATGGCATCACCGTGAACTCGTAATGCCCATACCGTGTTCTAAATGCGGTTTTCGGCACGTCCTCTGCTTTAATCTTTAGTTGGTGATAGCCTGTCCTTAAATCGAGCTTGGAAAATACTTTAGCGCCTTTGAGTTGATCGAACAGGTCATCTATCCTTGGAAGAGGGTACTTGTTCTTGATTGTGATCTTATTCAGCTCTCTGTAGTCGATGCACAATCTCATACTCCCGTCTTTCTTCTTTACGAACAATACTGGAGCTCCCCATAGGGATACACTTGGTCTGATTTGATTCTTGTCCAATAACTCCTGCAGTTGTTCCTTAAGTTCCTTCAGTTTGGCTGGAGCCATTCGGTATGGTGCCTTAGAAATTGGTGTAGCGCCTGGCACCAAATTAATATCAAATTCCAATTCTCGGTTTGGAACAGAACCGGGCAGCTCTTCAGGAAAGACATCCGGAAATTCTTGTACAACGACTATGTCTTCTATCCTGGGTCCATCTTCCTCTTTTACTTCGCTTATTGTAGCTAGGTAAACTTCTTCACCGTTCTTCACAGCTTTCCACGTTTGTGCTGCTGACAGAAGGAATTTTCGTTCCTTAGTTTTGCCGTGGTATACGATCTCTTTCTCGTCTGGAGTCCGTAGTTTAACATTCTTGTTACGGCAGTCTACTACTCCATGATGTTTGGATAGCCAATCCATTCCCAATATAACATCAAAATCCACAATTTTAAGTTGAATTAGCTCAGCATTAAACTTGATTTCATTAATACTCAGATTACAATTTCGGTGAATGCTATGTGCTATAAGGGTCTTATTGGCTGGTGTTGCTACGTTATATGGTTCACTAAGCAGTTCAGGCTTAAGGGCTAGTTTCTTAGTAAACCTCTTAGATATAAACGAGTGCGTGGCACCACAATCAAACAATGTATACACAGGTAATTCGTTTAAATAAATGGTACCTGCCACAACGTCGTTTGCGTCATCGGCCTCTTCTCGCGTTATAGCAGACACTCTGGCGTTCGGCTTAGTCTCATTTGGTTTACTAGGAGGGCCGTTATTCCTTACAGCCGTCCCCCTCATATCAGGTTCGGGACACTCAGCAATTCGGTGGCCTGTCTTCCCACATCGGAAACATGCACATTTTCCTCTGAGACATTCTCCTAGATGGTTGAATCCACAGTTCGAACATTTAGGGTACCTCTGTTGAGTTGGACCTACTGTGGGTCCCCTTTGCTGGTTGCTGGACGGACTAGGCCTCTTGAAGTTTTGACTGCTAGAGGTATGCTGATTGGTGGAGGGTCGCTTGCGCTTAAATTCTTCCTCGCGACGCTTTATGTCTGCTTCAGCCCTGATGGCTGCTCCCATTAGATCTCCAAAATTTGCGGTTTCGAAAATCGCAAGGGCGGATTGGATACGACTGTTCAGTCCAATCCCGAAGCGATGCAGTTTAAGAGACTCGTCTGTCATTATGCTCGGCGCGTATGTTCCCAGCGAGTTGAACTTCGCGGTATAATCTACCACTGTCATGTCTGGAGTCTGTGTCAGGTTTTCAAACTCTCGCAGCTTCTGGTTCTGGACCGCAGTTGGAAAGTACTGCTTTAGAAAGGTACTTCGGAACCTTTGCCATGTGATTGGTCCCGCTTCTAGCATAAGTGGTGACACGTTTTCCCACCACTTCCCAGCTTGGTCGATGAGAAAAGACGTGGTAACTTCCACCTTGATATCATAGGTACTTCCAACAGTCTATGGTGGTTCTCTATTTGCTTCAGCCAGTTCTGGGCCATCTCCGAGTCTGAGTTGCCATCAAAGGTTGGAACTCTGTTCTTCCGCAACAATTCATAGTGGTACTTTACACATTGCGGACGTGCTGGCTGTGCTTGAGGTTGATTAACAGCAAGATGTAAAAACCCGGATTTGAGGTTATCCAACATCCGAGGTAATTGTGGCAAGTTAAACTCTTTTATAATTAACAAAAATTATATGGTGTTAGAGTTTAACTAGAACTCTAATGTATATAAGACGGATTAATAAAGAGTCCTAGAGGGTGTCAAATTTTTGATAGAAGTTGTTCCAAATCTTCTAAACTCTAGCATAGAGTTTCAATGCATCAATGAGTCCCTAATCTATTCAAACTCTTTCATTAATTCACCGATTTGCAGCAACTTGGATCGATCAAATCTGCTCTTTATCATCACTTATCGGCACAGATTTGTTCCTATAAAACTCGATGGTTGCACCTCTAAAACTCCTCATATTTCTCATTGAAACTCTCGATAAAGCCTTGGCAAGAGATTCATAAGTTTAAGCTAGTAGTTTCGAAATTCTTTCCACCTCTCCCCCAGCCACAAATCGCCACAGAATCAGCAACAATCTGCACAAATCTCCTCCTATGTTTTCAAGTTAGAGTCCTACTCAAACACCTCAACTTAGCCTCTACCTTCATCTATAAATAGAGCCAGCCAGGAGCACTTCATTCACATCAAACCATCTGTTGGGTTTTGGAAACCCGAATAATCTTGGTTTTGATGTTAACAAAACTTGTTATTGTGTTGCTAACATATTTCATCAAGTGTGCAGTTCATAGATCATAACTTAGAGCTTGATGAATTATAAAGAAGCAGCTTGAAAATATCAAGCTGGACCAAAACTGGAATTCTGGCAGAGCGGATTGTTTCGATCATATCTAATAGCTCGGATATCGAAATGGCGTGCTTCCAAAGAGATTGAACAGCCAACTCAAAATACTAAAAGTCATATTTCACAACAGATCGGCTAGTTCAAATGTTATCAAGGAGAAAAGACGCCTGCAAGATCGAGCTGAACCGCGAAGAAACAGCAAGCTGTTTCAGCAAGCAACTATCAGTCTGGTGGCCATAACTATCAGCTCGATTATCGGAACGGAACGATTCAGTATGGGTTGGAAAGGTAAGACAAAGATCTACAAGTCATCTTTGGAAGTGAAAGACTGAATCGGACGTTACGATGGCCAAAAAGCTTCTGAAAGTCACGCCATGTGACGCCTGTAAGATCGAGCTGTTACAGCAAAGTCCCTGTCAGTCTGGTGGGCATAACTCTTAGCTCGCTTATTGGAACGGAACGATTCAGTATGGGTTGGAAAGCTAAGACAAAGATCTACAAGTCATATTTGGAAGTGAAAGAATGAATCGGACGTCAAGATGGCCAAAAAGCTTCTGCAAGTCACGCCATGTGCTGCTGCATCCAGCAAACAGACAGCAGGAGCATTGCCTCGTATTTCGAGCATAACTCTCTCATACGAACTCGAAATCGAGCGATTCTTGATTCCGTGGAAAGCTAAGAAAAAGGGCTACAACTTTCATATAGATCACTTTGCCCAGATATCAAATAATGAAGAGTTACAAGCAACAGATCGAAGAGCAAGTTTATCAATCTATTTTTGTATCAAGCTTGTCTTGCATCAGACTGACTTGTCCAGAGCAGACCAGCAGACCAGACTGAACCAAACCAGCAGACCAGACTGAAACAGAACAGCATATCAGACCAGCAGACCAGACCAGTCCGGTCCGAAATACAAAGAGCCCAGAAACCAGAATATGACCGTTGCAAGCTCGGGAATCGTGCAGAACCTTCTCCAACGGGCATATTCTTGTGTCTAACGTATATATCATTACTTGGGGCTATATATACATGATTTGGAAGTTCAATAACAGCTGATTGAAGATCAATCCAAGCCTTCCAAAGCAAACCCACTTGGGATTCAATTGAGGAACTTAAAAGACAAAAGATGCTAAATGAAGAGCACTCCTCAAATCTTTGGCACCTCTTACCTTGCTATATCAGATTCATTATGGAATCATTTGTGCCTTTGTATTCACTCTATTCATTGTATTTGTGAGCCAAAATAGAAGAGTGAATACTTAACGGTTGATGATTCAACACAACCGATTGAGAGGTCTTTGTATGTGAGACATTAAAGAACATACATAGTTGAGTTGCTAGGAGTTCTAGTTGGATGGGGCATTCCCAACTGGATCGGGTTTGTACAACGGGATTGTATAAATCAAAGTCTTCTAGTGGAATCCTTCCATGAGGTGGAAGAAGGGGAGACATAGAAGGATTACACCACCTTCGAACTTCCATAAACAAATGCTTGTTTATTTATTTTAATTGCATATCTTTAAAATGCCTTTCAAATGTTTAATCGGTTTTAGAGCGGGTTATGTCGAGTGTCTTCCGCTCGATTTTGTAATCGAACTCGATATAATCTCTCGGTGCATTAATTCAAGAACACGAGCTATTGAAGCTCAAGTTGGTTGAACTCGGGTGTGGAATGGCAACCCACCCCCGGAATCGATCCTGACACCATCCCCCTTTCAGCAGTAATCTTTTCCTTCGAAAATTCTGCACCATAAAGCCAAAGCTTTCTGCTCAATATCCGACGAGAATTCAAGCTGCAATCTTCGAGAATTCTGGCAGCAAACCTTCGAATTTTTCCATCGATCATAAACGAAAGTTACAGCAACTTATATTCGAATTCTCAAGCCTCAAAACCTTCACAAAGATTCAACAATTTTGTCCAAAGTTCAAAGCTGAAACTATCGAGATTTATCAGCAAGCTTTCGTTCGAAAGTTTAGCAGAATTGAGTGATAACCTTGAGCTTTAGCCATCGAGTTTTCCTTCAACAATCTGAACCGAAAGTTGCTTCTTTCTGTTTCGATATTTTGTGGAAATTGGTTCGAAAACTAGCATTCGGATTCTGTTTATTTAGGAAGATTGGAATCAATATGTTTAGCAACCTTTGATCATTCAAACACGCATCCAAGCACTGTAAGTGGGCTTTTGTTATATATATTCGTTTCGTTTTCTAAAATCATATAGTATGTTTTGAAATCCCGATCGATATGTATTATGTTGAAATTATGAAAGTATTATTTTGAAAGCACGTTAAACTCGAAATCTAATTGGATTTGGATCCCCATGACCCTGATGCGGTGGGATGTAACCGCTAAAAGAACCTTATACGGTGGTAATCCGTTGTTTCTGAATTATCCAGACCCTTTATTCGTGGGTTAGCCGATGTTATGACCTCATCTCTAGGAGGGTTAAGTCTAAAGACTGATATCAGTACCAAGAAGAGAGTAGAATGCTTTACTGTGCTTAAGTATATGAAAATTATGAAACGATATGTTATGTCATGGCTCGTAAGGGCAAATCAAGTATGTTAAGATACATTCATATCGGTTTATGCAAGTTTTATGATCCAAGTTTATGAAAATTATGTATATGTATGATATCGATTGTCCCCCACTTGCTGAGTGTTTTCCAAAGCACTCAACCCCTTACTCTACATCCCCAGATAAGGCCGAAGAAGAATTAGAGCAAGAAGAAGAGCACCAATTTTGGGGTTGGTGAAATCAAGTCCGCTGCGTAGATCAAGATCTTTTATGTTTTCAAGTTTTCCAGTTTTAAGACAATTTTATTTATTCAGTTGTTAAGTTTTAGTTTCGCGTTTTTAATTCAGTTGTAAAGACAATGATTTCTTTATTTATGGAATATAGATTGGTTTTGTTTATTACGATATTACGAGGCTTATTGATTTCAAGTTGTTTACGGAAATCAATGCCGGTGTTATTGTCCCCGGTCTCGGGGCGTGACATTTTAGTTGATACCACTAAAATGTCACGCCCCGAGACCGGGGTCAATAACACCGGCATTGATTTCCATTACAACTAGGAAACCAATAAGCCTCGTAATATCATAACGACTGAAAAGCCAGTCTATATTCCATAAATAAAGAAATCATAGTCTTTACAACTGAATTAAAAACGTGAAATTAAAAACTTAACAACTGAATAAATAAAATTGTCTTAAAACTGGAAAACTTTAAAACATAAAAGATCTTGAGCTACGCAGCGGACTTGATTCACCAACCCCAAAATTGGTGCTCTTCTTCTTGCTCTAATTCTTCTTCGACTTTATCTGGGGATGTAGAGTAAGGGGTTAAGTGCTTTGGTAAACACTCAGCAAGTGGGGGACAATCGATATCATACATATACATAATTTTCATAAACTTGGATCATAAAACTTGCATAAACCGATATGAATGTATCTTAACATACTTGATTTGCCCCTACGAGCCATGACATAACATATCGTTTCATAATTTTCATATACTTAAGCACAGTAAAGCATCTACTCTCTTCTTGGTACTGATATCAGTCTCTAGACTTAACCCTCCTAGAGATGAGGTCATAACATCGGCTAACCCACGAATAAAGGGTCTGGATAATCCAGAAACAACGGATTACCACCGTATAAGGTTCTTTTAGCGGTTACATCCCACCGCATCAGGGTCATGGGGATCCAAATCCAATTAGATTTCGAGTTTAACGTGCTTACAAAATAATACTTTCATAATTTCAACATAATACATATCGATCGGGATTTCAAAACATACTATATGATTTTAGAAAACGAAACGAATATATATAACAAAAGCCCACTTACAGTGCTTGGATGCGTGTTTGAATAATCGACGATACGAAACGAACGGATTCCAATCTTCCTTGGCTTTCGATAACTATCCGAACAACAAGGGCTAAATTCTTAGCCTTTCTCGAACCGAATTTTGATAGAATGTGATTCCAACAAGTGCTGGAACAATCGGTGGTTCAGGTGCTGATTTAAGGCCAAGATTTTCTCGGTTTTTATCTCGCAAAACTCGCTGATAAAAATCGATGGAACAAGGCGATGACGATTGATCAAGGATTCCTCGGTTTCACTTCTCGAAACTTGCTGGAAAAAAGGAAGGAGTTTTGGACAGATTATTTTGGAAAACAGGCGAGCAAGTCTCGGCTTTGGTTGTGATTTTAATGGCTGAACCTTGATGGTTTACAACACAGAATCTGCACGCTCCAACTTTTAACAGATTGTGCAGAAAACTATCGGCTTTGGTGGGGGAATATCGAAGTAAGGGGGTTTGATCTCTCGGTGATTGTTGCTGGAAAGTTCGATGGAATAGCTGCTGATTTTCGAAGGCTTAAGGATGATGAATTTCGAACCTGCTTGCTTGCTGAAACTTGATGAACAAGTCTGAAAAACAGACGGTGCTTGGGCTGGAAAGACTCGAACAGATTCTGTGGCCAAGGTTCTGGAATTTTTGTGCAGGAGCTTCGGTTATGGGGAGGAACTTAGCCACTCGATTTGCTGGACAGGGACGTGGGTTCTCGGCTTTATAGGCTGGAAGGAGATGGCTTGTGATGTGAAGAATACATCCCAGGGTAGTCCTATTTATAGGCCAAAGTGGAGCCAAGTTGAGGAGTTTGAGTAGGACTCTAACTCGAAAAAGTAGGGAGAAGATTTGTGCAGATTGTTGGTAGGTGATAGCATAGATTCTGTTCGATTTTCGTGGCTATGGCAGAGGTGGAAGATTTCGAAACTTAGTTGCACACATTTGTTAAATTCTTGCTATGGATAAATCGAGAATTTGAAGGAGAAGTATGAGGAGTTTTAGAGGTGAAACTTTCGAAAACATAGAGCAAAATCTGTGCAGATTTGTTGTGATGAAAACCAGATTTTGATTCGATCCATTGGCTGCAAAACGTGAGTTAATGGAAGAGTTTGAATAGATTAGGGACTCCTTGATGCATTGAAACTCTATGCTAGAGTTTAGAAATTTTTAAACTCTTTTTAATCAAATCTTTTTGTTACCCCTTAACAAAAATCCTGGTCTTTACAACTTATGTTGCAATTATTAATATAAACTTTTGGAACTGGACCTCAAACACTGTAATTAAAGTGTGCTTCTGCTCATGTCTGTGGATTGTTTTTTGTCTAGATATGAGGACCTCCTGCGAACAAGGAGTGTCGATGGGAACCAAGAAACCAGGTCCGACCCGAAATTAAAACTGAAAGAGTGTTCACCCGTCACAAAACATAATCAACTCGTTACAATAAGAAGAAATATAAGAATTGATGACTACCTGGAAAGCCACATACCCTAGTACAAATTTATAAATTCAACGCCAAACACACGCCTGGTTCTCAAATTTAGTTTGTCACTAAATATGATGCCTATTCCTATTATTAACCCCGTCAACCGATTCCATAGTATGATCATAATGTTATCAATCAAGTTATGGATCGACAAAGTGTTATTCTTAAATATTATCTTATTCAAATGATTCCAAATGCCCCGCACCGCACACATCCAGAATCCCTATTTTTTGTTCTAATTAACCCCAAATGGTACAACAGGTAACCCTCGGTTCGTATGCCCAACATACATGAATCCAAACTATCCATAACATCATGCCCAAATTGCATGTGAAATTCGACAAAGATGTATAAGAGAAAGTCAATTGAGAATTCCTCTTCTCAATTGTTGTATCGTTGAATCTTGCAAGATGGGTTCGTAGAAATGCTCGTAACAATATATAATGGAACAAGCTTCTTAGCGGAACTAGCGGCTAAGATGGATTGTCATAAGATTAGGCTGAAGATAATATATATGTTCGAACAAATCAAACAGCATGTGCATTGGAGCAAACAATAATTATCTTAAACTATATTAAATGTTTAGACAAACAAGCAAAAAGCTCCCTATTGTTATAGCAATTTCAACTTCTAAGATAAATCAGCATCAAAGAGAGATCTTGGGAGGAGTCTCTACTTCCCTGAGCTGCAAGTTGTGCCAAGAGGAGGAAGAGGATGTCAAACATATCTTTATATGTTGTAAATTCACTTATAAAGTGTGGATGATATGTATTGAATGGTTGGGCTTATTTTCGTTTTGCATGGAGAGGAACACACTTTGTTTACGCAATTCATAGATTTGACAAATAAAAAAATGAGGAATTTTTGGATTATCCTATGACAATGCATTATGTGGTCTATTTGGAAGTAAAGAGAAAAAAATGGTAATGATTTTTCAAGAATATGTGCCTGAAATTGAAAATGTATTAAAAAATGTCAAAATAACTTTGTGGTCATGGATTAAAGCGGTGCATCCTCAAACATTTTGTTTTCAGTTAGTGATTGGTTATTATGCCAAATATATGTTTTGGGGCATGTTATAAATGACATGGTGGTGTTTTTGGTAAATAACTGTGGGTTAGAGTATTATGTTGTTATGTTTTCACTACCCATAGCCGACTTGTATTTGGAAAAGATCGAATAAACTTTTTCGAACAAACATATAGTGGAAAATTATATTTTGGTCTTTTATATTTGTCTAATAAATATCATAAAATTTTCAGTATTTGTCTACTATCTTTTATTTTTGTTTTGATAATTTCAATCATTTTTTCTTGTAATGTTTGACCATTATGAGTACATGTCAAGTGACACGTAAGCATCTTGATGAAAAATTATTAAAATTACAAAACAAAAGACCAAAATTACCATAAAATAAAATATATGTGAGTAAGACTCAATTTTAAAGTTATAAAGCACAAATGTTCTTGATTACTAAGGAACCTTTCAACCAAGGGTGTAGCCATTCTTAGGTTAGGGTGGCGTGGACCAATGCAAATTTTTAAAAAAAAGTTATTTTTAGTATTATTTTTCTGAAATTTAGTTTTTTAGCCAAATTCTCTAAATCATGATAACCATACCTAACCTGATTAACTCGAGATATTTTTGAATCCTCGATTCCTGCTTTCCTAGAAAACCAAACAAGGGGAATATATCTGGTTGGTGGACTTTAATTAGTCAAAGAATCTCATCAAACCCTAAGGCACAGCACAACCAACTAGCTAATGTTTAGTTGACCTCTTAATATTTGTCCTAGTCGAGAGAAAATTATAGAAAACGATTTTATAGAATTTTGATATTTGAAATAATAGTCAGTCATAATCAAATATAGTCCTCAAGAAATTATTGAAAAATAGTCCCAAATAATTTTTTAAAATGTAGCCCCACAAAAAAAAAACTTACAAAATTAGTCCATAAACCTTAATAAAACTTGGGACCATTCTATATTTGATAAAAATAGTTACGTAGGACTATTTTTAGTAAAATTATTTTTTTGTTATATATTTGATTAGTTCTAGAAGTTTGAGAGTATTATTATAAATATCTTATTTTATGGGACTATTTTATAATTTATCTAGCATTAAATTATATATCAATAATAACCTTCCAAGAATAATTATAGCATGGTAGAGTTAGGTACGGTTGGTGAGAAACATGAAAAGCTTCGACCATTCATGTACCTAGAGTGGTCAACCAGCTTGTGGCCCTTTGTGAGCCCTTGCTCATATTTTATGGATATCTAGCATTAAATTATATGTCAATTATAACCTTCCATGAATAACAATATATCTATCAATATTTTATACTGGTAAATTTAATAAATTATTATAAAATTAAAAATAAATTTAATAAACAATGTTGAAAAAAAAATGTTTACCAAAATAAGGTGATTCGCAAACCTACTTCACGATTCTTGACTTTTAAATTTGGGATGATACTATAATTTTTGGCTCAAGCATTCTTTAAATTTTTTTCCTTCACAAATTATTTAATTTGTCTACTAAATGATCATATACCCAATCCAACCCACCAAGTAAACAATTAGCTAGTAAACCAATCTGCCACCGCATTTCCTTCCTGGTAAGTAGAATAAAGACGAATTATGAGGATAGTGTGATGTAGCTCCCGCTAGTGTTGTAGGGTTTCAGAATATTGATAAGTGACAGAGAATCTACGGAAAAAATACATTTTAAAATGGCCAAAAGCTCAACCTGGATATTGGACCCAACATCGACGAACTCGCTGAACATCAGCAACAAACTGCCACGCGAGTGGGGCTTGATTCAGCAAACCCAAACAGATTTTAAAGAACGAGTGCAGAGTAAGAGTCAAAATATTTCAAATGATATAGTTTTAAACAAAATCCCTAGCTTATTTATCAATTAGGAATCATTTCTAATTGATGAATATTTCTGGTGACTCTCACTCTTGTCTCTTCCTGATTTCTCCCCTCGAGACTAGGTAAGGCCAAACTTTCACGGTGGGCTTAGTTTTTTTTATCAGCAAAGTATTTCATTAACTGAAATACAAGTCGTTTTGGCTATGAAAACAATAACCAATAACTAATTAAAAGGTAAATTTGAGGATTCATCCCTTTAATATATGAATATCAAAGTGCCCAATCGTAGCAGACTTAGCAACAAAAGTATACAGATAGCCAAGATCATACATCAACTTGGCTATTTCGTGTTGGTTCATTGTCGAGGCTTCATTTGGCTAAGGCTGCTGGATATTTCGGTTTCGTGTGTCATACTAGGTTGCTCATGAGTTGTTGGATTTCAATGAGGACTTAACAAGGGCTTGCTCGTTTATTTGTCTCTTCTCAGTTTACGCTTCGCTTCTCGTTATTCCTTATATGTACCTTCTTTGTTGAAAGGATGTATAATTGCTCGTCTTTTCTCTGTATGATTTGAGGGGACTTGAAATAGCTTTGGGCTCTGCGCTTTCCTTGTCAAGGTCTTATACATCTTATGTGAATGCAGTTATCATCTCCCCTTTTTGACAGACCCTTACTAGATCTGTATTAAGCAGTGTCAATGTTAGGCCAGTGTATTTGCAGTTGCTATTAGTTGTTTGTATAGTATTCGGCACGTGTGGTTGGATCGTCGTTGTACCTGTTTGTTAAATAAAATATTACTTCTTTATGCTAAAAAATGCTACAAAAGTATACGGAGCATATCAACTGTTGGGTCAAAATTTCTTGGTTTATTTGGTCGATTTGGACTTGGTGACATTTAGGGTCTAGTGGTCTGATCAATATTAAGTAGCCTACCTTCACCTAATGTTCCATTCAAATCAATTTGACTTTGACTCACCATTTCAAGCGAAGTGTGTTCTCATCAGTGTTATTTTTAGGGATGGCAATAGGATGACCCAGACCTGCTCGGATTGAACCCATCCCGTTGGGGTGGGGCGGGGCCTGTGATTGACCCGCCCCGCTATATATTTTTACTTTTAAAAAAATTAATATTGAATATACATTTTACTTATTTAATTGAACAATAAAGTGTCATTATTTAATTTAATATCAAAAACCCATGTGTTCATGTTAAAGAAGTTGGACATTTTGAAGGGAATGAGAGCAAATTAAAGATAGTTTTACAATGCTTATTATAAATATTTACTAGAGAAAATCAACTTTTGTGTTTCAAAATTGATTTCTATCTAATTTTGTTTTAGAAAAAAAAATAATAATACGACTGGAATCGGGGCGGGGAGGGTAAACCCGCCGGTTCGCGACTCTAAACGGGGCGGGCAGATCTGGGTTTTATGTATAGCGGGACGGGTCCTGGGATTTGCCAAACCCATCCCAAACCCACCCCGTTACCATCCCTAGTTATTTTTTAGGTATTAAAGATAAATATTTGTACACAATGTTTTAGTTGAAATGTATGTTCCCATATTCTATAGCGCGTGAAAACACAATTAACAAGCAATCCCTGTTGTTTGGTATATGTCATACATGTTTAGGGGATTTTTTTTTTGTGAGTAATATTAACTATTTTTCCTCAGATATTTCAAGAAAAAAATTTGTCACATTATTTTCCTGAAACTTTGCCGAACAATCATTCATCCATTGGTCCAATCATTTCTGATATAAAAAGAATATTGGAGATGTTTACATCAGCTCACACGAGTTTGGTACAAAGAACAGGAACAACGTAGCTCACCAATTAGCTAAGCATGCATTAGCGTCATCTTATGATTTATCAAATTATCATGTTTCAATATTGTAATATCATAGATCCCCAGTTGATCGATAATATATCATCTCGTTTCTTTTAAATAATAAAGAAAACTTAATGATATTAGATACATTCAGGCCCAAAATTGATGAAAAAGCAAGCCAAAAGACATCAAAGGCATTTGCTATGTACACAGGAAGATCTTTTCTCAGCACATTTTCCCAAAATAAGTGAATCGCTGAAGTCCATCCTATCCAATAGTGGGGACGCATGAGAAGATCTTCCAGTGCAATATAATGGATTGTAAGTAGATATCAAAATTGGTTAACATATTTTGGAATAAAGACCAAGATAATCCGTTTAGCAAGAACTTATGTTGAGCAACAATAATTGTCCGTGCAATGAGAGGGATGGAAATATGATCTTTGGATATTGTACAATTTAAAAGATTTGAATTGCATCGATATAGATTTGGTTAAAGCAACCTCGATCCTACAATTGTTAACAGAACTAAAATCACATGTTCGATTCTCATGACTCGCAAGGTAGAACAGTTATTGAGAAACGTGATTGGTGGGGAGCAAGAATGAGCTGGTAGGGAAGCCCTCGCCTAAGCGAGATTCTTAGATGAGTAGGCTTCCCCTTTCGATTCACGGAAAGATCTAATGGACATTAGAATAAGAATATGCGGGCTTTCCAATTTGAGAAGAAGGGGACTTCCATGCCCTTTATAACTACCTAAAGCAGGCTCAAAGACAAAAGAAGGAGATCCGGGCACAACCGAAAATTGTATGACTTGAGAATTGGAATAGTAAGAATTCCTAGTTTCCGACCAAGAGAACAATCGAAAATGGATTTTGAGCTACTGTACGATTTTAAAATTTTGAATTGTTGTCATTAACATTAGCTATGTTTTTTTGCTAAAGTGACACGAGTTTGATTCTATGACGTAATATTTGAATAATGTGGAAATAACTAGACCTTTTAATTAAATCTAAATTGAACGTATTAGTGAGGTCCTAAATTCTTAAATTAAAGATATAGGTATTAAGTATTGTCTATTAATTATAAAAAAAGGTTGAAGACACGATGTGAAGGTGCATGTTCACAATTAGTCGTCTTTATGCCACATTAAGACCCACAACTTGTGGAATTAGATGCCATCTATTAAGAGCTAATCAATCACTTTAAGCCATCTCTTAAAGCAATTCTTTCCCATCAAATTACAGAATAATCAGCCTAAAATATGATGTAGATATTCCAATCTTTTCAATGCAGTTGGAAGATCATTTCCACCATAACGAGATTCCTTTTAACAAATTCTCCATCTTCTTAGTTTCTTCTATTCCCTAAAAATAAATAAAGTTGTACAAGACGTACTTGACCATAAAAACAAAACTACACGGATCTCATGACTCAATTACGTAACAAATAACCGTTATAAATCATCCACCTAATCATTGTAGACTAGAAAGAACCTAACAATATAATACTCTAATCCACGATAAGGTCTTATCCTATTATAAATAGGTATATATAAAGTGTAATATTTGATAAATTAATTGCATCATTGGCTACCCAAGCATGTTGTACTGCATGTAATTAAATAAACAAGTCCACAGTGTAAATTTTCCACAGTGTAAATTTCCACAATTTATTTATTTTTTAAAATCATTTTCATGAAAGTGGGAGAATATATGGAAACTTTTTATAAGAAATACACACATATAAGATCTGCTAGGGCTAGGTCAAGGTATTCTAAATCTTCCCTCAATATCAGCTCAGAAAACAACCGTTCTTGATTCATTTCACAACATCAAGAAACTCCCGCAAACAGATCCTTCCATTTTTGGCAACTTTCGCAGAAAGGGTATTCAAGAATTATTAGGGTTACTGCAGTAGTAGTGGAATTCGAGGATGAAGAAGAGGCAAGTAGTGATAAGAAAGCAGGCATCTCAAAGGACCTCTAGTTCTCCGATTGTAAGAACTGTGAGATATGCAGAATGCCAGAAAAATCATGCGGCCAATATCGGAGGATACGCGACGGACGGGTGCCGGGAATTCATGGCAGGGGGTGAAGAAGGGACGTCAGATGCACTCGGCTGCGCCGCCTGCGGTTGCCACCGGAACTTCCACCGAAGGGAGGTTGACACCGAGGTGGTTGGTGATAGTTCTTCACCTTCTTGAATTTATCTTCATTGCCGTTTCACGAAATTGGAATTTCGTAGTGTGTACTCCGCAACAAAAAAAAAAACCACTAATTAATTAATCATGTGAAAAGATGAAAAAGTCTCTCTGATTGTCTTTCTTTTTTCATTTTTCCTCGGTTTCTGGCGTGTTGATATGTATAATCAAAGAAAAAATGAGAATGCTCGAGGTTTGCTGTACAAATGACTGAATATATATATGTTAAGGTCAAATCTTGATTTACATTTAAGGTCAAATCTTGATTAATTTAGGTTAGGTTTGAAACGTGTACATCGGGCTATGTAAACCCCAAGATCCCATCTTCAAATTGAATATCTTGTAAACATATAAGGATTTTTTTTTTTAAGACTAGAGAATCCGGAGCTGATACCCTTTGATGATCACTGGGTAAATCTTCAAGCTGATGCAGTAGCCGACTAACCATTCCAATCAGGTAACCGCACTGGGCAAACCCAATACGACAGGTTCAGACAGAGAAAGTGTTGTCAAGAGTAATCGAACTCAAAACCTCTACTATACCAAGTTCATTATACTCCCAACTAGGACACCCTCTTATTCTCAGGGCACACATAAGGATTTATTACCTTATATTATTTTTGCTTTTGGCCTTTATTTGTTAGTTCTGAATAACATTTAAAAGTAGGTGAAATCATATATATGAAATCTTAGTCAAATTCAGATTAATTCTCTAAAGTTCCCGTTTATTTTATTTTCGATGACAAAGTAATTATTCATAAGAAAAATATGACAAATTAATTAATGGTCAAACGGTACTTACTCTAACCCATTACAACATGATCCATAAGATCATAACTGATTTACAGATCAATGAACGCCTAAACAAATTAATGGGTGAAGAAACCGATCGTTAAGCGAGTAATTGCTCACCACCATTCCCATTTATTTTATTATTAAAGCAAGTTTCTTATAGCTTTTCTTTTTGGATATCATTCAACCATAAATCGTTCTCTTCAATAACAACAAATATTAAGCCTTTAATCACAATGATTTGAGGTAGGCTACCAAAACCATAGAAGGAATCAAGTCGGGTCGCATTTATGCGTCAGTCTTCTTCAAGAGCTTCTTTTAGCCAGAATATCTTCGTTAATCATTTTGGACTCCATTGTATATAAATTCTACTCATATCTTCTTCAATCGTTCACTTGCTCTCGTGAAAAGGTCGAAATAATAGATACCGATAATACAATTAACTAGATAAAGTTCCGGTCTTTCGATTTTTCTTTTTTTTTCTTTTTTAAAAAAGTAAATAAGAAGGATCATCATTTTAAAGGGTATCTTAAGAAATATTAAAATGGAACATCAGGAGATCGAGGTTATGACTTTTGTTTCATAATATCTTGATTTAATAGATAAAAGCGATGTGTTAGTGCATATGAATTTGCGATGAAGTGCAAGAAGATACACATGTTCCCTGTCAATCTTATGGCACTTTGAATTGTGTATGCTTTTATTATTTGTTTATTATTTTTTTTGGTGAATGGTTCAGTACTATTTAATGTCTCATCATGGTCTTTAATTTTATCTAAATTTTCTAATTATCTGTCATAGTCCTGCTAAAATTTAATACAGTCGTGGATTTGAATATTTCAACAATTTATCTCTTTTTCTATTTTGTTTGAGCCCATGCAAAGTTGACAACAGTGATAATTTTAACTTACTATAATAATAAGAAAGTAATTAAACAGAGAAAAGCTAGCTGGACATTTTTCTTAGCAATTTACTACAGTTTTCAATCAACCAGTACAAAAATCTCAAGCGCTTGACGTTTATTAAAAGCTATAACTAATGATGATTGTGTAATTCCAATTGTTTAAGTCGTACATCAGACCAAACACATGTTTCGATTGCTCCCGACAAGGGCAAGTCTTGGTTCCCAACAAATATTATATCCCTTTCTATTAAATTTAACTCTCAAGATATCTTCGTTTCTCTTATCTAAAATTTTAATCAGTTAGTGCAATAAATAAATACACAATGTACTTTCATGTTCATCTTTGTCAATGCCATGGACTTTTGAAACCAGGGCTATCAAATTGTTTTGACAAGCTTCTCAATCCATATTATTGCAAATAAATAAATATTATCTTAATCAAACACTTGATCGAAATTATAATATTCTAAGTAATATTCTTCATTTGTATATTTTGACTAAGTCTATAGATGGGATATGCGAGAAATCCATTTTTTTAAAAAAAGTTTTTATTAAGCCAATAATTGTTGGATAAAGCTTTTCTAATGAGAACCCATCATCATTAATTAAAAACATTCGTTTTCTGCCAATTATCTCATGTCTACTTTTGTTTTCTTGGTACATATATATACACTATTTCTTTAACTAATAAATATATATATATTGATAACCCAAAAAAATTTATTAATAAGAGTCAACAGTGAAAACATTTGTTACGATGGAGCCCCGAAAAGCTTAAATCATAAGACTAGATTTAAGCAAAGAATGGGCATATGAAACCAGCCGTTAACAGAATACGAGCTAAACTCTACTCTATTAGCCAGTAATGAAGTCTAGAGTCGGATTTTGATTTTGTCTAGGGTGTTATATGTGTTTGGACTTGCTACTTTGAAGACCAATGCGTTCCAGATACTTCAAGCCACACAATTCCATATAGCAATTCCAAATTCCTTCCCAAAAGTTCCAGGCAATAGACTTGAATGAAGTTAAAAGTGAGGAATATGACTTGAACGACTTACCATAGAGATGCCCAACCAACTGTAACAATCCATCCAAATTGCATGCGAAAGATTACAGGTGAAAAAGAGGCAGGAACTGTCTTCTTCATGATCATCGCATAGGGAGCATTCCAAAGTGAGTTCTGGGCTTATCGCTCCTCGTTTATTTTAGATGATTTTGGTTGCTAATCTGTTTTGAAGGAGCTTCCAGGCTAGAACCGAGACTTTTAATGGAGAGGATTTGTTCCAAACTTTTGCCAAGAGATAGTTAACCTCTGCCATCTCGAAGGAAGTAAGCAAGAATTATAAGCAGTTTTTGTTGAGTAAATATTACTAGCAGCATGCTTCCAGGTCTAGATATCCTCCACGTCATGTCTGAGTTCAAACCTGACAAGAGAGGTTCTTAGCAAATTAAGTGACTCTTCTTCCAAAGCGAGAGCCAGGACCAACTACACTCTATTTGTCTTCAAGTCTAAGTATTTTTGGATGCAACAGATGAATTTATATCTAGTGCAATATTACACAATCTTTCAAAATCAATACAGAATTTGTTTTGGCCAATCCATTTGTGTGTCCAGAATTTTGTGTTGGAACCATTACCAACTTTCAAGCTCACCCCATCCATGTACCAGTTCATAGGATGTTTGAACACCGATTTCACTAAGTCTCTCCACCGAAAAGACCCCTAGTTTTCACCTACCTAACCCACTGCCCCGCCCCTGTCATGAATTGGCTTATGTTTCCATATTTCGAGTTAATTACCTTGATCCATAGTTTATTTCCCCTTATGTTATTGTTTCCCTAAAAATAAGTAGGTAAAAACATAAGCAGAGTATCAGGTCATGAGATTCTTTTTCATTGCTTTTATTTGTGTTGTGGCCTTTGTAATAATTTGAAATTCATCAAGCTGCTTTTTTCATTTTAAATAGCAAGCGCTCAATGTTTTTTTTGCTTAAAAACAACTATTTTCAACTTTAAGCAAAAACAATATAAAAGTATTTTGAATAAGCAATTGCAAGCACACCATATGTTGAAGTAAAACTATTTTTTTCTTTTTTTAACATTATCCTACATTGATAACTATATGTTTATTGGAAAAGAAAAAAACTATTAATGGGGCAAAACCCGTCGTACAAAGCTCTCATGATATGCGATGTCTGGAAGGGCCTGGCCCATTAGGCCTAATGTACCTTGAATTATAAACCAACCAAACAAGAAACCAAGTTCATGTAGTTGAAATATTTTAGATATATGATGACCTTGCACATGTAATTTAGGCTTAATTTCAAATATGCTCTCATAGATTAGGAGTCTTTGCAATACTAGTTCCAAATTTTAGAATTAATAATTTTTTTTTAATCAAAAGTAGTTCAAGTTTTTGTTTTGAATCAATAATAGCCTTAAAAGTGTACACCCGATGATAGCTCAAATTCAGAGTCTTATTGAGTTCTAATCGTACTTGACCATACACAAGTTGATTTAAGCAATGAGAGGCATTATATCGATAGATTTAATACGGTCCCTATGTATGCCTTTAAATCTTAAAAGTTCAATTATAATATACAAGATTAAATATCTAATATGGTATATTATGGTATGTGGTCCTCCAGACTATATGATTATTAATTTAACTATCTATTATGATTATACCAGAATATGTTGGGGATGAGGTCCTTATATTTTAATCAGAATGATCTCAAAGCTCTCTATTCAATTATGAGACCACTTTTATTATAAAAAACAATAATTTCTGTCCGACAAAATTTATTAAAAAGATATGTGAGATTATTTTTTATTAAAATAACTTTTGTGTCACTATATTTGATTAGTACTAAAAGCTTAGGATAATGGAAGAATACATATTATATATGGTACCATTTTTTAATCTTAGCCGTAATCCTATTTTTTATATGTGAAAGTTGATATTTAACTACTCACAAGTCATTTCAAGTGGCGGACCAATAACCCAATTGCAATCTAAATTTTTAAAATCTCATATATCATTTAAAAATTAATATATTTTTGAGCAAAAATTTAAAAATTAATATATTTTCAGCTACTTCTCAAAATAAATTAAGTCGCTTTCAGTCTGTCGAAATTAATGAATCTCGTTTGGCAGAAAGTAATCTAAATTTGAAGCTACCTATTCGATCGTACTTAAGTTCTATATACATTAATGAGACCTCGTATCTCCTTCATTTGGATAATGGACCAAATCACCAAGAGTACGGGAATTAAAAATATTAATTTGGAAGATTAGTTTTTCGGATTATATTATTACGAGGAAATTATGATTGTGTTCCCGTAAAACAGATATATTATAACTTTTGATCTCTAATTTGAACAATAATAGATAGATCTCATGTAGAATAGATACATTATGAATCCCCCCTAGTTTGTAAAGGATTGAGGAAAAATTACATCTATCATCCATATGATTTGACATAAAAATAAATAATATGGGTGGTTGACGTTATTCTTACATTAGAGGGAGGAATTAATAATTATTCAAACCAGGGGGTCAATATATAATTCACCATATAATTATATATGAACATGAAAAAACTAAATGTTTTAAATAGTTTTATAGTTTTTACATCCGTAAAAATAATCTCGGGAGTCAATAGATGTGAATGCACCATTACCGCATCTGGGGTTACATAAATAACCGAAACACTTCGAGATTTTATGTAACCTCGAAGGAGCTGACATGTCAGCTCCACTGAGGAACCATTTTGAAAACTTTATGATTACGTATATTATAGTATATGTTTTTGGTAATAGGGGTTTGGGCCCCCGATACTTCATACAAAATACATTTCTGTCACGTAACTGTGTAAGTGTATTTTGTACATGCTTTTATGAGGAGATTTGTAATTTTAATACTTAAATATTATCAGGTGAATGTAACAATTTTTAAAATAAATGTCACCATTAAATAAATTGGATTTTTTCCATCAAAAAGTGGGAAATTTGAAAACCTAAGTTTTATTGGATCTATTGAATAACATAATTTAAAGGTTAAACTCTACTTATATTATTTATCAATTTTTCAAACAATTTTTAATAATTTAAATATTAACATTAATGTTAATAATATTAATATACCTTAAAATGAGTTTATGGACCTACAAACTCGAAGCCCAAATCAATTGGTTTCCAGTCCACTTTATCCATGGACGGCTTCAGCTAAGCCTAAGTAGACATGATTTCAGGACTCAATAGTAAATAGGGAAAATTTCGGGCCGGTACTACTTAGTAAAATATTTTTCGGCCCAGTCACCCCAAAAAAATTCTTTCAACTAGGTCCAATTTTGGTCAAAATGACCAAAATAGTCTTCTGCCTTCCTTGTATCACATCCTTCAACATCAAAACCCTAGTCTCCAACCCTCACATCAGCCATATGTCCCAACCACCAACGCCGTCGTCGGAAGTTGTCGCTCCTCCCATGGCGTCGGAGCTGCGCGCACTGGTCAAACGAAAACAAAAAGGTTGTGCAAGAAGACAAAATCATCGCACTTCTATTTATCATCTATTTACCGATTGTGTTGATTTTGTTTTATATTTCTTATGAATTTCAATTTTTTTGTAATATCTGTCGGTAGATTTAATGTGAAACGTAAAAGTATAATATATTTGAATTGTTCGATCAATTGTTTGATGAAAAATTTATATTTATTATGAATTTCAATTTGATTGTAATGATTATTTGTAGATTTTTAATGTAAAACTCAAAATTATAATGTATTTGAGATGTTCGATCAATTGTTTGAATGAAAATTTTGAGAATGTAATGATATTGAAACCATTAGTGCATGTAATTTACATTCATCGGCAGTTCATGAGTCTATCGGTGCATGTAATTTACATGCACCGATAGACTCAGTGGTGCATGTAAATTACATGCACCGGCAGTTCATGAGTCTATCGCTGCATGTAATTAACATGCACCGATAGACTCATTGGTGCATGTAACTTACATGCATCTTTAGACTTAGGTTTTGCTTTCTTATTCAGTTTGTTATTTCACATCTCAAGCCTTCTATTTCAATTTGCTATTAAATTAAAAAAAATTAATGAGGAAAAATGTTACATATTCAAAATTATATATAAAAAGGCTATTTTTAGTTAAATATAGTATAAGTCTATAGGTGCATGTAATTTACATGCACCAAAATAGACTTAGCGGTGCATGTAATTCACATGCACCGACTTGCTAAAATCTATCGATGCATGTAATTTACATGCACCGATAGGCGAAGATGCACTAATATACGATTTTTTTATCTAATTACTAAATAACAATGATCAAATAAAAAAAATGTGAATTAATTTTTCATTCTATAATTTTTACAATTGATCTTATAACAAATTAAAGATACAATATATTACTTTAGAAATTAAATTTTATTATGGATGGGTATATACTATATGATAAATTATTGCATAATCTCATAACAAAATTCTATTATTTTTCAAATGATAATGTATTACACAAACATGTATTAATTTTAAGTGTTATTTGTGATCGTCTTTAACACTTACTATATGATTCTTATTTATTATGTAATTTGAGAACCAATGCAAATGTTGAGTCTACCGATGCATGTAATTTACATGCACCGGTAGACTATCGGTGCATGTAAATTACATGCACCGGTAGACTAACGGTGCATGTAATTACATGCACCGGTAAACTAGGGCGCATGTAATTTACATGCACCACATGAATATATTTTTACATGCATCGCATGATTAATTTTTCATACACAACATGATTAATTTTTATTCATACACCGAAGATGTACACAACCACACCAGCTATTCACGTGATTGTAATCGAACACCTCCAGAGCACAATGAACGAGTACAATTCAATTACAAACGAACTATCGGAATTAATTCACGACGAAGAATTCAATTCCTCAACAGTTGTCCTTTGCCGTCGCCATATTCCAGAAGAAAACGATATTTTTTTTTGCTGATTTGATATTAGAATTCACGCAGCAAAAACATCACAAGATCGCAGAAAAATTTGGCACAATTGCAAGCTACGATGCGTCACAGCAAAAACATTTAACAATTGAAGGTGAATGCTATGGTGCAATCATACGTCAATTCAGAAACAGCTCGCAACGAAGAAGACGAAACCAATTCAAAGCAATGGATTAGAAAAAAACAGAGAAATTGATTGAAGACGAGGATGAGAACGACAACGAGATTCAATTTGTGAAGAACAAAATTCGATATTCGTTCTGAAATTTTAAAGCAATTCAACAAATCGAACAATCTGCCATTGAGAAAATGGATTAATTAGATTAGGGGTGTTTAAGTCATAAAAATGGATTAATTAGATTAGGGTTTCATAAAATAGATTTATGTGAAAGATATTTTTTAAAAGATGTATTTAGTTGAAAGAAGATTTTTTGGGTGATTTAGTTGAAACATATTTTGATAAGTAGTACCTATGTGTAATTTTCTCTAGTAAATATTTGACTTCGAAGTTAAACCTAACTATGTTCTGACACTTCTGTACTTATGATAGGCAGGGATGGTTAGAGTAACTAATTTTGATATCCCGCTGTGTCCAAGAGTATCTATATATTATGTTTCGATTCATTGATGAGGAAAATAGAGTTGGGTAGAAATCTATCATGTGATACTCAAGTATGATTCATGGAGATACATGCTAACTATAGGTCGGAAGCAGAAACCTTTATATGCAAATATACCCGAGTTAGTATTTTTTAGTTCATCTATCACATTTCAAAAAATTTAAAATTATTAAAAAAATTATTTTTATCTATATTGATCTCTTGATTCTCTACAAAAAATTATTAACACCAAAAACTTTACTTTATATTCATGCATGTATGGCTAGTTTGAATTATTGCTCTTATCAATATCATAAATTTGATAATTCAAATAAGTTGCAATTATTTTTACTTGCGAAATTAAATGATTTTATCTTGCAAATACTTTAGGACCATATGTTCAAGAAAATTAAATTGAGATAATACCACATTTATCAAACTCGAGTTTGAAATTTATTGAGAGACTCTTGGAGAATTAAAAGATTTGGGTTCGGAATTGACTTTTATTAGGTTTAAAAGAATTCAGATTCTTATGCACATTTAATTCTAAGTATTTTTTTTATATAAATTTTAATAAACAAATTTTGCAAGAATGTCTCGAACTGTTTCATCCGAATTCGATTCGAATACGATAGTTTGAAATTCAGATGAAATAACATTTGAATTTACACAGCTAAAAAGGCTTGCTTTGTCTGGACTTATGGGTGGTGCACACAATTCGGTTCGGTTGATGCCGCCTTAGGGCAGTACCCTTGGAGCGGCATCAAGCTACAACTTGTGCTATTATTTGAAAAAAAAAACGGACACTTATCGCGGGATGCCGCACCAAAAAAATCAATTCTATTAGTTCTTACAACTTTAAATTTGAGCTATATAAGAAAGGATCAACATATATGAGCTTATAACTGGCGATCTGGCATTGATCTTAATTGCGACCCGAATATCTCATGTTATAACAGTTGCTCAAAAAAAAAAAGGATCAACATATATATTCAACAAGAAACATGGACAAAAACATAGAAAGCTAGACAAAAATCAGATCAAGAACAAGTTTTCTGTAAGCAGACATCAATCCTAAGTCCGAGCATTCGAGCTATGTTCGAATTTCAAATATGATACCACATCAATAATACATGTGTTGTTCCTTGCTCTTCCTGGATGAAATGCCATTGATTTAAACGAATAAAACAATAGAAACAGAATCCACCTCTACTTGAAACTCAAGAATTAGCGATAAACTCGCCATCATCCACCACAATTTGCATCCATCGTAAGCTTCAAGATATATTTTGGCCAAGCATAATAATATACATCAACATCTATTGTGAATAGGGTCGGATCCTCGTCGAACTCCTCTCTTTTCTGATTGATTGGGATCAAATTCTATTGCAGGAGAAGGCGCGACGACGTCCAGTGGCACGTTCAAGTCTTGAAAGCCCTTGTTATTCAGAATACGCGAATGTCTGAGACTCGATCTCAGAGCAAGGTCCAAACTTCTGAAGCCCGAAACTTTCTTCGGTTGAACCGACACGAGCACGACACAGAATACCACAAGAATGATGGTTCTGTAACTTAAGAAGCTCATATTTTTCCCTACAAAATTTAACAAGGATGTGTAGAACGGTATTGGAAATTCTTGCTATGGGACGGTATCAATGATATGTAAGAATATTGTATGTTTACTGTCTTGAAATGAGTTGTGTGATCTGCTCAAAATGTGTCATTTGTATTATGTCCCTTGTGGGATTTGTGGGGTTAAAGTGGTAAAAGCATAAAGGTGCACAAAAACATTTAGAGTAGTAAGAATTAGAGCCTCGATCATATATATAATCAAGCCTGTTAAAGAAGGAATTTAAGGCTGTCTTAGAAGAATCTGACAGGTTTGAACAAAAGAAGCCAAGAATCTTTGCATTGGTTCTCTAAAAATATTACTATTCTTTGCCTTTAACCTTGATCTTTTGGACCAACATTGATAGAATGAGTGGATTTGATGTTTTAGAATAATTTATCCAGATTATAAAGGATAAACATAGTGCACAAAACCCCTGGGGTATGGGAATAAGTCGGGCCACTTTGGGCCTAATATACACAGTATTGCTCTTGCACTGCAAAGATATTTCTGCAAATAATTTTATCCTGATTATTCATTAAAATTTCCGTGTGTCCTTAAAGAAAAAGTTTGAGCTGTTTATTAAGCTGATTTATGTATCTATGTATGCCACAAAATATTTATTTTGTAGTAATACTTTGAAGCTATTTACAATAGATGTCTTAGAATTTGCTTTAACAGAAAATATATGCAACAAAAATGAGAGTCTTGGTTTCTTGTGCTAAGTTGAGATACTTTATGCTTTTCCTTTGTTACTTCTTTAGATTGGAGCATGACTAAAAGCCGTCAATTCAAACTTCTAAGACCCCTTCATTCAATCTTCCTCTTTCCTCTTTTATTTTAAAAATATTACTTATTTCTAGCGCATCTAAGCACAATCTCCTTTGCATGTCTTCTTTTTGTTTAAAATCGTATCGCGATATTACCAGGGACGAATCTAACATGTTTATTTCGATAACAAAAGTTAATGACATAAAATATGAGAGACAAAAATAAGTTAAGAGCGGACAAAATCTAATATGCCATATAGTAATTAAAAAAAATTGAGGAAATGGCAGTTGTCTCCCTTCAAGACTTGATATCCCACATCGATGGGATATTACATTTGGGGCAAAGCTTTGGGTATAAAAGAAGGCTTTGATTTAAGTGCACCAGTCAATAGCTTGTCTAGCAACTTTTGGCTTTAGATACATTTCTCTCTTGTTTTAGAATCTAGTAAAATTCACAGTATACTCCGTGGTTGCAGCTGTAGCTGAGCTTCCACATCAGAAAAGATTTTACTAGATGTCTTTCTTGTAAGGGGATGGATCTGAGTTATAAAGTGTGGCTAGTGGGAAAAGTTTTGTGGGTGTGTTCGGGGTGAGAAGAGAAATTATGTGGTTATAATAATTTTTCAGTGTTTTTTCTTCTCTGACCCTGATGATTTTTCTCCAGATTTGGGAGTTTTTCACGTTAAATCATTATGTTGTTATTATTCTCATTTTGCTTGCTTTCCACATAAAATGTGCATGAGGTGAATTTGGAGTGTCAAATTCTCAACACAACCATCTCAGCTCTGTATATATGAATTGAATGCAAATATTCAGAACTCAAAAATCCAACTGCCAATCAAAAAATTTAGCTTGCTGCACTTGTCGTCTCCACCATCGTATCTGACATCATGAATCCTCTGTACAAAGACTTCACGCAAGATTTCTCCAAACCCACATTTTCTTGTCAGGCGACTTCCTCCAACTGCTACAAGCTTGTTTATAGGTGAAGTGCACATGATTTGTACAGTAGAAAGGTAGTCACATTTTCTCCCCGGCGGTTGTACAATTGTAGGGGTGTTTAAGTCATAAAAATTGATTAATTATATTAGGATTTCATAAAATAGAGTTATGTGAAAGATATTTTTTTAAAAGGTGTATTTAGTTGAAAGATATTTTTTGGGTGATTTAATTGAAACATGTTTTAATAAGTAGTACATATGTGTAATTTCCTCTTTAAAATATACAATGTTAGAAGAGATTAGAGGTGTTCAAACGGGACAATCTGATGAAAATGGCTCTGCTCACCTAACCCGTAACCCAAACGGGTCCAGCCCGTTTCGTTCCACCTTCATATGGTTAGAAAAACCCCTACATTACACAATCTGATATGAGTTGTGGGTTATGCAGGCCAACCCATTTAAAAAATAAGTATAATAAATAAATAAATATAATTGTATTAGGTTTAATGAGTTAAAATTTGTGATAACCCCGAAATAATTAATTACAATTTGGGCATTAATTATGATTATGTGATTATTTATGGTGTTAATTGATTTAGTGTTGGAATTAATTAAAATGGCGAAATGCTTAGTCATGTGGTAGGCGTGATCGGGTAATGCATTTTGGGGTGCATGTAATGCATGTTGGGAATTTGGGTGCTAGCATGATTTAATTATGATGGTTGATAATTACTTGGAAAGCATGTATTTTAATTGAGATTTTGGTGCTTTTTGGGGAAATGCTTTTAAAATACCGTGTTGGGATATTTTATACATCATGCTAATAATTGGGGTACATATTTTTAATTAACCCCCACCTTTATACCCCACTACCCCACTTTACCTTTTCACTTTACCAATCCCCAAATCACTCTCCCAACCCTAACCCCTTTCACCATTTTCGATTTTGGCTTAAAAGTGGAGGGGAAATCCTTGTAAAAGCTTTGTTTGTGAGATTATTGGTAGGATTTGGAGTCTATAAGAGTTATGGATACCTCCTTGATGTTTTAATGGTGTTTGGTTTTGATTTTGAAATGGTATTTTGAGTTTTTGAAATCGGTTTGTTTTGGGTTGGTATGGTTTTGATTGGGTGTTGGATTTTTGGTAGTATTATGATGTATGTTGAAGGTTTATGGTGTTTTTATGTTGTGGGGTTGATGGTATTTGTGCTGGTGAAGTTGGGGAAGAAAATATGGTGCAAAAATTGTGTTTTTCGAAGTGCAGGAAGCGGCGATCAATCGCCCATTTTTGGCGATCGATCGCGCGCAGTCAGTACGCTCCAGAAGCGTTTGGCGATCGATCGCCACATTTGGCGATCGATCGGCGAGGCTGGCGATCGATCGCGCCAAAAGTGGCAATCGATCGCCGAAGTGTGATCTCGCGATCGATCGGAGCCTTGCAGCGATCGATCGCGAGCCACCAAATGTGTGTTTTGGGTTATTTTGTGTGATTTTTGGTATTGGACTATTATTGGCTCTTAATATTGGTTTGTGTGAATGTGTAGAACCATCACAGGTGGCCACACAGCCTAGAAGATAAAGTCCACAACACAACACATTTTGGAACTAAGGTACGTAGTGAGACGTACGAGCATCGGACGGTAAAATGTATATTTACGCATTGAATTGGTTATGCATTATCGTTGCATACATGGTCTTAGTTATGCATCATGGGTTGCATACATGGTTTGGTCACGCATTATGGTTGCATGCGTATATTGGATGCATTGGTGCATGTGATTGTGAGTCGAGATTATATTCCATTGATGGAGAATACTTGCCGCCAGTGGCGTAGCGATGTGAATACTTGCCGCTGTCATACCGTAGCTATGAGAGAATATTTGCGGCTAATATGAAGCGAAGAACACGACCGCTGTCATATTTATAGCGAGGGATAGTAGTGCCGTTGGTATTGTCTAAGCGATGGGTATTTTCGCTGTCATGTTAACGCGAGGGGTATTATGCCACTGATATAATAAGACTTGGAAATTGAACATGGTATACATGGAATGGATGCATGTCATGACATAAATATTGATGTTATAATCTATTGGATTGAATTGTGATACATGAACAACCAAAGGGAGCATTAAATGTATTAAATACAGGAAGTGATTCGTATTTACGGTTTATGCATTTCTAAATTACATCATATTATTGTGAATATGGTTTGTTACATGCTCATGGTTTTGGGGTTGTTTCCTGTAGGTACTTTTGGGCGGAAGGGCTAAGGCGGGTTGATGCAGTGAGCTTGTGAGGAGTGCTCTTCGTAGCATGCATAATTCTTTTGTATAGTCTCTACTCTAGGAGTAGTATAAAGCTATAGGATTAACATTCATGAGTTGAGAATGTAATTAATCCCTTTGGAACTTTATTTTGGCACTGTAATCTTAACAGCTCAAGGCATCACCATGAACTTTATACTCTGTTTATGCATGTTAGCTCTATTTAAGCCTTTAATCCGCACTTAAGGAACTAGGGTCCTTACATTAGTGGTATCAGAGCAGTGGTTAGAGAACCCGGGAACGAGTGAATGGTAGCCTTAGCAAATGGTTGGCTAGGCGTTTATATTTTGGCATGTTTATGCATGTGGTGCATATTGATGTATATATTGTTATACTAACATGCTTATTGTTTCTCATGTTATCTAACGGTATAACATATGTATTGTTTTGGAATTGTTGTTAACCCTTGTATTACAGCATGGCGGCCATAAACTTGGGGAACCTCAATGAAGAGGTAGGTGACGTAGGAAGTGTAAATGCTAGCATCGGTCAGACAAATCCTTTACCTCCACCTGCTGTGGGCGTGGAGCCTGTAGCTCAGTTGTTATTGCCGAGGGAGCTTAGTCTGACTCAATTTCTGAATTTCCACCCTCCCATGTTTGAGGGGACAGAAACAGGGGAAGAAGCCGAAGAGTGGCTAGAAAGACTGGAACAGATATTTGTGTCCGCGCCTTGTACTAGGACGGCTTGGTTAAGGCTAGCATAATTCCAATTAGCTAAGAAGTCTTCCATGTGGTGGAAGACAACGGTGATGGAGTTGAGGGCTCAGGGTATGGTGATTGACTGGACTTTATTCAGAACCCGATTTCTGAACCAGTGCTTCTCTGCGCTAGGCAAACAAAGGATGATGAATTCACAAACCTGAAGCAAGGAAGCATGACAGTCTCGGACTATGCCATGCATTACTCATCACTATTGAGGTATGTGTCAGAATCGGTCCGGAGGTGGGTTGTCATTCCACACCCGAGTTCAACCAACTTGAGCTTCAATAGCTCGTGTTCTTGAAGTAATTGCACCGAGATATTATATCGAGTTCGGTTACAAAACCGAGCGGAAGAAACTCGACATAACCCGCTCTATAACCGATTAAACATTTGAAAGACATTTTAAAGATATGCAATTAAAGTAAATAAACAAGCATTTGTTTATGGAAGTTCGAAGGTGGTGTAATCCTTCTACGTCTCCCCTTCTTCCATCTCATGGAAGGATTCCACTAGATGACTTTGATTTATACAATCCCGTTGTACAAACCCGATCCAGTTGGGAATGCCCCATCCAACTAGAACTCCTAGCAACTCAACTATGTATGTTCTTTAATGTCTCACATACAAAGACCTCTCATCGGTTGTGATAAATCATCAACCGTTACAATGATATTCACTCATCTATTAAGCTCTCATATACAATGAATAGAGTGAATATATATGGCACAAATGATCTCTAACTAGATCTGATATAGCAAGGTAAGTGGTGCCAAAGGTTTGGGGAGTGTTCTTCATTTAACAACTTTTGTCTTTGAAGTTCCCCAATTGAATCCCAAGTGGGTTTGCTTTGGAAGGCTTGGATTGATCTTCAATCAGCTATTATTGAGCTTCCAAATCATGTATATATAGCCCCAAGTAATTATATATACGTTAGACACAAGAATATGCCCGTTGGAAAAGGTTCTGCACCATTCCCGAGATTGCAACGGTCATATTCTGGTTTCTGGGCTATTTGTATTTCGGACCGGATTGGTCGGATCAGCTTGGGCAGATCAGTCTGGCCGGATCAGCATGGGCAGCTCAGTCTGGCAGATCAACACGGGCAGATCAGTCTGGTCCGGATCAGCATGGGCAGATCAGTCTGGTCCGGATCAGTCTGGACAATCAGCTTGATACAAAAACAGATTGATAAACTTGCTCTTGATCTGTTGCTTGTAACTCTTCATTCTTTGATTTATGGGCAAAGTGATCCACATGAAAGTTGTAGCCCTTTCTCTTAGCTTTCCAACTCATACTGAATCGTTCCGTTCCGATAAGCGAGCTGAGAGTTATGGCAACCAGACTGACAGTTGCTTGCTGAAACAGCTTGCTGTTTCTTCGCGGTTCAGCTCGATCTTGCAGGCTTCTTTTCTCCTTGATAACATTCGAACTAGCCGATCTGTAGTGAAATATGACATTTAGTATTTTGAGTTGGCTGTTCAACCTCTTTAGAATCACGCCATTTCGATATCCGAGCTAGGAGATATGATCGAAACAATCCGCTCTGTCGGGATTTCAAACTTGGTCCAGCTTGATATTTTCAAGTTATTTCTTTGTAATTCATCAAGATTCTAAGTTATGATCTATGAACTGCACACTTGATGAAATATGTTAGCAACACAATAACAAGTTTTGTTAACATCAAAACCAAGATTATTCGGGTTTCCAAAACCCAACAGTATGTTCCTCATATCGCTACGAATGGGCATGCCAAGATGAGGCATTTCTTGAAAGGACTAAGGCCAGAACTATTTGATCGGGTTATCTCCAACAACCCCACTTCTTTTGATGATGCTCTCACTAGAGCGGAACTGGCAGAGATAGGAGTCAGTGCTTACACGGACGATGCACCCCCACAAGTTCCACCACCGAGGTCAGTGTCTAATAATCTGAGGCCACGAGGAGAATCATTTAAACCTCGTGGGGCTTCTTCTTCTTCTTCTTCTCGGTTTGGTGGAAGGCGAATGGATAACCAGAGGGGTAGTGCACCTAACAATAGAGGGCAGACTCAAGTAAGCAGGAGCGGAGTAGTGAAGTGTCACTTTTGTGGAGGACCACTTCACATGCGAGACTATACATCTTGTTATAAATGTGGCAAGATGGGCCACATATCTCGGTTCTGTCAGAATGATGATGGTCAGGTGGATCTCAGAGGAGGCAGAGGGAGGTTTTCTAGTGGGACAGTGCAGCAGAGGCCACCAATGGCGCCTCAATAGATGGGAGGACAGACGATGGGGCCACCTCGGGAACAAGTTTTTGCAGTGACCAGGAAGCAGGCCGATGCAGCTCTAGAGGAGGTTATAGCTGGTACGTGCTTTTTATTTACATATTCCGCCTTTATTTGATAGACACAGGTGCTTCGCACTCCTTTGTGTCTGCGGACTTTGTGGAGAGACATCATATGTGCACGTCTCCGTTACTCACATCTCTATTGGTCTCGACACCCACCGGAGAAAATGTTGTTGCGGATCAGTTTCTGATGGACTGCCTCACTTATTTTGAGGGCAATGAGATAAAGGCAGATTTGATTGTACTGGGTATGTCAGATTTCGATTGCATTGTGGGCATCGACATACTGAACAGATATCAGGCAGTAGTGGATTGTCGGCAGAGGACAGTTCGGTTCAGATCTGTTATGGGGATTCAATGGACTTTCTATGGGAACGGTTCACGTGCGAAGATTCCGTTGATATCGGCGATGAAGATGTCCCAATTATTGGAACGTGGACACACGGGCTATCTTATTTATGTCGTGGACACGACCGGGAAGAATAAAGAGTTGAGGGTTGAGGATGTACCGGTGGTAGCAGAATTTGCTGATGTATTCCCGGAGGAGATTCCAGGATTCCCACTGGCTAGAGAAGTCGAGTTTGGGATTGAGTTATTACCGGGGACATCCGCTATTTCTCATGCCCCTTACAGGATGGCACCAGCGGAGTTAAGGGAATTGAAGGATCAGTTGCAGGAGCTCCTTGACAAAGGACATATACGCCCTAGCGTATCGCCTTGGGGCACACCGGTTCTCTTTGTGAAAAAGAAGGATGGTTCGATGCGTCTGTGCATCGATTACCGGCAACTAAATAAGGCCACGGTAAAGAACAAGTATCCTCTCCCAAGAATTGATGATTTATTTGATCAGTTGCAGGGTACTAGGCTGTATAGCGAGATTGACTTGAGATCAGGTTATCATCAGATACGGGTCAGGGAGGGAGATGTGCAGAAGACAGCATTTCGGACTCGGTATGGGCACTACGAGTTCTTAGTGATGCCGTTCGGTGTGACGAACGCCCCGACTGTCTTTATGAGCTTGATGAACAGAGTGTTCCAACCATATCTCGACCAGTTCGTCATAGTGTTCATTGACGACATACTCATCTACTCTCGGAGTGAGGAAGAGCACGTAAAACACTTGATGACAGTGCTCCAGATCCTCAGAGATCATCAGTTATTTGCCAAGCTCAGCAAGTGCGAGTTTTGGTTGAGCAGTGTAGTATTTCTGGGGCATGTTATATCTAGCAGTGGGATATCGGTGGATCCCAGGAAGATTGAGGCTGTGATGGAGTGGGCTGCACCCACTTCTATGCCCGAGATACGAAGTTTTCTTGGTTTGACTTGTTATTATCGACGTTTCGTCGAAGGATTTTCTAAGATTGCAAAACCATTGACTCAGTTGACTCAAAAGGGGATACATTTCTATTGGTCTGAGGCATGTGAGCAAAGTTTCCAAGCGCTAAAGCATCGATTGACGACGGCGCCTGTGTTGGTAATTCCCACGGAGAACAAGAGGTTTGATTTGTACACTGATGCATCCCTACAGGGCTTGGGTTGTGTATTGATGCAAGATAAGCATGTGGTAGCTTATGCATCGAGGCAGTTGAAGCCGCATGAGGCTAGATACCCAGTCCATGACTTGGAGTTAGCGGCTATTATTTTTGCCCTGAAGATTTGGAGGCATTATTTGTATGGTACGTCATTTACCATATATACGGATCATAAGAGCCTGAAATTCTTATTTACTCAGGCGGAGTTGAATATGCGTCAGAGGAGATGGATGATTTACTCAAGGACTATGACTGTGAGATAGAGTACCATCCGGGAAAAGCAAACTTGACGGCAGACGTCTTGAGTCGGAAGGTGAAGAGTACTGCTGAGGACGACATGTGTTTATCGGCTATGATGACTTTTTATTGCCATCTGGGCTATGATTTTGATGTGGATACATCGCCGGTACGTGTATCGACTTATTAGCAGAGCCAGATATTTATGAGAATATCCGGAGAGCTCAAAAGGCAGATGATGAGATTCAGATATGGTCATCAGTAGTACATCTTGGACATCCATCGAAGTTCAGAGTGGCTGAGGACGGATCCTTGAGATTGGGTAGCCGTTGGGTGGTTGCGAGCACTGGTGTGCGCTTATCGTGTACGCCCAAATTAACCCCACTCAATCTTCAAGATTGATAACAATAATGTAGTAGCGTGAGTAGGGATCGATCACACGAGGAGGTGTGAATCTTTGTGTTAGTGAAAATCAAAATCAAAACAATAAAAGATGGGGTTGTGAATGAATGAAAAAATTAAAACTAAAGATTAAAGTAATGAAAGCGATTCTTGGTATCGGTCGACTCTTCCTTGGAATTATCATCTATTTCATCGATTCACAAAAAAAACTCAATTTTACTTGAATAATCATCAATTGGAAATCCAATTCCTCCCTTACCTTAATTGTAGTCAAATAGAAAACAACATTCAATTCAACTCTTATCAAATCTTTAACCAAAACTACAGCCGTTAAGATTAAATCAATGATAGTTTCAAAACTAGTAAGTTTGATGAATCTAATCAATAAAAACTACAGCCGTTAGAATTAATCATCCAATCGTTTTTCCTAAGAATTTAATAACACCAACAGTAGTCAATTATCAATCTTAGTTGCTTCGTAAATTAGAGGGATCAAACGATTCCGTATTTGATATCTAATTTAGCGTTAGATTTCACATACAAACTCCGAAATCAACGAGTCAGCTGTCCACGCGAAGATAACTCAAAGTTCTACAACTTTTATATGGACCACATTTCCAAAACTTGGCTCGAACATATAGAAATTTGAGGAGAAATGAGCAACATGTGTCTTGGATTCCGGTTTTTTCCTCTTTTCTTCAACTTTACTCATTCTTTCATCATTTTAGCTTGATTTCTTCACCTTTTCCTACATTTACACAAATATACGATTAGGTAGCATATGTATCAATTTATCCATCAAAATATACCAAATCGTATACAATTAAGCGCAATAGATGTGTCTATTTCTAGTCGCATCAAGTACGCCGGAGTTGCGTAGAGGAATCTTAGAGCGAGCTCATAGTAACAGGCTTAGTATCCACCCAGGCGGGAGGAAAATGTATAAGGATCTTTGTGATCAGTTCTGGTGGAAACGGATGAAGCGTGATGTGATCGCTTTTGTCAAGAGGTGTTTAATCTGTCAGCAGGTTAAGGCTGAGAGGCAGAGGCCTGGTGGTGAGTTGAAGAGTTTAGAGATACCAAAATGGAAGTGGGAACACATCTCCATGGACTTTGTGACCCACTTGCCGAGGAGTGCTTCGGGTTTTTATGCCATTTGGGTGATTGTGGACAGATTGACCAAAGTGGCTCACTTCATTCCCTATGATATGACCTTCACCTATTTGAGGATGGCTCAGTTATATGTTCGAGATGTGGTAAGATTGCACGGGATCCTTATTTCTATAGTGTCGGATCGAGATCCATGATTCACATCTCATTTTTGGGAGGGTCTTCAGTCAGCCTTGGGAACTGAGATAAGGTTGAGCACTACAAATCATCCTCAAACGGATGGCCAGACCGAGCGTACTATCCAAACGCTCGAGGACATGTTGAGGGCATGTGTGTTGGATTTTGATACTTCATGGCAGGATTCAGTGGCCTTGGTAGAGTTCTCTTATAATAATAGCTACCAGGCAAGTATTCAGATGGCTCCTTTTGAGGCCCTTTATGGCAGACGATGTAGATCACCCTTGTGTTGGGATGACGTGGATCGTAAATCGGTCGGAGGACCAGAATTAGTCCAAAAAATGGAAGAGAAGGTAAATGTGATAAGACAGAAAATGAAAGCAGCCCAGGACAGACAGACAGCTTATGCTAATAAACGGCGGCGACCGTTAGAATTTCAGTTGGGGGATAAGGTCTTTTTGAAGATCTCACCCTTCAGAGGTGTTGTGCGATTTGGAATGCGCGGGAAACTGTCTCCGAGGTATGTTGGGCCGTACGAGATCTTGCAGCGCATTGGCATCTTAGCTTACCGACTGGCCTTGCCACCTTCTTTGTCTGGTATACATGATGTGTTCCATGTGTCTATGTTGCGGAAATATGAGCCGGATCCGTCGCATGTGTTGCAGCCTTCCGAGGTTCAGTTAGAATCTGATGTATCTTATGTGGAACGGCCTGTTAGAATTCTGGATCGAGCAGACCGTAGACTTCGGAACAAAGTGATACCTATGATTAAAGTTCAGTGGGATCGCAGGGGTGTCGAGGAGGCCATGTGGGAGACGGAGCGGCATATGGTGCAACACTACCTGGAACTGTTTTCGGGTATGTGATTTATGTTTAGTTTCATTTGACTAAGTGCATGCGATTTCGAGGTCGAAATCTTATAAGTAGGGGAGTATTGTGATATCCCTGAAATAATTAATTGCAATTTGGGCATTAGTTATGATTATGTGATTATTTATGGTGTTAATTGATTTAGTGTTGGAATTAATTAAAATGGCAAAATGCTTAGTCGCATGGTAGACGTGACCGGGTAATGCATTTCGGGGTGCATGTAATGCATATTGGGAATTTGGGTGCTAGCAGGATTTAATTATGATGGTTGATAATTACTTGGAAATCATGTATTTTAATTGAGATTTTGGTGCTTTTTGGGGAAATGTTTTTAAAATACCGTGTTGGAGTATTTTATACATCATGCTAATAATTGGGGTACATGTTTTTAATTAACCCCCACCTTTAGACCCCACTTTACCTTTTCACTTTACCAATCCCCAAATCACTCTCCCAACCCTAACCCTTTCACCATTTTCAATTTTGGCTTAAAAGTGGAGGGGAAATCCTTGCAAAAGATTTGTTTGTGAGATTATTGGTAGGATTTGGAGTCCATAAGAGGTATGGATACCTCCTTGATGTTTTAATCGTGTTTGGTTTTGATTTTGAAATGGTATTTTGAGTTTTTGAAATGGGTTTGTTTTGGGTTGGTATGGTTTTGATTGGGTGTTGGATTTTTGGTAGTATTGTGATGTATGTTGAAGGTTTATGGTTTTTTTATGTTGTGGGGTTTATGGTATTTGTGTTGGTGAAGTTTGGGAAGAAAATATGGTGCAAAAATTGTGTTATTCGAAGTGCAGGAAGCGGCGATCGATCGCCTGTTTTTGGCGATCGATCGCGCGCAGTCAGTACGCTCCAGAAGCGTTTGGCGATCAATCGCCACATTTGGCAATCGATCGACGAGGCTGGCGATCGATCGCGCCAAAAGTGGCGATCGATCGCCGAGTGCAAAAAAATTCATACCCGGGCAGTGTGATCTCGCGATCGATCGGGGCCTGCGGCGATCGATCGCGAGACACCAAAATGTGTGTTTTTGGTTATTTTGTGGGATTTTTGCGCGATCGATCGCCGAGTGCAGAAAAATTCATACCCGGGCAGTGTGATTTCGCGATCGATCGGGGCCTGCGGCGATCGATCGCGAGACACCAAAATGTGTGTTTTTGGTTATTTTTGGTGTTGGACTATTATTGGCTCCTAATATTGGTTTGGGTGAATGTGTAGAACCATCTCAGGTGGCCACACAGCCTAGGAGATAAAGTCCACAACACAACACATTTTGGAACTAAGGTACGTAGTGAGACGTACGGGCATCGGACGGTAAAATGTATATTTACGCATTGAATTGGTTATGCATTATGGTTGCATACATGGTCTTAGTTATGCATCATGGGTTGCATACATGGTTTGGTCACACATTATGGTTGCATGCGTATATTGGATGCAATTGTGCATGTGATTGTGAGTCGAGATTATATTCCAGTGATAGAGTGTTGGGAAAACGATTTCTAAAGTTTTGGTAATTACAAACCGGATATTAAAGACAAACTGGATGAAGTCCTACCGGATATTAAAGACCAACTGGAAAAAGACTTCTACCGGGTGAAGACATAAACTGGATGCCTACCAACTGGACAAGACTCAAACCGGATGAAGACATCAACCGGATGAAGTCATCAACTGGATAAGTCACCAACTGGATGGACATCAACCGGATGAAGACATCAACTGGATGGACATCAACCGGATGAAGTCATCAACTGGACAAGACATCAACCGGATGAAGTCATCAACTGGACAAGACATCAACCGGATGAAGTCATCAACTGGACAAGACATCAACTGGATGGACATCAACCGGATGAAGTCATCAACCGGATAAGACATCAACCAGATAGACATCAACCGGATGAAGACATCAACAGTGCAAGCTATCAACCGGATAAACTTAAACTGGATGGACATCTACTGGACAACTATCAACTGAATAGTCTCTCACTGTACAAGGACATCAACTGGTCATAAGAGGATGAACGACCAGTTGAACAAAGAGAACCAGCAGAAGTCTGAGCTTCCAGTTAGAGCACTAAGCAACGAGACAAAATCAGTACAACATTCTCTGACAAAGGTACAACAGAGCGGCGCACCCTGCTATATCTCCGCCACCATTATCGTCAGAGTGAAAAGAGCCGTTGCTTTACAAAATAGGAAAGAAGACAATATGAAATCGGAAAGTTAATCTCTTCCATATACAGAAAGGCTACCGTTGGACATCCAAACCTATAAATACATCCAAGCAGAGAATGAAGAAGGGCTGAGCGATTTTCAACTAAGAGATATATTTCAAAGCAAACACTAAAGTCATCCGACTGATATTCCAAACGTTCAGCAAAGAGCAGACAAACAGCAAAACTGAATCTGTGACAGATTATCTTCAATTGAAGTCTGCTGCTCAAAAACTCTCAAAGCTAGAAAGTGTATTCTGTAAAGAGTGTCATAGAATCCATTGTAATCAAAGTAAAGAAGTGTGTGATTGCTAGGAGTTTAGGCCAAGTGTGTTAGTGCCTAAGAAGGTTGTATACTGTAAAAGTGTAAACCAAGTCTTCTAGTGAATCCTTCCTGCAAAGGAAGAAGGGGAGACGTAGAAGAGTTGTGCTTCGAACTTCCAGAAACAACTCTCGTGTTATTTGTTTATTGCTTTATTACTTCAGTTTTATTCCTCACAAGTTTTGTAGACGTATTCCGCACTATAACAAGTGTCTACTAACTTGCCTGATATTGAGAAGCAACTGTAATACTTAACAGTTTACAGTTAACCAGAAAAAGAAATCGAAATTGTATCTAGTGTTTATTCAACCCCCCTTCTAAACACTACCCCGATCCTAACAAGTGGTATCAGAGCTTAGGTCTTCTCAATCTTGAGAAATTACCATTTATCAAAAACTGATGGCCTCATTCAGCAAGATTCCAATGTTCAAGAAAGACGAATATGATGACTGGAGGATCCGTATGCAAGCACATCTAAGTGCTCAAGATGATGATATGTGGTATGTAATCACTGAAGGACCTTTGAAGATCATGAAAATCAATACAGCTGCTTCTATCACAAGTGGAGATCCACAAATGGTAGAAAAGGAAAGATCTCAATGGTCAAATGAAGACAAGAAAAAGGCAAACCTAGACAACGTTGCTAAGGACATTCTGTTCAAAACTTTGGACAAAAATATGTTCAACAAAATAAAGATGTGCCCTACAGCCAAAGAAATCTGGGAGAAGATTGCTCAACTCTGTGAAGGAAATGATCAAACCAAAGAAAACAAGCTTACCGTGGCTTTACAGAAGTTTGAGCATATCAAAATGATAAATGGAGAAACTCTCAACGAGTACGATGAAAGAGTGACTGGAATAATCAATGAACTAAACAGTCTGGGTAAGGAGTTACCCAACAGAGAAGTCACTCTCAAAGTAATGAGAGGTCTACCAAGAGAATGGGATGTCAAGACCATTGCTATGAGAGAATCGAAGGACATCAACAAAATAGATCTACATGATCTGTTTGCTGATTTAAAAGCCTATGAATTCGAATTAGGCATTCGGGTTGAAGATGAACCAAGTACCAGTCAACCAACAAAAGCTCTCACTGCATCGGAGTCTCTGCCCACTCCTACAGAAATGACTCCAGAAAAGATGTGTGAAGAATCAGAGATCTTATCAATCATATCCTCGGAGGCAGAGTTCCAAAGGAAATTCAGAAGAAGAAGAGCGAGTATGCTTCAACTGCCTCAAACCAGGACACTTCATTGCGGACTGCCCTAAACCCAAGAAGGATGATCACAAAAGAGGATCCAAGGATTACAGAAAATCCAAAGAAACCAGAAGATCATCCAAAAAGGACAGAGATCAAAAGGTCTTGATGGCAGAAGAAAGTAAGAGCAAATGGGCTGATTCTGAATCAGAATCAGAAGAGTTAACTAGCTCATCCAGCGAGAGTGAAGACGAGGAAGTCCACTGCTTAATGGCAAATAATGAAAATGAGGTACATGAATCAAACCTATCTGAATTTACACATACTGAACTCACCAATGCATTGCAGGACATGATAAATGAGTATCGGACGCTATATGAATCTTTTGAAAGCTATAAGACTGAGCATACAACCCAAACTGAAACGCATGAAAACAAGCTTGATTGTGAACAATCAAGGGAGTTGAACTGCCTGAGGGAAACAGCCAGTCTTCTAGTGAAAGAAAGAGATGAAGCCAAGAATGCTTACCAGAAACTTAGCAAACTGGTTAGCACTTGGAATGCATCGACTACCAGAAAGGATGAAATGCTTGAGTCTATAAGGCTTGCTGGTGATTTAACTGGCATATGCTATAATAGCAATGATAGCAGTTCATCTGGTAATGAACCTCAACTGTGTCTAACAAAAGGCAAGGTTCAATCAATGAACTTTGTAAGATCTAGCACAGTATATGACCCTTACGAACTGGTTAAAGAACCTGTTAAAGCAACACTCATCAAGGAACAGGCACATCACAGAGGTATCGGTTATGTAGAACCACTCAAAGAGGCTAAACCGAGGCAAAAGTTCAGAAATGAACTTAAACCCACTGGTCGAGCAGCTAGAGAGGTTAAACCCAACTGGTACTACAACTGTAAACCTGTCCAGAAGAGGTATATGCTAAATAACAGGAACTACAAACCAAAAGCACATGCATACACATATTATCACACTCCACAGTCAAAATCATCACCTATATCTATAAATGCACACACATTTCAGAACACACACCGACCTAAGTCATTCAGGGTCATACAAGTGTGGGTTCCGAAAGGACTAATCCTACCAGGACCCAAGTAGAATTGGGTACCAATCATTCTATCGCTTTAATTGCAGGAAACTAGAATGCATCCAGTTCGGAGCTCAGAATGGTTTCTGGACAGCGGGTGCTCTAGACATATGACAGGGAATGCGAGCTTACTGTCTGAACTGGTGGACTCCATCGGACCCAGAATAACCTTTGGAGACAACGCGAAAGGTAGAACCGTGGGTAAGGGTAAGATTATCTACGGTAACATCATCATTAAAGATATTCTTTTAGTTGAAAATCTATGCTACAACTTGATTAGCATAAGTCAACTGTGTGACAATGGTCATTCTGTAGAATTCAATCAGCACTCATGCACAATCAAATCTATTGATGGTAGTATACTACTTGTAGGTAGAAGGCATGATAACACATATAAAATTGATTGGAATCTTAATCAGCCTATCTCTTCTACTTGCTTAGCTGCTCTGAATTCATCCAAAAATTGGCTTTGGCACAAACGGTTGAGTCACTTAAACTTTAAAACTATTGCCAGTCTGCGTAAACTTGATCTAGTTGTTGGACTGCCCCAAATTGAGTTCTCAAAAGATAAGATCTGTGCAGCATGCCAACTTGGTAAGCAAATCAGATCCTCCTTTAAGAACAAAGGGAGTAAATCTTCTTCTCGGTGCCTAGAGTTGCTGCATATTGATCTATTTGGTCCTATACCAGTAACAAGTCTAGGGGGAATGAAGTATACTCTAGTGGTAATAGACGATTACACTCGTTTCACGTGGGTCTTGTTCCTAAGTGGCAAAGATCAGGCTACTCCAAAGCTGATCAAATTACTGAAAAGACTCCAAAATGAGAAATCGTGTGGGATAGATAGAATTCGCAGTGATAAAGGTACTGAGTTCACCAATCAATCACTCGAATCATATCTAGATGACCTTGGTATTAAACACGAATACTCTGCAGCTAGAACTCCTCAACAAAACGGAGTTGCTGAGCGTAGGAACCGCACTTTGAAAGAAGCTGCGCGAACTATGCTCGCGGAATCAGAAATATCGCAGAGATTTTGGGCAGAAGCTGTCAACACAGCATGTTATACGCAGAACAGATCAATGATTAATAAGCGAGCAAATAAAACCCCTTATGAGATCTGGAATGGCAGTAAGCCAAATATTTCCTATTTCCATGTGTTTGGTTGCAAATGTTTTATTCACAAAAATGGAAAGACTCATCTCACAGCTTTTGATGCCAAATCTGATGCTGGAATATTCCTTGGCTATTCTACAGTTAGTAAGGCATTCAGAGTATTTAATAATAGAACTCTTAATGTAGAAGAATCAGTGCATGTAAAATTTGATGAACCTACTAACTGTACACTATCTGATATACAAATCAACAACTTGAGTAATCGACTGGAAAGCACTTACATTGACGAAAATGTTGATGATGAGATTGATTACAGAAGCAGGACTGACTGCTCCTTAGAACCAGAAGTTCCTGAAGCTCAAGCAGAAGAGTCTGCTGGCCAACAAGCACTGCAGCCAGCTTCAAATGAAACAGTAGTATCTACCCCTGCTGCAGCAGAAGGAACAAGTGAGAAAGATGAGTCAATCAGAACCTCTGATTTGCCTACTCACATCCAGTCAACTGAAGAACTCAATCCTCTTGGACCTTCGCTCCGGTGGAAGAAGGATCATCCACCTGAGCAGGTCATCGGTAACCCTCTTGCTCCTCTACGCACCAGAGGACAAATGATTAATGAATTTCTTCATGCTGCATTCATATCTCATATAGAACCTAAGAAGATTGATGACGCTATATTAGACCCAAGTTGGGTAGAAGCAATGCAGGAAGAACTAAATCAGTTTGAGCGAAACAAAGTATGGTATCTAGTACCACGACCACAGCATCACACTGTAATTGGCATCAAATGGGTGTTTAGAAATAAATTAGACGAAAACGGTACAGTAATCAGAAATAAGGCAAGATTAGTTGCACAGGGCTACAGACAGGAAGAAGGCATTGATTTCGATGAAACCTTTGCCCCTGTAGCTCGACTAGAAGCAATTCGCATATTTCTTGCATTTGCTGCGTTTAAAGACTTTAAAGTCTATCAGATGGATGTTAAGAGTGCATTTCTTAACGGCAAACTCCAGAAAGAAGTCTATGTTGAACAACCTCCTGGATTTGAAAATCATCAGCAGCCATCTCATGTTTTTCGTCTCAATAAAGCCTTGTATGGTCTAAAGCAAGCTCCCCGTGCCTGGTATGAAACTTTGTCAAAATATTTGACAGAACACAATTTTATTATTGGCACGGTGGACAAGACCCTTTTTAAATTTACAAAGGGAGACCATACTCTGCTTGTTCAAATTTATGTTGATGATATTATTTTCGGAAGTACTAACTCAAAATTGTGCGAAAGACTCTCTAAAATTATGCAGGACCAGTTCGAGATGAGCATGATGGGAGAACTATCATTTTTCTTAGGATTGCAAGTCAAGCAATCTAGTGAAGGAATACTGATCAATCAGTCTAAATACACTAAAGAGCTACTGAAGAAATATGGAATGAGTACCAGATCAGCTGCTGCTACACCAATGAGCTCATCTGCCAAACTCGACTTGGATAATTCAGGAATACCAGTCGAAGTTACAATGTATCGAGGCATAATTGGATCGTTACTATATTTGACAGCCAGCCGACCAGATATTATGTTTGCAGTGTGTATGTGCGCCCGGTTTCAAGCAAATCCCAAGCAGTCGCACTTCACTGCAGTCAAAAGGATCCTAAAATATTTGAAAGGCACTGAGAATGTCGGTCTATGGTATCCAAGAGACTCAACCTTCAATCTTATCGGATACTCAGATGCTGACTATGCTGGATGCAAAATTGACAGGAAAAGCACCAGTGGGTATTGTCAATTCCTTGGTGATCGATTGATATCATGGGGTTGCAAGAAACAGACATCCATTGCAACTTCCACTGCAGAAGCAGAATACCTTGCTGCTGGAAGCTGCTGTGCTCAACTGCTCTGGATTCAGCAACAACTCAGAGACTATGGAATTGAGTCTACCGAGGCTCCCATTTTCTGTGACAATACATCTGCCATTGCCATAACGTACAATCCAGTTCTTCATACTCGTACTAAACATATTGACATTCGTCATCATTTTATCAGAGATCATGTCATGAAGAAAGAAATTCGGCTGGAGTATATTTCTACAGAACAACAGGCAGCAGACATCTTCACAAAGCCCCTACCGGACGCTAAGTTTTCTTACTTTCGAAATATTCTTGGTTTAATTGAAATTACTTCTTGATTATCTTGTTTTGGGTAATGAGTTCAGGGGGAATTAGTTAGTTTATTGTGCATAAATTTAGGGGGAATTTCTGTTATAATTTTATCATGGTTATTTAAGCTCAGCTGGTAATACAATGGTCAGCTGCAGTAGGTGTATCCGAACCAGTAGGACTCCACAACCAGTGGATGTTTTCCTACCAGTCGAACCCTACATACCAGTTGATGTTACCAAATATGCTTTGACAAAAATAACCCTCGATACTCATTAACCTAATGAACGTCGGAATTCAAAATTACTTTTGGTTAAAAATAAATTATTTCACTCCCGCCTAAATCCTGTTCTTTCATTTATTTGTTAAATCTTTTTAAACCGTTAGATGATCGCCACGTATACATGTGTCCGCTCATCTACAGTACGACGTTACATATACTTCCTTTTTCACCGCCTTTAGTTTCACTACTCTTCTTCTCCAACAAATCACTGCGATTATTTTTCTCTTTCAGAAAACTTACTCTAACAAACTGTTGCTGCTTCTTCCTCCTACTCACTCAATATGTCGAAGAATGTTCAGCCGAGTTTTATCACCAATGCTATTCACGTCGATTTTCATTCAATATCCACATCCTCTGATGAAGAAACCAAGGAGTTGATACAAAGGCTGGATACCTCCGGACTCCTGGTAATCTTGAGCCAGACCCCTTCCTTTTACAAGAACGAACTACAAGAGTTCTTTGCTACTGCCAAAGTTGTGGATGACACCGTGGTGGCGTCCATCTCTGGACAATCAGTCACCATCACCCAACCAGAATTTGCCACTCACCTGTGCCTACCCTCTACCGGACTCACTGATTTCTCGACTATTCCGGCAGAACTAAGAGAAGAGATGCGTCTCACAGTCTCGGAATCTACTCATCGCCTTCCACGTCCTCCTTTCCGGAAAGTATTGATGAAGAGTCATTATAGACAACTGGCGAACATAATCTCCAAGGGGCTCCTCTGTAAGGCAGGATCATTTGATATAATTACCCCTGAGAAGTTTGACGTTATGAGCGCTATATGCAAAGGGTTGGAGATAAACTGGTCAGCTGTACTATTTCAAATACTGACTAGTCTGGTAGCATCTGGCAAAGGTCAATCAGGTTTTGCTCTCCCTCTCAGCAGTCTTTTTTGAGAGCAAAAACATTAAGACAGGGGCTCTTTCTCATCTTCATCCAGGGAGGCTCATCACTCACAAGTATCTTCAGCTTCATCGCCAACGAAGTGACAGAGAAGGAGGTGTGAAAAAGCGTCGCTTGACTCAGGTAATCAGTGACTCTGAACAGACTGTATCGGAATCCACTGAGTCTTCTCCCCCTCCTCCGCCCCCTAAGAAGCCAAGAACACGAAAAGCTGCTCCTCAGACCGCCCGACAACTAGACATTGCCGCCTCCGACACTATCTCCTCCGCCGGTCCTACAGATGTAAATCCTGATAGGGAACCCAGCCCTGCCATCCCTTCAACTGAGGCACCAACTGCTTCCTTAGCCATGGTGCCTGCTCCTTCGATGGTTCCAGCTGACACTCAGTCAGCACTGGTGAGCACTCAGCAAGCACCGGGCTCTATCAGCTTCAGGACACCCAAGTCATTATGTCCATACTGTCATCCCAAGACCTCCCCTGCTGGAAAAGGGAAATCTCTTACGGCTCCAGTGTCCACTCCTGTTGCCTTCGAGATTCAAATGGTAATGGATACAGTGGAAGCCAAACTGCAACCACAGTTGGAGATTTTCGATCGATGGGTAAAAGCCCGTGTCAAGGTTCGATTAGATGATTTTGATCAAATTCTGGATCAGGCTAGGGCAGATGAGAACAAAATACTAGCATATCTTCAAATCTCAGACCCTGAAACAAGCTTGAAGCTGCGAGACGTTTTCAGCCTGATGATCTATGTGGGTGAACTTCAGGCCCTGGTTGAAACTCGCCTTCAACAATTTGACGGGAATTCAGGAACAGCGAATCATGATAGAGCTGTTCTAAATGCTCTTGGACCCAAGCTCGAAATGGCTGAGCTTGCTCTTCATGACCTTCGCATATCCACTGGTATTCATTCTTGCTCCACTACTGCAACTGTTGCCAGTCCTGATCAGTAGGATCTACACTCCGTCATTGCAAATTTGGGGATTGTCCCATTTTCTGTGGAGCTCACTTCTACTGCTCTGGAGACTACTTCCCCTGAAGCGGAGGCCGCACCAACTGCCTTGGAGGTAGCCTCCTCGGTTCAAGAACTCTCCTCTCCAACTGCTCTCGGCGTCTCCTCCCCTCCCAGCTCTCACAATGATCAACAGCCCCAGCCAACTGCTGTTGATCACACCAATGTGGATGCAGTCATACAGACAGTGGTTCAGCAGGTTACCATATCCTCTGCCAATCATGAACCTAGCGAGTCTTCCCACTCAAATGATCACACCCAGATGTCAGCCGCTGTGGTTGATCAACCCACAACTACTTTGGCTGCTCCACCAAATGAAGAAACTGCCCTATTGGCTGTCACTATCTCAGAGTCCCCAGCTGTACAAATTGTTGAAGCTTCTATGTTGCCATCCGCTGCAGTTGACGATGCTCATCTTAGCGCCCTTGTCCCTACTACTGATGTTCCACTGATTGCTGCAGATCCGTCCATGGTTCAAGAGCTTTCTGAAGACTTTTTTGTCTTTACCAACCCTATGGACGAACCTCCGAACATTGCTGCACAGCTAGTCAATCTATCCACTGCCATATCAGCCCTAGCCAGCGATGTTCATAAGCTTAAACAGGAAGAACGAACTGCAACTCTCATACTAGGCACTCATCAGCAGCACACGGACTCACAATTCCAGCAAGTCTACCGGGACTTAAGTAGTTTAATGACTACCGTCACCAGACTTCAAACATTTGCTGAGAATGCAGTGGCGGATGCTTTTACTAGAATCGGCCAGGCGCGTCTTCAGATCAATCAAAACAATGAATCTCTTCATGCTGCCACCTCAATGGCTCTTGGAGAAAAGATTGACGACGCCAAGAAAACATTGACTGATCAGTTGGCCACTATGCAGGCAGCATTTGCCTCTCAAATTCAAGATATTTGCAACAGTCTGCCTGCAGCTCCTCAAATTATTCGCAGATTACCTGAACCCAGCCGAACTGCTCCCTCAACGCAGCGAGGTTCAAGTTCAGCTGCTCATTCATCCCCTGCAACTGGAGCACTCACTCAGTCCAGACCAACTGCTCAACCAAGATCTCGGAGTCCACGCCAACCGCCTGCCGAAAAACGCGACTATTCCAAACATTGGTTTGGGCGCAAATAGTATCATTTTCTGACTCCTCCATTAATTACTCGTATCTATTTACTGTTTTTATTGACTTTTTCTTTGTATTTACTGTTCCACTTAAATACATTCACATTAATTGCAACCTTTTTCATTTCTATAAATAACGACTCTTGTTTGTTCACAGAACACACATTCACTTAACATGCTTACTTTCAAGATTCAAAATTCCCTGGTTATCTGTTAGATTTTTTTCCGCTTCATGGGTTTATTACTTATCTAAATCAACCCCTCATGGGTTGATTACTTATCTAACCCAGCTCTGTTAAGCTTCAGCGCTTTGATCCTGTTCTGGTGCTCCTCATCAGTCAGGAACTACTAACAGCAGATGTCTGGGGGCTGATGACAAAAAGGGGGAAGACAGAGATAGACTATTCTCATTAGGTGAATCCATGAACCATGGAAGCTGCCTGATGAATATACGTATGACTCTTCCCGACCTTCTCTCTAAAACAAGGTAGACCGGCAGAGATAGAGTATTCTTATTAGGTCCTCTCGGAAACAAGGTGGATCGAGCTCTTCCTCTCTGAAATAAGGTGGATCGAGCTCTTCCTCTCTGACACCAGGTGGATCGAAGCTCTCCGGGTCTACAATACTTGTTTAAAGATTTGTCTTGTATCAGCTAAATTATGTAAACTAAATTGGTCTCCGGGGAGGATGGCCCCTAATCAGCTTCCATCTTAGATTCTAGTCAAGTTATTAGAATTCATCTTAAGTAAAGATGAATCTCTCTCAATTGTCCAGTTTGATTACAACTTGTAATCTGCTTATATTTAATGAAAATTTCTTTTCCATTATGTCTTCAAGTAATTTTAGGATTCTCATCTTATTTACTCAAACTGGAAATAGATCTTTGCTTAGTTTTGTCATCACCAAAAAGGGGGAAATTGTTGGGAAAACGATTTCTAAAGTTTTGGTAATTACAAACCGGATATTAAAGACAAACTGGATGAAGTCCTACCGGATATTAAAGACCAACTGGAAAAAGACTTCTACCGGGTGAAGACATAAACTGGATGCCTACCAACTGGACAAGACTCAAACCGGATGAAGACATCAACCGGATGAAGTCATCAACTGGATGGACATCAACCGGATGAAGACATCAACTGGATGTACATCAACCGGATGAAGTCATCAACTGGACAAGACATCAACCGGATGAAGTCATCAACTGGACAAGACATCAACCGGATGAAGTCATCAACTGGACAAGACATCAACTGGATGGTCATCAACCGGATGAAGTCATCAACCGGATAAGACATCAACCAGATAGACATCAACCGGATGAAGACATCAACAGTGCAAGCTATCAACCGGATAAACTTAAACTGGATGGACATCTACTGGGCAACTATCAACTGAATAGTCTCTCACTGTACAAGGACATCAACTGGTCATAAGAGGATGAACGACCAGTTGAACAAAGAGAACCAGCAGAAGTCTGAGCTTCCAGTTAGAGCACTAAGCAACGAGACAAAATCAGTACAACATTCTCTGACAAAGGTACAACAGAGCGGCGCACCCTGCTATATCTCCGCCACCATTATCGTCAGAGTGAAAAGAGCCGTTGCTTTACAAAATAGGAATGAAGACAATATGAAATCGGAAAGTTAATCTCTTCCATATACAGAAAGGCTACCGTTGGACATCCAAACCTATAAATACATCCAAACAGAGAATGAAGAAGGGCTGAGCGATTTTCAACTAAGAGATATATTTCAAAGCAAGCACTAAAGTCATCCGACTGATATTCCAAACGTTCAGCAAAGAGCAGACAAACAGCAAAACTGAATCTGTGACAGATTATCTTCAATTGAAGTCTGCTGCTCAAAAACTCTCAAAGCTAGAAAGTGTATTCTGTAAAGAGTGTCATAGAATCCATTGTAATCAAAGTAAAGAAGTGTGTGATTGCTAGGAGTTTAGGCCAAGTGTGTTAGTGCCTAAGAAGGTTGTATACTGTAAAAGTGTAAACCAAGTCTTCTAGTGAATCCTTCCTGCAAAGGAAGAAGGGGAGACGTAGAAGCGTTGTGCTTCGAACTTCCAGAAACAACTCTCGTGTTATTTGTTTATTGCTTTATTACTTCAGTTTTATTCCTCACAAGTTTTGTAGACGTCTTCCGCACTATAACAAGTGTCTACTAACTTGCCTGATATTGAGAAGCAACTGTAATACTTAACAGTTTACAGTTAACCAGAAAAAGAAATCGAAATTGTATCTAGTGTTTATTCAACCCCCCTTCTAAACACTACCCCGATCCTAACATAGAGAATACTTGCCGCCAGTGGCGTAGCGATGTGAATACTTGCCGCTGTCATACCGTAGCGATGAGAGAATATTTGCCGCTAATATGAAGCGAAGAACACGACCGCTGTCATATTTATAGCGAGGGATATTAGTGCCGCTTGTATTGTCTAAGCGAAGGGTATTTTCGCTGTCATGTTAACGCGAGGGGTATTATGGCACTGATATAATAAGACTTTGAAATTGAACACGGTATACATGGAATGGATGCATGTCATGACTTACATATTGGTGTTATAATCTATTGGATTGAATTGTGATACAGGAACAACCAAAGGGAGCATTAAATGTATTAAATACAGGAAGTGATTCGTATTTACGGTTTATGCATTTCTAAATTACAATCATATTATTGTGAATATGGTTTGTTACATGCTCATGGTTTTGGGATTGTTTCATGTAGGTACTTTTGGGCGGAAGGGCTAAGGCTGGTTGATGCAGTGAGCTTGTGAGGAGTGCTCTTGGTAGCATGCATAATTCTTTTGTATAGTCTCTACTCTAGGAGTAGTTAACATTCATGAGTTGGAAATGTAATTAATCCATTTGGAACTTTATTTTGGCACTGTAATCTTAACAGCTCAAGGCATCAACACGAACTTTATACTCTGTTTATGCATGTTAGCTCTATTTACGCCTTTAATCCGCACTTAAGAAACTAGGATCCTTACAAAATTATTAAACAAATGTTTAATAAATCATTTTACTAATTAATAAAAAAAATTATAATTAATTATTTAATTTATAATAAGTGGTCCAACCCGATCTAAACAGATTGGCCCGTTTAGGCAACCTCCAAAATAGAGAATTTTGGCCTAACTCGTCTATTTGACTGGGTCGTGTTGGGCAAACCAAGCGAATCCAACATGTTTTGACGACTCTAGAATATGCTTTTTTATGCTTCCCCTATAGGTAGTGTCCAGAGAGGACAATCCAACCATCCATTCCCTTCCAATATCAAAGATTAGATTGGCCCTAGGAGCATGTGCATAAAAAAAAACCCTAGAAGAGATGGTATACACTTTTTAAGAACACTCCGTAAAATATCTGTCATTTACTTTTGCATTTTTTTGTTCCCACTGCTATTCATTTTTATATTGTTTACTCGTTTAGTCGAGCATTTCTAATATATTTTTATCCTTTTTACTAAACAATTTTACTACTCAAGGGCCTGCATTTACAAAAAGTGCACATATGCACTTGTTGTAAGTGTACCTGTGTGCATTGTAGCAAGTACATTAGGTATATCCTTGCAATTGCTACAAATATCGGTGCACGTAGGGCTATTATTTATCGTTTCATCGGAATAATTTCAAAGGCAAAACCAAAAAATAAGGTGTACGTAAAAATGAATTTGTAAATTTCTCAAAAGGTGTACCTAAAAAATTCAAAGATGCACGCAAAAAATTAAGTTGTACGAAAAAATTCAAAGTCACAGTGCACGTGTTGTAAATGCACACCATGCACCGGTGCACGTGCTACAGTAATCCTTGATGGTTATTATTGTTCTTTCATCAGGAAATGGACATATGTAAATTAAATTTTTTTTTATGGATTGGATTAAAATTATTACCGGCCCAAATTTTTACCATTTAAATAAAATAAGAGAAAATTACATAAAGGTACTACTTTCCAAAACATCTTTCAACTAAATCTCCAAAAAAATCATCTTTCAACTAAATACATCTTTTAGGAAATTTATTTCAAATAAATCCATTTTATCAAACCCTAATCTAGTTGATCCATTAAATATGTCTAAAATACCCATCTTCATCCCAACCTTTATTTCATCTACCATTTTACCTTAGAAACCATATCCAGACTCGTTAATACACAATAATAATGAATAGTATGAAAAATTATAGATAATTTCCCATCTAAATCGATTCATGAACGAAAAAAATTGCAATGAAAAGTACACGTGAAGAAAAGATGACCGATCAACACCAACGATGCTTCATGCGGCGGCGCGGAGGCACGGTGGTCGTGTGAGGCTTTCCTAACCAGCTGGTAGAATCCGGTAGCGGCCATGGCGGAGTTGACACCGAATAGATTCCAGTTCCACAGTTTTATGATGAAGCAGTAGCGAGACTGTATGATTCCGGACGCCGCGATCACCGCATGCTGCCATTTCTTCAATATTATGTAACTTGGGTTTCTGTTTTGGGTCTTTCGATTTGTTGAAATATGAAGGGGTAGGGATGGAGGTGGTGATTCTGGACATCATTGCATATTATCTTATCCGTACTTAATCCAATTATTCTCTGTGAAGTTAAATAATTGTCATGTTTCAGTTTCTTTGTCCCTTTAATGGAATAAATGCGTGACCCTTTTCTCCGGCCATATCGTTGGCCATGGCCGCATCCAGGTGCATGCATTTGTTTCTGAGATACAGGACGGTACTGTAAATAAGTGAGAAGTGATAATATATTGTGACGTATTTCGTTTTTCTTTTCTTCTTTAGCTTAGGGTTTATATATAAGAGTTATAGGAATATAAAAATTTGATCTGTCTCTCTCCTTTTGTTTCTGTATTGAAGGAACTTAACTTACTGGAATGTTTCTTTCTTTTGGTAAATTTTTTAATTGCATGAGTTGAGTTCATAGCTGTAAACTTGTGTCTACCGGTGCATGTAAATTACATGCACCTATAGTCTGTCGGTGCATGTAAATTACATGCACCGGTAGACTCAAAATTTTACCGGTGCATGTAATTTACATGCACCTATAGTCTGCCGGTGCATGTAAATTACATGCATCGGTAGACTCAAAATTTTATCGGTGCATGTAATTTACATGCACCTATAGTCTGCCGGTGCATGTAAATTACATGTATCGGTAGACTCAAAATTTGCATTGTTTCTCAAATTAGTATCATTTACTCTTTTGTACAAGCGCGGAGAGAGTATAAGGTCCTTTCAAATCTTCATCACCAGTATATTGTATCTTTAATTTGTCTGACCTTTTTATTTGATTATTTTGTTTCTTGCCAATTTTATTTTTCTGCTATGAATTTTATCGATTTTAAATGTCTAATTGTACGAGTTCGTCCCTTGCTTTTTCATTCTTCCTTCTTATTTAGTAAATAAATTTCCCGTGACACTTTCTGTAATGCCTCGATTTGTATTATATACGTGTGATATGATTATGGTGTAATTATATCACTTAGCGGTATGATAATGGGGGTTCGGGTGGAACCAAGGAAGAATTAAAACATGTGTGAAATGATATATGGCAAGGAATGAAACATGGTGTACAATGAGTTAATAACATATCAAGTCATGAACTAGGAGGCATTTGATTATGTATGTGAATGTCATGTGAATTGGAGTTGCATTTGAATTTGGAGTTCATTTCATGTACATGTGACTTACCATGTAATTACCTTTAAATGGCATGATAGCAAGTAAATTAAGGGACTAAGGATCTATATCAAGTGGATTAGGGAGGTGGAATCACATAATACACCATTTTACACCTACAAATCTCTACCAAGCTCCTCTTCCTCTCTTTCAAGTTTTTGGTGGTTTGAGCTTGGGATTGACTTGTGACTTGAGTTAGGAAGGTGTGTGAAGTGAAAGTGTACCATCTTGGTAAGGAATTCTTAGCTTTACACTTGAAATATGTCATTGGTGTTATATATGTGAAATGAAAATTCAAGTATTCAAGTGAAGAATCATATCATGTTTCTATGCTTTGAATTGGAATCTATGATGTTATAAACATGTTAATATGTTCCTAGGGATTGCAAGAAACATGTTGAAATGGTTCAATATGAGGTATAGGAGAAGAACCATGGAGATAAGCTTGAAAATCGCCATGTTCTAAACTTTCTGGACATCGGCGATCGATCGCGAGCTTTGTGGCGATCGATCGCCGAGGCAGAGTAAATTTTAAGGCGGTGAAAATGTGCGGCGATCGATCGGTGAAATTGTCGCGATCGATCGCTGTGAACAGAGCATTGTGGCGATCGATCGCCAAGTTGTTGCGATCGATCGCGAGGGGACAGAGAGTTTTGGCGATCGATCGGTGTTGATAGCGATCGATCGCCAGTGCCAAAATGTTGAAAAATGAAATATTTTTGTAGAATTTGATTTTAATGCCTATGATAACATGATATATTGTTGGCATTGTTGTAGCATCATCTCAGGGGACAGGACAACGAGGCACTTAGCCAGTGACGCCTACTTTATCTCGTTTGTGTCGCAGTACAGGTACGTGTTGACGTACGGAGTATAGACATTGTGTGATGATGTTATGAGATTGATATCATATGAATTGTGTTATGTTGTTATCATATGATTGGTAGTATCATATGCCTGTACATTCATGGATATCATATGTATGTGAGATATACGCCTGGTTTGGGTATATGCTCGGTTATGTATTTGAGATATATGCCTGGTTTGGATATATGCTCGGTTATGTGACATAGAGATATATGCCTGGTTTGGATATATGCTCGGTTATGTGACAGAGAGATATACGCCTGGTTTGGGTATATGCTTGGTTATGTTATATAGCGATATATGCCGGTTTTTGGGTATATGCTATGGCTATTATCATTTGAGGACAGTACTATGATATGTGCTGCTAATATGAAGATGTGAGGTGGTTCCACTGACATATTGAGCTGAATAGGCATATCATTTTAGTCTCGTGATAATAGGGTATGTATTGAGACATGTCATGACATGGTGCATTTGTGGATGCATGAGACAGAACATTCACATGAGATGATTTATTGTGCTTTGATATTTTGCTTTGATATTGCACTGAGATAGTTGTTGATATATACTCACGTTTTGTGAATGTTTCTGTAGGATTGCATAGACGTGGGAATCGTGAGTCTTATTCCGCTGCGAGGTGAACCACTGCATAGGAGTTGTACTGGCTTAGGTTGTTAATTTTACATGTCATGTATATGTAGAAAACAAATTTAGTTGGTTTTTGTACTCAGGATTTGGTACTGTAACAACTTAACTAGTAAAATACTCTAAATCAGTGTATGTTCTTACTTAATTCAGACTCACATATGTATGTTAACTGGATACATAATGGATTAAGTAACGAGGACCCCACACTTTCCAAGCTTTACCTTTTAAATGAAGTTTATGCAGTATCCCAATCTTTGAGACTATTCACGTAATATAAGTAAAATTATTTATACGGTGTATATAAAATTGAGTTAGTGCATGTAAAAATTACTTATGTAGTGTATGTAAAATTAATCATGCGGTGCATGTAAAAATTACTCATGCGATCCATGTAGAATTACTCATACGGTTACGTTTAGCTGAATTCCAGTTAGCTAAGAAAGCTATGATGTGGTGGAAGTCCACAGTACTTGAGTTGAGGGCTCAAGGACATACAGTGAACTGGGATGTGTTTAGAACAAAGTTTCTGGAGCATTATTTCTCTGTTGCTGCAAGGCAGAGGAAAGATGATGAATTTACAAACTTGAGACAGGGAGTAATGACAGTATCTGACTATGCTGTACACTATTCTTCTTTGCTCCGGTATGTACCACATATCGCTGTCAACACAAAGGCAAAGATTAGACAGTTTGTGAAAGGATTGAGGCCTGAATTATTTGATAGGGTAATGTCCAATAACCCTACATCATATGAAGAAGCGTTACTAGAGCCGAGATGGCTGAGATTGCTGTAGGGGTGTATAAAGATATTGGACAAGCCCAACCACCTACATCTGACAGTATGAGACCTAGAGGAGAACCATTTAAATCACCACGAGGTGGTGCATCTTCATCTAGGTTTAGTGGGAAACGTTTTGGATCACAAAAAGGGGGTGATCGGAAATCTAATGGACAGTTCCAAGGTAATAGTAGTGGCAGTGGTGTGCAATGTTTTAAATGTGGTGGACCACATTTGAAACGAGATTGTCCTCAATTGAATCCAGTAGTTTGTTTCCATTGTGGGAGGCCCGGACATGTGATCCGTGATTGTACTCAAGTGGGTGGACAACAGAGGAGAGGACCCATTTCAGAGACTACAGTACAACAGAGACCACAGGGTATACCACGGTCTGGTGGAGGACAGAGGACAGGAACACCTCAGGCTCAGGTGTATGCACTGAACAGGGGGAAGCAGAGGCAGCTCCTGATGATGTGATAGCGGGTAAGTGTACTTTGTTTACTTATCCTGCTTTACTGTTGATTGATACTGGTGCATCACATTCTTTTATTGCACAAGCATTTATTGATCGGTATCATATATGCTCGTCTCCACTGTTGATGCCTCTTTATGTTTCGACACCCATGGGAACTACTGTGATGACTTGTCAGAGTGTGTCTGATTGTGCTATTCAGTTTGAGACTGAGTATGGGCTACAGGCTGATTTGATTGTGTTAGCTATGTCAGATTTTGATTGCATCCTTGGAATTGATGTGTTGAGTAAATATCAGTCTGTTGTGGATTGTAGTCAGAAGATAGTGAGATTTCAGTCTGATACTGGAAATCAATGGTTATTCTATGGCCAGGGATCGAGGGCAAGGATTCCTTTGATATCAGCAATCCGAATGTCGCGTTTGTTAGAACGTGGACATGTGGGTTATTTGATTTATGCCCTTGATGTAAATGAACAGAAAATAGAAAAGAAAGTGGAGAAGATACCAGTGGTTGCAGAATATGCGGATGTGTTTCCAGATGAGATACCTGGATTCCCACCGAGTCGATAAGTAGAATTTGGTATTGATTTGATACTCGGTACTTCTACAATTTCACGAGCTCCTTATCGGATGGCACCAACTGAATTGAAAGAGTTGAAAACTCAATTGCAAGATTTATTGGACAAGGGGTACATACGTCCTAGTGTATCGCCTTGGGGTGCTCCGGTCTTATTTGTTAAGAAGAAGGATGGGACAATGAGATTGTGTATTGACTATAGACAATTGAACAAGGTAACGATAAAGAATAAGTATCCTCTTCCTCGTATTGATGATTTATTTGATCAGTTGCAGGGATCACGAATTTATTCTAAGATTGATTTGAGGTCAGGATATCATCAAATACGTGTGAGGGAAGGAGATATACAGAAGACAGCATTCAGAACTCGTTATGGGCATTATGAGTTTCTGGTAATGCCATTTGGAGTGACAAATGCTCCTGCTGTCTTTATGAGTTTAATGAACCGTGTGTTTCAGGAATACCTTGATCGATTTGTCATTGTCTTTATCGATGATATAATGAGACAAAGGAGATGGATGGATCTGTTGAAAGATTATGATTGTGAGATTGAATATCATCCAGGAAAAGCTAATCTTACAGCAGATGCCTTGAGTCGAAAAGTACATCATACGGCTGATGAGGTGATTCATTTATCCGCATTGATGACTTCTTGTTGTACTTTGGGTTATGAATTTGATGTGGAAATAGAGCCAGTACGGGTATCAACATTGTTGGTTGAACCCGACGTTTTTGAGAAAATCAGAACGGCACAACTGACCGATGATGAAGTACAACAGTGGAAGGAAATGATAAATCAAGGACAAACATCTCACTTTGTACTTACAAGTGATGGAACTTTGAAATACAGAAACTGTTGGGTAGTACCTGCTTCATTAGGACTACGCCAAGAACTACTACAACGTGCTCATTGTAGTAGATACAGTATACATCCGGGAGGAAAGAAAACGTATCATGATTTACGTACACAATTTTGGTGGAAACGTATGAAACATGATGTATTGAGCTTTGTGAAACGATGTTTGATCTGTCAACAAGTGAAAGCGGAAAGACAAAGACCAGGAGGTGAATTACATAGTTTGGAAATTCCTCAGTGGAAATGGGAACATCTCACGATGGATTTTGTGACTCATTTGCCACGGACGTCTTCTGGTTGCGATGCTATTTGGGTGATTGTTGACCGACTCACCAAAGTATCTCATTTTGTGCCATATTGTATGACGTTTACATATCTGAAAATGGCACAGCTGTACATTCAACATGTAGTGAGACTACATGGTATTCCAGTTTCCATTGTATCGGATAGGGATCCGAGATTTACTTCTCATTTCTGGGAAGGGTTACAGACAGCGTTGGGAACTGAAGTGCGGTTGAGTACAGCATATCATCCTCAGACAGATGGACAAACAGAGCGTACGATACAGACGCTTGAGGATATGTTGCGTGCCTGTGTATTAGAGTTTGATACTTCTTGGCAAGAGTCGTTGCCATTAGTGGAATTTTCATATAACAACAGTTATCAGTCTAGTATACAGATGGCACCATTTGAGGCTTTGTATGGGCGACGATGTAGATCGCCATTGTATTGGGATGATGTGGATCAGTCTACTTTACATGGACCGGATATGATTCATGAAATGGAAGAGAAAGTAAAGGTCATTCGATTGAAACTTAAAGCTGCTCAGGATAGACAGGCTGCTTATGCCAATAAGCGACGTAGACCACTTGAATTTCAAGTTGGTGACCGTGTGTTCTTGAAAATCTCACCTTTTAAAGGTGTAGTACGGTTTGGTAAGCGTGGAAAATTGTCTCCACGGTATATTGGTCCGTATGAGGTATTGCAACGTATTGGTACGTTGGCATATCGCTTGGCACTACCACCGACATTGAGTAGTATTCATGATGTTTTTCATGTTTCACTGTTGAGGAAGTATGAACCAGATCCGAGTCATGTATTACAGTTACCTGATGTACAGTTGGATACAGATGTGTCGTATGAGGAACGACCGGTTATGATCTTGGATCGAGCTGAACGCAGGTTGCGTAATAAGGTGATTCCTATGGTTAAGGTACAGTGGACAGACGGGGTGTCGAAGAGGCAACGTGGGAGACGGAGCAGCATATGATGCAACGGTATCCGGATTTATTTTCTGGTAGGATTTTACAGTTTTATTATACTGTTGGTATATAGTACTGTACTGTTGCATCCATGAGCATGTTTCCTATCTTCTTATAGAAGGATTGCTGAGTTACGTATCTATACATGCATGTTTGTATATATAATTTCGAGGACGAAATTCAATGAGTGGGGGAGAATTGTAATGCCTCGATTTGTATTATATACGTGTGATATGATTATGGTGTAATTATATCACTTAGCGGTATGATAATGGGGGTTCGGGTGGAACCAAGGAAGAATTAAAACATGTGTGAAATGATATATGGCGAGGAATGAAACATGGTGTACAATGAGTTAATAACATATCAAGTCATGAACTAGGAGGCATTTGATTATGTATGTGAATGTCATGTGAATTGGAGTTGCATTTGAATTTGGAGTTCATTTCATGTACATGTGACTTACCATGTAATTACCTTTAAATGGCATGATAGCAAGTAAATTAAGGGACTAAGGATCTATATCAAGTGGATTAGGGAGGTGGAATCACATAATACACCATTTTACACCTACAAATCTATACCAAGCTCCTCTTCCTCTCTTTCAAGTTTTTGGTGGTTTGAGCTTGGGATTGACTTGTGACTTGAGTTAGGAAGGTGTGTGAAGTGAAAGTGTACCATCTTGGTAAGGAATTCTTAGCTTTACACTTGAAATATGTCATTGGTGTTATATATGTGAAATGAAAATTCAAGTATTCAAGTGAAGAATCATATCATGTTTCTATGCTTTGAATTGGAATCTATGATGTTATAAACATGTTAATATGTTCCTAGGGATTGCAAGAAACATGTTGAAATGGTTCAATATGAGGTATAGGAGAAGAACCATGGAGATAAGCTTGAAAATCGCCATGTTCTAAACTTTCTGGACATCGGCGATCGATCGCGAGCTTTGTGGCGATCGATCGCCGAGGCAGAGTAAATTTTAAGGCGGTGAAAATGTGCGGCGATCGATCGGTGAAATTGTCGCGATCGATCGCTGTGAACAGAGCATTGTGGCGATCGATCGCCAAGTTGTTGCGATCGATCGCGAGGGGACAGAGAGTTTTGGCGATCGATCGGTGTTGATAGCGATCGATCGCCAGTGCCAAAATGTTGAAAAATGAAACATTTTTTGTAGAATTTGATTTTAATGCCTATGATAACATGATATATTGTTGGCATTGTTGTAGCATCATCTCAGGGGACAGGACAACGAGGCACTTAGCCAGTGACGCCTACTTTATCTCGTTTGTGTCGCAGTACATGTACGTGTTGACGTACGGAGTATAGACATTGTGTGATGATGTTATGAGATTGATATCATATGAATTGTGTTATGTTGTTATCATATGATTGGTAGTATCATATGCCTGTACATTCATGGATATCATATGTATGTGAGATATACGCCTGGTTTGGGTATATGCTCGGTTATGTATTTGAGATATATGTCTGGTTTGGATATATGCTCGGTTATGTGACATAGAGATATATGCCTGGTTTGGATATATGCTCGGTTATGTGACAGAGAGATATACGCCTGGTTTGGGTATATGCTCGGTTATGTTATATAGCGATATATGCCGGTTTTTGGGTATATGCTATGGCTATTATCATTTGAGGACGGTACTATGATATGTGCTGCTAATATGAAGATGTGAGGTGGTTCCACTGACATATTGAGCTGAATAGGCATATCATTTTAGTCTCGTGATAATAGGGTATGTATTGAGACATGTCATGACATGGTGCATTTGTGGATGCATGAGACAGAACATTCACATGAGATGATTTATTGTGCTTTGATATTTTGCTTTGATATTGCACTGAGATAGTTGTTGATATATACTCACGTTTTGTGAATGTTTCTGTAGGATTGCATAGACGTGGGAATCGTGAGTCTTATTCCGCTGCGAGGTGAACCACTGCATAGGAGTTGTACTGGCTTAGGTTGTTAATTTTACATGTCATGTATATGTAGAAAACAAATTTAGTTGGTTTTTGTACTCAGGATTTGGTACTGTAACAACTTAACTAGTAAAATACTCTAAATCAGTGTATGTTCTTACTTAATTCAGACTCACATATGTATGTTAACTGGATACATAATGGATTAAGTAACGAGGACCCCACACTTTCCAAGCTTTACCTTTTAAATGAAGTTTATGCAGTATCCCAATCTTTGAGACTATGCACGTAATATAAGTAAAATTATTTATACGGTGTATATAAAATTGAGTTAGTGCATGTAAAAATTACTTATGTAGTGTATGTAAAATTAATCATGCGGTGCATGTAAAAATTACTCATGCGATCCATGTAGAATTACTCATACGGTTACGTTTAGCTGAATTCCAGTTAGCTAAGAAAGCTATGATGTGGTGGAAGTCCACAGTACTTGAGTTGAGGGCTCAAGGACATACAGTGAACTGGGATGTGTTTAGAACAAAGTTTCTGGAGCATTATTTCTCTGTTGCTGCAAGGCAGAGGAAAGATGATGAATTTACAAACTTGAGACAGGGAGTAATGACAGTATCTGACTATGCTGTACACTATTCTTCTTTGCTCCGGTATGTACCACATATCGCTGTCAACACAAAGGCAAAGATTAGACAGTTTGTGAAAGGATTGAGGCCTGAATTATTTGATAGGGTAATGTCCAATAACCCTACATCATATGAAGAAGCGTTACTAGAGCCGAGATGGCTGAGATTGCTGTAGGGGTGTATAAAGATATTGGACAAGCCCAACCACCTACATCTGACAGTATGAGACCTAGAGGAGAACCATTTAAATCACCACGAGGTGGTGCATCTTCATCTAGGTTTAGTGGGAAACGTTTTGGATCACAAAAAGGGGGGTGATCGGAAATCTAATGGACAGTTCCAAGGTAGTAGTAGTGGCAGTGGTGTGCAATGTTTTAAATGTGGTGGACCACATTTGAAACGAGATTGTCCTCAATTGAATCCAGTAGTTTGTTTCCATTGTGGGAGGCCCGGACATGTGATCCGTGATTGTACTCAAGTGGGTGGACAACAGAGGAGAGGACCCATTTCAGAGACTACAGTACAACAGAGACCACAGGGTATACCACGGTCTGGTGGAGGACAGAGGACAGGAACACCTCAGGCTCAGGTGTATGCACTGAACAGGGGGAAGCAGAGGCAGCTCCTGATGATGTGATAGCGGGTAAGTGTACTTTGTTTACTTATCCTGCTTTACTGTTGATTGATACTGGTGCATCACATTCTTTTATTGCACAAGCATTTATTGATCGGTATCATATATGCTCGTCTCCACTGTTGATGCCTCTTTATGTTTCGACACCCATGGGAACTACTGTGATGACTTGTCAGAGTGTGTCTGATTGTGCTATTCAGTTTGAGACTGAGTATGGGCTACAGGCTGATTTGATTGTGTTAGCTATGTCAGATTTTGATTGCATCCTTGGAATTGATGTGTTGAGTAAATATCAGTCTGTTGTGGATTGTAGTCAGAAGATAGTGAGATTTCAGTCTGATACTGGAAATCAATGGTTATTCTATGGCCAGGGATCGAGGGCAAGGATTCCTTTGATATCAGCAATCCGAATGTCGCGTTTGTTAGAACGTGGACATGTGGGTTATTTGATTTATGCCCTTGATGTAAATGAACAGAAAATAGAAAAGAAAGTGGAGAAGATACCAGTGGTTGCAGAATATGCGGATGTGTTTCCAGATGAGATACCTGGATTCCCACCGAGTCGATAAGTAGAATTTGGTATTGATTTGATACTCGGTACTTCTGCAATTTCACGAGCTCCTTATCGGATGGCACCAACTGAATTGAAAGAGTTGAAAACTCAATTGCAAGATTTATTGGACAAGGGGTACATACGTCCTAGTGTATCGCCTTGGGGTGCTCCGGTCTTATTTGTTAAGAAGAAGGATGGGACAATGAGATTGTGTATTGACTATAGACAATTGAACAAGGGTAACGATAAAGAATAAGTATCCTCTTCCTCGTATTGATGATTTATTTGATCAGTTGCAGGGATCACGAATTTATTCTAAGATTGATTTGAGGTCAGGATATCATCAAATACGTGTGAGGGAAGGAGATATACAGAAGACAGCATTCAGAACTCGTTATGGGCATTATGAGTTTCTGGTAATGCCATTTGGAGTGACAAATGCTCCTGCTGTCTTTATGAGTTTAATGAACCGTGTGTTTCAGGAATACCTTGATCGATTTGTCATTGTCTTTATCGATGATATAATGAGACAAAGGAGATGGATGGATCTGTTGAAAGATTATGATTGTGAGATTGAATATCATCCAGGAAAAGCTAATCTTACAGCAGATGCCTTGAGTCGAAAAGTACATCATACGGCTGATGAGGTGATTCATTTATCCGCATTGATGACTTCTTGTTGTACTTTGGGTTATGAATTTGATGTGGAAATAGAGCCAGTACGGGTATCAACATTGTTGGTTGAACCCGACGTTTTTGAGAAAATCAGAACGGCACAACTGACCGATGATGAAGTACAACAGTGGAAGGAAATGATAAATCAAGGACAAACATCTCACTTTGTACTTACAAGTGATGGAACTTTGAAATACAGAAACTGTTGGGTAGTACCTGCTTCATTAGGACTACGCCAAGAACTACTACAACGTGCTCATTGTAGTAGATACAGTATACATCCGGGAGGAAAGAAAACGTATCATGATTTACGTACACAATTTTGGTGGAAACGTATGAAACATGATGTATTGAGCTTTGTGAAACGATGTTTGATCTGTCAACAAGTGAAAGCGGAAAGACAAAGACCAGGAGGTGAATTACATAGTTTGGAAATTCCTCAGTGGAAATGGGAACATCTCACGATGGATTTTGTGACTCATTTGCCACGGACGTCTTCTGGTTGCGATGCTATTTGGGTGATTGTTGACCGACTCACCAAAGTATCTCATTTTGTGCCATATTGTATGACGTTTACATATCTGAAAATGGCACAGCTGTACATTCAACATGTAGTGAGACTACATGGTATTCCAGTTTCCATTGTATCGGATAGGGATCCGAGATTTACTTCTCATTTCTGGGAAGGGTTACAGACAGCGTTGGGAACTGAAGTGCGGTTGAGTACAACATATCATCCTCAGACAGATGGACAAACAGAGCGTACGATACAGACGCTTGAGGATATGTTGCGTGCCTGTGTATTAGAGTTTGATACTTCTTGGCAAGAGTCGTTGCCATTAGTGGAATTTTCATATAACAACAGTTATCAGTCTAGTATACAGATGGCACCATTTGAGGCTTTGTATGGGCGACGATGTAGATCGCCATTGTATTGGGATGATGTGGATCAGTCTACTTTACATGGACCGGATATGATTCATGAAATGGAAGAGAAAGTAAAGGTCATTCGATTGAAACTTAAAGCTGCTCAGGATAGACAGGCTGCTTATGCCAATAAGCGACGTAGACCACTTGAATTTCAAGTTGGTGACGTGTGTTCTTGAAAATCTCACCTTTTAAAGGTGTAGTACGGTTTGGTAAGCGTGGAAAATTGTCTCCACGGTATATTGGTCCGTATGAGGTATTGCAACGTATTGGTACGTTGGCATATCGCTTGGCACTACCACCGACATTGAGTAGTATTCATGATGTTTTTCATGTTTCACTGTTGAGGAAGTATGAACCAGATCCGAGTCATGTATTACAGTTACCTGATGTACAGTTGGATACAGATGTGTCGTATGAGGAATGACCGGTTATGATCTTGGATCGAGCTGAACGCAGGTTGCGTAATAAGGTGATTCCTATGGTTAAGGTACAGTGGACAGACGGGGTGTCGAAGAGGCAACGTGGGAGACGGAGCAGCATATGATGCAACGGTATCCGGATTTATTTTCTGGTATGATTTTACAGTTTTATTATACTGTTGGTATATAGTACTGTACTGTTGCATCCATGAGCATGTTTCCTATCTTCTTATAGAAGGATTGCTGAGTTACGTATCTATACATGCATGTTTGTATATATAATTTCGAGGACGAAATTCAATGAGTGGGGGAGAATTGTAATGCCTCGATTTGTATTATATACGTGTGATATGATTATGGTGTAATTATATCACTTAGCGGTATGATAATGGGGGTTCGGGTGGAACCAAGGAAGAATTAAAACATGTGTGAAATGATATATGGCGAGGAATGAAACATGGTGTACAATGAGTTAATAACATATCAAGTCATGAACTAGGAGGCATTTGATTATGTATGTGAATGTCATGTGAATTGGAGTTGCATTTGAATTTGGAGTTCATTTCATGTACATGTGACTTACCATGTAATTACCTTTAAATGGCATGATAGCAAGTAAATTAAGGGACTAAGGATCTATATCAAGTGGATTAGGGAGGTGGAATCACATAATACACCATTTTACACCTACAAATCTCTACCAAGCTCCTCTTCCTCTCTTTCAAGTTTTTGGTGGTTTGAGCTTGGGATTGACTTGTGACTTGAGTTAGGAAGGTGTGTGAAGTGAAAGTGTACCATCTTGGTAAGGAATTCTTAGCTTTACACTTGAAATATGTCATTGGTGTTATATATGTGAAATGAAAATTCAAGTATTCAAGTGAAGAATCATATCATGTTTCTATGCTTTGAATTGGAATCTATGATGTTAGAAACATGTTAATATGTTCCTAGGGATTGCAAGAAACATGTTGAAATGGTTCAATATGAGGTATAGGAGAAGAACCATGGAGATAAGCTTGAAAATCGCCATGTTCTAAACTTTCTGGACATCGGCGATCGATCGCGAGCTTTGTGGCGATCGATCGCCGAGGCAGAGTAAATTTTAAGGCGGTGAAAATGTGCGGCGATCGATCGGTGAAATTGTCGCGATCGATCGCTGTGAACAGAGCATTGTGGCGATCGATCGAGTGATTATGTCACTAGAGATCATTTTATCATATAGCATTATCGCAACACATTTTAGTTGCATGCACAGGATTTTTCTCTAACAACTTATAAAGCAAATACCAAATTCTACTTATCGCTGTCAATACCACTGGATTCCCACCGAGTAAATATCAGTCTGTTGTGAAACCGCGGATCCGCATATAAATTGGTTAACCGAGAGATCATGTGGAAGTTTATCGAGGGGAATGGGGTTAAAACCGTATAATCAAAATCTCATAGTGGATACCCAACCTTGTTGACTGGAGATCCCAAGATCTAGGTTCAAAAGGGACAACTAAATTATGAGATTGTATAAACACCTTGGAGAATTAATCTCCGACCCATTCCTATGATAAGGGGTGTAGCATGTAAAAAGGGTACGAGGATAGACAAAATGCCTTTAATGATTCCTAAGACATATAAGAATATGTTGGAGTATAGCGGGATACTCTTCTAGGAGATCACCTACGTAAGTGCGAAGTGTGGCCGCTTCAAAGATGAAAAGCACTTATGAAACCAAGCGTGGTCCATGGCCGAAACGGACACAACCGTAAGAAACCAATACGAAGGTTAGAATTATTATGGTGTGGGTTCAATTGTCTTGGTTTACACCAACGACTAAATAGTTCAAGACTATAAGTTCACTATAAAGTCAAGTAAATCCGATTGAATACTACTACGGAAGATTCAAAGCCACAAGCCATCTCTCCTGATGCCATAATAGTTCGTTAAAAGCGCTCAATTACTTATATGCATTAATTTAATTCATGTGGGGGGATTGTTGGAAATTTGAATCAAATTAAATGGTGTGTCCATTCATGTTGGGGTGCATTTTTTCATGATTAGTTGCTTCCAAATTAAATGGTGTGTCCATTCATATTGGGATGCAATTTTTCATAATGGATGCTTCCAAATTGTGTCTTTTGATGACACCACTTGCTATACTATATAAGAAACAACCCTTGAATGAATTAGATATGGAATTTTGGAAATTCACATCATATTTGAAGATCAAAATTTGAGTAATTTTGTGAGTCTACATCATTGTTATGGTTGAGCGTTTTTAGACCTTTGTGGTTTAAAGGATTTGTGATTTGGAGTGCTCCTATCACAAATCATAGTCGTTGTATCTTGGGAGACAAATTGCCAAAGTAAACCGTTAGCACCGTAGCGGGGCAATATTGTCTTAAGGACAGAGATTCCAAATCTCGCCTCGACATTTCTAATACAAAGCCATTTGTTGTTTTTGCTTGCTACTTTCTTAAGATACACACCAATAAATTTTATACAACAGAATTGTGATATGGATCATAGTTATCCTTGAAATTCCTATTAGCTGTCATCAGGATTTTATTTGCACCTCTATGCAAGACTTCAGCTTGTTATCTCTTTATTGTCTTGTTTCGTTTTTTTCCTTGAAAAATAGATCATGTTTCTATTTTTTCTTTTTTAGGTTCAAAAAATAGTTTAATGACCATATCTATCATGGTAGCAAGTTAGCAACAATTATTTTTAGAGGGAGAGCTCTCATTGTCTGGCTTTATGTAGCCTCACATTTTTAAAGGTTGATCTTTTCAAATTTTTAGGAACACTTGCAACAAAATTCGGTTCAATTGGAGGGTCAAAATTTCATTTGCTGCAGTGGGATTCATCAGTAGTTTTCTGTTGTTTATTTTATTTTTGAAATACAGAGCCTCATTTACGACAAGACTAATTTAATTTCCACACTGAGACATAGCCCCAGTTGATTAGTATCTCGAATTCAACCTTTTGATATCTGCCTGTGAACCTTCATTTCAAGTTGAGATGAAGTTTTCATGATGTTGTGACTTGTGATCTTCATGAATTTGTCTTGGCTTTGTTTCAGTATGAGCATATCATGATATCGGAATTGCTCAAAAATGGTCATTTGGAGGCAGCGAGAAAAATAGGCTGTGGTATAAAAGCTTTTCAAGTCCGATTCCATCCTCAATTTAAAAGCCACTGCTTCTTCCTCATCAGGGACGACGAATCTCTAGATGATTTCAGCTTTAGAAAGTGTGTAGATCGCATACTTCCCTTACCAGAAAACATGCAAACAAAACACGATGTGAACAAGGCTTTGCGCGGTAAAGGTGATGGCTTTGGTCGAGGCCGTGGCCGTAGCCGTGGCAACCATGGCCGAGGCAGGAAGTAAAGAGATGAGTACCTGTATCTTTTCCATTTGCATCAACTTATTTTGCTAAATTTCTCTGAATGTCTCTCTGTTCTTGGAAAACAACATAAAAGTTAATGTGTTTTATTTGTTCAAGACTAAATGTAGTTTTGTAATGATCTCTCGGTGTTGCAAGAGCATCCTTTTTGTTAGAATGATTTTCTACCTTTTTTGGCGAGTCGCGAGACATGCATTATATGTGTAAAATAGTCCAATCACAGTTACATCTTATTTTTTGACATTTAAATTGAAGGGTCGAGAAAAAATTAAATAAAAATCAAGAATGGCAATATAATAATGTATTTTAAGTTTCTCTATATTTTCAATTAGAGAGAATTGAACATGCGAAAGGGACGATGCTATAGTGTTTATATGTATATAGGGTGATGATACTGCCAGAGCAAAATGTGTTGCTTCCAGAGCATTTATTTTAAATTTCTGGTTATACCCTTGTAGTCAAGGGCATTTAAATAATCAGCAAAAATGGTGCCCACAAATATTAGTAATTGATTGTCCTCTCTTCTTCACGCTGAGGAACTTGAAAGAGCAGATCGGAGTTGGACGGAGTGGCGGATATGGGGGTTGGTTTACGATCTGAAAGTTGACTGGGCAAACGAGGATCGATGAACTGATGAACTTGAGAAAATGACAGAAAGATCACCCGTGGAGGATTGAGCGGTTGACGGCGAAGGGTCGGCGACTGGGAGGAGGAGGAGGTGGCGCTGGGTAAAGGGTTGTGAAAGAAAATAAGTAAAACCACATCCTGAACACAATTTCCATACAGATAAATCAATACTTGCAAACAATTTATCATCAAAATACAGAAAAGATAATCATGACAATCGTTCCATACACAACTCCAAGGCATTTCAAAGAGAACGCAAACAAGAAATTTACAGTAAATGCCCATTCCTAATTATACCCTTCAAGTCATAAAAGAGTCATTCTTGCTAATGAAAGAAACAATTTCTTAATGAAATGATTGACAAATTTATTATTCTTCCCATAAATCTTCCGGCCAGTATCAAGAAACCTGATTCAACCGAGTATAATGAAAGAAAAAGGATTTCTATTTAGGCTTTGCTGTGAAATTAAACACCAGATCAAGAGTTTGATTTGGATATACCAAAAAATATTGCAAGAAATCCTTTATACCATCAAAAGCTCTTCGCACCATATCTAACCAACCCTTCACAATTATCAGGCCAAAACCCAAGATGTCCTTGGCTACCAAAAGTTATTCCCCTAGGCGAAATACTTTATCTGATGATAATAAGAAGTTTCCAAAATATAAATCTTCATCTGTTAAACATCTCCATCACACGATCCCTCTGAAGTTATCCAGCGAGAAATATTACCACCGTTGAAACATGTTGAAATTACATTGTAAGAAGGTTCTTTGAATGATACAAAACTAATAAGAACTGAGAAATTAGCAGGTTTCACTCTTTCTTTCCCTTTATATCCTAACGCTTTATCGTTCCCCCTACAATCCTATACCCAGCGCCACCACCTCCTCCTCCTCGCCGCCGTCAAGAATTATGTTGTGTATGCATCATCATCCATGTGAATATTCCACATGGATAATAAACGAATGGTGATGATACCCTTAAAAACGACCTCATATTGTCCTTAGGGCTAACATCAATTAACTCGTTATATTGATGGAAAAGCTATGAATCACTATTTACATATATACTAATGATTCTTTTTTAAATAATTATTTATTCAAATTTGTTTATTTCAAAAGGCCAAAATCAAATCATTTTGTTTCTAGTGTAATGATTTTCTGAAAGCAAATTCTGACCCCATAATCACCCGCGACCATTTAAGATGATAAAACAGCACAAATTGTTGTCGTGATTGTTTGAAACTTAAACTTATAAGGATTATTTAGTGAGAATGTGCAAAATTTCCATTATACATAAATGATCAAATAAATAAATATTTGATTCAGTACTTTGAGAATTTGATCATTAAGTTATTTAAAAAATCGATTTGTGTGATTAAATTCAATTTTCTGTCTTAGGGAAGAAAAGCTTTGTCTTGTGGTTTATCCCCCCAGTTTATTTTTATTCCTCAAACCAATAATAAATATTATCATCTCATTTTAAAACAAATATAAAAAATATATATATTGAATTTAATATTTGAGCACTTCTAGAAATGAAGAATCAAGCGATTACTACTAGACTAAAAGCTATAGTTGGTAGCAGATACGCAATATTATTTTCTTATAATGGCAGCGCAAAGCCTCGTACTAAGCGATATGTGAACATAAAGGGTTGCACCCTACACATGTCATTGAGCCATACTGTTAAACCAATAGATGAGAGATGATCACCCTTCGTCTACGAGTGCACAGAATGATTTGTTGGGCAAACACAGGCCCACAAAAAAAAATATACTCTATTAATTTACTATAATTTTAAACTTTAGAGATATCTCACTTTTAATCATTATCCATACAAATATCAACACAAATATATTTTAATGGTACATGTGAATAAAAACCTTTTTTCATAAATAACACCAAACACATTGTTATCTCTCGAACCATTTTGCAAAACTTTTTACCCAAACATTGTGTTCTCTTTTTTAAAAAAAAGTTTCATTGTTAAACAGTTAAAAGTATATGTAGAGATGTGCCACATAACAACAAGAAACAAAATGCCTCAGGTATTTTCTATTGAATTTATGTGAATTTATTTCAATTAGTTCAATTTTGTGTGCATTTAATTTGATGGATGAAACATATAAATTAAAATACATTTCATTATACATAACAAAAAGAATCGTTTGATGTCGGTGCCTCAAAGATAAAGGAAAATACTTGTATGTATCTAATTTATATTTTATTTATATATCAACTCAATATTAAATCAAATCATCTTTTAAATAAAAAATATATAAAATAATACATTATTGAGTTGATTTATTGGTGATAATTTATATAAACATTTCCCCCAAGATACTTATTTTATTTATTATTATTATTATACAGGTGCCTATAGGTCTATAAATAATTATGTATAGTTACAAAATGACTGTTTAACCAGGCGACGGCGCACGATCTCCTAAGCATTCATAATAATTACTTTTTATCACATTAAATGAAATCAAATTTCATGGCTCCTCGTGTTCTTGCATGTATATCCACAAGTTGTAACAAAAACTCGGCTTCAGTCTGCTAATATGGCCTCCTCGGTGACGGCGAACGGAGAATATGAAGACATTTGCAGTAATCTTCTGACCCCACTTGATGATTCCAGGTGATTATATAACATATATATTTGAATAGGATCGTTTATTTTTATGAGAAGTTCAAAATTTGACGAGATATCTGTGTTTGTTTGTGATGCTAAAAGCAGTAAAAATTGTAGCTTTTCTGGTTGGAACATCCTGGAAAATGATTTTGATCAGTTTCCGTTAATGGAGACTATCTTTAGGAATTCATCTTTGGATATTCCAGCTCCAGGTGACTTATCAAATACTTACATGAAAAACTCACCATATATAATATTTTCAAATGTTTTTCAGTTATGTTTTATCAGAGGTGGAATGAATATTAGCTAAGGAATGATAATGTTAAAGAACAAGTTAAAATTATTTAAAGGTAATACATTTTCCTGATATTCTTTTTAATTTTTTTTTACAGAGGAATATTTATGCGACTATGAAGGTGCATTCGACGTTTCCAACGAGACAACATATGGATTCGAAACTGAGAACAATTATCCATTATTACTGAGTGATCAGAACGGAGAAATAATCACTGAGTATGAAAAAACATCAAAGAAAAAACGAAAAATAGCGACAACAGACAGCGCAGTAAGTTCAAAAACACTGTGTTGGGACACAATATCGAAGTACTTTTACATGCCAATAACTCAAGCAGCGAAGGAACTGAATATAGGGCTGACCCTTATGAAGAAAAGGTGTAGAGAATTGGGAATCAGAAGGTGGCCACACAGGAAGCTCATCAGCCTCCAAACCATGATCAAGAATGTTCAGGTTAGATATATACTCAAATTCCAAAAAAAAAAAAAAGGTTAGATATAAACTCTCTGAATATATATATATATATATATATATATATATATATATATGTTTTTCATTGGAAATTACCCTCCTAAATATAGTAAGTATGCCCCTTTTACACACACAAACACGTACATATATAATTGTATTGAAAGTGTTGGGATTTGTCTCACAAGATATATTTACAAGATATATGTTAGCTCTTTATAAGATATATGAGCTACTTGAGAATTAAACTAATTCACAACAATGTTTGATAATTGATGTACATAATCTCTTTGAATATTTACATATACTAAAGTTTAATTTACGTGCCAACATAAAGAAGTTAACTTAATATTTGGTTAAACATATTGTAGGAACACACTTAAAATCAGTCTGAGTTTGAACTTTTTAATATGACAGGAACTCGGGAATGGTGAAGAAGAAGCGAAGGTGAACAAGGCTATATATTTTCTGGAAGATGAAATTAAGCTTGTAGAGCAAATGCCGGATATAGAAATGGAGGAAAGGACTAAGAGATTGAGGCAGGTATGTTTCAAGGCTAATTACAAGAAGAGAAAGCTTGTAATGGGAAATTGTTCGGCCACACTATCTGCAAATCATGAGCATAACATTGAGGAAGAGGAAGATGATTTGAAAGCCTTCTTCTCTGACTACTTTTCTTATGGTTCTGTGGACAACATATAATCTTTTACTAATCTAAGTACATATGGTGGATTAATGGCTCCTCTGTACTATACAGAGAAAAGATCTTCCTGCTCTATTTTCACCTTTTGATGGGAGAAAACCCATGTTTTGGAGTAGTGCCCGGAGATCTTCTCCCGATGGGGCATACCAATCCCCTGTAGATTGATGTATTCATAGGTCATAATGTTGTTTTTGGGTTGGACTGGTATAATACTTAGCTTTTGTTGTTGTCTCGTACTTTTGAGCTCGTTTTGTACTTCGTTAGTTATTAAAGTACTCTGTTCAGCGTCGCCTTTAAAGTGGCATCAAAATGCTTCCTTTGTGAGAAAAATAAAAAAGTATGCAAGAAAAATTACATTTAAGTCTTAAAAAATTGAAATTTGCCCATCAAAAATTTCATTTTATCACTCACAAAATTTTTTATCAAAAAGTTATAAAAAATATATCTAAAATATTTATCAAAAAAATTATCGAAACAGTTTGCCCACAAAAATATTTTTAATTTATAAAATATTTTTTCCCTTTTTTTTTTATTTTAAAATTTTTTATCCCCTCCGAATTTTCATGTTCCGCCAAGTATAAATTGAAAATATAATACTGGCCCCTCAAACTTCATTCGACCACGACACCCAAAATGAAAATAAATATTCATTTTTCGTCCAAGCAGTCTTTATTTTATTTTATATCAAGAATGATATTTTTATATTAAAGAAATTGAACATTTTGAAATAATGAGAGTAAATTAATAAATATTTGGTAATTTAAATATAGTTATGCAAGGTTTAATATGAATATTTACTAATCAAGAAACTAATTTTTGTATTTTAAAATTGATTTCTAGCTAATAATTTTTATTAAAAAAAATGTTCGCGGGGAGGGGCTGGGAAAGTCATGTATGATTTTTTACCATAGTGGGCCGAGTCCTAGGTTCGGCGAAACCCATCCCACACCCATCCTGCTATCATCTTTATATGAATAAAATCATTGGATGAGAATATTACTTCCAACATATATAAAAAATATTGGATAAAAATAATCTTATCAAATTATTATATCCCAAAGACAGCAACCAATAAACCCTTTTTCTCGCCACCTACGGCCTACCTAACACAGGGTTTGTCTTGGGTGCACCCGGTGTTTGGTGCACCCAAGACACATATATATGTGTATCTACCCAAGACAGACCCCCTAACACATAGCGGTGTGATTTATTTATTTGTCTTCTTTGCAACAAGGCATCCTGGCCATCGAAGCAACACGTGGATATGAAAATCGTAAGGCCAGGATCTTCCCTAGAAGAATCATCCCAAAGAGATTCTATACATGTGTACGTTCCATATTCAAGAAGACGGCGTTCAAAGGTACTTCAAATGTACTCGTTCATTTGTAGATTTCCTCGAAGCCTACGGCGGAGAAATTAAGATAACCAAATCCCTACAAATACAGTCACTCCGTCGTCTTTCTTTGTTCAGAAGTTTCAATTTTGAAGCAATTTTACTCATCCTAATTCGATTCATCATCTACCCGGAGGTGAAATCTTTTTTCTTTATCTTATTGGTTTGGTTACTGTTTAAATAGACCAGTTTTGCTGATTTTTGAGGTTCGACATGTTTAAATCATAGATCTAGCCATTTTTGTCCAAATTGTGGATTCCCAATTTATTTAAAGGCGTGGACTGAATCTTGGCTTATATAGGAAAATGGGATTTTTTGGTGATAGATATGCTGGCTTTGATTATTTGGGATTGGTTTTTGATTTGAGAAGAGAATTTTCTTTGTTTGTTTTTATTCTTTATGTGTAAGCCACGGGCGAAATAGATAGATTTAGTTTCTTATGTTGCTTAGATTGCATTTGAAGATATTTTAGCATTTGATCTTGGAGTACATGTTCAATAGATTCACTTTAATGTTTGGATCAGTATTTGGGGAGGGGCCTTGATCTATTCCAAGCCGAAACTTACTGTTTCGATAAATAATTTGTGGCGGATCTTGCTCGAGTGTTAGAAGTAATTGCTGCAAATTAGATCTTATAATCTGCTATAGACTTATTGATTTCGATTCTGAGGTGATTTTGAAGAGGATCCGAACGGGAATACTTGAATTGATATGGGATCGGATCTGTCTTTATTTATTGGTTGTCGGGGAAACGAACACACTTTGAGCTTCTATTGTTTGGGGTATTAGAGATTTTAAGCAATCTGTTTAACGATCTAGGCAATATATTTTCTTATCGGTATACATTTACCGTTCTTTCTTGAGAATTTTATAAGTGATTGTCTCCATTCACATTGTTCTGTTTGGAAAAGTTGAAATTTTCTGAACTTTCTGTTGAAATTAAGTTTGCGTAGACATAGTGTAGCTGGTTCATTTCGACTCAGAGGATTGTTTATTTATTAGATTGTGAATGGAGGTTTTGACTATTTTCGATGTTGCAAGGGAACTCCAAATCGATACCGTTCTGTTTGTGTATTGAGAAAATTAACGAAAATTATGTGTTGCTTTTGACGTATTTGAAGCATTAATCATGGTTACTCAGTATAGATTGGTTTGGTCTTAGTTTGTCTATCTTGGAAATTTGTGTCTGATATTTCAACTGTAACACAAATTCATGTTTCTATTCAGGTTATAAGATGGCAGCAACATTGTCACCGACGCTTTCTGTTAGATCAACCACATCTGCTGGCCCCCGAGTTGGCTTGTTCTCACAATCACAGGCTTCTAGAGTCAATATCAATTCGAAAAGCTACTTTTGGAATTTTAATGGTCTTAAGGCAACAAAAAGCACGAACTCTGCATCACAATCTTCATTCTTAGGCATCGAAAGTAATGCATTTCTCAAGTCCTTGAACATTGCAAAAGCCCAAAGCTATAACCAAAGATCTTACGCATATGCTCCGCCTCGAGCATCCTATAAAGTAGCGGTTCTTGGAGCTGCCGGTGGAATAGGCCAGCCTCTATCCCTTTTGATTAAAATGTCGCCTCTCGTTTCTGAATTAAATCTTTACGACGTGGCCAATGTCAAGGGGGTTTCTGCAGATCTCAGTCACTGCAATACACCCTCTTTGGTCTCGGATTTTACAGGACCATCCGAGTTGGCCAACTGTTTGAAGGGCGCAAATGTTGTCGTCATACCTGCCGGTGTACCAAGAAAGCCGGGTATGACCCGTGACGACTTGTTCAATATCAACGCTAGTATAGTGAAGTCTTTAGTCGAGGCTGTTGCCGATAATTGCCCCGATGCTTTTATTCACATCATCTGCAATCCAGTCAACTCCACAGTACCGATTGCTGCTGAGGTTTTGAAGCAGAAAGGGGTTTACAATCCAAAGAAACTCTTCGGTGTCACCACTCTTGACGTTGTTAGAGCCAACACGTTTGTTGCCAGGAAGAAAGACCTGAAGCTCATCGATGTTGATGTCCCAGTCATAGGTGGGCATGCGGGAATTACCATTTTGCCCCTCTTGTCAAAGACTAAACCCTCCGTGACTTTCACTGATCAAGAAGTGCAAGAGCTAACCGTGAGGATTCAAAACGCTGGGACGGAAGTTGTAGAAGCAAAGGCGGGTGCAGGATCAGCCACCCTTTCAATGGCATATGCTGCAGCACGATTCGTGGAGTCTTCTCTACGAGCCCTTGACGGGGATAGCGAAGTATATGAGTGCTCTTTTATCCAATCTGATGTAACTGAGCTTCCATTCTTTGCCTCCAGGGTTAAACTTGGAAGAGACGGGGTCGAGGCTGTGGTTTCATCGGACCTTCAAGGGCTAACAGAGTATGAACAGAAGGCGTTGGAAGAACTCAAGTCGGAGCTGAAGGCTAGCATTGAGAAGGGTGTAGCTTTTGTTAAACAACCCGTGGCTGCATAATTATTGATAATTTGAATGATATTTGATGAAGAAATAAGGTAATACTGTAACGCAGATTGATTTAGGCATCGGCTTTCCATTTTTGTAGGCAAGTTGAAAGATGGAGTTCTGCTTCTACTTCTTGTTTTATACCTGTATTGCTTCTGTTACGAGCAAAATGCGTGTCTAATACTGAGTTTGTTTTTCATAGGGGTTTCTACGAATTTGGTGTGCGATAATTAGCAACATTATATTGAAAATTTGAATTATTACCATGTACTGAGATAGAATTTAACCAAGATATATTCAAACGCGATAATTTGGTTTTATCGTATAGTTAAAATAGTCAAATACATTTTACTGATTCCAAAACCAAGATCATGATTCTCAATAATTTAAAACAACCTTTCATTAACCACCTCAAAACCTCACCTTCCCGTACGTTAGACATCTTCCCTCCATTTTCGGGCTGCATCGCTGCCAGTACGATAACACGATCTGTTTTTTTCATCGAATGCAACAATGCCGGAGCTGAATTTGATCATGCAATCGCACACGGCGTCGGTGTCCGATATCATGGAACCAAGCTCTGCGTGCAAGTCACTGAACTCGGGGATGGATTCTTCATTGGAATCACAGCAAATCATGCTATTGCAGAGGGGGAATATTTCTGGCTATTTTTCGATTCTTGGTTGGAGATATCGCGTGGATATCAAAACCACCCTGGTTTCTTCAAATCTTGACACTAACCATCGCCTGATTTCAATACTGCATCTTTGAGGAAAGAAAGTGTAGCTTTATTTCAATACTGGATCTTTGAGAGATTTTTCCATTTCAGCAAAGAAAGTGTAGCTGATGAACTCAAAGAAAAGGCCAATACAGAAGCCGGGACTAACAAAATCTCCTCTTTGCAGTCATGTTTTGCTCATTTATGGCGATCCCCTACGTGGGGGCCCCGGAAAGTTAATTCATAAATCATAATCCTGAACAAGGCAATACATTTCATTCTGTTAATTGGTGCAAGATCAAGAATACCCTTGCGGGAAGGCTACTTTGGAAATGCGGTTTATGGTGCCGTGATTTCCACGAACGAGCAGATCACTTGGAGAATGGGCTGGGTATTGCTGCGATGAAGCTGCACCGATTGGTGTGCAAGCAAGCTAGTGAAGAAGCCGTAAAATCTTATGAAGATCGGGTGAAAATTACAGCGATGGTGAGCATGTCTATCAAGATTGATTTTGTAGTAGGAAGTTCTCCCCGTTTCATGTTTATGAAAATGATTTTTGGTGTGGCAAATCAGTTGCTGGAAGGGGTGGAAATAGTACTCTTAGTATTAGTTGGAGTTCGTTAATGGAAATATGTAAATATGAAAGGCAAAATGGTGCACTTAACCAAGAATTTAATGCAAACGTTAAAAGTACTCTATAACTTCTGCTTAAAATTATCGAACACAACAATCTTGGGTATATAATAAAGTGTGTATATATAATAAAATTAGTGTGAAAAAAGAAAATTGTGTATATTATCGATGCAGCTACCATTAAGCATTTAGTCTCTATGGATTGTGATTTGCTGCATGAACAATATAAAGAATCAAGTCAGGTCGTCGCGCAATGCGTCATTCTTCTCCAAAAGTTTTTTCAGTCAAAATATCATCGATTCCTTTGAACTCCAAATCTTTGTATGTAACTTCTAGTCATGTCATCTTCGGTCGTCCCCTTGCACTAGTGAAAGGATTGAAATCAATGGACTCTACTTGACGAACGAGTGCATTGCTGGATCTACATCGCACATGACCAAATCAGTGTAAGTGACTTTCTTACATCTCATCTTCTATACAAGTCACACATATTTGAACTCGAGTATCTTCGTTTTTTTTATTTTACCTCTCCTGATCTTATCATACACAACAGAACATACTCAATTACTATATATTTAAAAAAAATTATATATAAAATCAAAAAAATTAGCAAAGTTCTAAACTTGCTAATATCTTGTGTTTATAGAGCCATCTAAGTGGTTCTAAAAATACGATGAACATAACATTATTTTTGTCACAAACAACTAGCTAACAAATTTATGAACACAAATTAGCACACACTCATGACATGCATATTCACCAGTAACCTCCAATATATCATATATTTTCACCTAGGAACTTCATATATTGATTGGCGTTCTCTTAAAAAAAACTGAATATTTTTTTTTGAAAAAAAATATTTAATATTGATTATACTCAAATATTTTAAATCAAATTAATTTTAATTAAATTCTGTCATACATTCCGATACCCAACATAGTTTACACCTATCATTGAAATATGCCAGACCTGTGAAGAGCCAGATTTCATTAGAATACTGTAAGATATCAGAATTATCGATAACATTTTAACTAAAATATATATTTTCCAAAATTTATTAGCACCATTAATTGTGATCAATTGTTTTTTTGTTTCCAGAAAAAATGTAATAAATCAAAAATTTTAGTTTTAACATACGTTATAGATGTGTCTCCATCCAAGATGTTATAAATTAAAACTGAGATGGCTTAATTAATTAACCTCAAACTATTCTCCACGGAAAATTCATGCATGGACCAGGTGTAACCCCGGTGTATGCACCAACATCCACACATTAATATATATGTGTTTTGATGTATGGATCGAGATTTACAACCGATCAATGCAATAGTTTTTCCTTCTCCACCGTCAAAAGGCTGGAAGATATGAAGTCAATCATTTCTTTGAAATATCTTCCATACCAAATATGCGCTTTTGTTGTTGTTTACTTGATGACATCTCGAAAATATATATGATGTCTTTTTACAAAAAAACTATATTATATATACGAAAATATTCTATGTTATCACATACGGTAGTGCTTTATGGGGTACATCCAACCATTCATTGAGAATATTTTCAATAATATTAAGTGAGAATATTCCCAATGAATGGTTGGATGTACCCCATGGGACACTATATGGGGTACATCCAACCATTCATTGAGAATATTTCCAATAATATTAAGTGAGAATATTCTCAATGAATGGTTTGATGTACCCTATGGGGCACTACCCCATGAAATAGCATAGAATAAATCATATATATGATATACATTTCCTCGATAAGTAACATAAAAAAATCCCCAAACAGATGTCTGTCAGCTCGGGCACATCCCTCGGTTTACCTGGTGACGGCGTTGAGAGGCCGGTTCCGTCACCCAAGGATTAGTCAGGCGAAAGCCTGGATACCTTGTAAATCAAAAAAAAAAAAAAAAAACCCCAAACATACCTTTTGTTGCAATTTTAGCATCTTTAGTAAAGTCAAATTTTATGCATAAAGACAAGATACATGAATCTAACTGCAGAATCAAAGGAACCCCAAAATGTGTAATTTTAGCATCTTTAGTAAAGTCCAATTTCTGCATAAAGACAAGTAGTTATGTAATTAAATATATTATATATTCTATCATTTTTTTTTTTTGACAGGAACTTAAATTATATTAATAGATCAATCAGGTACAATATATTACAAGATCACACACGACAGACTATATTTACACATAATGGGTTAACCATAATGTTTTTCATGATGCATCTTTCTTAAAGAAAATATTTACTCTCTCAATAATAATCTCCTTCAACAAGAAATAGCCTAAAATTCCATTCGAGTTTACTCTCCATTTTCGTAATACCTTACAAAGTATGTCAAAAATTGAAATGATATCTTCTTGCCATGTTAAAATGTCATCAACCACCATAAACAATGGCAGTGCCACTGCCATTTCAAAGATTGAGTTAACTCCATGGGATCTGATACCGCTCCTAATCTGCCCTATTCAACAAGGACTCCTGTTTCACAACCCTAAATCCCACTATCAATTCAAGAAAACCTTCGTTGATCACCTCAGGACCTCACTTTCACGAACATTAGAATTCTTCCCACCCCTTGCGGGCCGATTAAGAACCATTGAAAACGACGACAAAACGAGTTCTTTCTTCATAGACTGCAACAATGCCGGAGTTGAATTTACACACGCGAACGCCCTCGGCTTGTCGGTTTCCGACATCTTGGATCCAGTCTACGTACCTGAAATTGTCCTTTCATTTTTCCCGCTTAATAACATTTCCAATTTGGAAGGGGTTTCTAAGCCATTGCTCGGGGTCCAAGTCACAGAGCTTGAAGATGGGTTTTTCATCGGCTGCTCCGCGAATCATGTTGTAGTAGACGGGGCTTCTTTCTGGCATTTCTTCAATTCTTGGTCTGAAATATCCCGCGGTTTCGAAACTATCTCGAAAATCCCTGTTTTCAAACGCTGGATTCCTAACAAAATCGATCTCCCGATCCACATTCCTCCCCTGGAAAGGCAAAATATGTTCGATGACTTCGATTCATTTCAATTGCTACAAATGATTTTTCATTTCAGTAAAGAAAACGTCGCTAAGCTCAAATCGAGGGCCAATGCTGAAGCGGGTACTGAAAAAATCTCCTCTTTACAATCACTGTTAGCTCACTTATGGCGATCCGTGCTGCGGGGGCGGCGTAACAGCAACATTAATCAAAATCCCGAGAACCAAGAAATTTACTTCTTCGTACCCGTAGGTACGAGAGAAAGAATACCTCTGCATAATTATTACTTCGGCAACGCGAGTTATGGAGCAAGTATCTCGACGAATGAGGACGATATCTTTAATCATGGGCTGGGATATACGGCGATGAAGTTCCGTGAATTGGTAACTCAGCAAACCAAGGAACAAGCGATCAAAACCTTGGAAGATTGGACCGAAAATCCTACAATACCGAGTAAGCGTCTGAATAATAATATTTGTGTCGTAAGTAATTCGCCGAGGTACGACGTGTATGGGAATGATTTCGGATGGGGAAAACCGATAGCTGTAAGGAGTGGGATGGGGTTGAAAGTTGACGGGAGAATCACGGTTTTCCCGGCGGCGGATCCGGGCGGGATTGATGTGGAAGCTTACTTGACGAAGGAAACATTGGAGGCCATGGCAAATGATGCGGAGTTCATGGAAGCTGTTATCTTTTGATTTGAAAATGTGATTCACGTTTTACTTTTTTCCAAAAAAACAAAAATTTGATTACATGTCCTAATTTCCAAAAGTTAAGTGCTATGTCATTTTGTTTCATGTTACTATAATAAAATATATGCATTTTTTTTTTAGAAATTTATTTTGTGTACAACATGACCATTTTCTTGATCAACTTTTGGATTCTTGATACAAGGGTTATTTTTGAGATCGTTCGACCTTGCAGTGAGTGCAATGTAGCGTAGTTAATGTTTATTGTGATTGATAAATGGGAAGTGTGGTACCATATATCATTCATATATGTGTGATAGTATGTTATAATCAATGGTATTCTCGATCATATGTTGCCTACTTTATGACCTCAGCTTGTATTATCTTGTAATCTGTGACGAGTCCCCATCTGCTGCTTATTTTATGATCTCAACTTGCATTGTCTTATAATAGGAGTCAAGATCATCTACAGTTTAATCAATGGAATACCATATCTTCATGGACTCAAATATTAAAATATAACAAAAACAAAAAATAATTTTGAAATTAACGTAACAAAAAAAAGATTTATAAAATTGTAGGAAATTGTTTCTTCAAGAAACGATTTCTACTTTTTTTTTTTAATTTTTTTTTAAAAAACAAAGGTGAATTCGTTTGTTAAACAAACGAATTCACCTTTTTCATTTTTTTTAAAATTTTAAATATAATATAATATAAATATTTTAATATAATGATAATTAGTATTAGTATATTATATAAAATGTGATATACATATATATATATACACGTATCTGTATATATATAATATAAAATATTATAATATTATATAATATATATAATATATTATTATTATCATTAACATATATATTATATAATAATATATATTATATTTATATATATAATTATATATTATAATAAAAATAATAATTGTTTTCGAGTCTTGTCGAGTGGTACAACGCATTTCAAATATATATACTCTAATGATGCATCGTTACCATCTTGTCGAGTCGTGATCTTGTGCATATCATACCCCACAGATTTATTATTATTAATAGTTTTTTTTATTTTTATAGTAATAATAATAATTGGATAGAGATATCAAACTGAGCGGACGGTAATCCAATTTTTGTAAAACGGATAATAATAATAATATTTAATGATAATAATTATTATTATTATAAAATTAATAATAATAATTATTATTATTATTATATAAAAATAAAAATAATAATAATTATTATAAAAAATGATGTGATAATTGGCATAGATAGCAGGTGTGATGATAATATTTTAGACTGACAGAATGTAATTAGACATTGTTATGAAATGATACCGATTTTATGTCCGGCCCGATTTTGAAAACACTAGCTCAGAGTACACATGTTCGTAATGGGTTGTCGTGCTCAGTACTGATAAATAATAATAATAATAATAATAATAATAATAATAATACACGCGCAGAGAGAGTGCTCCACGTGCCAAGGACACCATCTAATGACGCCTCGTTATCACTATAGTAATAATCTTAGAATAATAATAACAACAACAACAATAATAATAATTATTATTATATTTTTATTATAATCCGTTTTTACATAATCCAATTTTACAAAAATTGGATTATCATTATGTGTGTAAGCTTGTGGTCTGTTCGTATACAAAAATCGGATTACCGTCCGCTCAGTTTGATAACTCTATCCAATTATTATTATTACTATAAAAATAAAAAAAATTAATAATAATAATAAATCTGTGGGGTATGATAGGCCCACGATCATGACCCGACGAGATGGTAACGATGCATTATTAGAGTACATATATTCGAAATGCGTTGTACCACTCGACAAGACTCGAAAACAATTATTATTTTTATTATAATATATAATTATATATATAAATATAGATAATAATAATAATATATAATATATATGTTAATGATAATAATAATATATTATATATATATTATAAAATAGTATAATATTTTATATTATATATATACAGATACGTGTATATATATATATATGTATATAACATTTTATATAATATACTAATAATAATTATCATTATATTAAAATATTTATATTATATTATATTTAAAATTTTAAAAAAATGAAAAAGGTGAATTCGTTTGTTCAACAAACGAATTCACCTTTGTTTTTTAAAAAAAATTAAAAAATAAAAAAAAAGTAGAAATCGTTTCTTGAAGTAACAATTTCCTACAATTTTATAAATCTTTTTTTTGTTACGTTAATTTCAATTTTTTTTTTTGTTTTTGTTATATTTTAATATTTGAGTCTATCTTCATGTAGGTCACAAGAAGGCGGCTCTTTCGGATCAAATTTGAGACATACTACACATTTTTCAGTAATACTAAGTCAGTTATTTGATTTTTCATCTAGATTCTTGGGATTTTAATATACGGATACTAATTATAATAGATTATTTAAGCCCAGATAAAACATCTTAAATTTTGGTAAAAAGAAATAATTTTAGTTCATAATTAAGTTCTCATGCCTCAGTCAATTGTTCTTGAAATTAACCGTGTCTGATAGGGACGGATGGAAATATTGTTGCTGTCCTTAAGGACACTGTCCTCATAAGCAACATACACCATCCATGTGGAATCTTATTTTTCCTTTTTAAAAAAGATTCCAAATGAATGGTGATGGTGCCCCTAAGAGCATCATCAAACATACCGGGAAGGACACTACAGATTTAAAGTTAATGTGTAATTTTTTTTTTTTTAGAAAACTTTAATTTTGCTTGTACTACGAAAATCTATCGAATGGTGTATGGCATTTGGGCTATTGTATGGTATAAAATATTAGAGTCGCACACCACCAACTATAGTTTTTGGTAAAGTTGCAAGCGTTTGATCATACAATTCGTATCAGAACCAAGATCATGTATTCAATATTTACCCTTCTTAAAAAAGCGATCGACACATGACGCTTGAGTTATTGTATTGTTAAAATATTAAAGTTACATCATTACCACAAGCTATAATTTTTGGTAAAACGACAAATGATTGATCTTAGCATGAGACCTTAGCATGATGTATTACCTTCATATTACACCGAAGTGTCCAAATTTGATCCAGATATATAGGGGTCCAAGTTTTGGATTCCATATATCCAAATTATATTTTGACGCTTAGATCTAGCATAAGGGCATGTCTTATGTTAGGTTGAACTCATCCGTCTGCAGGACATCAACGAGTCAACAATATAATCTTCAGAGAACTACACAATACAAATATGGTACAAGAAACATATAATCTTCATATTGTGTTTATATGCATGTAATAAATTATACTAAATTTTATGAGGATAAATTAAAGCATTGCAAGTAACCAAGACTTTGTGACGGTGGCATCCAATTTAGCCGTCGCCTCTTCATCGCGGTGGTGTGTGGCGGTTGTTAGCCCCCGATCCAGGGTAATCATCCAATACAATTTCATTGCTCTTTCTGTTCAAGCTTTTCTGCATGTTTAAACAACCATGTAGCATATATAAATAATAATCTGAAATTCTTCAGTGTAACTGGAATATTATATATATATAATTACATATACTTTGTTAAACTAAATTATGCTATTTGGTCAAGCTAGGACTATGGCACTAAAGTGAATCCAGCCTGCTCAATCAGGATTCAACTAAACTAAAGATTTTTTTGAGTTTGAGCTTATAAAAAAGAAAAATCTGTAAAGTCAAACTGAACGGAGCTCATGGGATTTCAAGTACCTGACTCCAAATCGATTCATTTACATCCTTTCGGACTCAAATGCGAAGTTGGTGCTATGTTTTTACCACAAAATATCAATATTTCTCATGTTTTTCGAAAGTAGTGTTGGGCAAATATTATCAAGATTTGGTTATAATTGAACACTTACTGAATTTCCCTTCGTACTTTGAGGTTTTTGCGCTTGCTTACCATTTCCTGCAAATAAACCAAACAAAAATTAAGCATCATCATTAATTTTCACTAACAATTAAGAAGACGAGGATGAAAATTAAGATAATTCAATTTACTTGTAAGAGGGACGGCTCCATTGATGCAGAACAGATGAGATAAACATAAAAGAGCCACAATAATTAGTCGAATACAAGTGCCCACGGCCATCGATCGATACACTTAATGCACTATGCTTTCTTGGAAATTGCTAAAAATAATCTCTAAAATGGCAAACTTGGCCTGCTTTTATACATGCATTTCTTGATTTATAGTCGGCAGACACTTTTAGATGAACATTGGTTTTTTTTTAGGGGAGTGGATGACTCCACCCAAAACCTCTTACATTGGGAAATAGACGACACCTACTAGACCAATCCATATTGTCAAAAGGAAAATTAGATGAACATTGGTTAATTCCATGAATTTGAGTCGGCATTACATAAAATAAAAAAATATCACTCGGACTTGGCCATGGAAAGTTGACAAAAATTATCAAATAAATTTTACATAAAAAGTTACATTTTCATTTGTCTACAAGAAATAAATTGTATCCCAGACTCTTGGCCTTTGTTAAATAACGATTTTCACATCCTTGCTAGTACAGTGGTTGTTGGGAGCAAAAGCACGTTGTTTAAGTTCTTATATGATTTAAAATAATTTGAGTTTTGTATTAGGGTTGTTATAATTTTTTGGTAAAATAATAAGCAATCAATCCTACAATTGATATAGAGTTAAAGTCATCAATTCACGTGAATTGCAAGTTAGCTAGAAGAGCAATCAGTATATGATATTTGGGTTCCTCGAAGTTTTAAAAGAATTTGAGTTACATAGTTATTATAATCTATAACTTTTGGTTAATATATAATAATCAAGTATACAATGAAAGTGATCGATGGATTGTTTTGGGGTGATTAATCTTTAATCTTTTCATTTTAAATTTTCGTCGGGAGCTGTTGTATTTAGTTGTTAGTGTGGGAGTTTTTTTGTGATGCTGATTTGGTTAATTGTTGTATCCTTATATTTGATGGGTTTGACTTTTGAGTACTCTTAGTGCTAAATAATATATTTGGCTTACGAATAAAATACAAAATATAAAAATGATTTAGACACGTCTCGAGAAAATCATATTGCATAAAAAAATGGAGGAAGAATTGTATTATAGATTAATATATAGAGTTGACATTAGGATAGATTTCTTGGTGTGGTGTTAGGTTACAAAAAGTCAAAAAGGCAAAGCAAGAATTATTTTGGTGTTACTCCGAATAGCATTATCGTGGTGTTAAATTACTAAAAGTCAAACGGATTGGGGCCGCAAAGCAAGAATTATTTTTGATGCTGCTCTGAAAGGCATTGTCGCAAAGATTGGGCCGAAAAACAAGATTATTTTGATACTGCTTTTAATGGCACTTTTGCGATGTTAAATTACTAAAAGTCAAAAGGGTTGGGGCCGCAAAGCAGTGGTTACTTTGATACTGCCATGTGTTTTAAAGCATTTTGATCATAATTTTAAAACTTTTTTTTGAAGTGTTATAAATGTACGGTCAAGATGTCCTGGACACCCTTCTGGAGAGCAACAACACATCCAATGGAAGATCACAATACATGCATTTTCAAACTTAAAATACAAATATAAAGTGGTTTAATCAAGCTAAATCTCTTAATCTCTTTTTTTAAATAAAAAGTTGTCAACTATGAACTGTACTAATTAAATAAACCAATGGGACAGCACAGATTTGGATTTATTATTTGCTATTTTATTATACATTTGTCACTTGAAATTTTAAAAATTTGTGAAACAATTATTGAAATTTTTAACGTTGCCAGACTTCTGATCAAGTGAATTGGTGAATAAAAGGTTTCGAGACCCCTAAGAAGAAATTTGATGGTATTTAATATCTTGCTATACTAAGTCACTTAGAATTTAGATATTGATGTGTGGCATACTTTTGTTTATATTAACATAATTATCGGAATTATAGGCTGGTTTTTTGTGTTTTTGCTGGGCCATTTGGAATAACCGCAATAAAAAGATACATGACAATGAAGAATATGATACATTGGATCCTGTCACTTTTGCCAAGCGATTTTTGTTGAGGTTTATTGAGGCAAATACCTTGGTTAACCCAACAGGTAGCAGCAACGACATGGTTTCATCCTTCACATGGCGTTATCAAAATCAACTATGACGTTGATGTACCTATTCAAACATCCTATGTTGGGTAAGGGGCAGTGTCAATGGACGAAGACGGACGAGTGGTTGCATCACAAAGGAGAAAGGTGAGGGCGCATTTTAGTCCTGAGGTTGCGGAAGCTTTAGCTGAAGGGAAGCGGTTTTTTTGACTCTCTCTTACTCTTGGCCTCATATCATGTTGTAAGGTGATTGCATAACTGTGGTGGAGGTCATTAATGCAATGATAGGTCGTTGTCTCAAGCTGACGATATTCATTCTTCTAAACGGTTTTCAATCTTTTTTCTAATATATATGTGTTGGTGCTTTTCTTTTTGTTCAAGTAGACGAAAAAACTCACAAGTTCGCAAACACTGGCTTATAAATAAAATTTCTTGAAAACAGTAGAAACTTACAACGACAGTTTAAATATACTGTGCAGAAACTTTGTTGTGTAGTATCTGAAATGGACGAGGCCACAGTAAACCGTGTGCCCGTAAACTCTAAATTGCTCGCCTATAACTCCTGGCCTCATGGACAAAAGAGTTCCAAGGTACAACGCCCGAACACCTCTGTTTGGATTGAAGCAGAAACCCAGACAGGCTCACTCGAACACTCAACAGTGTGTAGTACTCTCAAGATAATATGATATGATATGAAATGCAATTTCGGGATAAAGAAAGCATAGAGCTGATGTAACTTATATAGCTGAGCAGCAGATCAATCCAAAGGTCTCAGAAATTAAGTGTAAAGTTTAATGGGGTAGATGAAAAGTCTCAACATTTAACATCAGATTAATATGGATTTAAGTCTCACACTTAAATCTGACTTCTATTCTGCAGATATGTGAAAAGTCTCAAACTTAATACTCAGCAAAATATGAAAAATCAGGTAGATGAAAAGTCATTTCGGAAATCCGTGTAGTAAAAAATAGGACTGCCTTCGCGGCAGCAACACGCGCGGCGCGGCAAGGGGCACCCATCTTTACTACTTAACTACACTCTATTGATTTGTTTCTCATTATAAACAAACCATAAATGTATCATTTTCTCAATGTGGGATTTCTTTAGCCTAATTGACTATTCATAATTAACTTACCATAATTTTGTTAATGAGAACAAAATTAACAATAATTATTGGGCTTTTAATAATTAAAACCCATTAGTTATTAATCCCAACAATATGTCTCTAGGATTGGGGATGACATTGCACATAGATTAGTTTGAGATGTGGTGCACGACTATGATAGTGGTTTGGATTTACCTTTCTAGCAGATTCTAATCGCCCTTTTGATTAATAATATTACCATTTTTCTTCTTAAAAACAAAAAGAAATTTTATTATTATGAATTCACCAGATTAGTTTTGTCTAAATTTAACTACATGCGAGTATATTTTAATCTTATTCAAATTTAACATAGTTTATTCTGTAATCAATTATGTATAAAAACTAATTTTCAACCAACAAATCCGTATTTATTCAATTAGAAATATCACATTCAAGCACCATTTTCCATTTTTCACATTATTGTGAGGTTTTCAATTTTTATCGATAAAATAAATTTATAAATCAAAAGCTCGACAGTAAAATCTTATCCGACTATATCATCAAAGCGATAGTCATAAGAAAAAAGAGTATACAATCATCTAAGAACATATTGTGAACAATTTATTTACTATTAGGAACCATCCAAATGCAATATGTGATACTAAATAGGACAAGAACGCGAGCTTTATTTATCTTAGGAATTGGATGTATCACGATATACCTTCTTAAATCATTTCAATATACTCTGAGTCGACATCGTGTATCGGGTATCTGACCAAGCCCGATCGGGTATTACAAAAAAATTCAGATCTGGGAAATTTTTTATCCCGAAATTTTGGATACCCGACCTATTGCTCACTCCTACTATACGTGTTCCACAGCTAGCTAGCTTTAAGCCCAACTGCGTGGTACTCTCCGTAGGTCCCATCTTTTGGGCAATTACATACAACCCCTCTACGTATATTGGGCCAATAGTCGATCCATTTAATTAGAGAGGTCAAAATGTGGGTGTCGGCCATTTTTTCCCTTTATCTAACATTAGTTTATTGCTTCTAAGTGAACCTTTTATCATTATGAAATATTTATTATTATTATACGATATGACACAAAAATACAATAGTTTAAAATTCCAAAACGATTTACCCAATAGAAATGATTTAACAGCCACCATTTGTTTTCTCAAAAGTTGTTCCTAAAAACGTAAACGACTTTACCTAAATTCTTCTTAAAACTGAAAATATTCATCCAAATTTCATGTTAATAAAATATATTCCAGGTATCTCTTTTCTAATATCACATTTGTTAAGGTACATGGTCAAATTTTTTAATTATATAAATAGCTTAAACTATGAACTATTTGATTTGTTTACCAAATTAATTTTGGATAATTAAAAAAATATATATAAGTTATAAAACAATTATTCAAATAAATCTGGTAAAAAAAAACAGCTTTGAATATAAATTCATTTTTCAAAATTTTTATTCAAATATGTCCAATAAACATGTAATCTAATAGCTACTTTGTTTTGACTAAAAGACCCCTTATTTAAATAAAAACCTGCATCCCTCACTCTCTTCTCATCGACACACAAAACCCTTTCTTCCCTCTATTTCTCCCCTTAAAAAGAACCCTATCATGCCACCGCGCACCATCGTCGCCGCGGCCATATCCATCATCCCTTTCTTCGCAAGCTACCGTCGTCGTCTTTTCGCAGGTAACGAGCTGAAGTGAAAATGGGAAGCCACGACCGCCAGCTTTCGTCCTCACCTCACCATCCTCGTCGTCTTCTTCCTCACCTCACCATGGTGCATAAGCTTTTTCAGGTGATGTTTTCTGTTCTTCGGGAGAAGCTCTTCTAGGTGCACGCGTGCACGTCTCCTTCACTATTTCTCTTCCAGACGCACGCGTGCATCAGTGCCCGTTTGTGATGCATCGATTCATGTAAACCCTACATGCACCGGTGCATTTAAGCGTTTGCCTTTTTTTTTTCCAATGTTGTTGTGTAGGTCTTAACCGATGTGAGAGAGCATTTTCTGTCGTATTTTTATTTTTGTTTTTTCCCTTCTGCTCTTTTTATGCTTAGAATGTCGATTTGGCCCGGAGAAACAAGAAGACGAAGAAATGGGTTTGCAAAGATGAGAAATGGAATTTTATCATGAATTATACTTGTGTAAATGGGTTTGTGAAGTACCAATGCACATAAATTCTACTTGTACCGGTGCATTTTATCGTACACCAATGCACGTAAACCCTACGTGCATCAGTAGATTTAAATGTGTACTGGTGAACGTTTGGTGCACGTAAATCCTATGTGTACCGGTGGATTTAACTGTGATGTGCGCCGTTGAACGCTTGTGATCACTATACATGTAAAGTTATGTAGTTATTTTGTCATTTTATTTAAAAATTGACTTGAATAATTTGATGTTTTTTGGCTGATAGAAAATATTTCTCCTTATGACCGGCCGCAAATCTCCCATATATTGTTTTTCAAATTTTGTTAGATGATATAATATAATTTATTATCATTGAACTTCGCCACCTTAATTCAGAAGCTCTTGTTTCACCTACACGTGTAAACTATCTCGTCACCTTCTCTGTCACACACTACCACACAGTGACAACGTTGGTTCGATTCTCCCGCGAGTTTTACCTGCCGAAATCTTTGTACTGCCTCTTGTCTCCTCCCCTTATTTTTACCATCTCTTTTCTTTACCTTCTCTCTTGAATCAAAATTGCCTTTTCGTTTCTCTTTTTTTTATTTTTCCTTTTTTTATCGTCACAAGATGGTTTCCTCTTATGGGTATCCCATTTTTAGGGCATTTGCCTCGTGCATTTCTTTATGTGCGTGTTACAATTACAGATTTTATAGCAATGCAAATGGGTTTTAGTTTTTCGTCGAAATACTCCAGTAGGGTAGCCTAAATTTTTTTCTTGTTTTGGCCCTCGGCGGTATTTTTCTTCTTTTTTTTCCGGGTTATTTCTTCATATTTTGATTGCTCTGTGGAGGTTATTTTCCAATTTGATCGTTTTTCCAAGGTGGTTCTTTTTTTCCCTTTTTTAAATTTGGTTTAATCTCGACTCTGATGAAGAAAAGATGGGATCTTTACCTATAAATTTTTATTTCCTTAAAACTTAAATGTCATTGAAGGAATTGAATAGCATGTATTTATTTTGATTATTTTGTAGAATGGGAAGAGTTAAGTTGAAGATACAAAGATTGGAGAACCTGAGCAGCCGGCAAGTTACCTATGGCAAACGGAGAGCTGGAATATTGAAAAAGGCTCAGGAAATTTCAGTGTTGTGTGACATTAATATTATACTTCTTATGTTTTCTCCTACCGGAAAGCCTTCGATTTTCCGAGGACAACGCAGGTTGTTTTCGGGCATTTGGTTTAGTTTATACTGTACCATGTGATTGAGTCATGAATCCGATCTTTTTGTTGATGAAGTTGGAAATTATAATTTTAATGACATTATTCATAGATCGAAAATACCATTCATTACTTAGAGAAATTACTGAATGTGTCTTACTAGATTTTGTAAGCTAGACATTAACTTAAGGCTATGGTTTTCATAAGAAACCAATGATCATATGAAATAGAAGTTAAAATGCAAAACCTTGGTTATTCTTATTTAAAAGATGGCAAACATAACTTTTCATATGGACGATTTAGTGCTAAATACTCGCTATACTGATTGTTTTTGGTTTCAGCAACATTGATGAGATGATTTCAAAATATGCTGAACTTACACCAAAAGATAGGGCGAAAAGGTAGACACAAATACTTACACTACATTTTGTTTCTGTCAAATTGAAGTTCTGTCGATGCAACTTACGTATTCTTTTCTTTTCCAACTTTTATGGTCTTTGAACAGGAGGTTGGAGAGTCTTGAAGTAAGTTCAATGTTTAAATATGAACCATGTTTCCGTAAATTATTCTTCTCTCGAAAAAAATAATCGAATTTGGCTACTTTGGATTCGTTCAATGATAGACATTGAAAAGAAATTTCAAGAAGCTCGACCAGGATGTGGATATAGAAGAGTTTCTTGATGCAAGGTGGATATTATATTGCTTTACTTGTTTTTTTGTAATTTCTGATCAATTTTACTTTCATCTGTTCTGTTTTAATTTTCTTTTTCAATTTTTTAACAGTACACCATCAATTGAGGTACGTCTCATTTTTTCTTTGCATCGTCCATAATTATGAAAATTCTAGCCTACTAGATTGTGAGCCATCCTTAATATCTTCTCCTGGTGGCCTGCTACTACTAGGAAATGCAAAACCAAGTGAGGATTCTGCGTGATCAGCTTACCCAAGTACATAATAGATTAAGGTAAAAAGCTAAAATCTTTAGCACATCAAATATGAATGTTAATGGACTTTTTGGTTAATACAATTACACTGATGATTAAACAATCAAAATCTTCTGGAGACTTCATTTTTCTCCTTGTTGATACTCAGGCTTCCAAAAAATAAAAGGCAGTGATATCTTTATCTATTTGTTTTTAAAATTTTGCAACTACCATCAGAAAATCTTGGGTTATGATGTCATACTCGAATTTATTTCTTTGTTGTTTTACATCGATACCGGTAAATATCATTTGAAGTATTTTCTTGGTCCTCAGCTGGTGGACTAATCCAGACAAAATTGATGATATTGAACATCTTAATCAGATGGAGAATTCACTAGTGGAATCTCTCAATAGGATTCACATGCAAAAGGTACTGCATTTATTTCTTTGGTTCAGTAAAAATGGATAAATTTTGATAAATTTTACTTTTGGCATCCTGTAAAATAAGCATAATGTTATTTATTAGTAAATATGATGGTTTGGATTTTCTGCATGAATTATACTCAATAGAGAGAAATTAAAGTAACCTATTATACTCACTTAAGCAGGAAAATTTTGGGAAGTACCCCCTCATTCCATTTGATTGCACGAGCCAGGTAAAGAAGCAATCTACTAGTGCCGAGTACTCTTGTTGCTGTGTATTTCTTTCTTCTTTCTTTTTCCTTTTTCCATATGTTACATATCATGGATGAAATTTTGCGCGTATTTGAAAATTTGTAGTTTCTAAATGGGATGCATTTTCCAACAACGACCACCAGTGATCAGCATTGCCAAACGCAGTCATGGTTCCCAGAGGGTGAGGGTCAACATATGATGCTACCGAATGAAGCCCATTTCTTATCTAGCAGGTGAGTGGATCTCTCTGATGCGATATTATAAACTATATGGTTGCGACAAATCAAACGATAAGGATTAGTTTGTTCCGCGAGAAATTTGCCATATTTAGTTAAAACTCGGATGATTTGATTCTTGATTGCTTCTCTAGTGTAATATATGGTTTCTGACGATTGTCTTTAGAGAATTGGAGTGCGCCCAAGATGCATCCTTCCCATCTTGTTCTAGTTTCTTTGGTGATGTAAAAGACGACAATCTTGACTGTTCAAGACAACAGAAAAATGAGGCACATAATAGCATTACTATCGATGATTATACAAGCTCTGCTCAGTTGAGACTGCCTCTTAGCGAACAATGTCCATATCATCCATTTGGAAATTTAAGTTTTCCAGATGTCTTGGAGGCTGGGAGGGAGGCTAATTTTCTACCTAGTGCTATGGATTATCAGATAAATGGAAATTTTGAACTCCCGAGATCTGTATGCAACAGTTTGCAGCATAGTTTAGTTCCTACTGCTGGTTCATGTGTCATTTCTATGCTTAACGAGAACACTTACCTTCAGGTCAGTCCTTGTCAATCAGTTACACGATTTGTTACTTCGTTGTGCTAAAAACTTTATTTAAGGTTGAATGAGTTATTATTTCATTGTGCTAAAAACTTATTTTACTGCTGGAACTTGTGTTTTTGCGACTCAAGTTACATAGGCGAATTCTTGCAAGTTCGGCTCCTATCCTAATGTTTTCTAGCTAACCTCGATATGCCACTAATGCAAATCACTGGTATGTTGCAGCCCCCAACTTAGACGGAAGATTTAGTTAAAGACTTGGCTCTCAAACTCGTGTCAAATCATAGTGACTAGAGAATTATAAAGATCAGTGGTTAATTGATTGTGCACGAGCAGCTCGTTTTGGCTGGAACGGACAAACGATTCTCCGTCTCCCAAATCAATAAGACAGTGGTGCTTGTTTCTTGGCATCATCAGTTCAACATTATGTTTTAACATAGGTGCTGTTTACGCTGATGACTCTTGAGTTCTTAAATGACCTGACACCCATGCCAAGGGCGGATAGAAAAATTTCTAAAGAATATTCTTGTAATGATTTGTTTTAAGTTTTTCTACATTAACATTATTTGTTCCCCCAAGTGTGTTTCTTTATTTAAAATTCTATGGTTGTTATCAGTGACTTATTTAAAATTATATCAATAATAATTGCCATTAGAATTTTTTCTGTACATTGAAGCTCCCTTTGTTTAATAGTACAGACAAATCTCTGCCAAATCCATTAACATGAGAAAACATCATAATTTCATCTTCGGTATGTGATAAAGTCAACCAGAGAATGTCTGGATAATTGTGTTGTGCCATGGGTCTGAAAGGTGCTGCAACAGGTTGTCAAATGGCCCTTTTCCAGTCACGTTGTGCTGCACAATGAATCCCAAGAATGCCAACATTGCCAGTCTTCCTGCAAATTCATACATTCATGCATCAAGTATATTAAATTTCTGGTTCTGCCACTGATTCGAAACGAGTTAGAAATTCAGACAGAGGTGGCGATATTTAACCACTGCAACTACATCTTACCGTTGGCTATCTCTTTCTCCTTGGCTTCCAAACTGGGAGAGAAATTCAAAGGGTTGAAAATGCCTCCAGGATAGCCAACTTCATTGGGAGGCAAGCTGTAGTTCTTAAAGATGGGATCTTGGTTAACACTTCCAGGGTTCTTGATGTCTTGCCACCTCCTGATCTCGACGTAGTGGAACAGAATAAACTCGATAACGAAGAGGGTCGATGAGGAAGCGAAGTACTCTGCTTTCCCTGCATCGTACCATTTTGGAACATTGAGGATTCCGATCGACGTGAGAACTTCAGGCAACAGCATGCCTGCAACACCGAGCATCGCCCATCGGCCGTTCACAAGCTCAGCCTGGACATACCATCTCAAGCTCTCCGGGTCTTCTGCTAGTCCTAATGGATCAAATCCATTGTCACCTGGAAGACTGAGGAAGAAAACACATATGAGACAGCTTAGTTGCCTTAAAATTCGACACTAATTAGAGTTCGAGGTCGACTAGTTTACACACCTCCCATTAAGGTAGCCTGGGGAAGCCAACCCAGGCAGCCATTCACCTTTCTTGGCTTCGACTTTGGCTGATCTGTAGGATGAAACCGCCTGTTTCACGGACACTTCGCGGTTCAATTTTCCGGATGATCCGGTCAGGAATCGGGTTTTCGAGGCACATGGCCGGAAACCCGCAATGGAAGCTTGTGTGGTGACAGTGGCCATTTCTCCAAGCTGAATTCTTGAACTGGAGAAAAGATTGTGGTGAATGGTTTTGTGGGCTATGAATAATGTTCTCATTTTTATGATCGTTTTTGCTGTCTGATACACTTGTGGCACTGGTTCAAGGTTGGATTTGAACCGTTGAGTTGCTAGATTTTTGGGATCCAACGGGTGTGATTTGATGGGTTAGCCGATGGAAATCCATGATCTTATCTTTATCCCATTTGGCAAATCCACAAATCTCTTTCTTTGCTGCTGTTGGTGTTTTGAGATCACGGGGGACCCTTTTTCTATTGATATATGATCCTCCTTATTTGGAATCTCTTTTCCACCAATCGGATAGAGACACGTGTCATATTCAAGGCTTACGTGGATGATTTGCATCCATCCCCCGGGCTAGGCTTTTTCTATTTACTTCTTGGTTATGAGTTTCCCTATATTTAATACGGTAATGATCAATATGTTGAGAAATCTAACGAGCTAAGGAGTTTAAGTATATACGCTAACATTCTCTTCAAACATATTTATAAGATGACAATGCAACTCAAGCTCGAGCTTGTAATTGGTCACTCGAGATTGAGTTCATCAATCAAGCTTTTATCACACTAAATGGGATCGAATATATGGAGCCTCCTGATTCATACAAAAAGATTGTCGATATTTTACTATGATGGCTGACTATCTAACGCAATTATCCTCTTTTACCCGAGCTCGAGATTGCTATGGCCGAGTTCAAGTTTAAATAGTTAGAAATTTGATGTTGAACTCAAGTATAAATAGCTATCTAACGCAATCATCCTCCATTATTCCGCTGATTTCATTGAATTTGATAAAGGAATTAAGCCATTAGTCCATTGAATTATTTGATTAGAAATTATTAATTATTATGGTTGGAATAACCGATTATTGATTAATATTATAGCAAATACCATATATTCTCAAAACCGATGATTAAATATTTAAACGGGCTTACATATTACTACCCGGCCTGAACTTAGATTCGGTCCAAGTCCATCCCCAAAACCTAATGGACACTCTTGCTGATCATAAGACTCTAAATTCGAGAAAACCTGGTCCGTTTGACTTTGGTTCGATTTGAATTTTAAATATTTTTGATAAAATTCTTGAATTGTTCTCGAAAAACTTTTGAGAACGTTTGTTTGTAAAGTTCTAGAAATTAGTATAATATTTTGTTACTGGGAATGAGATTATGTTATATACAAAATGAAGTAAACTTCATATTTAAAATATTTGCTGAATTGATGCACACAAATATTTTTTTAAAAATATTCACGCCTACGGTAATCTATGGTGCACAGATACTGAAAAAAATTACCACATGCATTGTCAGATGTGGACATGACTGCAACAAGGTGTCGGACAAGCTACGTGGCGTGTCCATTTTTTTTAAAAAAAAATAAAAAATCGACACGTGTTAGAGACGCTATGGATATGATAGGACACTCCGTGGACACGGTCGGATACGAGAAAAGTGAATTTAAAAATATAATTAAAGAAAAATGTTGAAATATTTATAATTTTTTTATAGAAAAATGTTTAAACAATTTTAACTTTTTTATGTAGTTTGAGTGATATGTGGTGTAGTATAAAAAATGCTAAAAATTATAACTTTGTTTATGTTTATGTAGTTTGAGCGGTATTTGGTGTATGTCTCAGTGAATGTCTTGTCTACAAGTTTACATCATTTTCAGTTTTATTATTCAAATTAATGAATTTTTTCTTTAATTTCAGTATAACATAAGACAGTGTGCATGTAAAATATATATAAAAAATTAAAAAAAAAATTCGTATCCTAGACGTGTCGTATTCTGTAAATTTTAGGAAATATGTATCCTTGTATCCGTATCGTGTCGTTCCGTGTCCATGCATCCGTTAGGTTTGGTCCAAGGGAAGAGGTAGTAGGGGTGCGGCCCGATGCGGTCGCACCTCCCAATAAATAAATAAATATATATATATATATATATATATATATATATAGTGTGTGTATATTGTTGGAATTAATAATAAGAAAAGCCCAAAATTGTTAGTGAGAACAAAGTTTGGTAAATGAATTTGAATGGTAAATTGGCTAAAGAAATCCCATATTAGAATTTTGAGGCATTTATGGTTTGTTTATATTGATAAACAAATCAATAGAATGTAGATAAGTAGAAAATATGGGTGTCCCTAGCACGCGGTCCGTCCGCTCGGCTCCGCTCGTCGCGTCGTTGTCGCTGCCGCGAAGGCAGCCCTATGTTTTTACTAATCGGATTTCTGAAATGATTTTCATATACCTGACTTTTCACATTCTGCTGAGTATTAAATTTGAGACTTTTCACCTCCTGCAAAATTGATATCAGATTTAAGTATGAGACTTAAATCCATATTAATCTAATGTTAAGTGTTGACACTTTTCATCTACCCCACTAAGCATTGTACTTAACTTCTTAGATATTTGGGAGGTCTGCTGCTCAGCTATATAAGCTGCTTCAACTATATGTTTCATCAATCCTACTACATACATACATATAACATTTTGTTTGACAGTGCAACACACTACTAGTGTTCGAAGTAGTCTGCTCGGAGTTCTACTTCAATCCGAGCAGAGGTGATTATGCGTTGTACCTTGGAACTCACTTGTCCAGGAGGCCAGAAGCTAAGGCGGACAAATTTGAGTTTATGGACATACAGCTTGTTGTGGCATCGTCCAGAATCAATTCCAGTTTCCTGTTGCGAAGACTTTGAACAATATAAATAAATTGTTGTTATAAGTTTACTATTTCAGTATAATTTATTTTGCATGGTTATTATAATCTGATTAAATTTATCTTTTTAAATATAGAGAACCAGCATTGTGAACTCAAATTTTTTTTTTGCTTTTTTTTTCTGTTTTGTGGTCTTTAAATTTGGGATTATAATCAATTGCAATTATAAAAATTGTTACTGCTCAAGTTTTACTTAATTCAGTCAATGTTTCTGCATTGTCTAACGATTTATCCTGTTGTTTTAAAATTGTTCTGAATTATTTGTGCTATCATTTGTGTTATGTTTCAGCTAATAGCTGACCAGATGCCAAACCAAAATACTGAGAATACTGAGATTCCAGTTGTGAAAACTAGCGGCGCTGAGGTCGTTATGCTAGTTCTGAGAAACTCAATGTCGTTCTCTCAATTTGAGAAACTGGAAAAGTTCAAAGGTCCCAACTTTAAGCGTTGGCAGCAGAAGATGATGTTCTTCTTCACCGGCTTAAACTTGACCAGGTTTCTCAAAGAGGAAAAACCAATGGATGACAAAAAAGATCCTCAATCTGATGTAATAGTTGAATCGTGGATGAATGATGACTAACTCTGTCGCAACTACGTACTGAATTCTCTAGACGATGAACTTTTCAATGTGTATTCCCCGAAAGAAACTGTGAATGATCTTTGGGAATCGTTAGAAATGAAGTACAAAGTTGACGATGCAGACGCAAAGAAATTTGTACCCGGTCAATTCCATGACTATCGAATGGTAGATAGCAAGAGCGTTGTTGAGCAATGCGAAGAGCTGTAGCTGATATATCATTAACTTGCTGCCGAAGTTATGGGGTCAAATGATGCTCTCCAAGTGGCGATGATGATTGAAAAATTATCGTCATCTTGGAAGGACTTCAAGAGCTACCTGAAGCACAAGCGAAAAATGATGAGTCTTGAGGACCTTATCAGGAGGTTGTGCATCGAGCAAGACAACCAAAAAGTTGACAAGAAATCAATTGGAATGATTTCCAAGGCCAATGTGGTTGGAGTTGGGGACAACACCGGCGAGAATAAGCGCAAACGAACTTTTGATTCCAAGAGAGATACTCAGAACAGGATGTTCACCGGTGACTGTTACGTGTGCGGTAAACCTAACCATAAGGCCAAGGACTGCACTCAACGTCAAATCAATGAGGGTAAAAGGAAGGCAGTCCCAAACAGAGGCAAAGTTAAGAGGTCTCCTCATGCTCACATTGTTGAGGTCAACCTGAGCTCAGACATGGATGACATGCATCTGACTACTGTGGTGTCGGAGGTGAACCTTTTTTGGTGGGAACTCCAAGGAATGGTGGGTGGACATTGGGGCTACTCGCCATATATGCGCCAACAAATGGATGTTTAAGACCTATCAACCCGTAAATGATGAGCACTGCCATGTGGGAAATTCAGCAGTCTCAAAAGTTAAAGGCAATGAGACGGTTGTACTAAAGATGACTTCCGGTAAAGAGTTGACTCTTACCGAGGTGCTCCACGTGCCAGAGTTCTGAAAGAATCTCATCTCCAGAGTAGTGCTGAACAAGAAAGGCTTAAGGCTCGTGTTTGAATCCGACAAAGTAATTCTGTCCAAGGGCGGTATGTTCGTGGGCATATGCTACTTAGCCAATAACATCTTCAAGATGATTGTAACGACTCTAGCTCCTAAGGCTAAGTCTAGTATAGAGGTTAAGACTGATGTATATGCAGCGAATGAGGATAGCACAAGTAAAAATAATGTAATGACGGTTGCCAATGTGACTAATAAAACTTTAAAACTTTAAAATTTGATTATCTTGTGAGTCTTTACATTTGTGGCATGGTAGAATAGGACATGTGAATTATACGTCTTTAGAAAGGCTAATGTCTCTGAATCTATTAACAAAATTTAACATCGAGAATAAATACAAATGTGAGACTTGTGTAGAGGCTAAATTAACCAAGTCTTCATTCCACTCAATTTTGTGAAGCAACAAACCTTTAAACTTGATCTATGTGGATGTATGTGATCTAAAGTATATACAATCTAGTGGCGGTAAAAATTATTTCATAACTTTTATCGATAGATATTGTTATGTCTACTTAATGGGAAGTAAAGACGAAATAATTGACATGTTCATTCACTACAAGAATGAAGTTGAGAATCACCTAGATAAAAAGATTAAAAATCTTCGAAGTGACCGAGGCGGTGAATATGAGTCATCATTTGCACAAATATGTACTGAGAGTGGCATTATTCGTCAAACCACCTCGCCTTATTCTCCCAAACAAAATGGTATTGCTGAAAGGAAGAATGGGACTCTTAAGGAAATGATGAATGCAATGCTGTAAGTTCTGACTTACCTCGAAATTTGTGGGGAGAAACTCTACTTTTCGCCAATTATGTGCTAAACAGAGTACCACATAAAAAGTTGGATAAAACGCCTTATGAATTGTGGAAGGCCGCGCACCTATTGGTTTGGGGCTCTCAAGCAAAGGTACAAATTCCTCCTCCTAAACGGACTAGGATAGGACCTAAGACAATGGATTGTGTATTTATCGAATATGCGCAAGATAGTAATGCCTATTGATTTCTAGTACAAAAGTTAGATAATGAAGAAATGCATGTAAATACTATCATTGAGGCTATGGATGCTTCATTCTTTGAATAAACCTTTGCCACAAAACTCATACAGTGACTGAAACCAATGCCGAGAGATATGTGGGGGGGAATCTCAAGAGAATGTAGAATCACCTAGAAGAAGCAAAAGAGCGAGAAAAGAGAAGTCTTTTGGCTTGGATTTCAACATATCTGTTGGAAATGGATCCGGCTACTTTTTATAGAAGCAATGTCCTCACAAGACTCTGATCTTTGGAAAGAAGCGGTGAACAGTGAGATAGAATCTATCTTACACAATCATACTTGGGAACTAGTGGATTTTCCAAAAGATTGTAAACCACTAGGCCACAAGTGGATCTTCAAGAGGAAGATGAAAGTTGATGTATGGTAAGGGTAGACTTGTAGTCAAATGCTACAGACAAACTGAGGGTGTTGATTATTTCGACACATACGCTCATTTATCCAGGAAAACGTCGATAAGGTTAATAATTGTATTTGCTGCATTATATAACTTAGAGATCCATTAAATGGATGTAAAAACGACTTTTCTAAATGGAGAGTTAGAAGATGAGATTTACATGGACCAACTTGAAGGGTTTGTAGTTCCAGGTAGTGTGTAGACTTGTGAAATCCTTATATGAATTGAAACAAGCACCTAAACGATGGCACGAAAAGTTTGATAATGTCATGCTTTCAAATGGATTTAAAACAAACAAAGGCAATAAATGTGTCTACATGAAAGGAGACTGTAAGGACCCATAGCCCTTAACCCTTGATTAGTGTATTAACCCAATATGTGTGGCACATGCTTTCAATAAAAATCAATCGGGAAACTCAGATGATACTTTACCATTGAATGGCAATTACTAAATTTCTTTAATATTCAACGTTATAAGATCATCTCTACCAACAAATAGACTCATAGATTTCGCCCATTACCATCCCAATACGCCACTTTTTACATTGTGGACTTTTATAAAAATTTGGGCAGAGTCTCCCCATAAATTGAGCTATCCCGAAATAAAAGCACATCACATAACATAATTCCCGGCCACGGAAAGCACAATACTTAACAGAATATAGAAACACTAAGTAAATTCCCGGCCAGGGAAGGCACCACACAATAAGACAACAAAAGTGGGTTTCAACACCCACATAATACACCAATGACTCTCATATCATTTAGCAATTCTACCTCTAATTGCATGCAACATAAAATGAAAGAGAGAAAGGCTCATGCCTTTATATACAACCCATATACAAGTATAATCGTGCTCACATGCGAGCATCATGAATATGTATATAACCCTCAGGTGTATATAAGTACCCTATATGATACCGTGCTCCATCAAGCCCTGGTACCACGATCCTGGGAGTACCTCCAATCAATACACAAAATCTCATAATCACAATAATGAAATTCATAATTTACAACAAAAGTAAATACTAATGAATTTAAATGGTACTCCCTGGATGGCAACGTTCTCATCCGGGATTCCGTGTACTGTCCCTGTTCTCACAATCATCAAACTCATCAAATCTCAAAAATCAGTAAATCAACACATTGATTAACTCATCGCATGCCTGATTCTCAATATCAATAATTAATGATTCCAAGTTCATTATACATACAAATATAGATATCTCAATATCTAATACTGATTCTCAACTGGTATGTTGGGTTTTGGAAACCCGAATAATCTTGGTTTTGATGTTAACAAAACTTGTTATTGTGTTGCTAACATATTTCATCAAGTGTGCAGTTCATAGATCATAACTTAGAAGCTTGATGAATTACAAAGAAGTAGCTTGAAAATATCAAGCTGGACCAAGACTGAAATCGTGGCAGAGCGGATTGTTTCAATCATATCTAATAGCTCGGATATCGAAATGGCGTGCTTCCAAAGAGATTGAACAGCCAACTTAAAATACGAAAAGTCGTATTTCACAACAGATCGGCTAGTTCAAATGTTATCAAGGAGAAAAGACGCCTGCAAGATCGAGCTGAACCGCGAAGAAACAGCAAGCTGTTTCAGCAAGCAACTGTCAGTCTGGTGGCCATAACTCTCAGCTCGCTTATCGGAACGGAACGATTCAGTATGGGTTGGAAAGCTAAGACAAAGATCTACAAGTCATCTTTGAAAGTGAAAGACTGAATCGGACGTTAAGATGGCCAAAAAGCTTCTGCAAGTCACGCCATGTGACGCCTGTAAGATCGAGCTGTTACAGCAAAGTCCCTGTCAGTCTGGTGGGTATAACTCTTAGCTAGCTTATTGGAACGGAACGATTCAGTATGGGTTGGAAAGCTAAGACAAAGATCTACAAGTCATCGTTGGAAGTGAAAGACTGAATCGGACGTTAAGATGGCCAAAAATCTTCTGCAAGTCACGCCATGTGTTGCTGCATCCAGCAAACAGATAGCAGGAGCATTGCCTCGTATTTCGAGCATAACTCTCTCATACGAACTCGAAATCGAGCGATTCTTGATTCCGTGGAAATCTAAGAAAAAGGGTTACAACTTTCATGTAGATCACGTTGCTCAGAAATCAAAGAATCAATAGTTACAAGCAACAGATCGAAGAGCAAGTTTATCAATCTGTTTTTTGTATCAAGCTGATTGTCCAGACTGATCCGGACCAGACTGATCTGCCCGTGCTGATCCGGACCAGACTGATCTGCCCATGCTGATCTGCCAGACTGAGCTGCCCATGCTGATCAGGCCAGACTGATCTGCCCAAGCTGATCCGGCCAATCCGGTCCGAAATACAAACAGCCCAGAAACCAGAATATGACTGTTGCAAGCTCGGGAATGGTGCATAACCTTTTCCAACGGGCATATTCTTGTGTCTAACGTATATATCATTACTTGGGGCTATATATACATGATTTAAAAGCTCAATAACAGCTGATTGAAGATCAATCCAAGCCTTCCAAAGCAAACCCACTTGGGATTCAATTGAGGAACTTAAAAGACAAAAGATGCTAAATGAAGAGCACTCCTCAAACCTTTGGCACCACTTATCTTGCTATATCAGATCTAGTTAGAGATCATTTGTGCCATATATATTCACTCTATTCATTGTATTTGAGAGCTAAATAGAAGAGTGAATATCATTGTAACGGTTGATGATTTATAACAACCGATGAGAGGTCTTTGTATGTGAGACATTAAAGAACATACATAGTTGAGTTGCTAGGAGTTCTAGTTGGATGGGGAATTCCCAACTGGATCGGGTTTGTACAACGGGATTGTATAAATCAAAGTCTTCTAGTGGAATCCTTCCATGCGGTGGAAGAAGGGGAGACGTAGAAGGATTACACCACCTTCGAACTTCCATAAACAAATGCTTGTTTATTTACTTTAATTGCATATCTTTAAAATGTCTTTCAAATCTTTAATCGGTTTTAGAGCGGGTTATGTCGAGTGTCTTCCGCTCGATTTTGTAATCGAACTCGATATAATCTCTCGGTGCATGAATTCAAGAACACGATCTATTGAAGCTCAAGTTTGTTGAACTCGGGTGTGGAATGGCAACCCACCCCGGAATCGATCCTGACATGGTATATATAGCAAAATTACCCCAAAATACCAATAGCCCTACAACTACATCGTGATTCATTAAAAATCATCTGTTTTCAAAAACTCTCTCTCTAACCTCAAAAACCCATACCGGTGCCCACACAAAGCACCCCAGATCCCGAGTCACACTAAAAACCCAACTCATAGGTTTTTTACCGAAATGAGAATACAATCTCAACCTCGGGATCCAACGATCCCAACTACCCAAATAGACGAGCTCGGGAGGCCCAACACCGCGATTAAACTCCAAATCGCCACGTATAAAACTTTAGGGGTTATTAATACTCCGGGATTAACATCTATAATCCCAGGTCATCACAGAGACAATACAAACTATGTGATAGTATGTCTCTACGTGGATGACATGATAATTGTTAGTAATAACAATAACATCAAATTACCAAGATAATGTTGTCGCGAAATTTTGAGATGAAAGACCTAAGTCTTGCAGATGTGATTATTTGGATGAAGATCACCAAACATGCAGACGGTTATCTCTCTCACAGAGTCAATATGTCGAAAAGATACTTGACAAGTTTGACAAGGAAAATAATATCATCATGAGAACACCTATGGAGGTGTTGTCAAATCTCTGAAAGAATGGCGGATAAGGTATGCGACAACTTGAGTACTCTAGGGTCATAGTTAGTCTCGTGTACCTCATGGACTGTACTAGACCTGATATAACTACATCAGTCAATAGATTGAGCAGGTATACGAATAATCCTAGTTATGAGCACTGGAAGGCAATAGTTCGAGTTCTTAGATATCTAAATCACTTCTAAATATGGACAACATTACAAGAGATATCCAGCAGTAATTGGAGGGTACTCATATGCGAATTGGATATCGAACTCCAAAAATATAAAGCCCACGAGTGGATATATCTTTATAATTAGACGTGCAACTGTTTCATAGAAATCATACAAACAGACATGCATTGCAATATCAACTATGGAATCTAAATTCATAGCTTTAGATCTTGCAACATAAGAAGCTGGTTGGCTGCGGAGTTTCTTGGAGGACATTCCAATATGGTCAAAACTTGTGCCAACCATTAGGTGCATTGCGATCAGTCAGCTATGGGAAGATCACAAAACAACATGTATAATGAGAAATCTAGACACATATGTTGGAGAAATAAATCTGTAAGAAATCTACTAAAAACCGATTTTATTTCTTTAGATTATGTGAAGTCTAAAGAAAATATTGCGTACCCATTAACGAAAGGTTTAACGAGAGACCGAGTAGAGATTTCATTGAGGGGAATTGGGTTGAAGCCCATGAAATTGATTTCCAACCATGATGGCAACCCAACCTGAATTGTATTATCCAATTTGCATGTTCAATGGGAAAACCGAATTGTAGGGGGGTCGAACAAAGACTCAAAAAATTGAGTTCATTAACTATTCATGTGATGAAAGATTGATAGACATGTATTTTGGGAAGGCTGAGCTCATGCTTTTACTGATTCTTCTATCTCTAGATGAAAAAGTGGGGTACGATAGGATACTCTTTATGAGAAATCGCATATATCGAATGTTAAGGGGCCGCTTCTATGAGATGACCGAGGGATAAATCTCATTCAATGAAACAACTAAGGTTGTCCAGGGCCAAAATGGACAACAACGAAAGAACCAATAATAGTATGGAGATTATAATGTGTGAGTATTGTTGTCTCGGTATACATAAAACGTCGAACAGTTCAAGGCATCACGTCCACTGGTTGACAAGTATATCTGATGATACTTTACTAAGGAAGGTTCAAGGTTAACCACCACCTATCATGATGCAGTGAATTCTCAAAGTACTCTCAAATCTTCATCTTGGTGCATTGTATAGTTTTTTCGCCATATTGCATTCATGTGGGGGATTGTTGGAATTAATAATAAGAAAAGCCCAAAAGTTTTGTTAATGAAAACAAAATTTGATAAGTGAATTTTAATGGTAATTTGGTTAAAGAAATCTCACATTGAAATTTTAGACATTTATGGTTTGTTTATATTGAGAAACAAATCAATAGAGTGTAGTAAGTAGAAAAGATGGGTGCCCCTCGCTCGCCGTCCTTCCGTCCGCTCTGTTCGCTCGGCTCGGCTCGACTCACCTCGTTGCGTCGCAAAGAGGTGAAATGATTTTTCACCCACCACCTGACTTTTCAAATTCTTTTGAGTATTAAATTTGAGCCTTTTCACCTCATGCAGAATTGATATGAGATTTAAGTATGAGACTTAAATCCGTATTAATCAGATGTTAAGTGTTGAGATTTTTCATCTACCCCACTAAGCATTACACTTAATTTCTGAGATATTTGGGAGATCTGCTGCTCGGCTATATAAGCTGCTCCAGCTCTATGTTTCATCAATCCGACTGCATACATACATATACAATTCTGTTTGAGAGTACATCACACGACTAGTGTTCGAAGTAGTCTGCTCGGAGTTCTGCTTCAATCCGAACATGGGTGATTGAGTGTCGTACCTTCGAACTCACTTGTCCAGGAGGTCATAAGCTAAGACAAACAAATTTGAGTTTACAGACACACGGCTTGTTGTGGCATCGTCCAGAATCAGTTCCAGTTTCCTGTTTCGAAGACTTTGAATAATATATATAAGTTGTTGCTGTAAGTTTACTATTTCAGTATAATTTATTTTTGCATGGTCATTGTAATAATCATATATTGCAAAAACACAAAGAAATAAGGGCTAAATTAATTAAATAAAGTTAAAATGAATTTTTTCGAAAAATAAGGTAATTAAGGTGAGGTTTAAGGAAGTAAGGTGAAACGTGGTTTCGGTACACGTTTTTTTTTTTTAACTTTTAGAAAGAATCGTGGATTCAATCCACAATTTTTCAAAATATATATTTTTTTAAAAAATTTATAAAGAAACGTGGAGTTGATCCACGTTTCTTTATAAATTTATTTATTTAAATATTTATTTAATTTGTTTTATAAAAATATGATTTTATTTTATAAATATTTTTTAGAATTCACGATAAGTTTAAAAATAAAAAATCGTTTAAATGTGTGGACAAAATTTATAAATAGTTGATAATAATTTTAATGATTAGATTATTTGAAACAATATATAAACACGAAATTTCTTCAGCACAAGAAACGCGGATGGAGTCCGCGTTTTATAAACATAATTTTCAAAATTCTTCAGCACAAGAAACGCACCTGCCATCCGCACTTTTCGAACGAAAGATAAGAAACGCGGACATTAACCGCGTTTTATAAACATATTCAGATGCACATTTTTGGAAGAAGAACCGCGGACACCATCCGCATTTTTCGAACTAATTTTTTTATTATGTATTTATGGAAATTACAGTACAAGAGACGCGGATAGCATCCGCATTTCTTCAATAATTAATCATCACCACTCCCGAGCCGCATAAAACTTTTTAACAAATTACAACATATCTAAAATTTATCATTGTAAAATTTCACGAAAACATATCTCAAAATTCAGATTTGTTTTTGGAAACTCAAAACCAAGACAATTCAAACCTACAAAAATTACACAATATAGGTAATTTGCATGCATATATACAACAAATAACTGAAAAATTTACTCCATAAAATTTGTTAAACAGTTACTTACCTTCTGATAAGCCAAGAGGATTTCTCTTTCAGACATTTATTTCTTTCGTTTGGTGGTTCTTTTAAAGAGCAAAAAAAAAAAATTTACATTTTTTTTTAATAAAAACATGTCACGTGACTCTCAGCTTTACAGCTGAGAGTCACGGGTTGCTTTGGATTTTTCGAAGACAAAGAAACGCGGAGCAGAACCGCGTTTCTGCTTTTGGATTTTTGAAGACCAAGAAACGCGGAGCAGGACCGCGTTTTTTCTTTTGGATCGAAGACCAGAAACGCGGAGCATGATCGCGTTTCTGTTTTAAATTTTTTTAAAGAATCGCGTTTTTGATCCGCGTTTCTTCTTCTAAAAATCACTTAATAAAAATCGTGTTGTTGATCAAGATTTTGTTTAAAAATTTTTAAAGAATCACGGTCCATATACGCGGTTCACATTACTTAAGTAAATACACTATAACAACATTAGTTTTAAAATATTTTTTCATTTTCATATTATTTTATTAAATTTGCCAAGAAATAAGGGCACTAGGCCTTTTTATTAAAAACACAAATTTAAAGCAGAGACAACATTAAACGGCCACATTCTAACATCTGCACCAGACGCTCTAACCAAAGACTGCCTTCACAGCTTTAATTGGAAACAGCTCCAAAATTGCTATTTCCAAGACAAGCAAACCCAACCAGAAAACTAATATATAATAATATTATTGAATATAATGATTCTGCCTGCACTCAAAAAAGACCTAGACAGAACACTTACTTTTAATTTAAAACAATGGCTAGAGCCACTCCAAAATCAGCTCTACCCATTTCAAACCCCAACGCTCTACTACCTAATTAAACTAGAACAGTTATATCTTTTCTTGTTTTTATTAAGTGAATTGTCCGCCGGTGAAGGTCTGGCCGAAGGACCATCCGGACGGAATGACGTTGTCGCAAACGACGGTGCGGCTGTCGCTGGTGGTGACCTTGAAAGAGATACTTTGGCTGTCGATGTTGGAGTTGCTTTGCCAATTCTGGCCCCAGTTCCTAGACATGGGTTCCCAGATATTAGTCCTCGAACCTTTGATTGATACGGACTGGACATCACCAGCACCTCCAACGTTAGTAATTAGTACGAGGTTGAAGTATGAATGTCCGTTTATAGTGAACCTTATGCCACCCCTTTTTTGACATGCAACCCTGCAAATTATATCCATTATAACAATAGTAAGTTGACATAATTAAAAATGCCCTTTTTAATTTGCAAGTGGAAAAATAAAATCTGAGGCATATTGAAAGGTAGTTAATAAGTTAAAAAAAACATGTACATTTAATTCAAGAAAATATGCGTTTCTTATACACCTTTTGTAGGCAACAGGAACAATCCCAGCTTCAGATTTGGCAATCTGCTGAAAGACAGGCTGAGAGAGATCGAAATGGTGATTCGGGGGGTTGCACCACCCTCCAGAGTTGCTGGGCAAGGCGTTGTTCGGCGGGCAGAAATTGGTGGCGGTGACCATAACCGTTGACTGAAGGCACCATTTTTGCTCATTCATACATTTCAGCTCGAAACAAGCTCCGCAGCTCAGCCCATTGTTGAACAGTGATGTACTCAGTGCGGCTGTGTTGGTAGCATACCCTTCGCTGTACAAGTTCCCATACCCACAAGCCCCGCCTGCATGGCCAGATAAACTACCAGAAATTAACAAATTGTAGCCGATAATATGTAATATAGAGTGAAATCTACGTAATGCATGCGTGAAACATACCCATGGTGCCGGAAGCGTCTCCGCCTCCATAGAAAGTGGCGTGCGCCTCAGTCCATCCTTCTTCGTACCCATATGAAAATGAGCCCGAGTACAAATTCATCAGCAAACATGCGAGAATAATGAACTTCCACATGATTACTTTTTTCAGTTAATGGTTTGATAATTATGTGAGGCTGGAGGAGCTAGCTTGTTAATTAGTAGGGTAATTCGGATGGAATAATGAAGCTGGTGAAGCTCAAAATATATAGATGCTAGATTGCTAGTGCGTGGGGCCGCGAGGGAAGGGTGTTAAGTAGGGCTAACGTCATATATATATATAATATATATATATATATATCATCGTATTCATTTGCTGTCTGGAAATAGCAACAGAAACCGGTAGAGTATGGACCGCAGCACTTGTTCACATATCAAGGCACATTAATTATATTATTTTTATTTTTATTTTTTTTTTATTTTTGCTATATTGTTACAGTTCATTTTTATTATTTGATTAATTTTTTTTATATTCGAAAGGGTTCAAACTTCAAAGTCACATAAACTTCTTGGGATTTTACTTGGATGGTATAATTTATTATCGAATCCATTCTGATAAGTCGTTAGGTGGTAATGGTTAGTTTGATACGGTCCTCGAGGAATTGGGCGGTTCTTTTACTAGAGAAATAAAGCTATAAATGCTCTTTTAATTTTATTTTTTTTATAAACATCATACACATATCAATTGATAGTTAATATCGCTCTTAAAGATAGCATAAAAAAAAACCGTGGCATCGGCATCATTCGTATTTTGCTAATTTGTAAACCGTGGTATTTTACAAGCACTGGAAACGTATACGGTCGACGATCACTATTTTTTCTAATCTACCTCTACTTCTTATTTAAGTTCTTTTTTTCCCCAAATATTCCCTCATGCTTAATATATCATCAATAGAACAAATAATATGAGACATCGAATATAATCGAAAAGTTACATTAAAAACCGTAACTGTTAATGTTCTGATTTTTAAATTTATTAGTGCCGATGAATTAATTACAGATATTGGACAATTGCTACAACACAGTAGCCGGCCAGTATTGAGTTTCATCTGACAAATTGCATACCTGCATTTCTATAGTATAAACGAATCAAATCAAGTTGAATATGAGAAAAATATAAGACCCGAATTAGATCGATATCGATTCGAGCTTCGAATCGGCTCGAATGATTCTAACGTATTTGCGAGTTATTCGAACTGTGCTCAAAATTTATTTATTTAATATATGATATTGATAAAATACTAAAGTTCACTAACAATCCGCGAGGTATCGAACAAAATAATTTTGGGTCGAGTTCGGCGAGATAATTTCGAATATGCATCAAATATTTTTCGAGTTCGCCCTATATTTTACATGGATTTTGACATATTCATGTTATTGTTGATCAAGCTAAAAACCTTAAACTCTAAAATCCTCGAAGATATTCTTTCGATCAGATGTAAAAAAAATCGTAAACCTATCTACGTTCACTGATTCGATAATTAACATATGGCTGAACCATCAATATTTTATTCCGGTTCAGGCACTGACTAGACCGAAATCTATTTTTTATATATCTTTTTTCATCAATTATCTCTATTAAATTTAAAAAATCAACAATTTCTATTATATATAGTTCTTATAACTTCATGCTCCATGTGTGATTTCTATACAATTTACTTTGAGGTTTGTGCTTTAAATCTCGAGAATTGTATGTTTTTCTTTGTATTTCAGCCTTTCCCAATTCCAAGTAAACTATTATATATTCTTACGGCTGTCAACGGGCCATGAATTATGAGTGACACTTCTATATACTCGGTTTTATAAACATCAACACTCATATAAACATATACATATATATGATGGTCTTTAAAGAATTACCGTCTCATCTAAAAATTCGAGCTTTTAAAGAGATAGGACAATATATTATTTATTCTCTAACATTCCCTCTCACTTGTCGGTCTCACTTGTCGGTCGATTTGTTCTTTTTTTTAGGCACATCAAGTGAATATTTAATATGCGTGGAATTAGTGTTTGTGACTTTTTGAACTCAATACCTTGGCGTTAGCCAGAGGCTCTATACTATATATTACAAATAAAAAATTCAGTATTTATTTCTCATATGTATAATTACTTGATATCTTCGATCCATAAATGATATACATTATTTAATGCATAATATGGTCACATCGATTATCTTTTTATATTAATATTGCATTTGAATTGAATGATTTGATTTGAAAAAATGATTTTTAAATTATACTAATGTGTATATATGGAATCTTTCATAATTATTATTAAATTAAAAATCTCTCTATTTAATTTAGTCAAATAATAGATTAGATGATTGCAAACAACTCAATCAAAATACAACATAAGGTTGTGTTTGGATAAAAGAATATGATTTGGAGGAAATGATTTGAAATTAATCATTTAAAATTCATAGATTTGAAATGACATGTGGTATTTGTCATTTTAAATACTTCAAAAATGTAAATTAATATGATTTGAAAAAAAATGAGAAATTTGAAATATCTAGTTCAATTTCTTACCTAAATATAAATGATTGATTTGAGTGAAGATTTGAAATCTATCTATTTAACATATTTATAAAAACACGACATATGAATTCGAAAGCTCAAGCCAACGAAGGAAACTGAAAAATCTCGCAAAATACCTTGAGTTAGATCATTCAATCCGAGTTTCCGGGGTCAAGTTGGCTCGGGTTAGTCCAGACTTCCGAAGTAGTCGAGCTAAATCAGTCGTCCTAGGTTGACAAAGCCTTAAAACAAACATATCACCATTCATAATTTCGTGGTTCCATCCATATTAGTCCTCCATCGATTCCGCCCCATTCTAGAGCGGTTCAAACCGAATCCAAAGACTCGGTAAGTATTTTTAAAATTTTAAAAAATAAATAAATAATCCACTCGATTGATCGGTGTAGGTGTTGGTTCACCGTTATTACTAAATATATATATTTTTTATAAAAAAAAATATGAAATATAAAATTTTTAGTTAGTACATAATTAGGAAAGTTAGTTGAAAGTAGATCAATTGTATGTTAATACTCGATTTTGTCATTTTGCTTTCAACTAAAATCGGACGACGCAACAGATTTAACAGTTTCATTCGGCAATCTTTGGAATATTCGAACCCGTCAAACAACTGGTTTCAGATTCAGAAAAAAATATATTTAAATATAATCAAATATCTAATTTAAAACGTTATTTTCTTTTTATTTGAAAAAAAATTACTTATTCTATTCTTCAATTGATATATGAAATATTAATATTTACTACTATAAAATAGCTTATTTTTTCTCATATTTCAATGAGAACAATTGTGAATGAACAATAATTTGAAATCTAAAAAGGTTAATAATATAATTTTAGACAACTTAAGATATTAAGCCTTGATTTTCACCCTAGTTTTGGAATAATTTTAAGAATTACTACATATAGACACCCTTTAATTTTCATCTTAGCCCTTTTAGTTTAAAAACTAACATTTACATCTCATCCACTACTACGTATTTTCGGAGTGTAAAAAATTTAAAACACACTTATATCTTCTGAATTAAAAATATCCATAAAAATTCACTTATTCAAAATTGACATTTTTGACAAAAAATTTTAAAGAAAATTCGGAACAAAATGTGCCGACTAGATAATTTATGTCAAATCATAGATTATCTATCTGTTATTGTTCAAACTAGATAAAAATTCGTAATATAACTTCTCTAATATGGAGATAGTTGTAAGTTGCCATAATTTTAATGGAATCTTAATTGATTGTCCCAAAAAGTTAGCGGGCTGAAAGTTTGGGTTTTAGCCCAATATCCTAATAAAACTATTAACTGGGCCATACAAACACCATCGAGTATATCGGGCCGAACTCTGAGATGAGAGTGATGGAGTTATCGGGCTCATAGGTGCGGTTTTGTCACTTGTTGTTTGTATATAATAATTTTCATCCCACTTAAATCTTTAATCGTACATTGTTATAAATAAAAAAATTCATGGTTCTCTCAACAATGATAGGTGTTGCTTCCTAATAATCCTCTTCCTAATAATTATATAATCTTACGATTTATTAAATATATGATATCGGTTCTGATATCAATTGTAAAATATAACGTTTCCCAATTTATCGCTATTTATAGTTATTGATAAGATATTATTCAAATCTTTTAAAAAGAAATATGTTATGAATGCCTCTCCAATATGGATAACTATTTCCTCTCATTTATGTGAATGATTCTTGAAACATAGATAATTTAACTATATTTTTAAGTTTTAAAAATGTTAGTTCACGTTTAAAACCAAATCAAATATTCATGCTAAAAGTTTACAAAACATGATTTCAAAATAAATATATATACAAATATTTAATCTCAAAACTAGGGGAAAAAATCACTAAAAAGATATTGATGTGAAAATACAATGTATTAGTCCCTAAAGCAGGGGTTTTTCTTACATGAGCCGGGTGTTTACAAACACCAAGACACATAAATATGTATGTATATGTATGTATATTCATTTATGTATCTTGATGTTTGTAAACACCCTGCTCATCTAAGAAAAACCCCTAAAGCAGTGGGCCAAATTTGTTTGTTGGTGTGCAATTATGACATCCTTAGTCAGCTTCACGACATCTGACTCATTTAGTACCTTTTGTTGGTTTTATTGATTGCGTAGGTAATTTATATGTTGATATAGACATGTTTTAGGGATCAAATTAGAAATAAATGATATCTCCAACTATTATTTTGATGCTCACTATTATTTTGATGCTCACGATAATACTTCGTTTTTTCTGATTTATTGGCTCTTCTAAACCTTCACTATCTCTCTTAGATGTTATATTTGTTAATGAATAAGATTGTTGTTTTATGGATCCAAAAAATTGTTATTTATATGTTCTAGCCAGCATAATTTTTCTTTTTCCTCCATATTCTCTCTATTCTTCCATTTATTAAATTTATAATATCTTGATTTATATTGTTTATGTCTATGTTTTTTCAACTTGTGTCTTCCAATGTCTTCAATGTCGTCCTTATATAGACAACCCAATCACTACACCTAATGGGTAATGACTCATCCTGATAATCGATTATGAACATGCGGAGATGAAGTTACAAAATTGAATGTAGAATTTATGGATTACTAAATGAACAGTTGCTAATAGATGCTACTCAGGATGGTGTCACGAGGATATCAGTTATTATTTGTTATCAATATGGATAGAATATTTTATATGATGCCAAATACATGGTTCGATAAACTCCCTTTGTTGCATGTGTTGTTGCATGTGCGTTGTACTTTAGACATCAACATTATATATTTTAATTGTACATTTTGTGCACATATGTCAACTATGGTGCTGCACGGATATTCCTAAAAATCAATTGATGCAGTGTCGGATATTTTTAGGACACCGATACCCCTCGGACACTCCTCGAACACGTATTGGACACGCCACGCGCCATATCCTTAATTTTAAAATAAAAATTAATTCGGACACCCATGTTGGACACTTCCAAGAGGCGTGTCGAACTAGGTTAATTGTACAATTTCAAAAGTGTTGGAATCGAAGAGGGGGGTGAAAGAGATTCCTTGGCTACTTTATCTTTTTAAAATGGGTTTGCAAAATAAAAGAGTTTGCGCTTGAGGAAGGCTTAAGTCAATCGATAAATAAATAAATAAGAAGTAAACAAATAAATAAATGCATAAAGAAATAAAGCGGTAAATGACAAGGATATTTGTTATAGAAGTTCGGCGATGAATCGCCTACGTCTCCTCTTCCCGGTTAGATAACCTCCAACCGAGGTTCCACTAGAATAAATGATCTTGGCCTTGAGGGCTCCAAGTTAGCCACAACCCAACTCTTCTCGAGTTTACAAAGCTCTTCCCGAGCACAATACTCTTCACGAGTACACAAAGCTCTTCACGATCTACCAACACTCTTCATGAGTAAACAAAGCTCTTCGCGAGCTACCAACACTCTTCACTATTCTTTTTGGCCTTAAGGGCTCCAAGGATAGTCACACTCTTGCACCAACTATAGTTGTTGATGACTTTACAATTTCCAACTTGCTTTGGTGTTGGAGGACCTTACAACAACTCACAAACACCTTCACGGTGTACCAATATGAAGACAACAAGACTCTATCAAAATAAAAGAATTACAAGCTCCAATACAACAACAATGTATGGAGATTGCAAAGCTATATGAGATTTGAATTGACAAAGCTTTGATGAAGTTTATAGGCTTGTTTCTTCTGCTCAAAATGCTCCAAAGGATCAATATTTATAGCATAGGAGGCCCCTAGGCTCCTACTAGCCGTTGCTACACATAAGGCTGAAATCACTCCTCGATCGCCTCAGCCATCACCTCAGGCGTTCACCATCGCCGCGCCTCAACGTTCACAAAAAAAACATGATCGCCTCAGGCGATCAATTGCTTAAATCAAGGCCGTAGCCTCAGCAGCTCAAAATCTTTCATCGCCTCAAATGATCCAGCCATCGCCTCAGGCGTTCAAAGCATCGCCTCGGGCGATCATGCCATCGCCTCGGGCGAACTCCCCCTGCGAGCATGCCTCGGCGTCGCCTCTGTCGATGGCCGTGGCGAAGTCTCCCTGGCTGCGACCATCGCCTGGGGCGATCCAGCCCAGAACATGCACAATCAATTTTCTTCATTTCAATCCACTTTTAATCACTTAATCTGCACACTAAGTACACATATTAGTATAACAAACACAAGTTTTATTGATCATCAAAACTCAAAAATAAACCGGAGATAAATTAAAGCATTAAACACAACCATGCGTTTAAGGCTCAACAATCTCCCCCTTTTTGATGATCACAAAACTTGATAAACTTGAATATGTAATATGCATGAAATGTGAGTAAACATGACTCACACTTAACAATTGCATAGCACATACAAGATTACCAAGTAGAGCATTAAACAAATAACTCTCCCCCTCAAACCATGCATACACAAGCTCTCCCCCTCAAACTATACATGAGTTAAGCTTCAAGTTTATCACAAAATTCTCCCCCTTTTTGTGATAATCAAAAAGCACAAAATTTAAATAAACATATCACAAGTATATGTTAACACATAGCCATATTTTACACATGTTCCTCATAAAGCATATAATAGCCATAACATGCATAAGATTAACTCATTTAGATGAATACAAACACGCGTTTAAGACATTCAACAATGAATTCTAAATATTGCAAAGTGTGCATATGTTCATGCATTCATGCCCAATAAACATTAAATTTATCAAAGCATCATTAGATAAGTTAACAAGACATATAATTGCACATTTTCACATAGCAAATTCAAATTTGATTTCAAAACATGTCAAGATATTTACTATAAAAAGATAAGCATACATCATGCATTAAAACAATTATATGTGCATGTGCTAAGGGGTAATGCATTTGACTACCAATGAATATTGAGCTTCATATTTATTGGTCACAATTAATTTGTGCCAATTAAAATTTGAATTGCTCAATGCATAAAATAAATTTACCTTCGATGGCAATAGTGCGTTCTTGTCATTGGTCCGATGCCTCGTGCTTCCTCTATTGAGGTGAATGAGATAGACTCTTCCTTTGAGTTGCGTGTGCCTTCATCCTTCATCCCATTGTTGTCCCTACAAAACAAATTTACAATAGAAGGATCTTTTGTACCCATTTGATTTTTGGGTCCTTGAGGGTTAGCTTTCATTGGCACCTTTGGAATCCATTTCCACCTCTTGTTAGGTTGGTATTGGATTCTAGCAAACCTACATTTGTTCTGGGTATGACCACTTTTACAACAATAGTTACAAGTAGGAGATGCTTGACTTTAGTCAACAAGCTTGAAAATATTTTTGATTTGCTTGAGAAGCCTAACTCGGCTTTATCAAAGCTACAACGTTGCAAGCCAAACAACTCATTCATCTTTAGACTACTCTCACTAAATTTGCAAAAAGATATTTTTAAAGAATTTAGTTCATTTTTCAATGAATTATTTTCTTCATCTTTCTTAGCAACCTCAAGTTTGAGCAATTTGTTACTCATCTTGGTTTTGCCAAGAACATCAATAAGCTCATGATAAGAATCTAAAAGTTCATCAAAAGATGGTACCTCATCGTCGCTTTCATCTTCTTCATCTCCAAGGGCCATTAGACAAAGATTTGTGGCTTCTTCTTCATCGAAGTCACTATCACTCCATGTGGCTATAAGGGCCTTCTTCTTGCCTTTGTCTTCATTCTTTTTCCTAGGACCTTTTTCTTGACAATTATAACAAGTTACCTCGTTTTTGGATTCATGTTTGGTAGCACCGGAGGCCTTTGACTTGCTATGTTTGTTGAAGAACTTCTTGAACTTCCTAGTGAACAAGATCATCTCTTCATCCTCATCATCTTCTTCATCTTCGGGTTGATCTTTTCTTCCAACCAAGGCTATCCCATTTCTTTTGGATCTATCTTCCTCATTTATTCCTTTCATTGTTGATACTTCAAGCTCATGGGTCACCAATGTGCCATGAAGTTCATCAAGGTCATAGGAAGCACTTTCTTCTTTGTTTGACTCGATGATGGCTGCCCTCTTGGCATCCCATTCTTCATTTCAATCCACTTTTAATCACTTAATCTGCACACTAAGTACACATATTAGTATAACAAACACAAGTTTTGTTGATCATCAAAACTCAAAAATAAACCGGAGATAAATTAAAGCATTAAACACAACCATGCGTTTAAGGCTCAACAAAAAGTTTTTGACTGAAACAAAATTTGGATTGATTTGTTAAACTTTATAATAATCGAAGTCATATGGTGCTGTGATACTATAATAATTTTAGTGGCATTTATTTATTTATGCGTTTCTTGAATTTAGTAAAATATATTTGGTATTTTATTTTATTTAGATATGCTTGCTAAATTTTATGTTAAGTGAAGTACTATCATTTGATGTTAGTATGTGTGATATGATGATGATTTCAGTGATATGCATTTATTTATACACTTCTCGAATTTAGTAATAATGTTTTTTTGTTGTTATTACATGGTTTTAGATTTAAAAAAATATGAATTTTAATATTCTATAATATAGTATATGTATAATATGTATAAAATAATCTTAACCGTATCGTATCCTATAAATTAATATGTGTCGATGTGTCTATATTAGGGGTGGTTACCGGAACAAACCGGTCCGGTCCGGACCGGAATCGGCCGGTTCCGGGCGGAACCGGTCCGATCCGGTAAGGAACCAGATCGGATCCGGTTCCGGTTCCACCGGTTCCGGGTTGGACTGGTTCCAACCCGAAACCGGATTTTTCTTTTCTTTTTTTTTTTTTTAAAAATGGATCCGGTTCCGGTTCAATCCGGAACCGGATCCGTTTGGTCCGGAACCGGTAAGATACTGGATCCGGAACGGTAGAACCGATCCGGTCCGGTATCAAACCGGTTCGGGATCGGTTAGTCCGGTTCCGGTTTCGGACCGGACTAACCGGTCCGGTTTTGGACCGGGTCCGGATCGACCCGGTCCGATAAGCACCCCTAGTCTATATCGTGTCGTGTCAATATCGTTGTGTCAATGTTCGTACATCATACTATATCAATATTATATATATATATATATATATATATATATATATATATATATATATATAGTAGAATGGCGACCCATATGTTTTTGTACAATTATGACATCCTAGTCAGCTCCACGGCATCTGACACATTTAGTACTCTTATTCAATGTTAGTGTCCCCATCATATGCTGGCCATTCCAACCCATTTCTTTGTCATACTAAAAATTAATCCTCTTTCGTTTTGAATAATAATTGGTAATAATAATAATAATAGTTAGTTTTTAATGTGGATGAATAATATAATAACAATAATCAAATTGTTTTCAAATAAATATTGACTCTCTGTCGAAAAAAAAGAATAAATATTGACTACGACACCATTGTCTGATTTGATGACATGTTTAGTACGAGTCAGTCTATGCCACACATGATTTTCTTCTCAGCATCCCCTAAAATAAAAATGTTTTTGGCTACCAAAGAACATATTAAAGTAAATGACTCATATATTGAAAATGGATAGATGGATATTCTTTGAATTTCCCACGTATGATAAACTAGGGTTTTTTGAATTATTTTGTAAAAAGACTCTTGTGTAACCCTAAATAATCATCATTAATAAAATCCAGCATCCGCTTGCTCTTGTAAATGTAGACATATTGTCGAACCACGTTAAATCTTTTGTTGTTATTTTATTCTGGCTTCGTATAATTTTACACGTAATTATTGCACGTTTCACAACGTAACAAATCCTTAAAATTATTAGATTGTGTAGGTCTCATTTACATGTAGAAAAAAAAACAAAATGTATATAGGCTAAATTCAGTGTTGGAAACTCCCTCAATGGGTAAACACGTTGAGTCAATAAAAAAAGTGCCTTTTGTTGATTAAAAATAATGTAACATGTGTTTGGTGAGTGTCTGACTGATGAATTCGATTTTGTTCTGTTTTCGTTTTTATATTTTTTTGTTGTTGTTTTGTTTATGTGTGAAACCACAAAGTAGTATATCATAATCTGTGGGTTATAAATAATTATTTTCTTGGATTAATGTTTAGATATACAAGGTTAGCTTAATAACTATAGCTTCCAAAGCTGGCTAACGGATGATCGGCCATCGGCCGACATACGAGTCAAAAAACAGATAATGATGGAATATACTCTTTTTGATTTTCGAGTTGATGATTCACAAACATATATTCCGATAAAAGATAAGATATAGCATATGCTACCGTGGTAGGAGTGGACGTACGTGAAATCGATAGAGGACAAGTGCACTCTCTCAATCTCCATTATTTGTGTAAATTAAGTTGCTAGAGCATTTTGGTAGAATGAGATGCTGTTGATTTAATAATTTAACTTAAAATGGTATTGAGAAGAATTTTTTTTAACATTAAACATGAAATATATTAAAATATATTTTTTGAACATTAACAAAATAGAATGATGATTTCTTTACAGAAGTTGAGGCCATGGCTGAGAGTCATTGATGAGAACATATATTTATCTTTGCACTACGTTAGGCACAAAAATAGTCCGACTCTTCTCGGATCCTATGTATAACGATAGATTCGTGAATAAGGTTTGCCCCTTTTTTTAATAATAATATAAGAGGCATGGCCGCATGTATACAAAACCTTTACAAGTAATTCCTACATATCTTATTCAGAGGTCATTAAAAAGGGCAATATAAATCAGAAACTAGAAAAAGTATTATCGGAAGGGATCAGTTCTTTGGAAATTCAAATTTAAAATACCAATTTTCTGCGCTGTTTAATTAATAAAGTATTCTTAAATACAAAACATTATTTTTCATTTAAATTTTGCCAGAAATTTTCTTGACGTGACCTACAACGCTAAATCAACATCATTTGAGACCTTTATCGGTGCGAAAAATTCGATGTTACTCGTGACGAACCCCACATATTATTATGAAATATATATGGTTTATGACAGACCACATATGCGAAATATATGTGGTTCATCGGACGAATCTTTAGGACAATATAACTCGAAACTTTTTGCAATTAGGAATATTTTTTTTTTAATAATAACCACTTTTTAATGATTTCAATATCGAAAAGTAGGACATAGGTTAATCTATTCTATTTAGTCACTTGAAGATGCAAAATCATCAAGACAATAACATTTATGTACAACTTATCCAATGACTATTCGTGATTCTATTCGGTTGGGTGCAAATTATAATGAAATTGAAATTTACCATCATATTTTGCCCATAATAGTAAAGATTATAACATATACTAAATAAAATCAAAAATTGAATTCTAAGCAGAGCTGCCACATCAGCTTCTTGTAGGTTGCAGAAAATCGGTGATGCGTTTGTCCACCACTTGATTGTTATTGTACGTAATAAAAAAAAATATTGGATAGAGCTGGGTCCAGTGTGAGACTAAACTAAAACTATGTCCATTACACTGAATTCCAAATTGCTCAAAGTCGAGCTTGAAACACTGAATCAACAACAAATTATAAAACTGCAGGAATTATATCTTAAAAAACCAGAGACCCTTGCTTAAGGAAAAAAATTACATATGGAAAATAAAAGATAAGATTAGATTAAAAAATCATAAAATATAAGGGAAAATTCAGAAATCTTGAGCTTGATGAATAATCTCCAACTCTAAACAATGAACCCAGAGCACCCTTTCTTTATTTCCCATTTTTATGCCAATGCAAATGGTACACCAGCTCCTTCAAGAACCAAAATTTCAAATTTATCATTCTCAGCTGAATTTGATACCAGAGTTTTCGATATCAAACCATTCGAGGCCAAGGCCAAGAGCTCCGATTCGTTTAAACCTTTAGCCATCCCAAGACTGCACCGATCCGTGCCGTGTTTTGCGAGTGCATCTTTGAATTTCTTGATCTGCATTAATATTTTAGATTTTAGATATCAAATCTCTGTACACATTTCCAAAGTACTGGTTTATCCAAATCTCAAAAGTGAGTATATAATAAACCAAATGTGCAACTGACAAATCGACATTCAAGAATCAATCTTGTCATCAGATCTCAATAATTGACAAAAAACCACAAATTCAGATTATTGATACATATAAAAAGTGAATCTTGGATATGAAATCTCAACACACAAGAACAGACCAAAAATCAAGTTCTAGATTTATTTAAGAAGTAGATTTTGGATGGAAAAACCAAATACATAAAAAGAAAAAAAAATTACAATCTTGATTTATCCAAAAACTAAATCTTGGATATTTCTTGGATCCAAAATCCCAATATATATACAAGAACAAAACACAAATTCAAACTGAACGATTCAAATCACTTACAGTTGCATTGGTACAGCTGAAGCTACACATTCTGCCATCTGCGCCTCTGTAGAATCTAAAGAAGGGCAACACATGAACATGAAGGGCATGACACATGACCTTATGTTGTTCAAAATTAATCTTCAGAAACATCGAATCTGGGTTCATTTCAGCCAGTTGACAGATCTGTAAACATTGCGTAATTATTAATCAAAGGTTCACGATTTCTTATATAATTTGAAATCAAAATGTATAGATGTAAAATGAGCCAAGAATTCTGACTGACGAATGGTAAATTTACCTTAGGATGCAAAGCTTTGCAGCCTCCACAACCAGGGGAATAAAAGTCAAGTATAGCCAATCTATCACCAGCAGTTAACAAACAATCAACAAGATCTTGTGCAGAATTGATCTCCATCATATTTGGCTGAAGGGATTTTTCCCACCATCTCTGAGATTTGCTAATACAAACAGATGGTTGAGCCTGAAATCACATAAAAACAGAAAAATATCCAGAAAAAATTATGACCAAAGCTTGACAGTGTTTTATGTTTAGGCAGAAGGTTCAAAAAAGCTATAAACATAAAAATCCTTACATTGACAGGTTTGAAATTTGGAGCTTTAATATTCAAATTGCTTATACTTTTCTGGTCGGCCACATCAAGGGTTTTCCTCCAAAAATCATTTAAATTTGATCCCTTAAATTGCATAGTTCCAATTGAAGAACAAACCCTAAAAGACCCTTGTGCTCTGTCCTTGAATATGGCTTCACCAGCCCCAGAAACAGAAAAACAACACTTCAAACAAGACATCTTCAAGATTTTATCAACTTCTAACGTTGCAAACCTATCGAATCGAACAAAAAATAACAAACAAAATATATACTAGTTGGAGAATCAGGAACCGTTAATTTTTGTGCTTAATCTATAAAAGCAAGCACAAAAAAACCCAATAAACCGAAATCAAAGCAAGGCCCACAAATTCTACAAGAAAAGGCACCAAAAAACAAGAGAAAGAATTTGTTCTTCTCACTTGGAAGAAAAGTGGTTGGGAAACTTGGAAAAAAAGGGGCTTTTGGTTTTGTCTTCCTTAAATTTTCAGAAGGCCAAAGGAAAGGTAAAGAAAATAAAATGAATATTCAAGGCAGAATCTGAGAGTAAATTTCAAGGGAAAAGTGGGGTCCAGATATTTGCCCTTATCCATATATTCATTATATTTATCCATTTTGTAGAAACGGTATGTAAAATAGGCTCTAACGTAGTACATGCTTGTTTCTTGGATTTTTTTTGGGTTTGATTTAGTAGATAAGATTTAATCACGGGTGAGGACTTGGAATTAACGTAGTTTCTTGTGCAACTGCGTTTCACCGCGTAACTTATTGGATAAGGTTATAGATAAAATTTACGAGGTAAATAATATAAGAATATTATATTTTTTTTATAAAAAAACATTTTTGAATAAAAGAAAAAATAAATTTAGTAATACAATAAGGTTTTTTTGGGATAATTATATCTACATCCATCGACTTTGACATAATTACAGAACATCCCCTAGTATTTGAAAAATTACAGAAATCTCCACTCAAATTAGGTTAAACGTTACATACAAATCATGTCGTTAGTAAAATAGATGGTCATTAAAGAACCTTCCCCTAATTTTTAATGAAAATCATATATTCCATTGTCAACTTTGACCTATATTTTGACCCAATTTTTTAGATGGATTGTCTTTGTATTTATGATATTTTTAAGGGGTATGATCGTAATAAAACCATTATTTTTATATTTCAAATTGTTAGTTTTAAATACAATTATTTCTTACTCAAAGATTGCTAAGATCTCTTATAGTACTAGGCGATCAAGGTAGAGACAATTAAGGGTGGGCATGAGGTTATGTTTCTCATGTAGGTTACCCGAAATCTAACGTATCCTAGCAGATGACACACATATATTGTATGTATAACGTAATATATAAGACATATGAATTGCTAGGTGTAAATTCAAATTAGAATGTATGAGTGTGGAAAAATGAGAGGGAATAGTTTTTTTTCTCTTTCTTTGAGATGAATCTGATTAGGACGAATGAGGAGAAGAATGAGAATTTAAGATAAATGAAATTATATTCTTAACATGTTACTATGCCTTTTCTTTAATAAAGTTGAAGGAACTTTTTTGGAAATTCATACTGTAATACCAACGTGGGAAAATTTGTTACGATATTGTCCCTCCATATCATAAAGATCATAATACATTTTTCGAACCTTCGGAGTGGGTGGTTTGGTAAATTCAAATTTTTCATACCAATGAAGTTAGTATAGGTTGCTTATGCATTATAATATAGTAACCTTTGGAGGGGGTAGTTTGGTAAATTCAAATTTGTCATACCAAGATATTTAGTATAAAGGGCTTATGAATTATAATATAATAATAATAATATAGTAACATATGAAGGGGGTAGTTTGGTAAATTCAAATTTGACATACCAAGGTAGTTAGTATACGAGGCTTAGACATTATAATATAGTAATATATTTTTAGTATAAATACACAAATATTTAGTATATATTTTTAAAATAATGAAATATACATATTTATAGTATATACAAGTTGGGTATTCGAAAATATTTTAGGTAAGAGTTTTAAAACGCTAAACAAGAAACAAAATTTGGGTGGGATACCTAATTCCTGATTTAAATGCTCACCCATAGAGACGATACATATATATCATATTGATGATATAATGCACTATATGTACCTATGGGTACTTATTTTTTTATTAAAAATTACTTTAAATATTAAAAATTCATGAAATAAAATTTTTATCTAAAAGATTCTCCACTGAATTTTATAAAAAAACTAAATAAGAAGATAATTAGTTTTCTTAATCACGTTCAAACTATTTAATAAGTTAATCTTAATATTTTTTATAAATAATTATCCATATATAACTATTTTAATTTGAAATGAACGTTTAATAATGAAAATATTCTTTTGACAAATACTCATGTATTACAACCTTACACATTTCATCTTTGAGAGATTAAAATTTCTATATTATTTTTATATGTATATGTTTAAAAAGACTAAATATAATGATAAATTTATTGCTAATATATTTTTTATTATAACACCATAACTATTATGTTAAAGTGTGAGAGGAAAATTCAGGAAGAGAGTATTATAATTTGGTTGGAATTTACTGTATGAAAATGTAGTAAAATTGGCAGGATTTTTACATGAAAATTTAGTAAGATAAGTTTTTTAGATAGAAATTCAATTTCATCTTTGGTTGGGTATTATAATTTGGTGGATATTTTAGATACGAATTAGTATTTTAGGGATAATATATGATATGACCCCTCTTGTTTGCACTCATTCCCGATTCAGTCCATATTGTGTTCAGTGACCCGATTTAGTCCTTATAGTTTTCTAATTTGCCCTAAATCAGTCATAAACGTTAAATGCACCGTTAAAACTAACGGAGGGGGACTGAATCAGGTCACTTAAAACTTCAGGGACTGAATCGGAATTGACGCAAACATGAGACTGATTCGGGCAATTTTAAAAGAATGGGTGTCTTAATTCTTTAAATTTAGAATTAATATAGTAGTTAATATGGTTAATTTATTTGTAATTTTTTTTATTTAAATAGTGATATAATATATTAAATTTTACATAAAATTATTTTTTCACTCAAACAAAAGAAAAGAAAAACCAATAGCATATTGATATATAAAATATATTTCGATTATTAGTTTACTTATTAAACAATATATATTTTCGATTTCATTAAATTATGTCTGTTAGATGTGCCATCATTTTATGAAATAATTATTTTATTTTTGATAAATTAAATAATTTTTTTGATAAATTAAACAGCTTGGATAAATAATTCCAATGTACTAATATAATATTTTTGTATAATTGATATAATTGCCCATAAATTAGAATTTATTATCAGTAAATTAAATAGAAATCACGCGTTAGAAGGTAAAAAATGTATTCAGTAAGTAATAACTTAAGAATGAAATTAAAGTAGCTAGTGAAATTTGTTAACTATACATATAAAAATATATATTCGATGATATTCTAGATAAATGTAGCAATAACAGTAGAAATTTTGCGAAAAAAATTAATTTATCAAACAAAAAAAAATAATTCAATATCAAATTACCCGAATCAGTCCCTAATATTTACGTCAATTCCCGATCCATTCCCTGGAATTTTAAGTGACCCGATTCAGTCCATTTCCATTAGTTTAACGGTGTATTGAATGTCTAGGACTTATTTGAGACAAATTAGAAAACTAAAGTGACTAAATCGAGTCATTGTAAATAATATGGACTAAATCAGGAACCACTGCAAACAAGATGGACCATTCCATGCATTGTTCCAGTTTTTTAGATAGGAAAATTCTATTTCATCTTAGGAGTCTCATGTTCAGGACCTCCACATTCCCTCACAATGAATAATATAAATTGTATAAAAATAATTTATGTTGTATATACCTATTACTATCGGAAGATCCAGTTCATGATCGTAGCCGCAATCTTAGCAGACTAGACAGAATGCAATGTCGTGTGACCTATAATTTGTGTCAATTCTCTGTTCATTCTCTAAATTTGGCTGGTTTGTTTTCAATTATGTCGCAAAGGTTTAAAAATATTCCTGATTCAGTCTCTCTTTTTGCTTCTTACTACCGATTTAACGTCGGATATTGTTTGACAACCATTCCTTGGTTTAATTATGAATCAGCTGTTGACGGTTTCAAAATACATTAAATCGTATAGATATTTTTCTTTATTTAAAAAGCTAGAGACGTTAATTTTTGGTCCCTTCGTCAGATTTGAGTAGAACATATGAGCTGGATTCTTTGGATGCGCCCATGGTTTTGGAACTCTTTTATCTTCATTCACATCACCACCAAATCTTTTTTGGGAAGATCTTATATATATATATATATATATATATATATATTGTTTATGGATGTGAAATCAGTTACGTAGAAATCATCACATGGAATATCGTTTTTGTTTAATGAAAACAATTTTGACAAATACTTTTACAACTATTGGTCTATCATAAATACAAGAATTTCACGCCAGACTATAAAATAAGAATGTACCGACTATTAATATTAGTAGTCGTTACTAAGATTTCAAAGGTCAACGTAATAGGATTGGAATCATATGTTTATCTTTAATGAATACTAGCAGGTGACGCACACGCGTTGCGTGTGTAACGTAATATATAATGCATACGAAATAAATGAGACATATACATTGATTAATATTACAATTCAAAAGATGCAACAAAGAACCACAACAAACCATTGTAGGTGGTAGTTTGACAAATTCAAATTTGTCATTACCTTGGTATAAGGGGCTTAGACATTATGCAACAAAGAACCACAACAAACCATTGGAGGGGGTAGTTTGGTAAATTCAAATTTGCCATACCAAGGTAGTTAGTATAATGGGCTTAGGCATTATAATATAGTAAGATGATCCACAAAAACTGATATTTTAAGATTGGTAAAAATAACTTGTGGGTAGAGTAATCTTCATTTGAAAAGTATAATGAATACGACCTCCATGTTTGGATTCACAAACGATAGGTGAGATGGTAAATGACGATAGAATGAATGTTTTTTTTTCCTTTTCGAAACAATAGATTTGATTGCCTTCCCAATATACATGTTCACTTCTTCAAGATTTGGTCCCAATCGAACACGTTCTGACCTGAAAACAAAATATTTCAAATACAATATACAATTCGGATTATGGATGAAGCTGTTTTTTTTCTCATGATCCAATTTCTCTGTGAGGATTGGTTTCACGAGGAGCATATCGGTCTACAAGAGATTGATAAGGTTGGCAGCTGAAGAACAAGATTGTATTGGAGGCTGGTGCACGCTCAAATGCGCTGGTGCACACATCGTCCACCGGTGCTTTAAATTTTGAGTGTGCACCGGTGCATGTTAAAATCATACGTGAGTTTGGACGGTATCCACGGAGGCTGAGGAGATGGAGGAGGTGGACAGCGGCTTCAACGTCACGGCATACAGTGCATAGCTTGTCCAGTAGGTTGCGTCAGTTATGCTGATGGGTTCAATGTTGTAGTCGTTGTCATCTGCCAGCTAGAGACCACCAAAATCATGGATCGTCCTAGCTGTTCGAGCTCCAGACTAGATGACGCATCGGTAGCATCATTGACCGTGGAAGTATCGGTCTTATGCTCAACGAAGCGGTATACTCCATAGCCAACCATTGCAAGACTCACAAAAATTAACAAGAAGTTCAGAACCTTCAGCAGCGACGAAGAAACAAATGCGATAAAGGGATGAACAGAGACATGAAGAAAATGATGATGGATTTAGCGATCGGAGGGATGAAAAACGTAAGAATTGAGAAGAAGATGAAACCATGAGGAAGAATGAAATCAACGACGGAAGTGCGCAGATACGGGTCAACGAGGAGACCATTAATGTTTGATAATTTAGTACCGTCCTAAAGTTTTTCCTTTTAAAATCCGGCCCAATATTAGAGCCCGAGCCCATACGAGGGGGCAGATCCAACTTTCAAAGACATGAAATACCAGGCGGGCCGCGACCCGATTCAACCAAATATCCCCTTGACTCGAATTTATTATTAATGGATTTGAACTTTTATATGATTGTCCAGAATTTTATAAGTATGCTTACAGCCAGCATACTTGTTTATTATTTGTTATTTAATTATTTTTCTATTTAATATATACATAATAAAGCTATATAACAATAATTGTAAAATCAATAAAATAATATTTTGTATATAACTGTCTTGGTCATTAAGAAATTTAAAGTAGTTTCTAGATTAAATCAGTCAAAACTTTTAAAAAATTGACCATTCACTACAATAAACATGACCTTCTAGCTATGGAATCATAACGAAATGAAAGCATTCGAGATCAATCAACTTTCCCCTGCAAGCTCCATTCCCTTCAATCCGCTTAATCTATTTTTTGGAGCGAATCTAACAATTTTATTGAGAGAAACAAAATTTATTGAAATACAAATATAATTTAAGATGGAACGTAACATGTAAGTTGGCCCTTATAATTTTTTTGGAAAAAGGTTGAATATAATATTTCAACGGTGAATATTTTTTGGAAAAAGGTTGTATAAAATATTTATTCCAATTTTTAATATATAATTGGATGATAATGATAGACCCTTATAAACTAGTTGCATTATAATATCACGATTCTAGTTTGTAATAAATATATGAAAAATTACAACGTTTTCCATGTTAGTTGACATAAAATAATGGAGGGAAAGTAAATGTTATTGTTAAATTAGATGAATGTAATTCGCTATTGTTCAAATTTTTAGGATGTATATAAGTAATTCACCCATTTTAACTAAAAATTAAAATCTTTGCGCGCGCATGACTCGTCTGCGTCGTGCGTGGGTTGCTAGTTAGAAATGAGATATTAGACGGCTCATACTTAGAATTCGATATCGTTAATGGGATCGTAGATTCTGCAATCGCCTGAGGAAATGTTGAATCTTTCCCCACCAAAAATCAAACCCATTTCCCGGCAAATCTCCTCACTGGCGTTCGCATCATCTTCCGCAACCCCGGCGTATCCTTCATCAACGTCATCACCTTACCTCTCAAATTTAGCCACTTCAATTCTCAATTCCAGAACCCCGAAACAAGCGCTCGAACTCTTCAACGCTGCCTCCAGAACCATCAATCCGGCGAGAACTCTGAAACTCCATTCGGCCATTATACATTTCTTAACCGACGCGAAGTTGTATGTGAAGGCCCGATGTTTGATAAAAGACCTCATTGAAGTTTTAAGAACAAACCGGAAACCACATAAAGTATGTTCTTCGATTTTCAATGCACTTAATCAGGTTCGTACTTCGGAGTACAATCTTAATGTGTTTGGAGTGCTGATCGTTGCTTTATGCGAAAAGGGTCTTGTGGATGAAGGGTATTGGGTGTACCGCAGGTTGGCCAAACTGCCTGCTGTGCAGGTTTGTAATGCGCTTTTGAATGGAATTCTGAAAACGGGTCGGGTACAGTTAATGTGGGATGTCTATGGAGACATGGTTTTGAAAGGTGCATCCCCAAGTGAGGTGACTTATGGAATACTAATCGATGCTTCGCGTGATCGAGGGGATATTACGAAAGCCAAAGAGTTGCTTGATGAGATGATTCGAAAAGAGTTGAAGCCAACGGTTGTGATTTACACTAAACTTATACATTGTCTATGTTTGGAGAATAAGATGTCTGAAGCAGAAAGCTTTTTTCAGATGATGCGCGAAGTTGACGTTGATCCTAATGTGTACACTTACAATATTCTAATGGATGGATTTGCTAAGATGGCAAATGTTCAGAAAGTCCTTAAACTATATGACGAAATGTTGGATTATAAAGTGCTGCCAAATTTTGTCACCTATGGCATCTTAATCGATTTATTTGCCAAAATGGGAGATCTTGTGGCTTTTAGGAGCTATTATGTGCATATGGTGAAGCTAAACATCGTTCCTAATGTGTATATATACAACTGTATAATGGATGGTTTCTGTAACACTGGTGATATATCTTCTGCTCAGGACATCTATCTGGAGATGGAGAAATTCGGTGTTTCTCCGGATGTTTTTACTTGGGGTATACTTATGAAGGGCTACTGTAACATTGGTAGAGTTCAAGATGCAGAAAATGTATTCTGGAAGATGAAAAATGCAGGATTAATAGCGAATTCTGTGGTGTATAATACACTAATTGATGGGTATTGTAAGAATGAAAACATGGAGAAAGCTCTGGAAATGTGCTCTCAAATGGTGGAGAATAACTTGCAACCAGATATAGTTACTTTCTGTACACTAATGAATGGATATTGTAAACTAGGAAAGATGGATGCCGCCATGGGACTTTATTCAGAAATGTCAATCAAAGGTTACAAGCCTGATGTGGTCGCATATACTAGTTTGATTCACGGACACTTCAAAAATGGTAACACAGATTCAGCTTTTCGACTGCACAAAGAAATGATAGAATCTGGAATTGCTTCCAATGTTTTTACAGTTAGTTGTTTGATTGACGGGATGTGCAAAAATGGTAGGATCAATGATGCAATCAAGATTTTCCTGGAACAATCTACAGCTGGATTTGCTGCAGAAGACCACTTAGACGATGATAATATATGCTACAATACCCCAAATAATGTTATTTATTCTGCCTTGATCAATGGTTTGTGTAAAGATGGTCGAATTTTTAAGGCAAGCAAATTTTTCTGTGATATGCGAAGAAGTGAGCTACGACCAGAAGTCTCTGATTATGCGGTCATTATACAGGAGCATTCTGCATCTAAACATGTGTTTGATGTTATGATGCTGCAAGCAGATATGCTAAAGTTGGGTATGTTGCCAAGTGCATCCTTATATAAGTTATTGAATAGGGGCTATCAGGGGATGGGTGATCTTGCGTCTGCTTTGAAGTGTACTTAATCGTTTGTGTTTTGTGAACAAGAATTTTGCAGAGGGTAAGGATTCAATATTAAAAACCAGAGTGGTGGTACTTCCAGAGAATATTGGTTTCATATGGTTATCGAATTACTGAAAGATCTCAAGCATAGGACTTGAATTGAAGCCATCCAATAATTCAGGGTGACCAGCTTGCCTCAAATGAAGAATGGTGCTTGAAGTTGCCATATCTTTTGGTGAGACAAAAGAAAGAGAAAAGGTGAATGAAGCAACTGAAAAGTGCGCAAATAAGAGAGGATGCAAGAAAAGTTGAACATCTGGGCTGAGACGACTACCATTCAAAATAATCCACGTGAAGGGATGATGCTTATAAGGTTTGAGTGGCCGAACCAATGTTTTTACTCAACTGTTGCTTGGATCCCATCAATCAATTGTATTTGAGGATCGTCCTTTGAAAATCAGAAAATGATTCGAAAGCAGATCACCGAGCCTACAAGCCATTTACACAAGTTTCTGATTCCCATGAGGCGCCTTGTTATTTTAAAGGGGACAAAGATATTATGTAACAAGTGAAACTAAGTATTATATAAGCTTGTTTCTTGTTTTGCCTTGTTGTGCCTCCATTTTCGTCATTACAACTTGGTTGAGCTCTGTTTCGGCAATATGAAATCTTTGTTGTTCGATTCTTTTAAGAAACATGAAATCTGTGCTTTCATATTGAAGCTAACAGCGTTATTACTGATGCATGCATCTATATATAGGTGTCAGCTTCATCTTCATTGCTTAAATATAGAGCTGTGTGCAGTGGCGGAGCCACTAAGGGTGCCCCTTGCCCCAAAAAAAAATTATATTTGCCTTAGAAAAGAAAATTTAATTTTTTGTTTTATAATTTTACCCGAAAAAAATTATTGTTTGCTCCTTAAAATTACATTTTGCCCCCCTAAAATTTTATTTGGCCTAAAATTTTTATTTAAAGTTTATGTTGTCCTCCTCAAAAATCCTGCGTCCGCCCACTGGCTGTGTGTGGGGTTTTGATCTTCTCGAACATTCGCTAATGGAGCCATGTGCATCAGTACTAAAACAACGTGCGATTTTTAAGCTACTAGTTTTTGAATTTGGTCAGTACGTGTTGGGACAACCATGCCTTGTAGAGATTCAAAAATGTATTCAGGTCAAGCATACATGTGATGGGACATGGGTCCTTGGGACAACTTAAAGGTTGATGCTGGCCTCAACCAGGACTTAATTGCTTGGGAAGTATCTCCACCCAATATCACATCCAGAGAAATTTAAACCATTTTAAATTTTGTGTGCAACTCTTTCATAAGTTTCGCATCTTAAAATATATTATATCAACACAACAAGATTGTGAAACAAAAAGTCATTTCACTGTCTCTCTTGGTTACAAGGATAGAGGCCAAATGTACATTAAGCAGATACACCAGATTGCAAACAGAGTGTCCCTTTTCAGGGAGATCCGAAAATGGGAGTGAGCATGCACACGACGAAAATCAACTCCATTCGTGTAATTCCAGTTTACAAGTCACAAGGTCAAAATGAAAATAAAGAGAGATGATATCCACCATAGATATTAATATAGCAACAGCGAACACGAAGATTCCACATAAGCACACATCTTGATTTCTTGGTTATATACACTTTCGGCATTCATAGGTGCCTGATGTCATTGAGGTTAAGAAATTTTCTTTTGTTTCTTGTCCTTCCACTCTTTGATTTCAGCATCAACCTCCGCCTTGACTCTAGCATGAAACCCGGGGTATGGCTCATACCCAAAGAAAGACTGCAGAGCCTGCAAGCACCCAAATAGCATGGAACAATAAATCACTTGATACCGATAAAAAAAAATTATTCGGTTAACTTTGCAGAAGGTTCAAACACAGAGGATAAGTTTACCTCCAGTAATACAAAGAAAGGTGCCATGAGGAATGCTTGTGCGAGATTGTCCAGCAAAGCAGGTGCTCGCTTCTACAAAATTGAGATAAAAAAACATTTCCAAAAGTAATAGATGCGATTGTAAAGAAAATGTTTCATGGAGAAACGAGAGGGAAAATACACCAAACGCCCACAAGGTATAAAAATGCTTACTCTTAGGTACGACTATAAAATGCCTGCATTTACCACCTCTCAGTAAATACCAAAATATAAAGAAATGCTCAAATATTCAGGACGGAAAAATGTCAAATTTTGCGTAGTTAAAAGTTTTAGTTTTGTAGTCAGCCTTCGATGTCATTATGATTTCATATTATAAATTTGTGTAATTTGGACATACATATCTAAAAAGAGATTTTTATAATTTTGTCATGACGAAAAAGTGGAAGCCAATGAGGAATGACACTTGATCAAAACAATTACCTCAAACACACCATGGCCTATGAACTGTACGGTCCAGCATAGTAATTGAGATGCCAGGACAACCTGGTAGAATGATGGTCATCATCAGCAAAAAATCGAACTGTAATTTGTAATAATGCACGAGGTTGAACCATGAATCGCACTAGAAAATAGGAGCAATAAACATAAGAATTTAGAATAGGCCATCATAATGTTCACTACCATCAGCAGATATGAACAAATATAAAATAGCCATTTTACATCTAATCCGAGGGTTCAACACATAAAACTGCATATTATTTGGTTCATTTCATATCATCCCACACAAGAATTAAGAAAGTAAAATTTCCACAATTGCACCAATTGGTGGGGGTAATTAAAGCTGTGATAATTAAGTCTAGCCGGATACCCCTCAGAAATACCTTACCCACCTCTATACTTCACATTGTAGAAAGATACAAGAAACATTCAGAATATAAGTCTTTCGAGTGATGCCATAAGCAAAATGCTAATGAATGCAGTCCAAAGATAATATCCATCCTTAAATTTAAGACAACAAATGGAGATTCATTCGCTTTGTTGAGGCACAACGAGGTTAAAGGAAAGTTAGGACTGCCGGAACAAGAACCTCCTATGGTTAAGCAATTTTTAACAATAAGCTAGGAAAGAGTTGAGCATCGTATCCAGACTGAATGAAAAGTTTGACGATTTGAAAACGTAAGTTTCAATTACCAAAACACAATCAAGCCCCCGTCATCTAAATTCCTTTATCCGCATCATAACAATACTACGACTAACTTGTACATATACCACAAGGAATTGCAAACTCAGATGTCTAATATTTTTTCCTCAAAACGTAGCAATGTTCAAGATAATAGCTCTGATGAATGTTCACTTAGCCTGCATATGGTAGGTTTTGTCAAACAAACAACCCCGAAATTAAGAAAGTCCAACATTAATCAATCCGAACACACAAGTAAATGATTGAAAAGTCATAAACGAAATACAAACCCAACAATTTCAAAACACCAAAAATATATTAAAAAAAAAAAAGTGAATTACCCTCCAAGCCAAAGAGAACCCCAGGCTCTGAGCAAGAGCGCTGCTACCAATCCAACAGAGAAAAACCAAAAAAGCAGCCAAAGAACCCGCCTTTTTATCTAAACCAACATAATAAAACGCATAGATTACAGTTAACAAGAACCCGTAATTGAAAACCAAGAAACTGTTGTCAAGTGAATGGATCGCAGAGAGCTTGACCAAAGGTGGCGTGAAATAGAGAAGGATCGAAGCTGTGAACAGAATTGGCCAAACAAATATCATATGTATAACTATATTGATGGGATTGCTGTGATAAGCTCCATAAAAAGCAAAATGCTTCTCCAAATCAAACAATCCCATCTCCTCCTTTTTCGTGAAATTTTCTGAACTGGAGTTCTTGAAAGACTGAATTTTTATGAATTTATTGAGTTGTGGATTGAAAGAAAACGGACGAAAACACATTAAGAGTCATGTATATCTACATAAATAAAAATTTTTAATATAAAGCGTGCGATTGTTCGCCCACAATTCCAATTTTACCATTCAATTATTGTTCTTATGTTTATTTTATTAAACGTGATTGAGATCCTAAGACAATAGAAGATGGCGACCTCGTGACTTAGGTTTTTTTTTTTGTTTTTTGAGTTGTTTGTTCTTGAGTCAGATGTTAAAAAACCCCTATAAACATATAAAAAATAAAATTTATTATTTAAAAATAAGTATTTTATATTAAAATTTCCCATATGAAAAACCATATTTTAAATTTACGCAACACCCTTCTATTGTTATAGTTAAAAGAATTCGTGCAGAAGTCTCTTGATTGTAGATCAATGTATTTATTACATCACTTCTTAGGTACATTATGAATTTCACCAATTACTACCTATAATTTCCCATATGAAAAAACATATTTTTAGAATTTATAAGCTTTTTAATATAATTTACTAGCTCAACAAAAACAGTGTCTTATTATATAGAGCAAATTACACATAAATATCACTTGCAAAAACATCTTTCAACTAAATCTATCAAAATATCTTCTTTTCAACTAAGTACTTCTTCCAAAAAACTTATTTCAAATAAGTCCATTCCTTTATTTATAAGTCTTTGCTCCTTCCATAATTACCCATGTTTATCTTCTTTTCTAATTGTTCATCTTCGTGAATCTTCGAACCAGTAAAATCCCAGAAATTAATTATTAATTCTTATTTTCTGCGTACAGTTAGTGCATATGTCTTTCAAGTGTCGTGGGCATTTTGTGCATCTATTCCTTTCGCATGCACTCATGTTTTTTCTCTATCTTCTCTCCGATTTCTCTCTCTACATGCTGGATACAAGTTCATGTATCTCCACAAATACACACATCTCTATGTCTAATCCAAGTTTTATTTTATCAATTTTTAATTAATTTTAGTTTTAACCCGACAAGATAAGTAACACAACTGACAGACCCATCATCGACCGCCACCTGTTTTGACTTTGATTTTTGAATCTCATATTCAATCCAAGATTTTCAGTGTGACATAAGAGATTGGAGACATGAGTTTTAATTTGGCCTTAAGATGGTGTTACCTCTCACTTATATACTAATATGAATTACATATCGATATATGTATTTTACATGCACCGTCTATGTCTATCGGTGCATTAAATTATATGCACCGATAAACTCAGGTACTGTCTTTAAACAAAAATATAGTCTATCGGTGGTACTGTCTTTAAACAAAAATATAGTCTATCGGTGCATTTAAATTATATGCACTGATAGACTCAGACGGTGCATGTTAATCAATGTGGGTTTTATCCAGAGGATTGAACAAGATATGCGTGTAAAGATTCTGGGGTATTTGGAGGATGAACAGTGCGATGAAGTGGCGATGAAAAAGAATACAATATAGCGAAATGAAGAAGGCGATCAGCGAGAGGGGGATTAGTTGGTAATTTTGACCAAAAAATAGACTTAAATAAAAACAAAATATGTTGGTGAACTGAGGTGAATTTTTTTTATCTTGTGCCCGAATTTTACACTATCATATATTACCTACCATTATTCTTCGTGTGTTGGATTTCAATTCAACGAGGCCCAACTCTAAAGCCCATTGCGTAGGCCCAATTTAATTACGCGGAAAATTAAAGAATAAATAAATACAACAAATTTTCCCTTCCACAATTTCATTCAACGTACGTGTTCTTCAAAAAATCTTCCACAATATTCTCACCCCTCTAAATTTCCAAACCCTAAATCCGATTTCTGAAAGAATTCGATGGAAGTCTCTGCATTATCAGACGCTATATCAACCGCTGTCTATTCTACGCAAGGATTAACGTTGTCCAATTTCCTTCTGAATCGCCCATACAATGTCCTATATCTATCAGACATGCCATCGGATCAACCGCAGCAAACGCCGTCGCCGCCTTCATCCTCCGCCGTGCCTTTCCGTATCTCGGCCGCAGCGCCTCCACCTACCAGAACGTTAACCAAACCACGCCTTCGTCGAATCCGTCGTGTCAAGCAGAAATCCCTGCTTGGTGATTATGACAGCTCTGAAGGAGATGGATTCTTTGGTTTCAGTGATGGAGGCTATTTTAACAACGGTGATGGATATTTCGGGAACAGCGGTGGCGGTAGGGGGTGGAATTTTGGTGGATACGGAGGAGCTAATTGGGAAGAATCATCGAATAACTCAATCTCTGACCCTGCTTTTGATTTTGTTTATGAGATATTGTGTTGGATTGCGATGTCTAATTGCTTGCATTTCGCTATCAAAAAGGTGGTGAGGATCGTGGCTGATGGTTCGCTGATCCAGCTAGGGAAAAGGTGGTTCCGATGCTATTGACACCCGTTTGGTCTGCCAAGTAATAATTTGTTAATGAACTCGGTAGTAATGTACGGATAGGTCCATTTGTTTTCATCTATGGACTATGCCATTGTGTTTGTGTATATATGAAATGTGATTGTTAGTTTGATCTTGTTTTCTCGTTGTATTTGCAAGGTATTTACAAGTGGACAGGTTTGAAATCACCGTGGACGAAGAATCGATTTCAATTTCATTTGGAATCTCCTTAATTAAATTTAGGATAATTACATCTACACTCTCGATTTTGACCTATTTAAATAAAGCTTTCATCGGCTTTGAAAAATTACAGAAATCTCCACTGATGTAAGTAAAAGTAACAGACCTCCCCTAATTTTTATTGTAAGCCCCAAATTGCCCTTGGTTAACTTTGACCACTATTTTGACCTAAATTTTTAGAGTGTGTTTGTAATTATGATATTTTATAGAAGGTGTGATCGTAATAAAACTATTATTTTATTTTTGTGAAGTGTTTATTTCAAATATAATTCTTATTTACTAAATTTTTTTATTTTTCTAATAATTTTAATATTTATCATTTTTATTCAATCTTGTAAAATATCAATATATATCATATATATAGGGATAATACATGATATGATCCCTCTTGTTTTCACACATTTCTGATTTAGTCCATATTGTTTGCACTAACCTGATTTAGTCCTTATAGTTTTCTAAGTTGCCACAAATCAGTTTTAGACGTTAAATGCACCGTTAAAACTAACGGATGAGGACTGAATCGAATCGCTTAAAATTTCAGGGACTGAATCGGGAATTGACGCAACTATTAAGGACTGATTCGAGCAATTGAAAAAGATTGGGTGTCTTAATTCTTTAATTTTGAAATAGTATAGTAGTTAATATGGTTAATTTATTTATAATTTTTGTAATTTTTATTTTATTTAAATAGTGATATAATATATTAAATTTTATATAAAACTATTTTTCATCTCAAACAAAACAAAGGAAAAATCAATAATATATTGATATATAAAACATATTTTGATTGCTAGTTTACTTATTGAATAATATATATTTTCGATTTCATTAAATTATGTCTGTTAGATGTGTTAAAAAATTAAAAAATAATTATTTTATTTTGATAAATTAAATAATTTTTTTGATAAATTAAATTGCTTGGATAAATAATTCCAAGGTACTAATATATTTTTTTTGTACAACTGATATAGTTACCCATAAATTAGAATTTATTATCAGCAAAATAAATAGAAATCAGGCGTTAGAAGCTAAAAAATGTATTCAGTTAGTAATAACTTAAGAATGAAATTAAAGTAGCTAGTGAAATTTGTTAACTAAACATATAAAATATATATTCGTAGATATTTTTAGATAAATGTAGCAAAAAATAGTAGAAATTTTGCGAAAAAATTAATTTATCAATATTTTCTTCTTTAGCAAGGTACTAAGATTGACTCCGTCATTCTTCTTTAGCAATATTTTCTTAATTATTTTATTCTTTTGTCATGTTTTTGAGCAATGTTTCGTAATTCAGAAATTTAATCGTTACTCATCCACTTGGTTTTGTCATGTATTGATTTGAATAAGATGGAAGTTTATGTGTTTCTTATGTAGATTGTGTAATATAGATTTTTCTTTGCGATTTAGTCAAGTAAAATCTATTCGTGTGGGGTGAGTGCATCCCTCGTAAGGTGTGGATATGCTGTCAGGACTATTTTTGGCGAATTCCATTTGATTAAATGATTTTAATGAGTGCTTTGTCTTTAACACACCCATCCTAGGATCAGATGGCTAGATTTTTTTTTTTTTATCAGACAATAATTATTATAAATAAATAAGTACCAGAAGTACTAAGGAGTCAGAAGAACAGTAAATGCAGTTCCTTTGTTCATCTTGTACCAATTATCTGGTGCGATTTACTTTCATTGGGTAGATGTGATCATGTGAACCAATGTGTTATACTGGAACCAATTGCTATTGCAAGAAAGTTGCATCTCTCGTGCCTGATAAACCAACTCTGCAGTCAGCGTCACCTTTCCTGTTTCATCAACTTATGATCACAGTATTATCTGTAGCCACTCAAAAAACATTGAACACGTAGTGCAAGTACCAGTTCCCACTCTGGTAGTAAAATTTACCGCCGAACAACTTGATTACTTCAGTAGGACTGGGTACTTCACATAACAAACTGAGGTCCAACTATAAGCATAATTAACGTGCCTGGTTCCAGCCATTAGTTTCTATTTTACTCACTCTAATCAATACCACTACCACTTACTAGCCAAATAATGGGATAATCCCCTTTTCAGTTCTATTTCATTATCGTCTACAGCTTTTGGAAAATACTAGGTGAAGATTTATAGATTCATTGTGCTGCCTACTCCAGTAAAGGGTTTAGGGTTTAGGGTTTAGGGTTTAGGGTTTAGGGTTTAGGGTTTAGGGTTTGAAGAATGGATATGCAGTAAGGATTTGATTCTGTCCATGCATTCTATATTTTCCTTTAACACGTCCAAAACATATCTCCTATAAGTGTGTTGACATCCTCTAAAGTTTCAACTCTTACATATGGTGTCTTCTATTATTCCTGATTGTGGTTTAGAAAATTTTCAACTCTAGCTTAAGAGCACAGCGTGAAAATTATTTCAGTAAATGCAGTTTGCTCGCTTTAATTATAAGCGGGTTAGTGAATTATAGTTGCTACTATCCATATTTTATTTTCAACCATAAACTGAGAAATTGACGCAGTATTATTGAAATAAGTGTAGGACGTGTTTGAGATTGGAGAAGTTTGAGACTACACGGTTTGAGCATTTGTGATGCAAAAACTGTCATGTCCTTGAGTTTTCTTGTTAATTAGAAGGGTAGAATGCGGCATATGTACTTATAGATTCTCTTCGAAGATGAACTATAAATTGGAGTTTTAAAATTTCCTTTTCCAGGTAGAAAGATAAATTGCTTCTAAAAAAATTCTAATTGCAGGAACTTCTACAAACTCATGTAGAAAGTTTCATGTTGATTTTGATGCTGAGCCATTGCTTTCCAGTTATTTCTGTAAGGTCACCAAGGCAGGTGATTGATGCCCTGAATGCTGCGGGGCCTGATATCGATATTATTCTCTCTGAAGTTGACCTTCCGATGTACACTGTTTTATTGTCATACATTTGTTGCTTTGTTTTGCCTGCTAGTGATGTCAGCTCAAGATGAGATTTCTATTATTGTTAATTGCCTCAAATTTGGAGTAGCTGACCATCTTGTGAACCCATTACGTACTAATGAGCTGTTGAATTTATGGACACGCATGTGGAGAAGAAGGCAAATGGCATGTTCACTTCTCTCACTAAGTAGTTGTTCATAGAATTTCATGGGTTTTCATTGGTTTTCTTAGACAGCAGTGTGGATGTCCTTTATTTTAGTAATCTGATCCAAGTTAGTATCATGCATAGCACAAGCAATGAACTATTTAATGTCTTTGAGATCTATACCTTGATATAGAATGTCTGTGGTTATATAATCTTTTGAATCATTAAACAACGCTGGTTCTGTAGCTACAAAAAGCAAGCAACTTTTACTTGGTCTATTCATCAAATTTCTAGGGAGTGCCGCGTGTATGTGATAGTGATTTTTTGGCATGGTATATCAGCCAGCCATTTTTGGTGTTTTATTTTGGTATTTGTGTTATGATGGTTTATCTCTTAATTTTACATCAACAGCTTGGACTTGCTGAGAAGAGCATTGTGAATTGTGATCTGGATCGGGTAGCTTCGGATCCTAGCGATGCTAATACCAACAGCACCACTTTATTCTCAGATAACAAAGATGACAAGTCTCTAAAGAGTAATAACCAGAGATAAGTGTTTCAACCCATCGAGTAGAGGAGGTGAGTTTGAGTTTGGGACTAGATAAGGATAACACTAGCCATGATAATTTCTTTTCTTACAAGAAGCATTATCTTAAATTTCTAAATATGAAGATAAAAAGTTTAGTGCTTGTAGTGAAAAAGCAGAAAAAGTTTTATTTCAACAAAGGTTCGAAACAAGTAATTCTTTTTAATGTAAGGAGTAGTATTGGGGATTTTCCATTTTGGCCAAGTTTGTTGTCTCTAACTAGTGTTTGCTTCATCTGCATTGTGTTTAGATTACTGCCACAGATAGAGACTTTGATTTGTGATCCCTCAGTGTGTCAGCCTGACGTCCCACAAATAAGTGAGACAGACAGGTGACTGGATCACGGATTTTTAAATAACTTCTGACGAAAATAATAATTGGATTTTCCTGTAGCATGTGGAAATAGTATAACGTCCATCACCATTTGACATACGTTTCTACAATCACTGCTAAGTGCAGGAAGCATATATTTGAAGTGAAGTGTCCGCTATGTTTAATAAATTATTATGTAAAAATGTGGAGCCTTTTGATGTCCATCCTTCTTAGAAACCATCTTCTCGTAGGTGTGATCTACTAGTCCGAATAAATTGAATGGCTTTGGCTTCAAGTTCTTCATTTTCTTCATTTTCTTGCCTGTAATTTAAGTAGTGGTTGCAGACTTTTGCATTTTTAAAACTCGTCCAGCCTTATTGTGACTGATAAAAAACTTCAGATGCTTTACCCATTGCTTGCCCGTTGTTTATGGTCAAATAGCTTCCAGAAATCACATTAAAATTTCTATGATTGGTGGTCTAGTTGAGATGAGCAGAGTTTGGACAATGTGAAATGACAGAATAAACTATATGAACTTATACTTTTCTATTGGAAAAATGTATTCGAGTTGACTAATTAATATTGCATATAAACATTAAATTTATAAACTTCAATACGAGGATGGTTCTTCACGTAAAGATTGGAAATTTGTGTAATTCACATCCTTTTCTCCCTCAGATTTCTCGGTTAGTCATGCCTAGTTGTGTTGCTCCTCTCTCCAGAATTTTCCATGTTTATTGATGGTACGATGAGACTTTTTTTTTACTGATTTCTTGAAGTCTGCCTTATTCTTAAACGTTAGATCAGTGTAATACATAGCATCTGCTTGAAATCTGTACTTTCCAATGCAATTTTATATGGAGTTTGTTCTCCACTGTTTTTCTTGGATTTGAGTGTGACATCAAAATATAGACTACTGATTTCATCTGGAGGCACCGTTGATTCTTTTCAACAATGAATTTGATGCTCCTGACAATAAGATACATATGGCATGAATTGATTTATTATTCAACGATCAATGAAGAATATATACATGGTTTCCTATCACTACTTGCCAAGAATAAAACCGTATACAATAGGAAAATATCTATACAATAGGAAAAGATTTATACACTCTACAATCATAAGGTAAGATATAATATAATTAAGGAAGGAATATAATTTAAATTTGTGTAGATATATTGATGCCAATACTCCCCCTCAAGTTGGAGCATGAAGATCTCGAATGCCCAATTTGCCACGTAAAAATTGAAAACGTTCGGAGCCCAGGGCTTTGGTAAATATGTCGGCAATTTGAAGGTCCGATGAAATTTGGCGAGCTAGTATTTCACCACTCGCAACACGTTCACGCACGAAATAACAGTTCATCTCAACATGTTTGGTGCGTTCGTGGAAAACAGGATTAACGGCAATGTGACGAGCGGCTTGATTGTCACAAAAAAGGGAAGTGGGACCACTTTGGGAAACACCAAGATCCTGAAGTAACCAACGAAGCCACAATATTTCACTGACAGTATGTGCCATGGCACGATATTCAGCCTCAGCGGAAGAGCGAGAAACGACAGTCTGTTTCTTGGTGCGCCATGAAACAGGTGAACCACCAAGTTTAATAAGATACCCAGTACTAGAACGACGAGTGAAGGCACATCCACCCCAATCGGCATCACAATATGCCTCCAAAATAGGAGTGCCAGCAGTAGGAAGAAAAAGACCTTGTCCAGGAGTCATCTTAAGATAACGCAGAATACGGATGGCAGCGTCCATATGAGATTGACGAGGATCACTCATGAATTGACTGAGTTGATTAACAGAGAAGACGATATCAGGGCTGGGACGACTTGCTTGAAGACCACTTTCTTCCAAAATATCCAAAGTGTATTTCCGTTGGCTAAGGACAAAACCCTCGGAAGATCGTGCGACTTCAATGCCCAAGAAATATTTCAAGTGGCCCAAGTCCTTAATGCTGAAGGCGTTGTTAAGGTAAGATTTGATGGTCTGAATGTGCGAAAGATCATTACCAGGAAGGAGAACGTCATCTACATATATTGGTTTCATATGGTTATCGAATTACTGAAAGATCTCAAGCATAGGACTTGAATTGAAGCCATCCAATAATTCAGGGTGACCAGCTTGCCTCAAATGAAGAATGGTGCTTGAAGTTGCCATATCTTTTGGTGAGACAAAAGAAAGAGAAAAGGTGAATGAAGCAACTGAAAAGTGCGCAAATAAGAGAGGATGCAAGAAAAGTTGAACATCTGGGCTGAGACGACTACCATTCAAAATAATCCACGTGAAGGGATGATGCTTATAAGGTTTGAGTGGCCGAACCAATGTTTTTACTCAACTGTTGCTTGGATCCCATCAATCAATTGTATTTGAGGATCGTCCTTTGAAAATCAGAAAATGATTCGAAAGCAGATCACCGAGCCTACAAGCCATTTACACAAGTTTCTGATTCCCATGAGGCGCCTTGTTATTTTAAAGGGGACAAAGATATTATGTAACAAGTGAAACTAAGTATTATATAAGCTTGTTTCTTGTTTTGCCTTGTTGTGCCTCCATTTTCGTCATTACAACTTGGTTGAGCTCTGTTTCGGCAATATGAAATCTTTGTTGTTCGATTCTTTTAAGAAACATGAAATCTGTGCTTTCATATTGAAGCTAACAGCGTTATTACTGATGCATGCATCTATATATAGGTGTCAGCTTCATCTTCATTGCTTAAATATAGAGCTGTGTGCAGTGGCGGAGCCACTAAGGGTGCCCCTTGCCCCAAAAAAAAATTATATTTGCCTTAGAAAAGAAAATTTAATTTTTTGTTTTATAATTTTACCCGAAAAAAATTATTGTTTGCTCCTTAAAATTACATTTTGCCCCCCTAAAATTTTATTTGGCCTAAAATTTTTATTTAAAGTTTATGTTGTCCTCCTCAAAAATCCTGCGTCCGCCCACTGGCTGTGTGTGGGGTTTTGATCTTCTCGAACATTCGCTAATGGAGCCATGTGCATCAGTACTAAAACAACGTGCGATTTTTAAGCTACTAGTTTTTGAATTTGGTCAGTACGTGTTGGGACAACCATGCCTTGTAGAGATTCAAAAATGTATTCAGGTCAAGCATACATGTGATGGGACATGGGTCCTTGGGACAACTTAAAGGTTGATGCTGGCCTCAACCAGGACTTAATTGCTTGGGAAGTATCTCCACCCAATATCACATCCAGAGAAATTTAAACCATTTTAAATTTTGTGTGCAACTCTTTCATAAGTTTCGCATCTTAAAATATATTATATCAACACAACAAGATTGTGAAACAAAAAGTCATTTCACTGTCTCTCTTGGTTACAAGGATAGAGGCCAAATGTACATTAAGCAGATACACCAGATTGCAAACAGAGTGTCCCTTTTCAGGGAGATCCGAAAATGGGAGTGAGCATGCACACGACGAAAATCAACTCCATTCGTGTAATTCCAGTTTACAAGTCACAAGGTCAAAATGAAAATAAAGAGAGATGATATCCACCATAGATATTAATATAGCAACAGCGAACACGAAGATTCCACATAAGCACACATCTTGATTTCTTGGTTATATACACTTTCGGCATTCATAGGTGCCTGATGTCATTGAGGTTAAGAAATTTTCTTTTGTTTCTTGTCCTTCCACTCTTTGATTTCAGCATCAACCTCCGCCTTGACTCTAGCATGAAACCCGGGGTATGGCTCATACCCAAAGAAAGACTGCAGAGCCTGCAAGCACCCAAATAGCATGGAACAATAAATCACTTGATACCGATAAAAAAAAATTATTCGGTTAACTTTGCAGAAGGTTCAAACACAGAGGATAAGTTTACCTCCAGTAATACAAAGAAAGGTGCCATGAGGAATGCTTGTGCGAGATTGTCCAGCAAAGCAGGTGCTCGCTTCTACAAAATTGAGATAAAAAAACATTTCCAAAAGTAATAGATGCGATTGTAAAGAAAATGTTTCATGGAGAAACGAGAGGGAAAATACACCAAACGCCCACAAGGTATAAAAATGCTTACTCTTAGGTACGACTATAAAATGCCTGCATTTACCACCTCTCAGTAAATACCAAAATATAAAGAAATGCTCAAATATTCAGGACGGAAAAATGTCAAATTTTGCGTAGTTAAAAGTTTTAGTTTTGTAGTCAGCCTTCGATGTCATTATGATTTCATATTATAAATTTGTGTAATTTGGACATACATATCTAAAAAGAGATTTTTATAATTTTGTCATGACGAAAAAGTGGAAGCCAATGAGGAATGACACTTGATCAAAACAATTACCTCAAACACACCATGGCCTATGAACTGTACGGTCCAGCATAGTAATTGAGATGCCAGGACAACCTGGTAGAATGATGGTCATCATCAGCAAAAAATCGAACTGTAATTTGTAATAATGCACGAGGTTGAACCATGAATCGCACTAGAAAATAGGAGCAATAAACATAAGAATTTAGAATAGGCCATCATAATGTTCACTACCATCAGCAGATATGAACAAATATAAAATAGCCATTTTACATCTAATCCGAGGGTTCAACACATAAAACTGCATATTATTTGGTTCATTTCATATCATCCCACACAAGAATTAAGAAAGTAAAATTTCCACAATTGCACCAATTGGTGGGGGTAATTAAAGCTGTGATAATTAAGTCTAGCCGGATACCCCTCAGAAATACCTTACCCACCTCTATACTTCACATTGTAGAAAGATACAAGAAACATTCAGAATATAAGTCTTTCGAGTGATGCCATAAGCAAAATGCTAATGAATGCAGTCCAAAGATAATATCCATCCTTAAATTTAAGACAACAAATGGAGATTCATTCGCTTTGTTGAGGCACAACGAGGTTAAAGGAAAGTTAGGACTGCCGGAACAAGAACCTCCTATGGTTAAGCAATTTTTAACAATAAGCTAGGAAAGAGTTGAGCATCGTATCCAGACTGAATGAAAAGTTTGACGATTTGAAAACGTAAGTTTCAATTACCAAAACACAATCAAGCCCCCGTCATCTAAATTCCTTTATCCGCATCATAACAATACTACGACTAACTTGTACATATACCACAAGGAATTGCAAACTCAGATGTCTAATATTTTTTCCTCAAAACGTAGCAATGTTCAAGATAATAGCTCTGATGAATGTTCACTTAGCCTGCATATGGTAGGTTTTGTCAAACAAACAACCCCGAAATTAAGAAAGTCCAACATTAATCAATCCGAACACACAAGTAAATGATTGAAAAGTCATAAACGAAATACAAACCCAACAATTTCAAAACACCAAAAATATATTAAAAAAAAAAAAGTGAATTACCCTCCAAGCCAAAGAGAACCCCAGGCTCTGAGCAAGAGCGCTGCTACCAATCCAACAGAGAAAAACCAAAAAAGCAGCCAAAGAACCCGCCTTTTTATCTAAACCAACATAATAAAACGCATAGATTACAGTTAACAAGAACCCGTAATTGAAAACCAAGAAACTGTTGTCAAGTGAATGGATCGCAGAGAGCTTGACCAAAGGTGGCGTGAAATAGAGAAGGATCGAAGCTGTGAACAGAATTGGCCAAACAAATATCATATGTATAACTATATTGATGGGATTGCTGTGATAAGCTCCATAAAAAGCAAAATGCTTCTCCAAATCAAACAATCCCATCTCCTCCTTTTTCGTGAAATTTTCTGAACTGGAGTTCTTGAAAGACTGAATTTTTATGAATTTATTGAGTTGTGGATTGAAAGAAAACGGACGAAAACACATTAAGAGTCATGTATATCTACATAAATAAAAATTTTTAATATAAAGCGTGCGATTGTTCGCCCACAATTCCAATTTTACCATTCAATTATTGTTCTTATGTTTATTTTATTAAACGTGATTGAGATCCTAAGACAATAGAAGATGGCGACCTCGTGACTTAGGTTTTTTTTTTGTTTTTTGAGTTGTTTGTTCTTGAGTCAGATGTTAAAAAACCCCTATAAACATATAAAAAATAAAATTTATTATTTAAAAATAAGTATTTTATATTAAAATTTCCCATATGAAAAACCATATTTTAAATTTACGCAACACCCTTCTATTGTTATAGTTAAAAGAATTCGTGCAGAAGTCTCTTGATTGTAGATCAATGTATTTATTACATCACTTCTTAGGTACATTATGAATTTCACCAATTACTACCTATAATTTCCCATATGAAAAAACATATTTTTAGAATTTATAAGCTTTTTAATATAATTTACTAGCTCAACAAAAACAGTGTCTTATTATATAGAGCAAATTACACATAAATATCACTTGCAAAAACATCTTTCAACTAAATCTATCAAAATATCTTCTTTTCAACTAAGTACTTCTTCCAAAAAACTTATTTCAAATAAGTCCATTCCTTTATTTATAAGTCTTTGCTCCTTCCATAATTACCCATGTTTATCTTCTTTTCTAATTGTTCATCTTCGTGAATCTTCGAACCAGTAAAATCCCAGAAATTAATTATTAATTCTTATTTTCTGCGTACAGTTAGTGCATATGTCTTTCAAGTGTCGTGGGCATTTTGTGCATCTATTCCTTTCGCATGCACTCATGTTTTTTCTCTATCTTCTCTCCGATTTCTCTCTCTACATGCTGGATACAAGTTCATGTATCTCCACAAATACACACATCTCTATGTCTAATCCAAGTTTTATTTTATCAATTTTTAATTAATTTTAGTTTTAACCCGACAAGATAAGTAACACAACTGACAGACCCATCATCGACCGCCACCTGTTTTGACTTTGATTTTTGAATCTCATATTCAATCCAAGATTTTCAGTGTGACATAAGAGATTGGAGACATGAGTTTTAATTTGGCCTTAAGATGGTGTTACCTCTCACTTATATACTAATATGAATTACATATCGATATATGTATTTTACATGCACCGTCTATGTCTATCGGTGCATTAAATTATATGCACCGATAAACTCAGGTACTGTCTTTAAACAAAAATATAGTCTATCGGTGGTACTGTCTTTAAACAAAAATATAGTCTATCGGTGCATTTAAATTATATGCACTGATAGACTCAGACGGTGCATGTTAATCAATGTGGGTTTTATCCAGAGGATTGAACAAGATATGCGTGTAAAGATTCTGGGGTATTTGGAGGATGAACAGTGCGATGAAGTGGCGATGAAAAAGAATACAATATAGCGAAATGAAGAAGGCGATCAGCGAGAGGGGGATTAGTTGGTAATTTTGACCAAAAAATAGACTTAAATAAAAACAAAATATGTTGGTGAACTGAGGTGAATTTTTTTTATCTTGTGCCCGAATTTTACACTATCATATATTACCTACCATTATTCTTCGTGTGTTGGATTTCAATTCAACGAGGCCCAACTCTAAAGCCCATTGCGTAGGCCCAATTTAATTACGCGGAAAATTAAAGAATAAATAAATACAACAAATTTTCCCTTCCACAATTTCATTCAACGTACGTGTTCTTCAAAAAATCTTCCACAATATTCTCACCCCTCTAAATTTCCAAACCCTAAATCCGATTTCTGAAAGAATTCGATGGAAGTCTCTGCATTATCAGACGCTATATCAACCGCTGTCTATTCTACGCAAGGATTAACGTTGTCCAATTTCCTTCTGAATCGCCCATACAATGTCCTATATCTATCAGACATGCCATCGGATCAACCGCAGCAAACGCCGTCGCCGCCTTCATCCTCCGCCGTGCCTTTCCGTATCTCGGCCGCAGCGCCTCCACCTACCAGAACGTTAACCAAACCACGCCTTCGTCGAATCCGTCGTGTCAAGCAGAAATCCCTGCTTGGTGATTATGACAGCTCTGAAGGAGATGGATTCTTTGGTTTCAGTGATGGAGGCTATTTTAACAACGGTGATGGATATTTCGGGAACAGCGGTGGCGGTAGGGGGTGGAATTTTGGTGGATACGGAGGAGCTAATTGGGAAGAATCATCGAATAACTCAATCTCTGACCCTGCTTTTGATTTTGTTTATGAGATATTGTGTTGGATTGCGATGTCTAATTGCTTGCATTTCGCTATCAAAAAGGTGGTGAGGATCGTGGCTGATGGTTCGCTGATCCAGCTAGGGAAAAGGTGGTTCCGATGCTATTGACACCCGTTTGGTCTGCCAAGTAATAATTTGTTAATGAACTCGGTAGTAATGTACGGATAGGTCCATTTGTTTTCATCTATGGACTATGCCATTGTGTTTGTGTATATATGAAATGTGATTGTTAGTTTGATCTTGTTTTCTCGTTGTATTTGCAAGGTATTTACAAGTGGACAGGTTTGAAATCACCGTGGACGAAGAATCGATTTCAATTTCATTTGGAATCTCCTTAATTAAATTTAGGATAATTACATCTACACTCTCGATTTTGACCTATTTAAATAAAGCTTTCATCGGCTTTGAAAAATTACAGAAATCTCCACTGATGTAAGTAAAAGTAACAGACCTCCCCTAATTTTTATTGTAAGCCCCAAATTGCCCTTGGTTAACTTTGACCACTATTTTGACCTAAATTTTTAGAGTGTGTTTGTAATTATGATATTTTATAGAAGGTGTGATCGTAATAAAACTATTATTTTATTTTTGTGAAGTGTTTATTTCAAATATAATTCTTATTTACTAAATTTTTTTATTTTTCTAATAATTTTAATATTTATCATTTTTATTCAATCTTGTAAAATATCAATATATATCATATATATAGGGATAATACATGATATGATCCCTCTTGTTTTCACACATTTCTGATTTAGTCCATATTGTTTGCACTAACCTGATTTAGTCCTTATAGTTTTCTAAGTTGCCACAAATCAGTTTTAGACGTTAAATGCACCGTTAAAACTAACGGATGAGGACTGAATCGAATCGCTTAAAATTTCAGGGACTGAATCGGGAATTGACGCAACTATTAAGGACTGATTCGAGCAATTGAAAAAGATTGGGTGTCTTAATTCTTTAATTTTGAAATAGTATAGTAGTTAATATGGTTAATTTATTTATAATTTTTGTAATTTTTATTTTATTTAAATAGTGATATAATATATTAAATTTTATATAAAACTATTTTTCATCTCAAACAAAACAAAGGAAAAATCAATAATATATTGATATATAAAACATATTTTGATTGCTAGTTTACTTATTGAATAATATATATTTTCGATTTCATTAAATTATGTCTGTTAGATGTGTTAAAAAATTAAAAAATAATTATTTTATTTTGATAAATTAAATAATTTTTTTGATAAATTAAATTGCTTGGATAAATAATTCCAAGGTACTAATATATTTTTTTTGTACAACTGATATAGTTACCCATAAATTAGAATTTATTATCAGCAAAATAAATAGAAATCAGGCGTTAGAAGCTAAAAAATGTATTCAGTTAGTAATAACTTAAGAATGAAATTAAAGTAGCTAGTGAAATTTGTTAACTAAACATATAAAATATATATTCGTAGATATTTTTAGATAAATGTAGCAAAAAATAGTAGAAATTTTGCGAAAAAATTAATTTATCAATATTTTTCTTCTTTAGCAAGGTACTAAGATTGACTCCGTCATTCTTCTTTAGCAATATTTTCTTAATTATTTTATTCTTTTGTCATGTTTTTGAGCAATGTTTCGTAATTCAGAAATTTAATCGTTACTCATCCACTTGGTTTTGTCATGTATTGATTTGAATAAGATGGAAGTTTATGTGTTTCTTATGTAGATTGTGTAATATAGATTTTTCTTTGCGATTTAGTCAAGTAAAATCTATTCGTGTGGGGTGAGTGCATCCCTCGTAAGGTGTGGATATGCTGTCAGGACTATTTTTGGCGAATTCCATTTGATTAAATGATTTTAATGAGTGCTTTGTCTTTAACACACCCATCCTAGGATCAGATGGCTAGATTTTTTTTTTTTTATCAGACAATAATTATTATAAATAAATAAGTACCAGAAGTACTAAGGAGTCAGAAGAACAGTAAATGCAGTTCCTTTGTTCATCTTGTACCAATTATCTGGTGCGATTTACTTTCATTGGGTAGATGTGATCATGTGAACCAATGTGTTATACTGGAACCAATTGCTATTGCAAGAAAGTTGCATCTCTCGTGCCTGATAAACCAACTCTGCAGTCAGCGTCACCTTTCCTGTTTCATCAACTTATGATCACAGTATTATCTGTAGCCACTCAAAAAACATTGAACACGTAGTGCAAGTACCAGTTCCCACTCTGGTAGTAAAATTTACCGCCGAACAACTTGATTACTTCAGTAGGACTGGGTACTTCACATAACAAACTGAGGTCCAACTATAAGCATAATTAACGTGCCTGGTTCCAGCCATTAGTTTCTATTTTACTCACTCTAATCAATACCACTACCACTTACTAGCCAAATAATGGGATAATCCCCTTTTCAGTTCTATTTCATTATCGTCTACAGCTTTTGGAAAATACTAGGTGAAGATTTATAGATTCATTGTGCTGCCTACTCCAGTAAAGGGTTTAGGGTTTAGGGTTTAGGGTTTAGGGTTTAGGGTTTAGGGTTTAGGGTTTGAAGAATGGATATGCAGTAAGGATTTGATTCTGTCCATGCATTCTATATTTTCCTTTAACACGTCCAAAACATATCTCCTATAAGTGTGTTGACATCCTCTAAAGTTTCAACTCTTACATATGGTGTCTTCTATTATTCCTGATTGTGGTTTAGAAAATTTTCAACTCTAGCTTAAGAGCACAGCGTGAAAATTATTTCAGTAAATGCAGTTTGCTCGCTTTAATTATAAGCGGGTTAGTGAATTATAGTTGCTACTATCCATATTTTATTTTCAACCATAAACTGAGAAATTGACGCAGTATTATTGAAATAAGTGTAGGACGTGTTTGAGATTGGAGAAGTTTGAGACTACACGGTTTGAGCATTTGTGATGCAAAAACTGTCATGTCCTTGAGTTTTCTTGTTAATTAGAAGGGTAGAATGCGGCATATGTACTTATAGATTCTCTTCGAAGATGAACTATAAATTGGAGTTTTAAAATTTCCTTTTCCAGGTAGAAAGATAAATTGCTTCTAAAAAAATTCTAATTGCAGGAACTTCTACAAACTCATGTAGAAAGTTTCATGTTGATTTTGATGCTGAGCCATTGCTTTCCAGTTATTTCTGTAAGGTCACCAAGGCAGGTGATTGATGCCCTGAATGCTGCGGGGCCTGATATCGATATTATTCTCTCTGAAGTTGACCTTCCGATGTACACTGTTTTATTGTCATACATTTGTTGCTTTGTTTTGCCTGCTAGTGATGTCAGCTCAAGATGAGATTTCTATTATTGTTAATTGCCTCAAATTTGGAGTAGCTGACCATCTTGTGAACCCATTACGTACTAATGAGCTGTTGAATTTATGGACACGCATGTGGAGAAGAAGGCAAATGGCATGTTCACTTCTCTCACTAAGTAGTTGTTCATAGAATTTCATGGGTTTTCATTGGTTTTCTTAGACAGCAGTGTGGATGTCCTTTATTTTAGTAATCTGATCCAAGTTAGTATCATGCATAGCACAAGCAATGAACTATTTAATGTCTTTGAGATCTATACCTTGATATAGAATGTCTGTGGTTATATAATCTTTTGAATCATTAAACAACGCTGGTTCTGTAGCTACAAAAAGCAAGCAACTTTTACTTGGTCTATTCATCAAATTTCTAGGGAGTGCCGCGTGTATGTGATAGTGATTTTTTGGCATGGTATATCAGCCAGCCATTTTTGGTGTTTTATTTTGGTATTTGTGTTATGATGGTTTATCTCTTAATTTTACATCAACAGCTTGGACTTGCTGAGAAGAGCATTGTGAATTGTGATCTGGATCGGGTAGCTTCGGATCCTAGCGATGCTAATACCAACAGCACCACTTTATTCTCAGATAACAAAGATGACAAGTCTCTAAAGAGTAATAACCAGAGATAAGTGTTTCAACCCATCGAGTAGAGGAGGTGAGTTTGAGTTTGGGACTAGATAAGGATAACACTAGCCATGATAATTTCTTTTCTTACAAGAAGCATTATCTTAAATTTCTAAATATGAAGATAAAAAGTTTAGTGCTTGTAGTGAAAAAGCAGAAAAAGTTTTATTTCAACAAAGGTTCGAAACAAGTAATTCTTTTTAATGTAAGGAGTAGTATTGGGGATTTTCCATTTTGGCCAAGTTTGTTGTCTCTAACTAGTGTTTGCTTCATCTGCATTGTGTTTAGATTACTGCCACAGATAGAGACTTTGATTTGTGATCCCTCAGTGTGTCAGCCTGACGTCCCACAAATAAGTGAGACAGACAGGTGACTGGATCACGGATTTTTAAATAACTTCTGACGAAAATAATAATTGGATTTTCCTGTAGCATGTGGAAATAGTATAACGTCCATCACCATTTGACATACGTTTCTACAATCACTGCTAAGTGCAGGAAGCATATATTTGAAGTGAAGTGTCCGCTATGTTTAATAAATTATTATGTAAAAATGTGGAGCCTTTTGATGTCCATCCTTCTTAGAAACCATCTTCTCGTAGGTGTGATCTACTAGTCCGAATAAATTGAATGGCTTTGGCTTCAAGTTCTTCATTTTCTTCATTTTCTTGCCTGTAATTTAAGTAGTGGTTGCAGACTTTTGCATTTTTAAAACTCGTCCAGCCTTATTGTGACTGATAAAAAACTTCAGATGCTTTAACCCATTGCTTGCCCGTTGTTTATGGTCAAATAGCTTCCAGAAATCACATTAAAATTTCTATGATTGGTGGTCTAGTTGAGATGAGCAGAGTTTGGACAATGTGAAATGACAGAATAAACTATATGAACTTATACTTTTCTATTGGAAAAATGTATTCGAGTTGACTAATTAATATTGCATATAAACATTAAATTTATAAACTTCAATACGAGGATGGTTCTTCACGTAAAGATTGGAAATTTGTGTAATTCACATCCTTTTCTCCCTCAGATTTCTCGGTTAGTCATGCCTAGTTGTGTTGCTCCTCTCTCCAGAATTTTCCATGTTTATTGATGGTACGATGAGACTTTTTTTTTACTGATTTCTTGAAGTCTGCCTTATTCTTAAACGTTAGATCAGTGTAATACATAGCATCTGCTTGAAATCTGTACTTTCCAATGCAATTTTATATGGAGTTTGTTCTCCACTGTTTTTCTTGGATTTGAGTGTGACATCAAAATATAGACTACTGATTTCATCTGGAGGCACCGTTGATTCTTTTCAACAATGAATTTGATGCTCCTGACAATAAGATACATATGGCATGAATTGATTTATTATTCAACGATCAATGAAGAATATATACATGGTTTCCTATCACTACTTGCCAAGAATAAAACCGTATACAATAGGAAAATATCTATACAATAGGAAAAGATTTATACACTCTACAATCATAAGGTAAGATATAATATAATTAAGGAAGGAATATAATTTAAATTTGTGTAGATATATTGATGCCAATACTCCCCCTCAAGTTGGAGCATGAAGATCTCGAATGCCCAATTTGCCACGTAAAAATTGAAAACGTTCGGAGCCCAGGGCTTTGGTAAATATGTCGGCAATTTGAAGGTCCGATGAAATTTGGCGAGCTAGTATTTCACCACTCGCAACACGTTCACGCACGAAATAACAGTTCATGTATTTTTGGAGAAAGGAACTGAAGAAAAGCAAGTCTTCGGCATTTTTCACGTATCTAAAGTCAACCACACCAAACAGCAACACCCAGGGGCTACCTTCTGGTCATGAAGATGAACCTCAGCATTTGAAGGTAGCAGAGCATATTTCCATGGTGAGTGGTCAAGTTCGTATTGACATTCAACAACAGGATAATGCAAAGACCCTGGAAAATCATTCTCACGGTGATGAATATATCACATGATATCTCACAACGGAGGAACTCGGACAAAGATTTTTCTTACTCACATGTGCATGCAAGAAACGTTTCTCCCAATGATGTTACCAGTTGTTACACTCATGCTGCTTATCCTTACTACATACCCGGAGTAATGAATCAAGTAACTATGCCACCGGCCTCTATTATGTAGCACAAGCACACGCTGGATATACAAAACCATTCTAATCCTGCTATATTGCCTCACTACAATCACATTCCTCAATGCCCACGACACGTCCAAGGGATGCCGCCTTTTGGTATATGCTTACAACCTGGTCAAATACCTTCTCCTGCTCCTCATCTATGTCCGTCTTTGAAAAATCCCTGTTAATGAAGGGAAATCGAGTAACGTTGATCGTAGGAAGGTAGCCTTGATGAAGTTTAGACAAAAGCGCAAAGAAAGATGTTTTGACAAGAAGATCAGGTATGTAAACCGGAAAAAACTTGCAGAACGTAGGCCTCGTCTGAGGGGCCAGTTTGTGAGAAAGGTAATGGCATTACTGTGGATCTTAATGGGCAACCGGCTTCTGCTGAAGAAGATGAGGAAGAGTGATGAGGAAGAGGATGATTCTTGAGTATGGTGAGGAGGAAGAAGATTCTGAGAATGGATGGATTCGCATTGTAAGAGGGAATCTTCTCGTTGGAATCATCGACTAACGTTGGAACTCGTAGAGCTGTTTGAAGAGATTCTCATTAGGCTTCTTGGTGTCTGTCGCTTCTTCTATCCTGACATGTAGAGTAACTAAACCTTGTAAACATTTATTATTAGAAGCTTGATTAAGTTCTGCATTTGAAACTATGACCAGTCTGCATATATATTGGTTCCACATATGGCTTCTCCTGAAATGTGAAGAAAAATGTTATGAAAAATCTCTTTTTTACTCTAATGTTAATGCTTTTTTTTATAGATAAATTACTACCGATGTTATTGCATTCTTTTTGGGGGGAAAATAGAAGGATATTTTTTTTTTGTTTTATTGTCTGTCTTAGGTGGGCACAGGTGGTTTCAGAATTTCAGTTTTTTTTTTCATGATTTGTGTGCTTTTTTCTTCATGGATGAAGACTCGAGCACGTAGGATTAGGGGTGAAAGAATTGAGTAGGCTCAAAAAATATTTTAGTTGTATTCAAAATTATTGAATTCGACCCAAATTTGAACATGTTCGAACTTTTTTATTTGATAGCTCATGAACTTAATAATTTATTAATATAATATAATATTTCAGCCAAGCTCGAACTCGATCCTTGATTAGAGCCGAATTCGAGCCAAAAATATTAAAAATTTTGAGCTTCGAACTCGAGCAAGTGTATTCGAGATCGATTCTGTTCGTTTGCAGCTCTACATAAGAACCCATATTCTCCCTAGCACAAATGTAGCATATTTTTATATATTACATTGTATCTCTGCAAATTTGACCACTTTTTGCGATACAGCCTCTGGTTTTGTTATAATTTTGTTAATACTTATATTTTAGACTTAATATTTTTTTATAAATTTTAAATATTAATTAGTCCCAATTTCAGTAACATCAATATATACACAAACATTAAAATTCACTTTCTAAAAAATAATAACTAAGGACAGAAACGAAACTGTCCTAATAAAGCAACAAGTATTAATTTAGGGTAGACATTGTTGAAATGTTACACCTCAATGATAAAATAAAATAAAAAGATAGAAACAAAGAGAACCCACGAGCTTGGATTATATACTATCAACTTGACCTTCACGTACATCTAGGCTTACATTTAATCCTATACAATGATTACCTCAATAAATTATTGTATATCCTTTTTTGGTGAAGACCATCAAGTTTTTATTTATATATTTTTTTGGTGATGTCCAAGATTACAGTCCAAGTCACCATAAAATGTCATTATTTCAATTGCAAGCAACAATTCAAATCCTATTTTAAGACCACAATCGGGGACATCGTCACCCTTCATTTACCATTTATATGAAATATTCTACATGGTCGATATTTTAAAATGAAAAATATTTGATGACGATTATGTAATTTTTTTCTTAATTTAAATGAACAAATTCGAAGTAAGATATTTAAAAGTGATAAAGAGTCATTGCATCGTGGGATTGATCCTAAAGTTAAAACTATTACAACTAAGTTTCCGCTATTAGTTTTTTCGTTGGTTGGCCAATCCATTACTCCAAACAACCACCAACTTTCCAACACCTCCAAACTAACAAGTCATTCTATACTATATGAATCCATATATACATTATCTGACAATAATTAACACATTAAACAACCCCAACTAAACATACATCATACAACTCATATCCCAACCCCATTTTAAAACTTCTATCCGCACCCCATTCCAAGAACAAACACCACTCTTATCTTTCCTTGATCACAATGGAGAAAACAGCCACAATCATCAGAAGATCAATATTCACTTTCTTGAAGAACTACCATTACTTCACCTCAACTCCATCTCTTCTTGCCCTCCCATTCGCCGTCTCGTGCCTCCTATCTCAGCTGATCGTCCCAATGTCACCGCTTTTCCCGATAATCCACCTCCGTATAAGGTCTCTTTTTCTTGCTGCAGGACTCCCTCCGTCATCAGAACTCTTTGCTATTGTCAATCTTAAGCTCTCTCAAACCATTCTAACCTATGTTATCTCCTTACCCTTCACTATTTCCTTTCTTCTTCTCGCGAAAGCATCCGTAATTCAAGCCCTCGAGAATAGAAAACCAGCACAAAAACATGTGTTCTCTTCTTGGATTCAACTGCTCAGCCCCCTCCTCATCACACAATTGTGCAACTCATTACTCATTCTTTCCGCAAACGCCACTTGCTTCTGCCTAATAGTTGTGTTCTTCAACTTTTTTGACATTTTGGGATCCCTTTCTGCCCCTGGGTCTTCACTATTTTTGTCAGCAATAGGTGCCATAATATACTCTATCGTTCTTGCCAATGCCTATGTTGTATGCAATCTTGCATTAGTGTTATCCGGATTCGAAAAGGCCGGTGGCTTTCTCTCGATCCTCAAGAGTTATGTACTGATCCAAAATAGAACTGCAACTGCATTATCATTAGCTTTGCCATTCAACATGGCCTTAGCAGGCATTGAAGCCTTGTTTCATTACCGCATTGTTCGAGCTTATAAACGAGCTTTTGCCATCAACTCAACCATGGTTTTGAGGGATTTCTCGTTTCATATTTGTATTCTATGATACTAGTTCTTGATACCATCGTGAGTTGCATTTTCTTCAGAAGTTTCCGAACAACAGAATCCGGAATCGATCAAAAGGATACGTGCTTTCATGGGATCGAAATCCAAGAAAAAGATTGCAAGTTTCTTGCAAAAAGGAATTTGAACTAATAATTCCTTGGAAGAATTTTTTTTCCAGAAATCAACGAGAGTCATTGCATGTTTTGCCTTAAAATGCGTGGTTTTTGTTCCTAAACATATTTCCTAGGTGGGGATTTGCCGTCACAATAAACATGTAAAATTTGTAAGTATTTTTCAGCAAAGTTTGGATTGAGATGTAATGTTAGTGAATACTGATCAACATATCGTACACACCAAATAGATATAAAAAAAAATTATGGAGTTAAGATTTCATTTTCTAAATCTTAATTGTATAATGATAAATTGCACAAGTAATGAAATGAAAATATTTTTATCTTGGTTGTTATAAATATTTAATTTTTTTATTTTCTTCTGGTCGTAATGATAATTTTTTAAAACTTTTTTGTTTATTTTATTATATGGTGTAAAAGTGATATGCTTGTGAGACTTAAAATTTTAATAATTTGTTATGGAAGAATATGATAAATATAAAGTTACAAACACTTTAGATGTTGATGGAGGGAACATAACAAAAATTTGAGAAATCAGTTATTATTCATTTAATTATCCTTAATAAATTTCATTAGTAATTATTAAAAGGAAATTTTTCATAATCAATAACATATTTATAATCATCGTTATTTAAAATAATATCTACTTACAATTTGCCAAATTTTTAGTCATCGACAAATTTATATGGTATATTTCTCATTGATAATATTTGAAATATAAATGTTCAAATAAAAATTCATGATAAGTAAATAAAATAATTATCAAATAATTTTTATTATGCAGAAAATAAATTATTTTTATCAAACCACGTTATTTAACCTCATATTAGCTTTCCCATTACAAATTTTTTAATTACAATTTTAATTTACGTTGCATCATTGCCTTTATTATATATTTATGTCATTTATGCCTCCGGCTCCCTAACATGATGAATATATATATTCTCTTTCCACAAATTAACCCACCATTTCTCCTCGATTTAATAATCTACGTGGTAATGTCTTATAACTTTTTTTTAGTTTTCAATAAATACATTTATGATAGTTTTTATTTAACATTTATTTTCCAAATATATATTAGTGTTCTATAATTATATAACTTAAAGGTTTTTTATATTTTCACATTTGAAAAACATTACCCAAGATCCACGATTTTATATGAATATAAGTTTCTTGATTTCGTATATATATGTGGAATCGATGATCATATTTTTATGATAAAAACATTTTAAAAAATATTTGGTATGAAATTTTATTTTATTTTTATTCGAGGAAAATATCTACTCGTTTGGAGTTTTGGACTCTTTATTTAACTAACAATAAATTGTCTGGTAATATTAATGAAATATTATTGTTGAAGTTATAGTTGATCTGTAGAGAAAGGATTAGCACATGGACAATTAGATGTATGAGTATGATATTATACCTACTATTCATGGCAAGTACCCTACTCTCTTAAAAGTTTAAGTACCTAATCCTTGATAATATTTTAAATTATTTTAATTTATATTTTAAAATATTGACTTTGCAAATTTTTTTTTAAATAATCTCATTTTTTTTTATTCCTAATATATGGGGAGGGGTAGACTCAAACATGAGTCTCTTATAGATGTGTCAAATGGGTTGCATGATTTGAGGGGATGTGATTCGACTTTAGTGATCTTGTACTTACTTGATCAAGTTCTTATGCTTTGTTGCGCTTCACTTTACCATTAGCATTTACCATTGGCAAATGTATTTATTGTTGTTTTTCGTATGCTTGCGGTGTCTTGTAGGCTTTCGATGGACACGTTGTTGTATCTGTTAATGTACTTCAATGTAAGTCTTGTTTGTGTTTTAAAAAAAATCATTTAAGGCAAACAGATGTACATGCCTAAAATTTCTTAACATTTTTTAATATGAATGAATCAATTTTACTTAAGCTTGTAAGCACCTTAATAATTCTTTTTTTTTTTTCATCAAAAAGCACCTTGATAATTCTTGGTATCACTCAGTTATGAATTAATTTGATGAAGCAATCAATCAAGATGCTTAGAACGTTCAATTAGGGGTGGACATCGGGTTGGAATTTTCGGGTTCAGGTTTTCCGGTTAAGGTAAGGAAAATTTTCGAGTAATGTCGGGTATCGTACTCCGGGTACCCGAAATTTAGAGATAAAAAACAGCATGTGGGATGCATCATTCTAATACAAAATGGTGGTCCACAGCTTCGATATATTCACACCAAAATTCAATAAGCAAACAACGCAACAAAATCATAACTTTATCACTAAATTTCGGGTACCCGAACCATTGATGTATTGATGTTTATGAGTGCAAAAATATACACACAAGTTTTTATGCAACAGAACTAAATGCGTTTCGCCTTCAATATTTCTAAGTAGCCGCAACAAAATTTTTCAATGAGCCTCTGAGGAGCAAAGAGGCTGAGATATGAATAAAGGACCAGGTAGGCAGATGATACACCTAAAGACTAATTTATCAATTTCCTGACAATAATGACAATTGGTGCATGCTCAGTGTAATGATGGATTCGAGCCATTTTAGTGCGTGGGTGTAAAAAAGATGAAATAAAAGATATTCTACAGCAGACCGAAACAAAGTGTTCGTTCATCAATCTATTGAAGACCTCGCAAAAATTGAATCAAAATTTCTAAACCCCAAACAATGTAACCTGACTACATGACTAGACTACCACAGCCTATTTTATACAATTTCTCTATAGTTTCCTCTATACAGTAAAGTTTTATGGAAAGTTAAAGCATATACTAATGGCCAAACTAATTTATATGATACAACAAAAGAATTAGTGCTGATCTACTTACAGGGTTAGTGCTCTCTGTACAAACATCGTGGCACATTTTGGTGTACAATTTGAGTCGCATATCATTTCGCAAGCTGTTGCCCCAAAGATCCGAGAGGCTGGGCACCTATTTCGAGCCAAATTCAACAAAACAATCCAACCAACACGAAAACATTTTTCTCAACAAAAGTGAGGGCGCCAAAATCATACCCCCCGACAACTCATTTGGCCCGAGACTTGTGATAAATTAGATGTTTCCATCATCCAAGCTGAAAACTGACACGGTTCACTTCTGGATTTCCTTCTCAGCAGAACTTCGGGTTTTGTAAAGCCTCGACAGCTCCCTCCAACTCCATGTTCTTTGAACCCATAAAGGAATAAGTTCAGTAGAATTAAAAGCTCATGGCTTGTCAATGCAGCAGAGTGAAGACAACAATCTTAACTCGTCATATGCTGACCAATGTGAAAGAAATCATCGAAATATTCTCAATCTTTTACGCCTTTCTTGGTTAGATTTATTCCCTCTGCATTCTCCATTTTAGCCTCCTTTTGAGCTTTCTTCTTTTCTAGTTCAGCCTGTTTACAGTTTTCTTCACGAGCTTTCTGAAACAACCTCACAAAGTTTAAGAGGGTTGCAGTAACTGCATACATGTTAAGAGATTGACTCAGTGTTCTGCAATCGCAAAAGTCACATGAGAACGAAAAAATATCGTCACGCTACCTTGCTCAAATGGGCATCGGGCTGGATCCTCACCAAAATATAGAGCCAGTGCATCTGCGTTTCGTCCCTGGTAAACAATAACAATGATGAATGTGATTATTAGCACGGTCTGTCATGAGGTTGTGTAGTAATTTAACATAATAATCCAGGTGGATACTTACGGCAGAAGAATATAGATTTGTTACAGAGGACACTTCTATCTCAGCAGCACCAACAAATTCCGTCAAATTCTGTCGAAGAAAATAAAAGTGAATCTGGAGACAATGCAGCTTTCAAATCTTCGGAGTGGAAGAACGAGGGAAAAGTAATCCACAAAACAAACCTCAAAACTAATTCAATCTTTATAATGTTGAATTGCGCACTTAAATAATACCTTGCGAAAAGTTTCAGATACAGGACCATCGTTTTCTGAAGCAGCCAACTCCTGCTTCACCTTTTCTAAACCCTTGATAATGGCTTGCATTTCCTCTGCCAGAGATTTCAATTGTATCTACAAAGAAACTCCTTATTATGCAAGCCTTTCTACAGTACCTTAAATTTTATCGTCGACTCAGAGATAAAATACCAACCTTTGAGGCAGTTTCCAGGCTAATAAGATCTTTGTGAAAGTCTAAAAGGGATGGTGATTTAGATGCAAGTACCTAATAAAAAAGATGATAAAACACTAATGAGTTACTGAGTAGACCCTTCTCAAAATGCCTAATCATGGAAGTAGGGTCAGTCCGCAACAACATGAAGAAGTTCCCAAGGGTTATTTTTTCATACAACAGAATCAAAGCTCAGATTTTGTATTTGGTACAACATGACTTTCGAAACCTGCTGCTAATCAGGACTGCAACTAAAATTGACAGTGACTGAACGAATGTCGGCAGTCGTTTCTTAGTTTTTGTACGGAGGTATTTATTTATTTAAACCCTTCTCCTTTCTTATAAAGGCTTGTTGCAGATAGTCACACAAAGTAACACTAGGCAAATAAAATTTAGGCACTCTAAATTGGTGTTGTATGTGGATTGAAGGAGGTAAAAAAATAATGCATTGAAAGCTGCATTATAACTCATGGAACAGGTGGAAGTGTAAGAGCTGCAGTAGAAAAACAAAAGAAGAAAGAAAGAAATGGTAGAAAGGACTGGATCAATTAGAGAGAGGAAACAACAGATAAAGTAGGAGTTAGACTGATGAAAATAAACTTCTGGCTGTACTTTCAGTTCTGCAAAAGAAAAGGACTGTACATCCAGATTCAACAAGAAACCAATGTTCTGTCTGGTCCATTGTACAACATCTTGGAGCGATTAACCCAGTAAGATGTAACGGAATTGGAAACCAACTGGCATGTTGAAGAACAGATTTCGTAGAACTTTTGGCTTTTTGAATACCAAACAAGTTGTGATATATTGAATACCTCGCAAGGACCAACAAAAGAATTCTCAAGATTCAAAGCTTTATTTGATAGATCCTAGTCTTTTTCCCATCCCACCATCTCCCTTCTTCTGTCAGCCATGCATTGTATCAAACACAACCAGTTCTTTAATATTATCCAAGTAAAACTATGGAACGCTCATAGCACATCACTGAAATTCAATTTCTCTAATGGACGCACATTTGACATTTTTCTTTCTACGTTGAATCTCAAGCCAGCCAGCAAATATATTAACATAGATGGGAGAGGAAGCACCTCAGAAAACTGGCATCATTAAAAGCTAAATTAGACATGAAAAAATTGAAATACTGTCATTATTTGGAGAAGTTGAGGGATCCCACTAACTCATCCTTTTTCTCGAATTTGTTGTTTTAGAAGTGGACATCGTCAGTGAACTACAGCATACATTTCTTAAACTGTATAGAAGTTGAATACATATCCCACCCCCTTACTCCAGTTGCATTAACTCCAAAACTGGGAAGGCTAATGATTATGGCCAATCCTAATATGGATGGATCCATGCAGGATTAGAAACAAATAGCATTTTATCGTATTGACTGCAAGTTATGTATAACCTTAGAAGCACTAGAGATACTTGAAATACCAGCTACAGAAAATTAGAAAGATAACAGGACCAAAAACAGTAGGTATATACCTTACAAAGATAATGCATGAGTGTCATCTTGTTATTGGAGGCACGTGTATCAGTGAGTTTCAAAGACTGTCCAACTTGAATCCAATTGCTGCACCTGAATGTGGAAACAAAGCTGTCAGGTTAAGATTCTTCCAATAATCTTTTCCGTCTTCTGCCGCGTGATACAGCAACTATTTTAATCAATTTGTTTTCCTTTTTTGTTGTTCTCCTAGTTTGGGCCTTTGATCCAGTTTATTCACACAACCACACACATAGAGAGAAAGAGGGAGAGGGAGAGGGAGAGGGAGAGGGAGAGATTAGGAAATGTAGGCAGACTTGGTCAAGGATATGATCCAGCTTTGGATTTACTAGTGTTTGTTTCTTTCTCTTTTTATCTGTTTTTTAGTATTTCTTTTTTTGTCAATGGACATGGTTTGGAGGGTGATCAGATGTGGAAATCATGTCTGTGTAATTTGGTCTACATGATTATAGGTTAAACAGAATCAACAAGGTTAGCATTTGATGTTACATTTTTATGGTTGGAACGTCGATCATGCTTGAGAACGGAAGTCAATTCAAAAATCAAAAGCTTCACTTAAAACAAAAAAATTAAGACATTTATCAGCATATGCAACAAGATCACGCAGTCCGAAAACTAAAACGTGATACTTTTTTATAAAAAGGTTCATACCTCTGGCAGTTCCCTGATTCAGCGTATTTCCAAGATATAAAATTTTCTTCATGATTTCTTTCAGTTTGAGAGACTGTCGAACCTAATGCAAGTAAAAGGTAAAGTTATTCAAGGATGTAAAAAAACCAACCAACAATCATTGGCATTTCTAACCTCTTCACAAGAAGAATTTACGATGGTCAAGCTTTTTTTGAAATCAGAAACCTGTGATGAAACACACATTTAGGCATGCACACCATGAAATTCTCAGAAAGTTCATAAATGTCCCACGAGAAACCTGTGAATAGAACAGAATCTTGAATAAGAAAACCCTAAGTTTAGATTCCACTCGTGGCACCTTCATCAGCTCCAGGAAAAACTGAAAGATTGAAGTAAAACACGCATACATTTAGAGTTAAAAAAATATAACAGACACAATGTTATTTAAAAGAAAGGGAACAGAAAAATAATATATACATACATACATATATATACGTATATCAAAACAAGTTACAATCAATGTAAAATAGTCATTGCCAATAACAATAAAGGATAATAAGCCATCTTATCTCAGACATGCAATTCTATTTATAACTGAAAAAAGAATATTTACAACTGATAAAAACCTTATGAACCAATTCTAGATAATTAGCTGTCCCTGAAGCTTTAAAAGTTTAACCATGCTGTGACTACAGAAATCGATGAAGTTTGCTCAAAGCATAGAAGACTGAGGAAGTTAATGAAACTTGAGTTGCCTAACATAGCAATGCTATATAAGGGCGAAACATATAAGTTTCTCAACTTCTTGGAAAGACTAAACTCTCTCTGACACATCAAATGAACTTTCTGAAATTTAGAATATTACGGAGCACCCATAAATAGTTCAGTGACTAACAAAGACACCAGCAATAGATTTCCAAGGAGTCAGGATTCTATTTTATGTTTACAAGTTTCACCAACAATATGCAGGCAGGTATAGAGGAACAGCTCAGTCTTTGATGTACAAGCAATTGCCAATTGCATGAACAAAAGTTCACATATTGTCAAAATGAACCAACACAGTATAGATGCTGGCAAAACTATAAGCTACTAGGAAAAAAGAAGTGGACTGCATTCATATACCACCACAAACATTGCAAGCAAAATCAAGAACATAACCAACGGTAAATAGCATAAGTAATGATCCAGTTTACACACCTGCTCACATTTTCCCAAATTATCTAGGTCTCCTGTGTATCCCTAAAGAGCCAATGAAAATCAACAAAAGAAAGTAACAGATCCCAAGATTAGTGGAAGTACCAAGAAATTATGTCAAAATACATTAGGAAATAAGTTTCACCTTGAGAAGTTCCATTTCTTCCTTCGTTGGACAAAACTTGATAAGATTTTCGACTTGATCTGCATCTAAAATTGATTCATCCATTGCAAGTACTGCAGCCTGTCAAAGGGAACCATTCATGCTGTTGTAAGAATATCGAAAAGAAGCAATTTAGTATGTATAAACCACGAGCAATTAGGAGGTAGGATAACCTCCATCTATAGAGTCTTATGTGAACATACAAAGGAATCAACTGCAAAGGGTTGAAAAGGACATTTTTTTGAAAGCTGCCGAGTGGCCTATGCTGAAAGTGTTATTTCAAACTACTATTTAACTTTCTCCAATTACGTATCCTCTTATATAGCTTTATTAGGTCCATTTACCCCAGAAGGTGTAATCTCAAGTCAACTTTTGTTGCCTCTTCATCGTTGTTGCTTTTTAATTGTTATCCTCGAGTCATTCTGTTGGAAATTTCAAATTGAGCAATGATTCAACGCAACAAATTTATATGCATATGCATGCATGAGTTTTAAACAAAATGCACTCTAAGTACTAAAGACAGTTTTCAGATAATAAGATTATAATTACTGAAAAAGATAAGGCCACCAGTTTAGGTCAAATCAAACATATGGATGCTGTCAACTAAAAGAAATTACATATTGAGACAACAAAAACTCTCAAAAGGATAGTTTGTAGCATATTTAGCTTACCATCATGTCTGGGAAGTGGCATTTTCACTTTGGTGAGCATAATTTCAGTATTATTCGCCCTCCTAAGGTCAACCTACAAAAGAGAATGTGTGGAATTGAGAAACTAAAAGTAGGAAAAATTAATTAAAGTGTGAAACAGGTCCCCATCCCATGTCGTCAACTCGGTTATGGACACCTTCACGAACCAAAAGATACACACCTCAAAAAACGAGGGAAAAAATAATTATAAAATGAATTCTAGAAAATTTTAACTATTCAACCAAGATGCATTGCTAACTGATATGGGAGAGATAACAACCTGAAACTTACTGTTATTCAAAGATAAACAACTCAAACGATGCCGAAAATGCAGAAATAAGGCAATACTATGCTGTGATATTAACAATTATGGCATATTTCCTGGAATAGCTATAACTTTATCAACAATTAAATGCCACAGATTTGTTATTGTACTTTCATTATCAACAAAATCCAGATACTCAAGTTCTTGGTAGCAAGCTCTGCCAGGGTCATCGAAAGAGTCTGGAAATTTATGTATTGCGCAAGTATACTTGCTACTAGAACAAACTGAAATAGTTAAATTTAATTTATCACCAGTTGGCAGGTTCTTTTCAAAATGCACCAATTTATGAAAATCAATTTTGAAATGATACTGATATCTGGACATAGAATAGTATAATTGCGCAGTCACAAAAAAATTACATCTTCAAGAGGAAGACACAAATAAACTACCATCTGTTACCAAACAGTCTCATCTTGAGGTCCATTCATTGGCAGACGTGAATTTAAATTCTAAAGGGTACCCGGACCGTGATGATTAAAATCAATTGTTTTTTCGACAATAGTGATACTTGAAAGATACTAAAGAGCTGTTTTTAGGTGGTTCTCCAGCTATTTGGGTTGTAACCTATACATAACTTTAATCAACCAAAATTTGTATGTAAATTATCACAATTTCACAAATACAACCTCATTAATCATGGTCGCCGAGATTCCATTACTATATTTCCCAATTCAGTTTCCCAGAAACAAAATTGCTGCAAGAGAAAAGGGTTATTAACTTCATACAACATTACCATATGGACTTTTTCAGGCTTAGATCCAGCAGACTTCCGGCGCCCACCAGATTTGCCTCCTGCGCTATCTGACTTCGGGACTGTTGCAGAGAATAAAGTCTCAAGTTCCGACAATCAAATTCTGGTGCACTAAATTACAGTGCAGAGTGTCAGTAGACCAAGGAAATCAAGAAGCAATAAAGAAAGAAAAATAAAATTAAAAAAATTCAAACAATGTTATGCTTGGTGGGTAATCTTTCTGGGGATTTGGAAAGGAGCGCCATAAATGTTTTAAAAAAATTAGTAAAAGTAGTGAAAAAATTAGTAAAAGTAGTGAAGAAAGGCCAGAAATCCCCAGTCAACAATCAGAAAAATTAAATCAGCAAAGACAGAGAAATACACTTGAGGTTCTCCGTATCTCTGCAATTCTTCCCACAAGCTTCCTTGTAATGCCCTAGTAACCTTGCTCCAATGCAATGGTTTTAAGGTAGATCTTCGAGGTGCTGCAGCAGCAGACATCCCAGGAGGACGTGAAGGCACACGTCCACTACCAGCAGACAAACCTCTCCCATCTGCTGCAGGCCCTTTTGCACCAAATGGTGGGGGCGGGGGGTGGTCCGAAACCTGGAGGTGGCGTCGGGGGGTGTGTTCTGTGTGGAGGTGCCCGACTACAGGGTGGGGTGGTGGAGGGGGGCCACGTCTATGGGTGGAGGGGGGCTGCGTCCTAAGGGTGGAGGTGGACCATGTCCTATTGGTGGAGGTGGTGGAGGTGGGGCGTGTCCTGTGGGTGGAGGTGGG